>OX401866.1:9216690-9942267 GCA_947859175.1 Gandaritis pyraliata | reverse complement strand
ACCTAACCTAACCTAACCTAACCTAACCTAACCTAACCTAACCTAACCTAACCTAACCTAACTAACCTAACCTAACCTAACCTAACCTAACCTAACCTAACCTAACCTAACCTAACCTAACCTAACCTAACCTAACCTAACCTAACCTAACCTAACCTAACCTAACCTAACCTAACCTAACCTAACCTAACCTAACCTAACCTAACCTAACCTAACCTAACCTAACCTAACCTAACCTAACCTAACCTAACCTAACCTAACCTAACCTAACCTAACCTAACCTAACCTAACCTAACCTAACCTAACCTAACCTAACCTAACCTAACCTAAACCTAACCTAACCTAACCTAACCTAACCTAACCTAACCTAACCTAACCTAACCTAACCTAACCTAACCTAACCTAACCTAACCTAACCTAACCTAACCTAACCTAACCTAACCTAACCTAACCTAACCTAACCTAACCTAACCTAACCTAACCTAACCTAACCTAACCTAACCTAACCTAACCTAACCTAACCTAACCTAACCTAACCTAACCTAACCTAACCTAACCTAACCTAACCTAACCTAACCTAACCTAACCTAACCTAACCTAACCTAACCTAACCTAACCTAACCTAACCTAACCTAACCTAACCTAACCTAACCTAACCTAACCTAACCTAACCTAACCTAACCTAACCTAACCTAACCTAACCTAACCTAACCTAACCTAACCTAACCTAACCTAACCTAACCTAACCTAACCTAAC
The DNA here is from genome assembly GCA_947859175.1 of Gandaritis pyraliata. Classification (NCBI taxonomy): domain Eukaryota; kingdom Metazoa; phylum Arthropoda; class Insecta; order Lepidoptera; family Geometridae; genus Gandaritis; species Gandaritis pyraliata. The sequence continues at coordinate 9,941,510 of OX401866.1, read as the reverse complement.
CTAACCTAACCTAACCTAACCTAACCTAACCTAACCTAACCTAACCTAACCTAACCTAACCTAACCTAACCTAACCTAACCTAACCTAACCTAACCTAACCTAACCTAACCTAACCTAACCTAACCTAACCTAACCTAACCTAACCTAACCTAACCTAACCTAACCTAACCTAACCTAACCTAACCTAACCTAACCTAACCTAACCTAACCTAACCTAACCTAACCTAACCTAACCTAACCTAACCTAACCTAACCTAACCTAACCTAACCTAACCTAACCTAACCTAACCTAACCTAACCTAACCATACAAAAACATAAAAAATTTTGTTGAGATATTGTCGCGTGCCGCGCATCAAAATAAGCGTCTCGACGCCCATTGCGCGTTAAAATTATAATAGGACCCACGTTCTATATAAAAAACGTGGAATTTTGACGTTTTTCGCGCAATTTTCTAGGGACTTAGAATATTTTTGTAGATTTTTACATTATTTTTATTTTCAAAATTTATTTTTTAAAATTGATTGGTATTGTGTTTAGACCGTTGTTTGTGGTGCGTTGCGCCGGTTTAGCGCGAATTTTCATTTTTGAAAATTCGCATTTTCTTAATTAGGTGAAAATTTGGAAACATTTTTCTTGACTCCATACTTGAGTGACCATAGCCGTGCGCTATATCGTTGGAAGCGGCTCGCCGCGCTCTATCCGTGGAGCCCGTTCATCGGTGCACCTGTCATAGAAAAATCGTTGAAAAATTGGGTTTTTCCTCTGATTTTGGTCGTTTTTCGCGCGTTTTTTCGCTCTGTCCCGTCCATCTGGCGTGTTTCTGCAAATCGCGTGGCTGGTTCACCCTTGCCCGACGTCCCCGCACGTACCTGCAAAAGAAAAAACACGATTATCGACAAAATTCACGAAAAAATCAGGAAAGTTCGTCCCACCACCTATCGTTCAGTAGGCCCGAATGCACCTAAGCTGCGACGTATTTGCATACTACATACAAAAACATAAAAAATTTTGTTGAGATATTGTCGCGTGCCGCGCATCAAAATAAGCGTCTCGACGCCCATTGCGCGTTAAAATTATAATAGGACCCACGTTCTATATAAAAAACGTGGAATTTTGACGTTTTTCGCGCAATTTTCTAGGGACTTAGAATATTTTTGTAGATTTTTACATTATTTTTATTTTCAAAATTTATTTTTTAAAATTGATTGGTATTGTGTTTAGACCGTTGTTTGTGGTGCGTTGCGCCGGTTTAGCGCGAATTTTCATTTTTGAAAATTCGCATTTTCTTAATTAGGTGAAAATTTGGAAACATTTTTCTTGACTCCATACTTGAGTGACCATAGCCGTGCGCTATATCGTTGGAAGCGGCTCGCCGCGCTCTATCCGTGGAGCCCGTTCATTTGAAAAATTGGGTTTTTCCTCTGATTTTGGTCGTTTTTCGCGCGTTTTTTCGCTCTGTCCCGTCCATCTGGCGTGTTTCTGCAAATCGCGTGGCTGGTTCACCCTTGCCCGACGTCCCCGCACGTACCTGCAAAAGAAAAAACACGATTATCGACAAAATTCACGAAAAAATCAGGAAAGTTCGTCCCACCACCTATCGTTCAGTAGGCCCGAATGCACCTAAGCTGCGACGTATTTGCATACTACATACAAAAACATAAAAAATTTTGTTGAGATATTGTCGCGTGCCGCGCATCAAAATAAGCGTCTCGACGCCCATTGCGCGTTAAAATTATAATAGGACCCACGTTCTATATAAAAAACGTGGAATTTTGACGTTTTTCGCGCAATTTTCTAGGGACTTAGAATATTTTTGTAGATTTTTACATTATTTTTATTTTCAAAATTTATTTTTTAAAATTGATTGGTATTGTGTTTAGACCGTTGTTTGTGGTGCGTTGCGCCGGTTTAGCGCGAATTTTCATTTTTGAAAATTCGCATTTTCTTAATTAGGTGAAAATTTGGAAACATTTTTCTTGACTCCATACTTGAGTGACCATAGCCGTGCGCTATATCGTTGGAAGCGGCTCGCCGCGCTCTATCCGTGGAGCCCGTTCATCGGTGCACCTGTCATAGAAAAATCGTTGAAAAATTGGGTTTTTCCTCTGATTTTGGTCGTTTTTCGCGCGTTTTTTCGCTCTGTCCCGTCCATCTGGCGTGTTTCTGCAAATCGCGTGGCTGGTTCACCCTTGCCCGACGTCCCCGCACGTACCTGCAAAAGAAAAAACACGATTATCGACAAAATTCACGAAAAAATCGCCGCCCACCCTCCCATATTGAAGTTACTAGGGTAAGAAGAGTGGATTTTCATAGGGAAAGTCACCTTTAAACCTTAATAACTTCTAAACTAAAGCACATATCAGAATACGGTTTTCGGATTTCGCATTGTGTAAATATAGGCCTTTTGCGTAACTAATAAATAAACATCTAAGTATCGTCCCTTAAGATTTGACTTTATAATTTCATAAATCGTAAAAAATTGACATATCCCACCTCTATAGGGGTGGTTACGTCCTTAAGAAAACAGATTTAGAATCTGTCTCTGTCGAGAACACAGTTTTTGTTAGTATTAGTTAGCTATAAGATAGACAATAAAAATATTATATACAAATTGACAAAAATAATTTTCTCTATACTACTTTTACAAATTTACCTTAGATTATCTTTACACGTGTCCCTCTAACCTCTTTACAATATGTTCGGCTTCCGCACTCCTGCCAAGAGCAGACAAACTTCGAACGAGCTCCCCAGAAGAACCTCAACTACACCACCAGCTGTGCAGGAAAGTGACAGGCCGTCAACGTCAAGCGTCCGGAGAAGTATCGGAGAGTGGGAGTCTGGCAAAACAGACTCACTCACTCCAACCACTCCGAAGAAATCTGCGCCGGTGGAACTCCCAAAGCCGAAAAAAGTACCTTCGCAAGGAAGTAAAGTGGGTGTGAAGGTACCGATGGAGGCTGTGAGAAGTCCACCGGCACAGCCCAAATACACCAGTCGACTGGCCGAAGCAAAGGCTTGTCTTACGAAAGCAAAGGTGAATATGGGGAACTCTAGAAATATCAAGACAGAGATAAAAACTGAGGTACTGCACGCAATTGAGAGATTGTATCAGTTAGTTAAAGAATCGGAAAGTGAAAAAGAATCAGGAGAAAAGAAGATGACCAAACCGGAGAAACAAAAAGAGCCAGAGAAAGAGGAAAAGACGGAGAAGGGAAAGGAAGAAAAAGACCTTATAGAGAAACTGGAAGAGCATGCAAAGCTCATACGTGAGAACAGTATTAAGATGGAAAAGTTACAGGAGAAGATAGAATCACAGCAGGAAAGAATGGAAAAGCAGACGTACGCGAGTGTAGCAGCGGCGCATCCTGGGAGGCAGTTCCCTGAGCACACCGCGCTTTACTCAGTCGTAGTTACGTCGAAGGATGACCAAGATAAAGGTGATGAAGTCATGAAAAAGATAAGAGATACGATTAAAGCAAAGGAAGGAGGAATAGCCATAGAAAAGATCCGGAAAGCAAAGGATAGAAAAGTGATTGTGGGATGTAAAACAGAGGAGGAAAGACAGCAAGTAAAGGAAAGACTAAAGAGTGCGGAAGAGTACCTGACCGTAGAAGAGGTTAAAAATAAGAACCCATTGGTGATCCTCAAAAATGTGTTCACCTTTAACACAGACCAGGACATACTAAATTCCATCTGGAAACAGAATAGCAAATTATTAAAAGATTTAGACCAAACAGTAAATAAAATAGACATTGTGTATAAGAAAAGCACCAGAAATAATCAGACACAGCACGTAATCATGAGGGTGTCCCCTGCAGTATGGCAGCGTCTGGTCCATGCAGAAACCGTCGTCATAGACCTCCAGCGAGTAAAAGTGGCTGACCAGTCACCACTTGTGCAATGCTCGCTGTGTCTCGGCTATGGCCATGGGCGACGGTTCTGCACGGAGACCATCGTCAAATGCAGCCACTGTGGGGGGCCCCACATGAGGACGGAGTGTGCTGACTGGCTCGCCGGTGCGACTCCTTCCTGCTGCAACTGCCTGCACGCCAAGGCTGATAAGGCAGATCATAGCGCCTTCAGTCCTGAGTGTGCAATCAGGAGGAAGTGGGACGCACTGGCTAGGGCCACCATAGCCTATCACTGCTAAAGTGGCCCCTGGCAAAGCTATAAGCGCAAAAAGGCGCCGTCACCGAAGAGCCACAAAAGTAGCTGTCCAAGTAAACTGTCTTGGCCATGTTGACCATGGTCGGCCGCTTACCCCTGAAAAGCGAAACAATAACAAGCACTCGGTGAGAAAAGTCTCGGGCATAAAACAAAAAAGAACTTTGGCCTTCAACTGTAAAATAGTAAAAAACATTAAAATACGTATAAAATTAAAATATAAGTTAGATAAGCCTTGTTGGCATTTATATATTGATGTATATATAATACAACCAGCAAAAACTTCATAAATAGCACATGTAAAAAACAGTAAAATAGAATTAATAATTTTAAGTTAAAAATAAAATGCAAAAACCACAAAAACAAAAAAGTAAAATAAGTACCCTACCATTTAAGTTAAACAATTAAAATTAGTATTAGATTCCAGGTGTCAAATATTATTAATTATGCACATGTATTGTGTCTGTAGGAATAAGTAAATATTTGTACAATTTAAAGAAGTATTAAAACCTTGGTAAACAAAAATTTAAAAATACTTAAATTGTTAAGATGCTTGTACTTAAGTATTCAAAGCTAAAATAAGTTTAAAAACAGATAAAGTTAAATAATCATAACAGTTTTAATTTGCGTAATTTGGTAAAGATAAATATGTGATAAATAGTTAGTCTTTTTTTTTGAAACATAAAATGTAAATCATGAAAATTGTAAAACCAACTACTCGGCATCCTGGCTGAGGGACACTGTGGTACCGTTTAGAAACGGTAATAAAAAAAAAAAAAAAAAAAAAAAAAAAAAAAAAAAACCTAACCTAACCTAACCTAACCTAACCTAACCTAACCTAACCTAACCTAACCTAACCTAACCTAACCTAACCTAACCTAACCTAACCTAACCCCTTCCTGCTGCAACTGCCTGCACGCCAAGGCTGATAAGGCAGATCATAGCGCCTTCAGTCCTGAGTGTGCAATCAGGAGGAAGTGGGACGCACTGGCTAGGGCCACCATAGCCTATCACTGCTAAAGTGGCCCCTGGCAAAGCTATAAGCGCAAAAAGGCGCCGTCACCGAAGAGCCACAAAAGTAGCTGTCCAAGTAAACTGTCTTGGCCATGTTGACCATGGTCGGCCGCTTACCCCTGAAAAGCGAAACAATAACAAGCACTCGGTGAGAAAAGTCTCGGGCATAAAACAAAAAAGAACTTTGGCCTTCAACTGTAAAATAGTAAAAAACATTAAAATACGTATAAAATTAAAATATAAGTTAGATAAGCCTTGTTGGCATTTATATATTGATGTATATATAATACAACCAGCAAAAACTTCATAAATAGCACATGTAAAAAACAGTAAAATAGAATTAATAATTTTAAGTTAAAAATAAAATGCAAAAACCACAAAAACAAAAAAGTAAAATAAGTACCCTACCATTTAAGTTAAACAATTAAAATTAGTATTAGATTCCAGGTGTCAAATATTATTAATTATGCACATGTACTGTGTCTGTAGGAATAAGTAAATATTTGTACAATTTAAAGAAGTATTAAAACCTTGGTAAACAAAAATTTAAAAATACTTAAATTGTTAAGATGCTTGTACTTAAGTATTCAAAGCTAAAATAAGTTTAAAAACAGATAAAGTTAAATAATCATAACAGTTTTAATTTGCGTAATTTGGTAAAGATAAATATGTGATAAATAGTTAGTCTTTTTTTTTGAAACATAAAATGTAAATCATGAAAATTGTAAAACCAACTACTCGGCATCCTGGCTGAGGGACACTGTGGTACCGTTTAGAAACGGTAATTTCAAAAAAAAAAAAAAAAAAAAAAAAAAAACCTAACCTAACCTAACCTAACCTAACCTAACCTAACCTAACCTAACCTAACCTAACCTAACCTAACCTAACCTAACCTAACCTAACCTAACCTAACCTAACCTAACCTAACCTAACCTAACCTAACCTAACCTAACCTAACCTAACCTAACCTAACCTAACCTAACCTAACCTAACCTAACCTAACCTAACCTAACCTAACCTAACCTAACCTAACCTAACCTAACCTAACCTAACCTAACCTAACCTAACCTAACCTAACCTAACCTAACCTAACCTAACCTAACCTAACCTAACCTAACCTAACCTAACCTAACCTAACCTAACCTAACCTAACCTAACCTAACCTAACCTAACCTAACCTAACCTAACCTAACCTAACCTAACCTAACCTAACCTAACCTAACCTAACCTAACCTAACCTAACCTAACCTAACCTAACCTAACCTAACCTAACCTAACCTAACCTAACCTAACCTAACCTAACCTAACCTAACCTAACCTAACCTAACCTAACCTAACCTAACCTAACCTAACCTAACCTAACCTAACCTAACCTAACCTAACCTAACCTAACCTAACCTAACCTAACCTAACCTAACCTAACCTAACCTAACCTAACCTAACCTAACCTAACCTAACCTAACCTAACCTAACCTAACCTAACCTAACCTAACCTAACCTAACCTAACCTAACCTAACCTAACCTAACCTAACCTAACCTAACCTAACCTAACCTAACCTAACCTAACCTAACCTAACCTAACCTAACCTAACCTAACCTAACCTAACCTAACCTAACCTAACCTAACCTAACCTAACCTAACCTAACCTAACCTAACCTAACCTAACCTAACCTAACCTAACCTAACCTAACCTAACCTAACCTAACCTAACCTAACCTAACCTAACCTAACCTAACCTAACCTAACCTAACCTAACCTAACCTAACCTAACCTAACCTAACCTAACCTAACCTAACCTAACCTAACCTAACCTAACCTAACCTAACCTAACCTAACCTAACCTAACCTAACCTAACCTAACCTAACCTAACCTAACCTAACCTAACCTAACCTAACCTAACCTAACCTAACCTAACCTAACCTAACCTAACCTAACCTAACCTAACCTAACCTAACCTAACCTAACCTAACCTAACCTAACCTAACCTAACCTAACCTAACCTAACCTAACCTAACCTAACCTAACCTAACCTAACCTAACCTAACCTAACCTAACCTAACCTAACCTAACCTAACCTAACCTAACCTAACCTAACCTAACCTAACCTAACCTAACCTAACCTAACCTAACCTAACCTAACCTAACCTAACCTAACCTAACCTAACCTAACCTAACCTAACCTAACCTAACCTAACCTAACCTAACCTAACCTAACCTAACCTAACCTAACCTAACCTAACCTAACCTAACCTAACCTAACCTAACCTAACCTAACCTAACCTAACCTAACCTAACCTAACCTAACCTAACCTAACCTAACCTAACCTAACCTAACCTAACCTAACCTAACCTAACCTAACCTAACCTAACCTAACCTAACCTAACCTAACCTAACCTAACCTAACCTAACCTAACCTAACCTAACCTAACCTAACCTAACCTAACCTAACCTAACCTAACCTAACCTAACCTAACCTAACCTAACCTAACCTAACCTAACCTAACCTAACCTAACCTAACCTAACCTAACCTAACCTAACCTAACCTAACCTAACCTAACCTAACCTAACCTAACCTAACCTAACCTAACCTAACCTAACCATACAAAAACATAAAAAATTTTGTTGAGATATTGTCGCGTGCCGCGCATCAAAATAAGCGTCTCGACGCCCATTGCGCGTTAAAATTATAATAGGACCCACGTTCTATATAAAAAACGTGGAATTTTGACGTTTTTCGCGCAATTTTCTAGGGACTTAGAATATTTTTGTAGATTTTTACATTATTTTTATTTTCAAAATTTATTTTTTAAAATTGATTGGTATTGTGTTTAGACCGTTGTTTGTGGTGCGTTGCGCCGGTTTAGCGCGAATTTTCATTTTTGAAAATTCGCATTTTCTTAATTAGGTGAAAATTGGAAACATTTTTCTTGACTCCATACTTGAGTGACCATAGCCGTGCGCTATATCGTTGGAAGCGGCTCGCCGCGCTCTATCCGTGGAGCCCGTTCATCGGTGCACCTGTCATAGAAAAATCGTTGAAAAATTGCCCACCCTCCCATATTGAAGTTACTAGGGTAAGAAGAGTGGATTTTCATAGGGAAAGTCACCTTTAAACCTTAATAACTTCTAAACTAAAGCACATATCAGAATACGGTTTTCGGATTTCGCATTGTGTAAATATAGGCCTTTTGCGTAACTAATAAATAAACATCTAAGTATCGTCCCTTAAGATTTGACTTTATAATTTCATAAATCGTAAAAAATTGACATATCCCACCTCTATAGGGGTGGTTACGTCCTTAAGAAAACAGATTTAGAATCTGTCTCTGTCGAGAACACAGTTTTTGTTAGTATTAGTTAGCTATAAGATAGACAATAAAAATATTATATACAAATTGACAAAAATAATTTTCTCTATACTACTTTTACAAATTTACCTTAGATTATCTTTACACGTGTCCCTCTAACCTCTTTACAATATGTTCGGCTTCCGCACTCCTGCCAAGAGCAGACAAACTTCGAACGAGCTCCCCAGAAGAACCTCAACTACACCACCAGCTGTGCAGGAAAGTGACAGGCCGTCAACGTCAAGCGTCCGGAGAAGTATCGGAGAGTGGGAGTCTGGCAAAACAGACTCACTCACTCCAACCACTCCGAAGAAATCTGCGCCGGTGGAACTCCCAAAGCCGAAAAAAGTACCTTCGCAAGGAAGTAAAGTGGGTGTGAAGGTACCGATGGAGGCTGTGAGAAGTCCACCGGCACAGCCCAAATACACCAGTCGACTGGCCGAAGCAAAGGCTTGTCTTACGAAAGCAAAGGTGAATATGGGGAACTCTAGAAATATCAAGACAGAGATAAAAACTGAGGTACTGCACGCAATTGAGAGATTGTATCAGTTAGTTAAAGAATCGGAAAGTGAAAAAGAATCAGGAGAAAAGAAGATGACCAAACCGGAGAAACAAAAAGAGCCAGAGAAAGAGGAAAAGACGGAGAAGGGAAAGGAAGAAAAAGACCTTATAGAGAAACTGGAAGAGCATGCAAAGCTCATACGTGAGAACAGTATTAAGATGGAAAAGTTACAGGAGAAGATAGAATCACAGCAGGAAAGAATGGAAAAGCAGACGTACGCGAGTGTAGCAGCGGCGCATCCTGGGAGGCAGTTCCCTGAGCACACCGCGCTTTACTCAGTCGTAGTTACGTCGAAGGATGACCAAGATAAAGGTGATGAGGTCATGAAAAGGATAAGAGATACGATTAAAGCAAAGGAAGGAGGAATAGCCATAGAAAAGATCCGGAAAGCAAAGGATAGAAAAGTGATTGTGGGATGTAAAACAGAGGAGGAAAGACAGCAAGTAAAGGAAAGACTAAAGAGTGCGGAAGAGTACCTGACCGTAGAAGAGGTTAAAAATAAGAACCCATTGGTGATCCTCAAAAATGTGTTCACCTTTAACACAGACCAGGACATACTAAATTCCATCTGGAAACAGAATAGCAAATTATTAAAAGATTTAGACCAAACAGTAAATAAAATAGACATTGTGTATAAGAAAAGCACCAGAAATAATCAGACACAGCACGTAATCATGAGGGTGTCCCCTGCAGTATGGCAGCGTCTGGTCCATGCAGAAACCGTCGTCATAGACCTCCAGCGAGTAAAAGTGGCTGACCAGTCACCACTTGTGCAATGCTCGCTGTGTCTCGGCTATGGCCATGGGCGACGGTTCTGCACGGAGACCATCGTCAAATGCAGCCACTGTGGGGGGCCCCACATGAGGACGGAGTGTGCTGACTGGCTCACCGGTGCGACTCCTTCCTGCTGCAACTGCCTGCACGCCAAGGCTGATAAGGCAGATCATAGCGCCTTCAGTCCTGAGTGTGCAATCAGGAGGAAGTGGGACGCACTGGCTAGGGCCACCATAGCCTATCACTGCTAAAGTGGCCCCTGGCAAAGCTATAAGCGCAAAAAGGCGCCGTCACCGAAGAGCCACAAAAGTAGCTGTCCAAGTAAACTGTCTTGGCCATGTTGACCATGGTCGGCCGCTTACCCCTGAAAAGCGAAACAATAACAAGCACTCGGTGAGAAAAGTCTCGGGCATAAAACAAAAAAGAACTTTGGCCTTCAACTGTAAAATAGTAAAAAACATTAAAATACGTATAAAATTAAAATATAAGTTAGATAAGCCTTGTTGGCATTTATATATTGATGTATATATAATACAACCAGCAAAAACTTCATAAATAGCACATGTAAAAAACAGTAAAATAGAATTAATAATTTTAAGTTAAAAATAAAATGCAAAAACCACAAAAACAAAAAAGTAAAATAAGTACCCTACCATTTAAGTTAAACAATTAAAATTAGTATTAGATTCCAGGTGTCAAATATTATTAATTATGCACATGTATTGTGTCTGTAGGAATAAGTAAATATTTGTACAATTTAAAGAAGTATTAAAACCTTGGTAAACAAAAATTTAAAAATACTTAAATTGTTAAGATGCTTGTACTTAAGTATTCAAAGCTAAAATTAGTTTAAAAACAGATAAAGTAAAATAATCATAACAGTTTTAATTTGCGAAATTTGGTAAAGATAAATATGTGATAAATAGTTAAAGTCTTTTTTTTTGAAATATAAAATGTAAATCATCAAAATTGTAAAACCAACTACTCGGCATCCTGGCTGAGGGACACTGAAAAAAAAAAAAAAAAAAAAAAAAAAAAAAAAAAAAAAACCTAACCTAACCTAACCTAACCTAACCTAACCTAACCTAACCTAACCTAACCTAACCTAACCTAACCTAACCTAACCTAACCTAACCTAACCTAACCTAACCTAACCTAACCTAACCTAACCTAACCTAACCTAACCTAACCTAACCTAACCTAACCTAACCTAACCTAACCTAACCTAACCTAACCTAACCTAACCTAACCTAACCTAACCTAACCTAACCTAACCTAACCTAACCTAACCTAACCTAACCTAACCTAACCTAACCTAACCTAACCTAACCTAACCTAACCTAACCTAACCTAACCTAACCTAACCTAACCTAACCTAACCTAACCTAACCTAACCTAACCTAACCTAACCTAACCTAACCTAACCTAACCTAACCTAACCTAACCTAACCTAACCTAACCTAACCTAACCTAACCTAACCTAACCTAACCTAACCTAACCTAACCTAACCTAACCTAACCTAACCTAACCTAACCTAACCTAACCTAACCTAACCTAACCTAACCTAACCTAACCTAACCTAACCTAACCTAACCTAACCTAACCTAACCTAACCTAACCTAACCTAACCTAACCTAACCTAACCTAACCTAACCTAACCTAACCTAACCTAACCTAACCTAACCTAACCTAACCTAACCTAACCTAACCTAACCCATAGGGAAAGTCACCTTTAAACCTTAATAACTTCTAAACTAAAGCACATATCAGAATACGGTTTTCGGATTTCGCATTGTGTAAATATAGGCCTTTTGCGTAACTAATAAATAAACATCTAAGTATCGTCCCTTAAGATTTGACTTTATAATTTCATAAATCGTAAAAAATTGACATATCCCACCTCTATAGGGGTGGTTACGTCCTTAAGAAAACAGATTTAGAATCTGTCTCTGTCGAGAACACAGTTTTTGTTAGTATTAGTTAGCTATAAGATAGACAATAAAAATATTATATACAAATTGACAAAAATAATTTTCTCTATACTACTTTTACAAATTTACCTTAGATTATCTTTACACGTGTCCCTCTAACCTCTTTACAATATGTTCGGCTTCCGCACTCCTGCCAAGAGCAGACAAACTTCGAACGAGCTCCCCAGAAGAACCTCAACTACACCACCAGCTGTGCAGGAAAGTGACAGGCCGTCAACGTCAAGCGTCCGGAGAAGTATCGGAGAGTGGGAGTCTGGCAAAACAGACTCACTCACTCCAACCACTCCGAAGAAATCTGCGCCGGTGGAACTCCCAAAGCCGAAAAAAGTACCTTCGCAAGGAAGTAAAGTGGGTGTGAAGGTACCGATGGAGGCTGTGAGAAGTCCACCGGCACAGCCCAAATACACCAGTCGACTAGCCGAAGCAAAGGCTTGTCTTACGAAAGCAAAGGTGAATATGGGGAACTCTAGAAATATCAAGACAGAGATAAAAACTGAGGTACTGCACGCAATTGAGAGATTGTATCAGTTAGTTAAAGAATCGGAAAGTGAAAAAGAATCAGGAGAAAAGAAGATGACCAAACCGGAGAAACAAAAAGAGCCAGAGAAAGAGGAAAAGACGGAGAAGGGAAAGGAAGAAAAAGACCTTATAGAGAAACTGGAAGAGCATGCAAAGCTCATACGTGAGAACAGTATTAAGATGGAAAAGTTACAGGAGAAGATAGAATCACAGCAGGAAAGAATGGAAAAGCAGACGTACGCGAGTGTAGCAGCGGCGCATCCTGGGAGGCAGTTCCCTGAGCACACCGCGCTTTACTCAGTCGTAGTTACGTCGAAGGATGACCAAGATAAAGGTGATGAAGTCATGAAAAAGATAAGAGATACGATTAAAGCAAAGGAAGGAGGAATAGCCATAGAAAAGATCCGGAAAGCAAAGGATAGAAAAGTGATTGTGGGATGTAAAACAGAGGAGGAAAGACAGCAAGTAAAGGAAAGACTAAAGAGTGCGGAAGAGTACCTGACCGTAGAAGAGGTTAAAAATAAGAACCCATTGGTGATCCTCAAAAATGTGTTCACCTTTAACACAGACCAGGACATACTAAATTCCATCTGGAAACAGAATAGCAAATTATTAAAAGATTTAGACCAAACAGTAAATAAAATAGACATTGTGTATAAGAAAAGCACCAGAAATAATCAGACACAGCACGTAATCATGAGGGTGTCCCCTGCAGTATGGCAGCGTCTGGTCCATGCAGAAACCGTCGTCATAGACCTCCAGCGAGTAAAAGTGGCTGACCAGTCACCACTTGTGCAATGCTCGCTGTGTCTCGGCTATGGCCATGGGCGACGGTTCTGCACGGAGACCATCGTCAAATGCAGCCACTGTGGGGGGCCCCACATGAGGACGGAGTGTGCTGACTGGCTCGCCGGTGCGACTCCTTCCTGCTGCAACTGCCTGCACGCCAAGGCTGATAAGGCAGATCATAGCGCCTTCAGTCCTGAGTGTGCAATCAGGAGGAAGTGGGACGCACTGGCTAGGGCCACCATAGCCTATCACTGCTAAAGTGGCCCCTGGCAAAGCTATAAGCGCAAAAAGGCGCCGTCACCGAAGAGCCACAAAAGTAGCTGTCCAAGTAAACTGTCTTGGCCATGTTGACCATGGTCGGCCGCTTACCCCTGAAAAGCGAAACAATAACAAGCACTCGGTGAGAAAAGTCTCGGGCATAAAACAAAAAAGAACTTTGGCCTTCAACTGTAAAATAGTAAAAAACATTAAAATACGTATAAAATTAAAATATAAGTTAGATAAGCCTTGTTGGCATTTATATATTGATGTATATATAATACAACCAGCAAAAACTTCATAAATAGCACATGTAAAAAACAGTAAAATAGAATTAATAATTTTAAGTTAAAAATAAAATGCAAAAACCACAAAAACAAAAAAGTAAAATAAGTACCCTACCATTTAAGTTAAACAATTAAAATTAGTATTAGATTCCAGGTGTCAAATATTATTAATTATGCACATGTATTGTGTCTGTAGGAATAAGTAAATATTTGTACAATTTAAAGAAGTATTAAAACCTTGGTAAACAAAAATTTAAAAATACTTAAATTGTTAAGATGCTTGTACTTAAGTATTCAAAGCTAAAATAAGTTTAAAAACAGATAAAGTTAAATAATCATAACAGTTTTAATTTGCGTAATTTGGTAAAGATAAATATGTGATAAATAGTTAGTCTTTTTTTTTGAAACATAAAATGTAAATCATGAAAATTGTAAAACCAACTACTCGGCATCCTGGCTGAGGGACACTGTGGTACCGTTTAGAAACGGTAATTTCAAAAAAAAAAAAAAAAAAAAAAAAAACCTAACCTAACCTAACCTAACCGATACAAAAACATAAAAAATTTTGTTGAGATATTGTCGCGTGCCGCGCATCAAAATAAGCGTCTCGACGCCCATTGCGCGTTAAAATTATAATAGGACCCACGTTCTATATAAAAAACGTGGAATTTTGACGTTTTTCGCGCAATTTTCTAGGGACTTAGAATATTTTTGTAGATTTTTACATTATTTTTATTTTCAAAATTTATTTTTTAAAATTGATTGGTATTGTGTTTAGACCGTTGTTTGTGGTGCGTTGCGCCGGTTTAGCGCGAATTTTCATTTTTGAAAATTCGCATTTTCTTAATTAGGTGAAAATTTGGAAACATTTTTCTTGACTCCATACTTGAGTGACCATAGCCGTGCGCTATATCGTTGGAAGCGGCTCGCCGCGCTCTATCCGTGGAGCCCGTTCATCGGTGCACCTGTCATAGAAAAATCGTTGAAAAATTGGGTTTTTCCTCTGATTTTGGTCGTTTTTCGCGCGTTTTTTCGCTCTGTCCCGTCCATCTGGCGTGTTTCTGCAAATCGCGTGGCTGGTTCACCCTTGCCCGACGTCCCCGCACGTACCTGCAAAAGAAAAAACACGATTATCGACAAAATTCACGAAAAAATCAGGAAAGTTCGTCCCACCACCTATCGTTCAGTAGGCCCACCCTCCCATATTGAAGTTACTAGGGTAAGAAGAGTGGATTTTCATAGGGAAAGTCACCTTTAAACCTTAATAACTTCTAAACTAAAGCACATATCAGAATACGGTTTTCGGATTTCGCATTGTGTAAATATAGGCCTTTTGCGTAACTAATAAATAAACATCTAAGTATCGTCCCTTAAGATTTGACTTTATAATTTCATAAATCGTAAAAAATTGACATATCCCACCTCTATAGGGGTGGTTACGTCCTTAAGAAAACAGATTTAGAATCTGTCTCTGTCGAGAACACAGTTTTTGTTAGTATTAGTTAGCTATAAGATAGACAATAAAAATATTATATACAAATTGACAAAAATAATTTTCTCTATACTACTTTTACAAATTTACCTTAGATTATCTTTACACGTGTCCCTCTAACCTCTTTACAATATGTTCGGCTTCCGCACTCCTGCCAAGAGCAGACAAACTTCGAACGAGCTCCCCAGAAGAACCTCAACTACACCACCAGCTGTGCAGGAAAGTGACAGGCCGTCAACGTCAAGCGTCCGGAGAAGTATCGGAGAGTGGGAGTCTGGCAAAACAGACTCACTCACTCCAACCACTCCGAAGAAATCTGCGCCGGTGGAACTCCCAAAGCCGAAAAAAGTACCTTCGCAAGGAAGTAAAGTGGGTGTGAAGGTACCGATGGAGGCTGTGAGAAGTCCACCGGCACAGCCCAAATACACCAGTCGACTAGCCGAAGCAAAGGCTTGTCTTACGAAAGCAAAGGTGAATATGGGGAACTCTAGAAATATCAAGACAGAGATAAAAACTGAGGTACTGCACGCAATTGAGAGATTGTATCAGTTAGTTAAAGAATCGGAAAGTGAAAAAGAATCAGGAGAAAAGAAGATGACCAAACCGGAGAAACAAAAAGAGCCAGAGAAAGAGGAAAAGACGGAGAAGGGAAAGGAAGAAAAAGACCTTATAGAGAAACTGGAAGAGCATGCAAAGCTCATACGTGAGAACAGTATTAAGATGGAAAAGTTACAGGAGAAGATAGAATCACAGCAGGAAAGAATGGAAAAGCAGACGTACGCGAGTGTAGCAGCGGCGCATCCTGGGAGGCAGTTCCCTGAGCACACCGCGCTTTACTCAGTCGTAGTTACGTCGAAGGATGACCAAGATAAAGGTGATGAAGTCATGAAAAAGATAAGAGATACGATTAAAGCAAAGGAAGGAGGAATAGCCATAGAAAAGATCCGGAAAGCAAAGGATAGAAAAGTGATTGTGGGATGTAAAACAGAGGAGGAAAGACAGCAAGTAAAGGAAAGACTAAAGAGTGCGGAAGAGTACCTGACCGTAGAAGAGGTTAAAAATAAGAACCCATTGGTGATCCTCAAAAATGTGTTCACCTTTAACACAGACCAGGACATACTAAATTCCATCTGGAAACAGAATAGCAAATTATTAAAAGATTTAGACCAAACAGTAAATAAAATAGACATTGTGTATAAGAAAAGCACCAGAAATAATCAGACACAGCACGTAATCATGAGGGTGTCCCCTGCAGTATGGCAGCGTCTGGTCCATGCAGAAACCGTCGTCATAGACCTCCAGCGAGTAAAAGTGGCTGACCAGTCACCACTTGTGCAATGCTCGCTGTGTCTCGGCTATGGCCATGGGCGACGGTTCTGCACGGAGACCATCGTCAAATGCAGCCACTGTGGGGGGCCCCACATGAGGACGGAGTGTGCTGACTGGCTCGCCGGTGCGACTCCTTCCTGCTGCAACTGCCTGCACGCCAAGGCTGATAAGGCAGATCATAGCGCCTTCAGTCCTGAGTGTGCAATCAGGAGGAAGTGGGACGCACTGGCTAGGGCCACCATAGCCTATCACTGCTAAAGTGGCCCCTGGCAAAGCTATAAGCGCAAAAAGGCGCCGTCACCGAAGAGCCACAAAAGTAGCTGTCCAAGTAAACTGTCTTGGCCATGTTGACCATGGTCGGCAGCTTACCCCTGAAAAGCGAAACAATAACAAGCACTCGGTGAGAAAAGTCTCGGGCATAAAACAAAAAAGAACTTTGGCCTTCAACTGTAAAATAGTAAAAAACATTAAAATACGTATAAAATTAAAATATAAGTTAGATAAGCCTTGTTGGCATTTATATATTGATGTATATATAATACAACCAGCAAAAACTTCATAAATAGCACATGTAAAAAACAGTAAAATAGAATTAATAATTTTAAGTTAAAAATAAAATGCAAAAACCACAAAAACAAAAAAGTAAAATAAGTACCCTACCATTTAAGTTAAACAATTAAAATTAGTATTAGATTCCAGGTGTCAAATATTATTAATTATGCACATGTATTGTGTCTGTAGGAATAAGTAAATATTTGTACAATTTAAAGAAGTATTAAAACCTTGGTAAACAAAAATTTAAAAATACTTAAATTGTTAAGATGCTTGTACTTAAGTATTCAAAGCTAAAATAAGTCTAAAACAGATAAAGTTAAATAATCATAACAGTTTTAATTTGCGTAATTTGGTAAAGATAAATATGTGATAAATAGTTAGTCTTTTTTTTTGAAACATAAAATGTAAATCATGAAAATTGTAAAACCAACTACTCGGCATCCTGGCTGAGGGACACTGTGGTACCGTTTAGAAACGGTAATTTTCAAAAAAAAAAAAAAAAAAAAAAAAAAAAAAAAAAAAAAAAAAAAAAAAAAAACCTAACCTAACCTAACCTAACCTAACCTAACCTAACCTAACCTAACCTAACCTAACCTAACCTAACCTAACCTAACCTAACCATTCCGCTCTGATCCGCGGTCGAGAGCGCCACGAAAACAGTCCCTTCCACGCCCGAAAAATTGTTAAAAATTGGTTTTTTACGCGTTTAACACAAGTGTGATACATCACGAGAAGCGCAATTACGAGGCGCATACGCCGGTGAAAACCGCGTTGTTCTAAGTGAAGTGTACGCGAAGTTATAAGTGAAAAAGTGGAAATTTGGGAAGTTTTGAAGTTTCAAAGTGGCATATCTTTGCATTATCAGCGACGACCCACAACTTTTGTTGTGCCTTAGGAAAGGCCTTCTGGAGCACTACAATTTGACACCTTTTGCCGATTTTTTCCGTGCAGGAGTGCGGAAATATCGGCAAAAAAACAAAAACCACGTGGCCACGAGGTCAGGGATCCAGGGCTGCTGGAAAAAACCTGACAACGGGGATACATAGACATCTCTACGAGCATCCTGGAGGCACCAAACTTTTTGGATAAAGTTAAGTTTTGGCTAAGATATAGACTTTTTAATTTTTAGTGCATTTTCAAAATTTAATATCTCTCGATAGAGATCTGTGAGATATAGTTTAAATTAGCGTTAATTGTAGAGGTTTAGGTCCTCTATCTATGTACAAAAAATCAGTATTTGTTTATCAACTAGTTTTTGAGATATAAATTTTTTAATTTTTTGGCCTGCCACGAGGTACCCTTAAAACAGTAGGTAGATTTTTAAATTTATTTTATTCAGATTAGGCATAATTTTTCTGTATATACTGCATTTTTTGTTTTTGATTTGGACAAAAATTGGATTTTTTATGCATTTTAAAGTAGAAAATTTTTGTTTTTTGTAATTTAAAAATCGGGGGTCGTTGATTTTTTAAGACCAAGGAACGTAAAAGACTGGGCTTAAAAAGCTCTATCATTCAAGCCCAAACTCGGGGGTATAGGACAAAAATTGACAAAGTTAGACTTTTGTCGGCCATTTTGACCGCCATCTTGGAAAATTGTAAGTTCCGTAACTTTTTTGTTTGATGTTTGATTTGGACGGGGTTTTCTGTGTTGGTTTTGTCTCATTTGTTGCCATTCGGTGAGATAGCAAAAAATTTTGATATTTTGGCAGCCATTTTGGCCGCCATTTTGAAAAGTTTAAAGCTTCGTATCTTTTTAACCAGTGCCCCAAATTTGACGGGACTTTTTCTATGCGGAATCAAATTTTTAGGCCTACCGTTTTGTTTCAAGTACTTGACTCTACATAGAGTAGAAAAATTTTTTTTTTTTTAGGAAACGTGTTTTATATTTACGGACTCAACCAAAAATTGGTTCCTTATACTTAGATTTAGTTTTGGAAAGTGCATTGCACTTATTAAAAATTGGTAGAGTCATACTCTACATTGAACAAAAGTTGAACTTACCGTACTTCTCCTTTTGGTTCAAACCATCCGCGAATTTGACGTCACGTAGACCCTCCACCGGAGCTGGAATCACCACCTGGAACAGAAAAAACACGTTTAGTATTAGAATAGGACAGAGTTTATTTTATTTACAATATTTACAACTTTTACAAACTTATTTTTACAATTGTGACGCGTTCCTTTGGCAATATGTTTGCCGCACTCCACACACCCGTCAAGAGAACCGCTAACAATAAGATGACTGAGCCGGACTCCAGAAAATCCCCATTGGGAACCGAACAGGCTGGACCCTCACGACAGGGAGATGAGCAGGTGCAGACCTCGAACGTAAGGCGGAGCGTAGGAGAATGGGAGCTGGTCAAGAAGAGGAGGTCATCCTCGCTACAGCCCAAGACTCCGACCCCACCGAAGAAGACTGCTCCAATAGCTCCGTCAAGGCCAAAGCCAATGACCTTGTTGTTCTCGCAAGAAGCCAAACTGACAGGCCGCAGACTGCAGGTGGACTCTGGGAGTCCACCGAAAGTAGAAAAATTTATAAGTAAGACAGCAGAGGCAAAGGCTTGCCTCTGTAAAGCCAAGACCAACCTCGAACTTTCGAGAAACCTAAAGACTGACATAAAATCGAGTGTGATCCAAGCGATAGACCGAATGTACGAGTTGGTCAAGGAATCTGAGGCAGCAAATTCTCTGAACAGAACAATAACGCTAGAAACGGAACCCAGAGAAAGCCATAGGGGAAAAGAAAGAGAGCCAGAAAACGTAAGAAGCAAAAATAGTAGCGAAGAAAATGAACTTAAAAGACAGATTGAAGAACACAGCAAGTTGCTAAGAGAGAACAATGAAAGGATGGAAAGCTTGAAAGAGGCGATGGAAAAGCAAAAAGAAATCCTCGAGAAGACCACTTACGCGAACATTGCGGCAGGCCCACCAAGGACGCAGCCCAACCAACAAATCGCGCTGCACTCGGTAGTGGTCTCCTCGAAAGATGGAAAGGAAACAGGAGAGGAAGTGCTCGGTAGGATTAGAGAAGCCGTAAATGCTAAAGAAGGAGGAATAAAGGTGGACAGAGTAAGAAGGGCAAAGGACGGGAAAGTGATAGTGGGTTGCAGAAGCGAAGAAGAGAGACAGAAGATCAAAGACAGACTCAAGAAAGCAGAGAAACACCTGAGCGTCGAAGAAATCCTGAACAAGGATCCTCTTCTGATTTTCAGAGATGTTCTGTCATTCCACAGTGATGAGGACATCATAAAAGCGCTTAGGAGCCAGAATGACGAGGTCTTCAAAGAGGTTGACAAAAAAGAGGACCGGATTGAGATTCGGTACAGAAAGAGGGCCAGGAACCCCCACCTCTGCCATATCGTAATGAAGGTGTCCCCGAAAATATGGAACCTGATGGTGGATGCAGGAGAGGCCCATATCGATCTCCAAAGGGTGAAGGTGACAGACCAGTCACCACTGGTGCAGTGCTCCCTGTGCCTTGGGTATGGTCACGGCCGACGTCACTGCCAGGAGAGCGCAGCAAAGTGTAGCCACTGTGGTGGCCTGCACATGAAGACTGAGTGCGCGGATTGGCTTGCTGGCGCGGCCCCGTCCTGTTGTAACTGTAGGCACGCAAAGCTCGAAACATCGGAACACAATGCGTTCAGCCAGGAATGCCCCGTAAGGAGGCGGTGGGATGCATTGGCACGAGCCTCCGTTGCATACTGTTAAAGGCTCCACGGACGGCAACCCTACAGTTACACAAAACAGTGAGATGCCCTACCGCGTCCTCCAGGCCAATCTCCAAAGAGCAAAAACAGCCACAGATGAGCTTATTGTTGAGGCCGATAAAAGGAAGGTGGCGTTTGCTCTGCTCCAGGAGCCGTATGTGGGAGGAATAAATAGGATGAAGGGATACAAAGGTGTTAGAGTCTACCAGAACACTGAACACGGGGAGGGCACTGTAAAAGCGGCAATAGCCGTTTTTGACCAAGATCTGGATGTGATGCAGTGCCCAGAACTCACCACAAACAACATCGCAGTGGTGAGGATCCGGACCAGTGCCTGGCAGATTATTGCCATCTCTTTTTATTTTGAACCAACCCAGCCTATTGAGCCATACCTGGAGCAGATCAAAAAAATAGTCAACAAGATTGGACCTAGGAGAGTCATTGTGGGTGGAGATGCGAATGCAAAGAACACCTGGTGGGGCAGTAACACCATTGATGATAGGGGTGAAGATACGCTGGGTACTCTTGAAGAGCTGGACTTGCAGGTGCTGAACGAAGGAGACGTACCCACCTTCGACACCATCAGGGGAGGGGTACACTACACCAGCTACCCCGATATAACAGCCTGCTCAACCGACATGCTGGACTTAGTGAATGGATGGAGAGTGGTGGATGACCTCACGAGCTCGGATCACAACGGCATAGTCTTCAACGTCGCACTCAAGAAAGCAAAAGGGATAAGTGTAAGCAGAACAACTAGGCTTTACAACACCAAAAAGGCTAATTGGAGCCAGTTTCATGAGAAACTGGCCCAATTAAAAATAGAAAATAACTTAAACACCACAGAAATAGAAAAATTAGAAAGCAAAGTAGAGTTAGAGCAAGCAATAGAAAAATTTACAAAAATAATAACACAAACATGCATAGAGACAATTCCGAAAAAGAAATCAAAAGAAACACTTACCATGCCGTGGTGGTCCGAGGAACTCGCCGCGTTGAAGAGGAAGTCCATCACCTTGAAGCGTCGAATCAAAGGAGCAGCGCCAGCCCGAAGACCCAGAGTCGTAGAAGAGTACCTGGAAGCAAGAGAAAAATTTTTAGAGGAGGTTAAAATAGCACAGGTTCAGAGTTGGAAGGGTTTCTGTGAGAAACAGGATAAGGAAGGAGTTTGGGAGGGTATCTATAGGGTGATAGGAAGAACTGCCAAAAGACAAGAGGATATTCCCTTGATGAAAGATGGAAAGCAAAGCGACCCCAAGGAGTCGGCTGAAATACTAGCGCGTACATTCTACCCGGAAGACAACGAAGCAGAGGATAACGCCGACCATCGACAGACCAGGAACACAGCAAGCCGAGTAAACAACCGGGTGCATGATGAGCTTCATGACCCGCAGTTTACGATAGAGGAGCTAAGCACTGCAGTGGAGAGCTTTAACCCCAAGAAGGCTCCGGGAATAGACGGGTTTACTGCGGATATTTGCAGTCACGTAATAGGGAGTGATCCAGAGGCTTTCCTTGCACTGGCCAACAGATGCCTGGTTCTCTCACACTTTCCAACCATCTGGAAAGAAGCCACGGTCGTGGTCTTGAGGAAACCAGGCAAGGACGACTATAGCAACCCGAAATCCTATAGGCCTATAGGACTGTTGCCAGTCCTAGGGAAGGTCCTGGAAAAGATGATTGTGGGTCGGATGAAGTGGCACCTCATCCCAAAGATGAGTACTCGCCAATATGGCTTTATGCCCAAAAAGAGCACCGAAGACTCCCTCTATGTTCTAATCCATCACATTCAAAACAAACTTGATGAAAAGAAACTAATAACCTTGATTTCGTTAGACATAGAGGGAGCCTTCGACAGCGCGTGGTGGCCCGCAATTAAAGTTAGGTTGGCTGAGGAAGGGTGTCCAATTAACGTAAGAAGGCTTATCGACAGTTACCTGCAGGATAGACGAGTTAGGGTGAGGTATGCTGGAGAGGAGTACGTGAAGGACACCAGCAAAGGGTGTGTGCAAGGGTCGATTGGAGGGCCCATCATGTGGAATCTCCTACTGGACCCACTCCTAAAAGGACTGGAACAGCGCGGGGACTACGTTCAGGCCTTTGCGGACGATGTGGTTTTGGTGTTTGACGGGGACACAGCTTTGGAAGTTCAGCGACGGGCGAACGCCGCCCTCGCCTATGTTAGGGAGTGGGGTATCAAGAATAAGCTCAGATTCGCGCCACACAAGACCAACGCGATGGTCATAACCCGCAAGCTTAAGCATGATACACCACTCCTGCGCATGGGCGGGGTCGACGTTGGCATGTCGCAGGAATTCAAGATCCTGGGGCTCACAATAGACAATAAGTTGACTTTTAATGCTCATGCTGCAAATGTTTGCAAAAAAGCATTAAATATTTACAAACAACTGTCTAGAGCCGCCAGGATCAGCTGGGGCCTTAGTCCAGAAGTTATCCGGACCATATACACAGCCACCGTAGAACCGGTCATCATGTATGCGGCAAGCGCATGGGCACCTGCAACCAAGAAAATAGGCATCCAAAAACAATTAAACGCGGTTCAGAGAGGATTTGCACAGAAGCTTACCAGAGCGTACCGTACCGTCTCCCTGAACTCAGGACTGGTACTGGCCGGAATACTCCCTCTTGACCTCAGGATTCAAGAGGCAGCCGCCCTGTACGAGGCGAAGAGAGGAGTGCCCCGGCCAGAGTTGAAGGACAGGGAGATGGAACGGCCAACACCAAGCGCTCGGTTTAAGCACCCGGCAGAATACATGACGCTGAAGTTCAATAGCCTGGTAGACCAAGAGCAAGTGGATGCTCACAACAATCAAGCAGTACAAATTTACACCGATGGCAGTAAAATTGAGGGTGAGGTCGGAGCGGCACTATCTCTTTGGAGTGGTGAGGCCGAGATCAAAGCCCTCAAGCTCAAGCTGCCATCATACTGCACGGTGTATCAGGCTGAACTTCTGGCAATATGCACAGCTACACGGGAAATCCTCAAGCGCTCCGAGGAGAGCTTTGGCATCTACAGCGACTCCCGATCAGCACTGCAATCCGTAGTCAACAACGGCTCTCTCCATCCTTTAGCCGTGGAGGCTCGGGAAAACCTTAGTACGAGCAGACTCCAGAACAAAAATATATCTTTGTTCTGGATCAAAGCCCACGCAGGTTTGGAGAAGAACGAAAGGGCGGATCAGCTGGCAAAAGAAGCTGCTGCAAACAAGAAGCGAAGGCCTGACTATGATTACTGCCCGGTCTCATTCGTCAAGCGGCAGATACGTCTACAAACGCTTGACGAATGGAATCGGCGGTACACGATGAGCACGACAGCCAGCGTCACAAAGTTGTTTTTCCCTGATGCAGTGCAGGCCTATCGGACTGTGCGTAAAATGAAAATTACCAACGTAATGACCCAAGTCCTTACGGGGCACGGTGGGTTCTCCGAATACTTGTACCGGTTCAAGTGTAAGGAGAACCCATCATGCATCTGTGAGCCCGGTGTAGATGAAACGGTAGTGCACGTATTATTAGAATGTCCAGTGTTTTCCTTAAAAAGATACGAAGCCGAACAAGTTCTTAACCTAAAATTATCCACAGAAAACCTTAATGAGATCATGACTAGGAAAGACATTAGAAATAAATTTATAAAATATTGTATAGAAATTGTAAGCAAGGTCATAAATAGGAATAAGTCGTAAGGAAATTATGTTAACTATATATTTTGAGTAATATGTAAACTAGCATAAAAATTAGAGTAAAAATAAGATCATGCAACTGTACAATATAAGTAGATAATAAGATAGTAAAAAATTAAAATAAGATTAGATTCTAGTTAGTACCTCTATTATTTAGTAAACTTGTAAACAATTTAAATGTATTAAACTTAATTTAAGTAAAATTCATAGAATAAGCACCCCTTAGACCCCACGTGGGTACGATAAGCATGTAACCCCACCCGTAGATAGAAATAAAGCAAAAAGACTTTGATTCATTACACGTCAAAGGAACGAGAAAAAAAAAAAAAAAAAAAAAAAAAAAAAAAAAAAAAAAACCTAACCTAACCTAACCTAACCTAACCTAACCTAACCTAACCTAACCTAACCTAACCTAACCTAACCTAACCTAACCTAACCTAACCTAACCTAACCGGCTTAACCTCGTCCAACTCAGAAATAAATTAATTAAAAAAAATATTTTAACTCCCTAAAGTAAAGTACAATTATTTGTCAATTAATTTATAGTGTGTGTGTGACATAAGTGGCTAATTTTTGCGGCCTGGGGAGCTCCCAGGACCCAACAAAGGACTTTGTTTTGGGAAGTGTTGTAAAAAAAAATAAGTTTGCAACGGTTTCCTACAAGTGCTAATAGCTACTAAACCTATTCCTGTTATCCTGGAGATAGCAGGAAGGGTCACAGGTTGGTGTAGTTGTAGAGTAGGAGACTTAGTTACATAATTGGTATAAAATAAAATTAAAGTAAACATTGTAAACACAAACATTCCAAGGTTCAAAACAAAATAAATAATAATAATTCATAGCCATAATAGTCAAGAAACAGCACTAAAACAAGTAAATACCTAACAATAGAAGAAAATTAATAGTACTAAGGAAATTTTGTAACATTCTATCAGCTTGGGATAAAAGGTAAACAAACAAAACATCCTAAATTTATAAGTGCAGGTTGTTCATAACTTGTACTCTATTTAGGTGCAATAGTTCTAGCTTTTATTAATACAAATTAATTATAATTCAGTGTAATACTTACAGAATATAATAACACAGACGAGCTGATATCTGGGGGTTTCCAAGATTGCCCTATTATTGCCTAGAAACCTCCTTCTCTGGACCTATCAGCCAGTAGGTGATCATAAGAAATCATAGTACTTTAGCGATCTGCAAATATATGGTTTGGATAGGTAACTAATAAATAAACTACATATTAAGTTCCGGTTAGGACAAATTTTTATTAGGTCCGTAGACTGCATAGGTTCTTTATCAACCAAAATGTCAAGCAGGCCCAGGGCAATGACCATGCCTAAGACAAAAGGTTCTAAACCTCTGAGGGCGGAGGAGACGGTGGTCTCGGGGGGTGTCGGGGCGCCTCGCTCGGCCGGCGTGCTCGCGCCGCCAGGCTTCTTCTCGCAGCCACACACCCGTGCCGCGGACGCTAGAGCGAGGTGTGCCAGCGCATCCACGCCTACTCCACTTGTGGGTGAGCTGCCCGTCCGGAACCTTGTAAGCAGCCTGCGGGCTCGGCTCGAGTCTGCCTCGGAGATGATCAATGAGCCGCCACTACCACCGCCGTCTTGCTCGCTGCAGCTCGGCCAGGGTACGCCTGCCGCTGCCGCTGAGGCTGCGTCGCCGCCAGGGCCGGGACTCGCGCCGAGCCCAACCGGAGAGGTAGTTGTCGACTCGGACGGGTCCCCGGAGGGCCAGTGTCGATTCCTGGAGCTATCGATGATGTCGGTGGGGGGGGGTGGGCCGATCCATGAGGCGCCGCGACTCGCGAGCCGCCTGCTGCAGAGTACCGTGGCGGAGCTTGAGAAATCCCGCAATCTCAGTCGAGACATAAAGGAGGCGATCCTGGCGGGCCTGCGCGGCCTCTACGAGATGGTTTTGCGCCTCACCGATTCCCGCGGCCGCCACATCGCTGAGAAGGAGAGGGTCCGTGCCAGCGCCGAGCGACAAAACACCCTGCAGCAGAAGATCCATGCTGGTAAGTTGGAGGCAATCAATTCGTACGTGCAGACCAATCTCGAGGAGCTGCGGCGTGCAGGTGCCAGGACGCTCGAGGAGGCGGAAGCCGCACGCCGGCTCTTACACGATCTTAAAGATGAGCTCGCCGCCCGCCCGCCGCCCTGCGAACTCGCCCCCGCCTCGGCCCCTGCGCAGGACACTATTGACAGGTTAGTCGAGGAGGTGCGCGCTTTACGCGAGGAGTGCCGACGCCCAGGACCTGTGGCGGCGCCTGCTTCCATCGGGGATCCCATCGCCGGTTCCCATGTGGAGCTTGCGACGTCCCACCCGGCTGCTCCGAGACGCGGAGCTCTTCAGCGCGGCGGTGCCTCGCCTACGTCGTACGCTGCGGCCGTAGGTAGGTACCCAATCATTGTCGAGTCGAGCGACCCCGCCAGCACCGCCGAACAGATCATCGGCGCGATCAAAGACGGCGTCGATGTTATCGGCATGGGGGTTGGGGTCAATGGGGTCCGCAAGTGCAAGAACGGCCGCGTCGCGATCTCGCTTGAGTCTGAGGAGGAGCGCGCTGCGATGGGCTCAGCGATTGAGGGGCTCGGCGACCGCTTTACTGTGAGCGAGCCGCGCACTAGGGACCCCTGCCTGCGCCTCGCTGGTGTTATCGCTGACCTTGCCGATGCGAAAGTTGAGGAGGCGCTTCTGCGCCAGAATGCCGCGCTGCTACGGCACATCCCTGGAAATGAAAAAAGGGTGAAGGTTATCAGGCGAGTCAGGGGGAGGACCAGTGCGCTCAATGGCGTCATCGTTCAGGTGAGTCCGATGGTGTGGGATGCCCTCAGGGAGCGACGCGTGCGCGTCGGCTATCAGATGATATCGGCGGTGGATCAGTCGCCACTGGTGCAGTGCTACCGCTGCCTCGGGTTTGGGCACCGCGCGGGCGCGTGCGCGGCGCCGGCGCCGGTGTGCGGGCATTGTGCGGGCGAGCACGACACACGCGAGTGCACGGCGCGGACGCGTGCGCCGTGCTGCGTCAACTGCCGTCAGAAGCGCCCACGTGCCTCCCACGCGCACCCTGCCTACAGCGCCGACTGCCCCGAGTGGAGGCGATGGGACGCGATAGCGAGACTCGCCGTCAGGTATTGCTGAGGGCACCCAACCCGACCATCTCAGAACTTTAAAGACCCTTCAGTACAATCTAGGTCGAGGTCGCGTTGCGACGCACGAGTGTCTGCGGGAGGCCACGCATCGAGGCATCCAAGTGTTGATGCTTCAGGAGCCCTATGTGGGGGCGCGAACTTGCATGACGGTTCCCGTGGGATGTAGAGTCGTACAGAGCGCTATCGCGAATGTTGACCGGCCGGTTCGGTCTGCGGTCGTTATCACGGATCCTAATATTAACTATGTAGAAGATTCTAAGCTAATTACTGAAGATATTGTAGGGGTGATCATTAAAGTAGATAATTTGAAAGTAGGTATTGTTAGCATGTACTTAGATAAGGAATTAGATTTGGAAAACGGCTTGGTGGTAATGAAGAGGATCGTCCAGGCGATGGGAGCTGACCGGGTGCTGGTGGGCGGAGACGTGAACGCACGGAGTCCCTGGTGGGGATGTGATGCGGAGGATGGGCGGGGCCTGGCTGTCACAGAGGCGCTTGCTGAGCTGGGACTGGAGGTGCTCAACGAAGGTGTCGAGCCCACTTACCGCGCGTATCGCTCGGGCCGAGCCTGCACCGCCATCATCGACGTCACGGCGTGCTCCACTGCTCTGCTAGCTGGCGTGACCGGCTGGCGCGTCGACGACTCTTTCGGCACCCTCTCTGATCACCGCCCGATCTCGTTCACCCTGCAACTGCAAACATGGCACGGATCAGTCACTGAGGATGGAAACACTACGCGGATATATAATACCCAGAAGGCGGATTGGTTGCTGTTCAGATCAGAGTTGGAGCGGGAGCTCAACGAACTCGGCTTGGAGGGCAGGCTTGTCGAGGTGGAGGACCGCGAGGGGGTGAACGAGGCCGCGGACCGATACACGGGGTGCATTATCAAGGCGTGCGAGAAGGCTATCCCTCGAATCCCTCGCAGGAGGATTGTCAGGGCGTGCAGGTGGTGGACGGCTGAGCTAGTCCAGCTGAAGGCGGAGATGGTGCGTCGCAGGAGAAGGATCGCTAAGGCCAATCCGAGGAGAAGGCAGCTGGTGGTGGTTCACTACCTGGAGGCCAGGGCCAAGTATAAGACGGCCATCGAGTCCGCTATGACGAGGAGCTGGGTGGACTTCTGCACCGGAGAGGAGGTTGAGACAGTGTGGCGGCGTTCCTATCGGATTATGAAGGCCTGCTCGGCCCATGTCCAGGACAGGTTGTTACGGTTGCCGAATGGAACGACCCTGGATGAGCGTGAGTCGGCGTCGCTCTTAGCTGAGACATTCTATCCTCGAGATGATGCCGCAGAGGATACGGATGAGCAGAGTCATCGGAGAGCGAGAGTGGCTTCTCTTGTGGCGGCTATCGAGCAGGATGTGCGGCCGGCGGACGTCGTCGACTTTACAGAGTCGGAGCTTGAAGCGGTCTTGCGAGCCATGAGTCCCAAGAGGGCACCAGGAGGAGACGGTCTCACGCTGGACATCTGCCTGACTGCCTACGCCTGCAATAGGCCCCTACTTCTCGGGCTATTCTCGCGGTGTTTGCGGTGGGGATGCTTTCCACGGATCTGGAAGACGGCCACCATAAAAGTGATCCCTAAGCCGTCTAAGGAAGACTATAATAATCCGAAATCTTACCGACCTATCGGACTGCTGCCAGTCTTGGGGAAGATGCTTGAGAAGCTGTTTGTCAACAGGTTACAGTGGCAGCTAGGTAGCAATGGACTCTTGAGTCCGTACCAGTACGGGTTCACTCCGCAGCGCAGCACGGAAGATGCTCTCTTCGATGCCATGGCCATGGTCAGGACGAGTCTGGAAAATAAGAAAATAGTGGTCATGGTATCGCTTGACATAGAGGGCGCCTTTGATAACGCGTGGTGGCCTGCGATCATCGACCAGCTGCAGGTGAATGGCGTGGACTCGAGTGTGTTGCGGCTCATTGTGAGCTATCTCTCAGAGAGAAGAGTAAGGTTGCGTTACGCGGGGGAGACTGTGGAGAGGGAGACGAACAAAGGTTGCATCCAGGGCTCCACCTGCGGCCCGATATTGTGGAACCTTCAGCTAAGTCCACTGTTGGAGCAGAGTCAGTACGGAGGAGTACGGGTCCAGGCTTTTGCTGACGACATTTTAATGATTGCGGTTGGTACCAGCGGAAATGAGTTGGAGGAGAAGGTGAATCATGCTTTAACTGTGATGGTTCAGTGGGGTGTAAAGCTCCGGCTCAAGTTTGCGCCAGGGAAAACACAGGCTCTGCTTATAACTAAAAAGTTGCGGTACTACACTCCCAGATTAATAATGTCTGGTGATGAGATCTCTTTTGGCACTGGTCTTAAAGTATTAGGGATGATCATAGATCCACTGCTCAATTTTCGACAACATCTGGAAGCCATCAATAAGAAAGCCATCACATTCTACAAAGTGGTAGCGAGAGCAGCACGAGCGCAGTGGGGTCTGAACTCTGATATTTTGAGACTAATTTATGTTTCGGTGGTGGAGCCAACTGTCTTATATGCTGCGAGCTGCTGGGCGGACATAACTACGAGAGTGTATGCGGAGAAGGCGCTCAACAGCCTCACACGCACCTTTGCCATCAAGATCTGTAAAGCCCACCGCACGGTTTCCTTCATATCCAGTCTTCTGTTGGCGAGATTAATACCTCTCTCACTTAGAGCCAGAGAGCATGCCTTAATTTATAGAATAAAGAGAGGAGAACCACTCACTTGTTTGCCGGGACGTAGCATGGAACTCAGAAGGAGTCCGTTCTCTCTTCCTCATCCAGCTGAGAGAAAACGTGTGGAGTTTGGGCTGATCACATCGCAGGAGGATGCGGAGAGTCTTGAAAATGATGGGCCCATCCTTTATACGGATGGCAGTAAGCTGGAGGGGAAGGTTGGTGCAGCGGTGTCCTGCTGGACTGGAGGAGTGGAGGTTCAGCATGCTAGTTTTCGTCTTGAAGACTTCTGTAGTGTGTTCCAGGCCGAGCTGTCGGCTATTCTGCAGGCACTACACATCGCTGACAAACTGAAACACAGGAAAATACACATTTTAAGTGACTCAAGATCAGGTTTGGAGGTGATTGGTGACCCTAATACAGTTAATCCGCTGGCAGTTGATATCAGGGATCAAGTTTTTCGTTTGCTAGATGGAGGCAAAGAAGTTGCTCTGTACTGGGTTAAAGCGCATTCTGGAATATTAGGGAATGAAAGGGCAGATGAACTTGCCAAGCATGCAGCATTGAATAATAGGCGGCAGCCAAAGTACGACAGGTTTCCCTTATCCTTTGCAAAACACTCCACCAGGACTAATTCACTGGAAGAATGGCAGCTCAATTACAATTCATCCACTACGGGGGCCACTACCAAACTGTTTTTCAAAAATGTTATTTCAGCTTATAAAGTTTTGTCAAAATTTAGTATAACTAATTATATAGCTCAGATTTTAACGGGACATGGAGGTTTTAATTATTATTTACATAGGTTTAAGCTTAAGGAGTCTGCATTGTGTACTTGCGGAGCAGATATCCCTCAGACTGTGCAGCATTTGTTGATTGAGTGCTCTAAATTCAATAGGCTGAGGTATGACTGTGAGTGTGCAATGCAGACTGACATTGGATTAGATAATTTGGATGGGATCATGCTAGATAACGATTGCAGACCGTTGTTTCTCATTTTTGCGAGGACCGTTCTTCGCAAGATTGGGAAGGAGAATGGCTCCATTGTGGAGGATGTTTAGTAAAACTTAGTAGGTAGTGAAGATTATGTTTGTCGGGAGTGTTGAATGTCAAACTACTTACTTTCTTTTTCTTTCTTCAATGTGCACCGTGGGTTATTTTGTTGGTTATTGTTTTGGTCTTGGCCACTTATTCACTTGTTTTGAGCACATTGCACGGCAAAACAATAACTAGCAGACATTGAATCTGGCAATTGTTTGTTTTCTTGTGTTGTAGGGATTTTTGTTGAGTTATTGGTTGTTTATTGTTTTGATTTTGGACATTTATTTACAATAATAATTCAAAGCATAGAGTATAATTACACAACAAAACAATAGCAAGCAGGCACTCGATCTATCGCTTTTGACATCCAACTGTGACACTAGATTATTTGATGTTTGACATTGACATTTAATTTTTAACATAGTTACATCATAATTTGGGGACCGGGTAATTTGTTGGGGAGTAGAGGGTATGAAGTGGCCTATTCTATTTTGTATTCTGTATAAGTTTGCCTAATTTGTTGGTCTCTATTTGGGTAATAATTAATATTGTAAGTTTATAGGTACTTATTAGTCAAAAATTTTCAAGTGGGTCTCATTTTCTCCTTTTTTTTTTTATATAGAGATTGTGGGTGGGATGGATTGTATTTTTGGTAGGTTGTATTTTATTCTAGTTTTAGTTTTAGTTAGGTATATTTATTTAGTTGTTTATTAATTTATTATATAGTAATTAGGTATGAATTGTTATTATTTTGTTGCTGTTGCTGTTGGTTGGGTCGATAGACTAAATCTTATGATTTATATCAGTGTAGACCTGATTGGCAGTGCAATAAAGATAATAACAATTCACATGATTTTAAATTGATATTAAGTTATATTTAATGAATGATTTAAATTACTAATTACTGTTAGCTTAAGAAATAGATTTAAGTTAATGTTTTCTCACAATTATTTTAATTTTGGAATTTATATTATTATTATTATTATATTGTTATTAATGTTGTAATGTTGTTGCAATTAATAGCAACAGGAAATGAAGAATATTAAAAAAAAAAAAAAAAAAAAAAAAAAAAAAAAAAAAAAAAAAAAAAAAAAAAAAAAAACCCATACAAAAACATAAAAAATTTTGTTGAGATATTGTCGCGTGCCGCACATCAAAATAAGCGTCTCGACGCCCATTGCGCGTTAAAATTATAATAGGACCCACGTTCTATATAAAAAACGTGGAATTTTGACGTTTTTCGCGCAATTTTCTAGGGACTTAGAATATTTTTACATTATTTTTATTTATATTTTCAAAATTTATTTTTTAAAATTGATTGGTATTGTGTTTAGACCGTTGTTTGTGGTGCGTTGCGCCGGTTTAGCGCGAATTTTCATTTTTGAAAATTCGCATTTTCTTAATTAGGTGAAAATTTGGAAACATTTTTCTTGACTCCATACTTGAGTGACCATAGCCGTGCGCTATATCGTTGGAAGCGGCTCGCCGCGCTCTATCCGTGGAGCCCGTTCATCGGTGCACCTGTCATAGAAAAATCGTTGAAAAATTAGGTTTTTCCTCTGAGTTTGGTCGTTTTTCGCGCGTTTTTTCGCTCTGTCCCGTCCATCTGGCGTGTTTCTGCAAATCGCGTGGCTGGTTCACCCTTGCCCGACGTCCCCGCACGTACCTGCAAAAGAAAAAACACGATTATCGCCTAAATTCACGAAAAAATCAGGAAAGTTCTCCCACCACCTATCGTTCAAGTAGGCCCGAATGCACCTAAGCTGCGACGTATTTGCATACTACATACAAAAACATAAAAAATTTTGTTGAGATATTGTCGCGTGCCGCACATCAAAATAAGCGTCTCGACGCCCATTGCGCGTTAAAATTATAATAGGACCCACGTTCTATATAAAAAACGTGGAATTTTGACGTTTTTCGCGCAATTTTCTAGGGACTTAGAATATTTTTACATTATTTTTATTTATATTTTCAAAATTTATTTTTTAAAATTGATTGGTATTGTGTTTAGACCGTTGTTTGTGGTGCGTTGCGCCGGTTTAGCGCGAATTTTCATTTTTGAAAATTCGCATTTTCTTAATTAGGTGAAAATTTGGAAACATTTTTCTTGACTCCATACTTGAGTGACCATAGCCGTGCACTATATCGTTGGAAGCGGCTCGCCGCGCTCTATCCGTGGAGCCCGTTCATCGGTGCACCTGTCATAGAAAAATCGTTGAAAAATTAGGTTTTTCCTCTGAGTTTGGTCGTTTTTCGCGCGTTTTTTCGCTCTGTCCCGTCCATCTGGCGTGTTTCTGCAAATCGCGTGGCTGGTTCACCCTTGCCCGACGTCCCCGCACGTACCTGCAAAAGAAAAAACACGATTATCGCCTAAATTCACGAAAAAATCGCCCGCCCACCCTCTCGTATTGTAGTTACTAGGGTAAGAAAAGTCGATTTCCATTGGGGAAGTCACCCTTAAACCTTAATTACTCCTAAACTACTGCATATTTTTGGTCCCGGTTTTCGCAACTTTCTTTGTTTTGATAAAGACCTACTAAATTACATAATACCAAACTATAAAGCTGAGTCCCTGTTGATTTGACTCTGACACTTTTGTGTTTTAATGAAACTGGAGTTTACTTGTTCATAAAAGGTTTATTGACCTTGCTTACTGAGACGTTTATACGACCACGTATCATAGTTTTTATGTGGTATTTTAGTTTTTGTTGGTTAAGTTACTTTTAAGTTAGAATACTATTTTATATTATATACAACTGACCTCAAACATTATTTATCATTATACTACTTATACAAATTTATCTTTGATTTAACGTGTTCCTCAGCCTTAAGCCTATACCTTATTCTTCACGATGTTTGGTTTCCGCACGCCAGCAAAAGGGATCAAGCCGTCGAACGCTTCCCGATGCTCAACATCACCGCTAGCTATGCAGGAGTGCGAGAAGCAGCAGACGACAAGCGTGCGTAGAAGCATCGGAGAGTGGGAGTCAGGAAGAACAGATCCCCTCACTCCGACCACCCCGAAGAAAACTGCGCCGTTGGAACCCCCAAAGCTGAAAAAGGCAATTTCGCAAGGTAGTAGAGTGGGAGCGAAAGTGCCAATGGAGGCTACGGGAAGCCCACCGGCGCAGCCCAAATATACCAGTCGGTTGGCAGAAGCGAAAGCATGTCTCACTAAAGCCAAAGTAAACCTTGGGAACTCCAGAAATATCAAAACGGAGATAAAAACGGAGGTGCTTCACGCAATTGAACGGCTGTATCAGCTTGTAAAAATTGGGGAAAGCGAAAAAGAGCAAGAACAAAGTAAAAATAATAAACCGGAGAAAGAGAGAGAACCAGCAAAAGAGAAGGAACCAGTGAAGGAAAAGGGAAAAGAAGAAAAATATCTAATTGAGAAAATGGAAGAGCACGCAAGGCTCATACGCGAAAATAGTGATAGAATGGAAAAGCTACAGGAGAAAATGGAGTTACAGCAGGAGAGAATAGAGAAACAAACATACGCGAGTGTAGCAGCCGCGCAGCCTGGGAGAAAACTCCCAGAACAGACCGCGCTCTACTCGGTAGTTGTAACATCTAAGGATGAGGAGGATAAAGGAGATCAAGTTATGCAGAAGATTAGAGAAACGATTAACGCAAAGGAAGGAGGTATAGCAATAGAAAGAATCCGTAAGGCTAAAGACAGGAAAGTGATTGTAGGGTGCCGAACAGAGGAAGAAAGACAACAGGTCAAGGAAAGGCTAAAGAAAGCGGAAGAATATCTGAATGTAGAAGAAGTTAAAAATAAAAATCCGTTAATAATTTTAAAAAATGTGTTAACTTTTAATAGTGACAGAGACATTCTCGAGGCCATTTGGAATCAAAACTCAAAAATTTTAAAAGATTTAGATGGAAAAGCAAATCAAACTGAAATAGTATATAGAAAGAAAACTCGAAACATCCAAACGCAGCACGTCGTCATGAGGGTGTCTCCCGCAGTTTGGCAGCGTCTGGTCCATGCAGAAACCGTTGTCATAGACCTCCAGCGAGTAAAAGTGGCTGACCAGTCACCACTTGTGCAATGCTCGCTGTGTCTCGGCTATGGCCATGGGCGACGGTTCTGCACGGAGACCATCGTCAAATGCAGCCACTGCGGGGGGCCCCACATGAGGACGGAATGCGCAGATTGGCTTGCTGGTGCTACCCCTTCCTGTACTAACTGCGTGCACGCCAAAGCCGAAAAAGTGGATCACAGTGCCTTCAGCTCAGAATGCACGATCAGGAGGAAATGGGACCTATTGGCGAGGTCGACCATAGCGTACCACTGCTAAGGTGGCTACAGATGAGTGCCGACTAGCACAAAAACAAGTAGCTGTCCAAGTAAACGGCATGGACCATGTTGACCATGGCCCACCGCTTACCCCTGAAAGGCGAAAAATAATGCTTTCGGTAAAAAGTAAAATAAAAATCTCATGTGTGCCAAACAGAATATCCATACACTGTAAAATAAGAAAGAAATTGAAAATAGTAAATAAGCAAAGAAATAGTCAAATAAGCCTTGTTGGCGTTTATATAATAATGTATATAATACAACCAGCAATAACTTTATATATAGATAAAGCAAAATACAGTAAAATAAGTAGGTATCATATAGATATAGAATAAAAAAGCAAAAACCACAAAAACAATAATAGATAGATAAGCCTTAAAAATAAGTTTACGAATATTTAATATAGATATAGAATAAAAAAAAAAAAAAGCAAAAACCACAAAAACAATAATAGATAGATAAGCCTTAAAAATAAGTTTACGAATATTTAAGCTTAAATAAACAAGTTGTACGGTTCCAAGTGTGAAATATTATAATAAAAGTACTTAGTAAAATGGAAACTGTAAAGTTAGAAACTGTTAGAAATTACAAAGAACATAAATTTAAACGGAACAAAATCTTTTGATTAACAGTGCGTGTAAAATTGACTAAACTAAAAATTGTGATAAAACAAAACAGAAACTTACTCTTAACTCATACCCTAATTTGTCGAATATCACTAAAAGTACTAAAAACTTCTCGAAAACAAAGTCTCTGATATGCAATCGTCAGAGGAACACGAATAAAAAAAAAAAAAAAAAAAAACCTAACCTAACCTAACCTAACCTAACCTAACCTAACCTAACCTAACCTAACCTAACCTAACCTTTTTTTTTTTTTTTTTTTTTTTTTTTTTTTTTTTTTTTTTTTGTTCTCGGTGAGGAAACTCGTTTACGAGTAGACCAGTCTGGGGAAGACCAGAATTATGTGGGACTCACCGCCGTAGCAGAATACCCAAACTAAAACCTCACCGATGTTCCTCTCGCGCCATTCACGCCGAGCCACGGGAACTACACCATCCGAGGACCTAACCTAACCTAACCTAACCTAACCTAACCTAACCTAACCTAACCTAACCTAACCTAACCTAACCTAACCTAACCTAACCTAACCTTAATTTACAATATTTACAAACCTAACCTAGTCCTCAATATTTACAAACCTAACCTAGTCCTCAATATTTACAAAATATTGATATTGATATATTGTTATTCTTGGTTAATATGCATCAAAATACCTATTAAATAATTTTATTTAAAAAAAAAAAGCGTATCGTTTGGAATACCTGTTCATTTTACAACTCCTCAGACCCCAATTGGGTACGATATGTATGTAACCTCTCCCGTATAGATAGAAATCGAGCAAATCTAATCCCTCTCGCATGATTCGCAACATTCAAATTATAATAATTCAAAGTTCAAACAATGGATAGGTGTATGTGTAGCCAACTGTACATTAATAATAATCACAGAGTGATATTGTTACCTACTTACAAGTAAACAAGTCTTATTTTATTTATAATAATTTTTTTTTTGTATTTACGTAAGTAGGTACTATTTCTTCGTCATGGTCACAATTACACGAAAATAATTTTAAAGGTAGGTAAGTAAGTATTTATTATTACAAAAGAAAAATTATAAATGCTTTTTTAATTATTATATTTTAGTTGACCGAGCGAGCGAAGCGTCTCAGTTTCGACATTGGCCAAAAATGCTTTTGTCCAGCTGTCGGTCTGTCAGTAATCGCCTACAGCAGGGGTATGCCAATCAAAGTTGAACTGCAAAGTTGAACGGCAAAGTTTTAAATCATGGTCAGTTCATACTCATAATCACAGTTATTCTGTGACTAAATAGTGACATTATGATGTCATTTAATTTGTTTTCGCGCATATTTTGCTGTCAAGTGTCTAAAAAGAATGTACCACGTGACCTGAAGAAATTACACTGGGCAGTGAAATATAACTTGACAGCAAAAGATTGGCATACGGGGGCAGGTCGGATATATCAACCGATTTGGACAAAATCGGCACACATGTTTGAAAATAAGGGAGAAAAAGGCGAAAGTTTGCTGTAGCGTTGCTTATCGACGGATTTCAATCAAATTTGAGAAGCACACTAAAGACTTCATTCTACACAAGATGGTGTAAAAATATTTCCAAAAAAAGTGAGTAGAAGGGGGAAAAGAGAGGAAATTAATTTTTAAGTTTTTTCCCTAAAATTTACTCCTTCCAATATCAATGAGTTTACAGTCTTCTCCGGCTTTACGAGACAAATCCGTATACACCAGATTCGACCTCCTATTATGTTCTCTTATGGCAACTAGTCACTATTCTTATTACTATTAATGATTTAGATACCTGGTTCTGGTTCTGGTTAGGCCTGATAAATTATTATGATGATAATATAACTACCTACTACTTTAAAAACTAAATTACATTAGACCAATTATTTATTTTATTTTATATTATTTTAACCGATCACAAAGTAGTCATGAATGACAAATCAGATCAAGTCCCACGTTTACAGTGTAATGCAAACGAACAGAGGTACCAGGAACAACAGCGTCGCCCCAAGGGAGGCCGCCGAGCCGGGCGCCGCGGCCGTGCAGCGCGGCGCGCGTTCACCCGGACCGATGCAGGCCGCGTACGCCATCAGGTGCGGCAGCTGACTCTGCTCGTACAGGCCCGAGAACATCTCGTGCGCCACGCCGTAGGCGAACACCGCCACGTCGTCCCCGCCGTGCGTCTCCGAGGACAGCGGCACGTCGACGTGCGTCCGCCACCGCAGCGCTCCTGCAGCAGAGAGAGGAGAGAACCGGTCACGCGAGGGCTGGCTGCATTCTAGCGCGGTCGGTAGGCACTGTACTCACGGAAGTTATCCTCCTGGGTAACGTCAGGTCGGACGCCGTCGGCGTGCTTCCTGCCGGCGTCGAGGCCGCCGGGTCCGTTGGCGTAGGAGAGCGTCAGGTAGGGCACGCGGTCCTCGTCGACGTCGCGAGAGGCGCCGAGGATGTCGTTGCCGCGAGTCGAGTAGCCGTTGAAGGTCATGACGTGCGTGTGATCTGCCGTTACTACGATGAGCGAGTCCTCCTCGGCCAGCAGGTCGACCGCGCGGGCCACCGCCGCGCTCATCTCGATGGTCTCGTCGAGCGCCAGGTGCGCGTAGTTGTCGTGGTGCGCGTGGTCGATGCGGCCTCCCTCCACGAAGAGGAAGAAGCCGCGCTGGTTGCGCTTGAGCGAGCGGATCGCCACCTCCGTGAGCTCGGCGAGCGTGGGCTCGGCGGCCAGGTCGGCCTCCATGTGGTATTGCAGGTGCGAGCCCTCGAACAGGCCGAGTAGGTAGTCGGGCGGGTCGAGCGCCAGCTCCCGCAGCTGCGCGGCGTGCCACACGTAGGCGTGCGACAGGTTGCGCTGCAGCTTGTCGTGCTGCCACTCCTCGATGAGGTCTCGTCCGTCGGCGCGGCGGCCGCGCGTGCCCTCCTCGTCGCGCGTCTCGTTCGAGCGGAACTCGCGCCGTCCACCTCCCAGAATTACCTATGCACCAAGTAATTGTACTGTACTGTATATTGGTAGGTCCACCGGTAGTGGGTACTCCGGGTACTCCGGTAGTGGGTACTCCGGTAGTGGGTACTCCGGTAGTGGGTACTCCGGGTACATTATAAGGTAAGCTCAAGGGGTTGTAAAGTACTGTAACACAAGGATCCAAGAAGAGTAAAAAAGAATTAAAATTGTACAAAAAAATTCAAGTGAGATGACTGATTGGGCTTCGTTTAGTTAGACATTCCAAAACCGTTTATAAATTTATACAAGAAAATTATCAAGTTTGCCAGTAATACCAGTATGTAATTATAACGTGAGCTACCATTTCTAAGAATTTCAAAGACTTAGGGCGTCTTGCACCAGAATCACTAAACGTATTTAACAGCTAAATCGATTTAAATCTGACGTATTTGTATGTCTTGACAACGCGTTTAGCAATTCTGGTGCAATCGCAAAAGAATCGCTAAACGCGTTTAACTCTTAAATAGTATTTAGCGAGTTGTCAAGTCATATAAATACGTCAGATTTAAATATATTTAGCTGTTAAACACGTTTAGCGTTTAGACTGGTAGGTTGCGGTAACGTTACGAATGTTACGATTTGCTACTTATCTGGTGGTTAAAATTCATGGATATTATTTTCACACGACGAGTATCAAGTTAGTACGGATCTCGATTGCACAGCACACTGGCACCTCCGATCTCACCTTAAAGCGGTTCCCGGGCTCCATGTGCACGAGCTGGTGCGCGATGTCAGGACACAGCGCCGCGTCCGCGCCCGCGACCGCCACGTCCGCGTCATTCTCCCAGTTCCTGTTGGCCACCTTCGCGAACGCGCCGCCCGGCGACGCGTGCGTGACGCGCGTCGTCGTCACGATCCCTGCAAGCGACCGAAGCGAAGTTAGCGTCCGTCTCCTTCGAACCTGCACCACGCCTACGCACCGCGAGCAGGACGCACTCACCCGCGTCGCGGCCATCCGCCAGCGCCCACTCGGCGATGGAGTGGACGCGCGCGCCGGCCGCCGCGGACGCGACGCAGTCGTGCCGCGGCACGGCGCCCGTCACGCCGAGCGTGCCTTGGTTCGCCTTCACGCCGCACAGGTACGCGGTGGCCGTGCACGCCGAGTCCGGCACTTGCGCGTTCAGACAGTACGTCTGCGGACAGCGAGCGTTCGGTCAGTTAGAGAGCCAGCAAGGCGACCGGCGGCGGCGGCACGGGATCACACACCTTGGCCAGGCTGACGCTGGGGAAGGCCTCGAAGGAGAGCTGCGCCTCCTCGCCGGGCGCGCCCGCGCGCTGGCCCAGCAGCGTGCGCGCGGCCGCCAGCGTGGGCACCGACATGCCGTCGCCCAGGAACATGACCACATTGCGTGCGCCGCCGGTCGGCATGCTGGCGGGCGCGCCGCGCCGCGCGCGCGCTGCGATCGCCTCCTGCGCCTCGCGGTACCAGTACGAGGCGAAGTTCTCTCCGGCGCGCGGGCCGGCGGCGGCGGCGGCGGCGGCGGCCTCGCGTCCGCCCTCGGGATGGTAGCGGTCGGCGCCGACGACCAGCACGGCGACCTGCACGGCGACCAGCAGGAGCCACGTCGAGCCCATGCTTGCGGCGGATCCGATTGGCCCGAGGATTCGAGGGATTCGCTTTTATCGAGTCCGTCGGCAATCTAATCGAGCCGCGGGCGGCGCAGCCCTCCTCGGATAAGAGAACGATCACGATGTGCGGTGCGTGGGACACTAATCAATGATT
This sequence comes from Gandaritis pyraliata, assembly GCA_947859175.1. Lineage (NCBI taxonomy): Eukaryota > Metazoa > Arthropoda > Insecta > Lepidoptera > Geometridae > Gandaritis > Gandaritis pyraliata. The sequence continues at coordinate 9,900,524 of OX401866.1, read as the reverse complement.
ACTTAGGTACACGAGTAATTAAATAAAAAATTTATAAAACCCCTGAATCTTGGACCGATTTTTATCAAACATAGCTAAGAACACTCAGTTCTCTCCACCTTTACAATACAAATCCATAGACTTGAGATTCGACCTCCTAGGACCAAGGGAACGCGAATAATCGCTAAAACTTATACCCCTATTTTGCTCAAAAGTTACATAGGAAAATTCAAGTACCTGAAATTCGATTTAGCCAGAGGAAAGGGAAAGTGTCGGTTATTGCATGGTTATAAAGGCTCGCGAGGTCTATGTTCTCACAGGACAACTAGTAGGTACTTAGTTACAACGGATCTTTGTCCCCCTGAAGTATGTGCACAGAACCCATGTTTGGTCGAATTGGAGAAAATTTTTCTGTACAGTACATACTTACCTCCATGCGCAATCGTTTATTGCACCTAACTTCAGAGGGATAAAAAGCCGTTGTGCGCAGGTACTTACTGCACTTTTACTTACACTTTACCAATCTTATCATGCAGGAAATACTCTGCGCGATGAAGGTTTATCGATTTTTATCTTCGATCTGATAATGAGATCATCATCGGCTCTCGCTCGCGGAGCCGGCACTGCCTCCGCACCGCCAGTGAGTGCCAGTGAGTGCCAACCCTCAGTCTCAGCAGCAAGATGGTAGGAACCGCGGCATCAGGGTTGCTCCTTCTGCTGGTGGCTAGCTCCTTGGGTAAGTCACTTCAAATCACTTCAAAATCGAAAGGACGCTTTTTCAAAAGCTGCAATCCTACATTGGTAATAATTTTGGCTCTCCTATCTAGCTACTACGACAACATCCTCTTCTATTTAAGTAGGTAGGTAGGTAGGTACCCGTAGAATAGGGTAAGTTTGTAAGTCTCTATCTTGCATAGTTTTTGAAAAAAGAAAAAGGTGCGTTGCATTACGGTTTCGTGCACTTGACCGGTTTTGTTTTTGAAGGTGATGTCTACCATAAAGCGTTTCGGAGCCACGCGAGAGGAGGGTTCCGGAGCGAAGCGGAGTCGCAGCCCGCGTACTGGTACCGCGAGGCACAAGAGGCGATCGTGGCGCGCGAGCGGCGCGGCGCGCCCGCCAGCGTGCTGCCCGGCGGCGGCGGCGGCGGCGGCGGCGGCGGCGCACGCAATGTGGTCATGTTCCTGGGCGACGGCATGTCGGTGCCCACGCTGGCGGCCGCGCGCACGCTGCTGGGCCAGCGCGCGGGCGCGCCCGGCGAGGAGGCGCAGCTCTCCTTCGAGGCCTTCCCCACTCTAGGACTTTCTAAGGTACACGAATACAAGTAGGATGTTTTCAAGAGGAGAGTGAAGGTTTTTTCTAGGAAATGTGCTACATCGTCGACCGCAACGAATGGCGGTCAAACGTTTGCTTATACAAAAAAATAAAATACCAAAAAAAATACGATGCGCATACAAATCCCACTATTGTTAGGTATAAATGTCAAAGTTTAGATGTTTGTGTTTCACGCTGTAACTACTGGTCCGATTTGAATGAAACTGGGAATATTGTATTATACTTCGTTGAAATGTGTTTAATGTAAGTAGGTAACAAAAGTTCACAAAAGAAAGTAAGTAAATTATAGTGTCACACACTTCGTCGGAGATTCTGTCGGAATGGGGGTGAACGTCCGACGCAACACGCAGCAAGGAAGTCCCCATAATTAAATACCTACTGATACTGACTGTAATAAAATGTGTCCGTCCAGTCGACGCTTTACTGACACGGTGAGTGGTTCGCAGACGTACTGCGTGGACGCACAAGTGGCCGACTCGGCATGCTCAGCCACCGCCTACCTGTGCGGGGCCAAGGCCAACTACGGCACGCTGGGCGTGTCGGCCGCCGTGCCGCGCCACCACTGCACCGCCGCCAGCGACGTCGCGCAACATGTCCACTCGATCGCTGCATGGGCTCTCGCCGATGGACGGGATGTCGGTGCGTAGCACTTGGTGACGAGATCGGTTCCTTAAGTTTTAATGAGAACGGTTCGCGTTGCAGGCATAGTGACGACGACGCGCGTGACGCACGCCTCGCCGGCCGGTGCGTACGCGCACAGCTCCGAGCGCGACTGGGAGAGCGACGCCGACGTGCGCGCCGCCTGCCCCGACGGCGCCGCGCAGGACGACATCGCGATGCAGCTGATCCACGGCCACCCCGGGAGCCGGTTCAAGGTACGAATTGCAAAAAAAAGTCGAAAATCTGTTGATAATCGAACCGCATCCTTCTCGATCGGATGGCTGGCATCTAGTATCGACTCGTGTGGCAGGTGATCCTGGGTGGCGGGCGGCGCGAGTTCCTCCCGGAGGAGGCCGGCGGTCGACGTCGTGACTCTCGCGACCTACTGGAGGAGTGGAGTGAGGAGAAGCGCGCGCGGAACGCGTCGCACGTCTACGTATCGAACCGCGAGGAGCTGATGGCGGCGGCACAATCTCGCCCCGACTACCTGCTCGGCCTGTTCGCGGACGGTCACATGTCGTACCGCGGCGACGCCGACCCGGAGGTGGAGCCATCGCTGGCCGAGCTGACGGAGGCGGCGATCGCGGCACTCGGCACCAACCAGCGCGGCTTCTTCCTGTTCGTGGAGGGGGGGCGCATCGACCACGCGCATCACGATAACCAGGTGCGGCGCGCGCTCGAGGAGACGCTGGAGCTGAGCGCGGCCGTGGAGCGCGCCGCCGCGCTGCTGTCGGCGGAGGACTCGCTGCTGGTGGTGACGGCGGACCACGCGCACGCGATGTCGTTCAGCGGCTACTCGCAGCGCGGCAGTGACGTGCTGGGCCCGTCGGGGCAGGCCGGCTCCGATGACGTGCCGTACATGACGCTCTCGTACGCAAACGGCCCCGGCTACCGCGCGCCCGACACGGCGGGGGGCCGCGCTGATGTTACGCAGGACGACTACCGTGAGTACTTTAACTATCGTGGGTGGAGTGGGAGGGAGGGGGGGTCATCGATGCCATGTCGCGTGATCCGAATGATCGATTGTACAGATGGGGCTGCGTTCCGGTTCCCGGCGGGCGTGCCGCTGCAGTCGGAGACGCACGGCGGGGACGACGTGGCGGTGTTCGCTAGCGGCGTGGCGCACGGCATGTTCTCGGGCCTGTACGAGCAGAGCCAGCTGCCGCACCTGATGGCGTACGCGGCCTGCATCGGACCCGGCAAGCACGTCTGCGACCAACCCTTGCTGAACGCGGACCAGCACTGACTCAATCACTTGTTCCATACTCGTCAAAGGAAAATAACTAACGATTTTTTTAAATAAAAGAATAAAACGCGTAGAATTTGTGTAAGTACATAGAGTAATTATAATGAAACTATAATCATGTAAATATGCAGGTGCAGGCGTGGTGGTGCCAAATAATAAGCGGAACTGACTAAACAGTATCTACTTGTATTTGTTTCGGGCGACTTGACCCTGATTACTTTACAACCCCTTGAGACCGCTATTATAGGTCATAAGCTTACCAGTAAAACTGAAGAGTACTATCCGTAGACGTAGGTAGATCCGTAGATCCGTAGACGAATTCTATGAAGACCAGATAAGCGGTTCGTTAGTTATTCTATAATAACAAACATACAAATTATTTTTATAAACCATGAAATGAAATTTTTTACGAAACAATGCAGCTCGGCCCGAGTCTAGTCCGTAGTGTATACAACTATATAATAGAGCACGGTGGAGAAACACTCATTAGGTAGACACACTAGACACTAAGTAGGTATGTATATGTACGTTCGCTTCAGCTGCGCTTGTTGTGTTGGATTGGAAGGTGAGACAGGAAGGACGAGGACGGGAGGCGACTGAAGTGAAGTGAAGTGAAGTAGGTACTCGTGCCAAATGCACGACATCATCGAACGTCAATGACAAGATCTTTATCGGGCTTTTAGAGGCTGGAGATACGTCGAGTAGCTACCAGCCAGCGCAGTGCAGCGCAGCGCAGCGCCAGCGAATAGGTGATAGGTAATCCCCGCGCCATCGGCGGCGGCGGCTGCTGGCTCGCGGCCAACTGCAACGGCGGAGATGCTGCGCTACATTCAATACAACTTCCTACCGGAGTCTGTGAATATCTTCAGCTGTCTCACATTTATTTGCGGTGTTTGGCTCTTGTATCGGGTCTCAATATTGTATCGTAGATGATAGCCACTCATTGAAGTTCCTGTAGGTATAACTCGCAGAATTGACCACCACAGTGAGGAACAAAGGTTCTCAAATGCAGCCAACACTATAATTAAATTTAAAATTTAAAAAACCCCCGAATCTTGGACCGATTTTCATCAAACATTCATCGAACACTGCCGACTAATCCACAAAATCCACAAAAAAAAACAAAATCAAAATCGGTTCATCCGTTCAGGAGCTACGTTACCCTCAGTCAGACACACACACACACACACACACACACACAGAGAGAGAGAGAGAGAGACACGTCAATTTTATAACACTCCGTCGTTTTTGCGTCAAGCAAGGGTTAATAAGAGAAGCCAGAGAGTAGCACAAGTGGAGTGGACTGAAAAAACCGGGTTTGGTTATTTCAGTTAATGTACCTATGTGGAAGGTCTAGAGGTCTCCAGCAGTAGATTTGTATACTTATTTTGACAATTTTATTAATAAATACATTATTTTATGTCTGAAAAAAAAACAGTAAGTACTTACCTACCATAGAATATAGAAAACACATCTGTGTTACGTACATGCGTACGAAGTCTCGGGTAACAGCTAGCAGTGATATATTTGTGTTGCGTACATGCGTACGAAGTCTCGGGTAACAGCTAGCAGTGATATATTTGTGTTACGTACATGCGTACGAAGTCTCGGGTAACAGCTAGCAGTGATATATTGGTGTTACGTACATGCGTACGAAGTCTCGGGTAACAGCTAGCAGTGATATATTGGTGTTACGTACATGCGTACGAAGTCTCGGGTAACAGCTAGCAGTGATATATTGGTGTTACGTACATGCGTACGAAGTCTCGGGTAACAGCTAGCAGTGATATATTGGTGTTACGTACATGCGTACGAAGTCTCGGGTAACAGCTAGCAGTGATATATTGGTGTTACGTACATGCGTACGAAGTCTCGGGTAACAGCTAGCAGTGATATATTGGTGTTACGTACATGCGTACGAAGTCTCGGGTAACAGCTAGCAGTGATATATTGGTGTTACGTACATGCGTACGAAGTCTCGGGTAACAGCTAGCAGTGATATATTGGTGTTACGTACATGCGTACGAAGTCTCGGGTAACAGCTAGCAGTGATATATTGGTGTTACGTACATGCGTACGAAGTCTCGGGTAACAGCTAGCAGTGATATATTGGTGTTACGTACATGCGTACGAAGTCTCGGGTAACAGCTAGCAGTGATATATTGGTGTTACGTACATGCGTACGAAGTCTCGGGTAACAGCTAGCAGTGATATATTTGTGTTTTCCGTAAGTAAACAATCACTGGACCTCAGTTTTGGAAAAATTTCTAAAATACTTCGCTATATTTTAGCGTAAGTATCGTAGCGTAAGTATCTACCTACACGTAAGCAATCTACCTGCATGCCAGTTTTCAGTCGCCGATCATGCATCGTTTCGGAGAAACGCATCAACATTTATCAAACTTTGACCCCAAAGACCCAGGAGAGTTTCAAACATTTTTTCATTTAATAAGTACTTGCATAGATTTATGGATTAGCTGCATCGTCATGCGAGGGCGATAGCGTGTGCCGTACACTCTCGTACCTACGTATTGCATCGGCAGCGCAGCGCAGCGCAGCGGCAGCGCAGCGCACAGCCGCGCACGAGGGTACCGATGAGGGAGCATGGCTCGCTAATAAATCTCTACGCAAATGTACCGCGCACTCCCTTCTGTGACATGCAGTGCGTGCAACACGTGTCTGCATCGTGCCGTCTACCACACCCTTATCACGGTGCAGTAGAGCTTGTTTCATCTCGCCAAGGAGCTTTCTTGTATAGTTGTAAGGGTCTCGATAATAACCGAGAATCTAAATCCTTGGCGATGCATTCAGTTGTCCGCGAATGTGTAACCAATCGATATCGTGCGACTTCATTCGAGTTGCAAATCAACGATGATGTTGTTTCATGTCGCGCGTGACTCGTAGTAAGTCAGTATTCGACTGCTAACGAAGAGGGCCATTCAAACGATGGTAGAGCTTCATAAACAGTTTATTCATTTCAGAATTTTCCCAGCTATAGTACCTAGGTGAGTTACATCACATGATCTTTCTCTTGTGATCCAGAGATTTAATTAGCTGTCCTGACTCCTGACCTGACCCAAGGAATCGATACAACTCGCGATCGGCGACACGACACCCAAACTTTGCCAATAACACAAATTGCTCGCTGCTCATTATCACCCCCTCACCCCCCGAGTCGCATCAGTATTCATTAAAAGCGCAATTAGCGGAGTGCACAGCCCCCGCGGAGCGCTGCGTTCTTCTCCAAGTGAAACATTACGAAAATGTCATTCGTCAAAATTTCCCCGAAGACCGCGTCGTCGCCGGGGTCCGGGCTGGAGCGCTTCCCCCCCCAAGCCCCCCTGCCCCGCCCCGCGGCGCTCCCGGTGGCGGTGGCGATGGCGCGCCGCGCGGCAGTCCTCAGCGCCGGCGAGACCTCGCGCGCGTCCCGCGCGGCACGACGCGACGCAGCACACGCGCCTCGCAAACTTTACTTACGATCCTAGTTCGGGATCGGGAGTGACCGCGCGCGCGTGCCATACCTTACTACGTAAAGTTCCGTGTAGTGTACTCGTACTTCGGCAAGTTCATTGGAAATTCCTCAAGTGCTGTGTGTTAGTGAACGTGAATTACTTACGGAAAGTTTAATGTAAACAACGGCTTTACCTATCTATGTATTTAGGTACCTAATTATGATAATATTCATTTAACTAGTTGTTCTATGAGAACAGTAACCTCGCGAGCCTTTTTATCCATGCAATAACAGACACCTTCCCCTTTCCCCTGGCTAAATCGAATTGCAAGTGCTTGTTTTTCCAATAGGCTATGTAGACTTTTGAGCAAAATAGGGATCCTACATAAGTTTTAGCGATTACTCGCGTTCCCTTGGTCCTAGGAGGTCGAATTTCAAGTCTGCGGATTTGTCTCGTAAAGGCGGAGAGTATTTGTGAAGTCTGATTGATATAACTGGTTGTACATTTTCAGAAAAAAAACTATCCCCTCCTTTCCCCTTCCACTTTTCTTCCACTTTCCTTTTGGATTTTTTTTTACACTTTCTTGTGTAGAATTAAGTCTTTAATGTGCTCCTCAAATTTGATTGAAATCCGTCGATAAATAACGCTCCAGAAATTTCCCCCTCTCTCCCCTATTTTCCCCACAATCTAAAAATGCGCTCGACTAAAAAATTTAAATAAATCAAGGCTTACTACTTCAGTACCGACTTTTGTGGAAATCGGTTGATAAATGCGACCTGTAGGCGAGAACTGACAGACAGACAGACAGAGTCGGACAGAAGCATTATTGGCCAATCTAGAAACTGAGACGTTTCGCTCGCTCGGTCTATTAATGATAAGTAGGTACCTACGGTTTTCTATAAGTAGTACCTTATTATTATATCGGCATCGGCTAACCCCACGTTGGGCGCCACAAAATTTATTGTGCCCTGAAGATTGTTAAGTTAGGCAAAAACCACACGCTGTACTTATTAGCTACATGGTATCACGCAAAAGATTTGCAGAACATGAGCAGAAGCAGTTACACGCAGTCGTCGACGCCGCATACGAGCGATTCAAATACGCAAGTAACAATTACATTGTGCTATCGCACAACAAAGGCGAAACAAAAATGAGTCGAGGAGACGTCACTCGTTACAAAGGCTCGAGTGGTGCACACAAATGTGCGCAAACAGCTCGCTTACCTACATCGCGAACACTTTGCTTGTGTCGCCCCGAGCCCCGAGCCCAGAGCCCCGAGCCCCGAGCCCCGAGCCCCGAGCCCCGAGCCGGGACTCCGAGACAATATTTGCGGAGAGGACAATGTGTGCGTCATTAATTAACGCGCAGTGAGAGACGCGTGTCGCGCGCCGGAACGAGACAAAGCTACGCGACACACGCATTACACAATGTACCTTATTGACGATCATTTCTTCCATCCTCCCCTTCGCTCTGTGCTGACGATTCAATTATGTTACGCTTATGGAAACGGCTGAAGTGGTGGCTAACGCTTACACTGCTAGATAATAACAAATTAGAAAATCCCAAAATCAGATAACCACAGACTACTTTGCATAATGGTTAAAGCATCTTTTATTTTTGTAACGACTTTACCTGCGATACCCAATCTGCATTTTAGCTACGCCAATCATCCAATCTCACACAAGTAATAAAACAAGGCACAGTTTTATAAATCTGCCTTTGTGAGACATCGTCTGGTGGTCGCGAGCTGTGAGCTGGCTTTGGAGACCTTTCAGCGGCTGTAAAAAGGCTTCATTCGCAAGACAGCTCAGCAAGCCGTGCGCTCGTCGCTTCTCACTCACCCGGATCAACCAAAAAGAGGTTTCCAAATAAAGCCAAAATAGCTAGCTTGTTTAGTTTAGTACAACTGCGTAATAGCATAAGTAAGTATAAAATGATAAAATTTATCTTACCAATAACAATACACACAATGATTTATACATTATTCGATCACAATCTTTGTGTATTGCCTTGTTATCTTAACACTTTATTGTAGGAACATTACGGAAGCAAGCATCTTGCTACTTAATGACCCCAACGTTGCCAGGAAACCACCTGATTACAGTGTCTCTTAGGATACCTTAATCAACGTTTATAAGGACTGAAATCGATTGAATCCTTTTCTTAAACTTGTGTTTGAAGGTCTTTAAATATGTAGTTTGAGAAGTAGAGACATTCTCTGAGATCATCTAAACCGGTATGCAATGCAGCGCCGATTTCAAGAAGGCTTTTAATTTCATAGCTAACTCCTCGTAATCCAAGATGAAACCGAGCTCGTCGCCCGTGGTGTCCGCTTGACTGGATGTCGACGATTGCAATAACTAACCCATAACCAATCGGAGCATCATCCACCGCGAAATCACCGCGGGCTACAAAATGCACTCTCGATATTGAATAGAGTCGATATTGCGGGGTTTTGTTAGTTGCAGCCGAGGATACGGTGAATGCGGCGTCTTTATTTCAGCTAATTGTATACACAGCTTTCCACATCCGCGCAAGCTTGCTCGCTCTCCTTCTTGTAGCTCCTACAGCTTGTGTGAACATTTCAACAGTTTCTCTTTTCTATGAAAGTAGTTCGCATACAGAGCACAGGCCGAGTCGGAAGGTGAGTATAGTTTCACTCCGATGTTTTTATCTCCACCTCCGACAGTTGGCATCTCTAAGATTAGATTGCAGACTGGCTTGGATTAGCTGCCTGATTAGGTAGGTAGATGTACTAGTAGAAGTAGGTACCTACTTACATAATAGATTTCAACAATTTACTTTTATGTCCTTGATTTTGTGGTTCATGATGAATGCTATTCTGACTCAGTTTCTGACAGAGTTGCTCATGGCGCTGGACGCTCTGGACACAGTAGAGCTAGGTACTATCTATCTACGAGTAAGTACTTGTTCTTGTGCCTTGCCATTGCCGCCGTTATTTATACCACATCAACTCGACATACTGACTAACTAGGTAGGTAGGTATATCTACGATTAATACCAATTTTCGCAAACTCAAGACTTCGGCTTTGTCCGCTGCTTGCTACTCTTGCTAGGGGAAAACTCAAAATAGTTCCTTACTGTTTGAAAAAGAAAATATTCGGTCCATTAGGTGGTAGTACGAGGTTGTAAAGTTGTAAGTAGAAGTAGCTCTATAAAATGAAATGAAATAAAATTAATATATTTGCGTGAGGTTAGGGTTTGCGTTGGTCTCAAACACTTGGTCGTTGCCCGACACGCATGCAACATGCGAATAAAAATTACTCACAATAAAGAAAATGTTATCATATTTAAATAAATGTCACAAGATTTCACTGAAGATAAAACGTGTAGGTAAGGTACCAAAAACCTAGATAAAGTTGTTCAAATTATCTTATACATATGGCCAATATTAGGTATAATTAATCGTTTGTAAGTTTATTGCAATAAACTGTTGATCACTGAGATTAGCAGCGACAGGTACTTAGGTAGCACACCGATAAAAACAAATATTCTGCCAACAAACGACAAGTTAATCACTTTGTCCCTACTGTCAAGTACCTACTTACGTTCCCGACGATTTGGGCCCCAACACCACGTCACGTCGACGTAACGTGAAAATTCACGTCGTCGCCGCAACGTAAATCACGTCGCTCTCCGGTGACGCGCCGGTCGGTGCCCAATAGTTCCTATGTTTCCTTCGGAGAAACTACAGAGCCTTTTTTAGGGCTCCGAAGTCCTACAAGAAACCCATATTGTTTCGCTCAGTCCGTCTGTTTGTCTGCTCACATAATTTCTCGTCGGTGCATCGTTTAAACGGCTATATCTCGGAAACTATTCATCCTGGACATGTCGTTCTACAACTAAATGAAAGGTATGATAAAGATCTACATTTTCGATGACAGCTGTCAAACTTTAAACGGTTTTATCTCTGAAACTACTCGTGCTAGACTTCTTGTTTCACCATATAAGGTCCTAGATTTCTTGTTCAACGTGGGGTTAGCCGATGCCGATATAATAATAAGGTACTACTTATAGACAACAGTAGGTACCTACTTATCATTAATTGACTGAGCGAGCGAAACGTCTCAGTTTCCAGATTGGCCAAAAATGTTTTTGTCCGGCTGTCTGTCTGTCAGTTCTCGCCTACAGGTCGCATTTGTCAACCGATTTGGACGAAATTCGGCACACAAGTTCCTTGACTTATTAAAAATAAATTGTCGACCGCGATTTTTGAGTGGGGAAAAATAGGGGAGAAAAGAGGGAAAGTTTGCTGTAGCGTTGTTTATCAACGGATTTCAATCAGAGAAGCACTCTAAAAACTTCATTCTACACAAGATGGTGTATAAATATTTCCAAATAATTTATAAGTGTGTTTATAAGCTAAAACTGGAAAAACCGACTTCAATTCGACTACCAGCTTCATCATCAGATGATGATGACAGTTCATTGGGAATGTTCTAGTCACTATAAACACCACTTAAAAGTCACAGGAAAGCAAAATACGCAATTTCGTGCATGTGGTTGGTGTAGATTCTTTAGAGGAACAACTGGTGGGTTTTTGCTTTTCTCCAATTAAATGCGGTTTGAATGTACAAACTGGGTTTATTGACAAATTTAGAAAAATGTTAAAATTTAGGTGTGCACAAAGGGTCATCGTTGCTAGCAGTAAAATGGTAGGCGCTACGCCGCAACTTGGCATAATGCATCGTTGCTAGCAGTAAAATGGTAGGCGCTACCCCACAACTTGGCATTTTTTTCAGTTATTTCTATTTATAACCCAAACTACTGAACCGATTTTGATGAAAATGAAATGGGACTAATCTGGAAGTATATACTTTCAGATAAAAAAAAAATGTTTGAAATCGGTTCATAAATGACGGAGTTCTGAGGTAACAAACATTTAAAAAAATATGCAACCGAATTAAGAACTTCTCCTTTTTTTTAAGTCGGTTAAAAAGGAAAAGAAAGTATATAAATATTCTATCAGCCCCATATTACAGTTCCCATATTACAAGCATTGCTTAGTTTGGGACTTTGGGACTAGAGGGCGTCGTGTGAAATGTCCAAGAATATTTATTTATATTTATTTATTTATCGAAAGTTTTTGTGAAAACTTTTACTGTAACGAGTAGTTAAACAATATAAAATGCATCTGTTTCCTTATTTTTCTTTTCTGTTTAATTTCAGGTAACTCGATAACAAAGTGATGTGATAGTTGTAAATAGTGATGTGTTTTGCATGAAGCACCGTCGAGTGCAGTGACCTGCGACAGTGAGTGTGTGGAGTGGAGCGGAGCGAGCGGCGTGGATGGCAGGCGGGGGAGAGTAGCGAGCCGCGATGGCCGACGACAACACCATCATCGAAGGCACCGTCAAGTTCCGCGACGGCAAGAAGGTAACCCACCTCCAAACTGAAATCTTATCAAAATGATGTAAGGTACCTATAGCTAGTAGTTAAACTACAGGTATGTATAATAGAAGTAGGTGACTAAAATAGCAAAGTCCCATAAAAACCGAGCTATTCTTAGAGAAAGTCAAATAAGATTAGAGACAACATCCGTTTGTTCACAATCACAGTCGATCTCAAAATAAATAATAGCAATAATAGTAAGTGTTATCTTGTCCGCAGTGGAAGTCGCGATGGTGTGTCATGCGGAAGCTCTCGCCGGCGGCAGGTGAGCACACACACCTACACTACATACACCCACACACCCGCACTCTCGTCTCGATATTAATGTCAACGGGGATTATGAAACATGTTGGAAGTGTTGGGACGACAAGCTTCTAGAAGCGAGGTAGCCTTAGCAGGGTTCATAGCCAGGAGGGTAGCTAAAAAAATGATTTAGTCCCACCATTGTCGTCGCCGAGGCCAACATCACGTCCATGTCGTCGTGTCGCGTCCATGTTGTCGATGGCGTGTCACATCTTCCACAAACTTTCATTCCTATTTCATCAACTCCACACGATCACAACCGCGATTCTCGCAGACTCAAAGCTCGAGAAATGCTACAAAAGGTGTGATGTTCACATTTAAAAGTCACTGCTATTCTAGAGCTGTGTTCCGTCACTTTAGCTAACGCACTCGAGACGTGACACGTGTACGTGTGCCGCTGTGCTGTGTGTGGAAGTGTGACATGTTATGTCGCTCATACCCACAATAGCATAACTTGACAAGAAATAGTATAAGTTTAGAAAGTATCATATTTCTAAGCGAAAAGTGGTATTCTTTCTTGGTGTCGAGTCAGACGTTCTGTAAGGGTCCATTCGAACTACTCTATTTGTATGACGTGACGTGTTGCCGTCTCTGTTGGTGTGCTGTGTTGATGGAGAGGCGTTGGCGTTAGTCGGCCTCGTGGGCTGTGGCGTGGCAGTGCGAGGGGCTGAGAGGGCCCTCGAGCCACTGCATGCACACCTCGCATCGATGTGCGCGTGATAAATTTAGTCTGAGATCCTAATTGTTTCGGAATAAAAGGCAATCTTATGGAAGTACCTCTGTTCAAGTCCTAAACTAGGAGAGCTTTTATATTGAGTTACTGTTTTAACTACCTAAGCTCTCACAGCTAAAATGCAAAAACTAATAGTAAGATTAAATATAAATGAAACACCAAATGCTTTAACCTTTTTGTATTACATTCGCACAAGGAAAACATTAATAAAAGAATGGTACCAAATTTAGTACCACTTGGTACCAAAGTGTAACTCACAGAATAAACACAGGGTTATAGATTAATTATTACTTAGCTTGATACATATGACTAAGGCTCTGTAACGAGTACACAATTTACAATGAAATATAGCAGGATTACAGTAAAACAAACAATAATTAAATTGGTACTTAGCTCGTGTCTCGATCTGTCGCTTCACCTTTTCTAACTGACATTCAACCCGTCTCCCCAATCTGTCGATTCTATCATATTGGCCAATCACAGATAAGCAAATATTTATTTTAAAATATATCTTTATCCCTACAACGAAATTAACACAAAATGCTGTAAAACGCTTTTAAAACCAAATAGATGATTCATGAATGTCTTCTGACCCACCAACTCTTCTTATTTTCACCATATTTTACACATCTGTGTTTGGACCAATCCCCACTAAACATTAAATTATCATTATACCACAGTAGTTATAACCAAATGTCTTCATCTAGAACCTTTTTAAAACCTACGTAATGAATTATACAATTTTTATAGTTAACAAATCACATTTCTAAAGTAAAATATAAAATAAACAATTCTTCAACAATACTAAACATCAACAAAGGGACCAGTCATTTTGAAACTTAATACTAAAACCACACGATTAAATGTAATTATAACACCTTCTTGTTACATAGTAAAACATTATTAACCAAGTCACTATTTTCTATTTGAATTGTAACGATAAATATTGCTTATTTATAAATATTATCACAAGTATCTTATCCGGAAATATGCTTATTGTTCTCTTCTTTCATGTCATTCTCTATGATTGACATCATGGCTTTTAGCCACTAACATTACATTCTCTTTTGTAATGACATACACAACAAGAATCCACATAGATACAAAAACTGAACGTTACTAAAGAGTATTTTGTCAATGAATTCTACAATACCCTGTCACGGCCATTCTGATAAGTACTTCGTTCTCGAAGTACAAATCCACATCATTACCCGTATTTCTATCCGCATCCCTATCCGCATCCCTATCCGCATCCCTATCCGCATCCCTATCCACATCCCCATCCATGCTCCTATCCACGTCCCGATCCACAACCCGATCGATCCACATCCTTATCCACGTCCCGATCTACATCCCGATCGATTCACATCCCTATCCACATCGGTATCCATATTGCTACCCGCATTCCTATCCACTTCTTTATCCATATTTCTACCCGCATCCCTATCCTATCCACACTGTCCGTAGCCCCCTTCTCATCCCTATCCACATCGTATCCACAAATTCACCAGGCCACATTTTAATTTATCTTTAACCACTGTTATTTATACTCAATTTGTATTTATTATTAAATTACCCAACCCCTTAAAAGTAAATCCATCATAGGGAAGGATGGCAGATACCTCGTAAGGTCCTTTAAATCTAGGACTTAATTTGTCGCATTTCTTTATGATCTTGATTTTCCATTTCAAACCTTTTATTATTTCACCAAAATGAATCAAAACGCGATTTAAACTCGCTAGCTTGTATAAATAAACGCTGGGTAAGTAAGTATTTCAGGATTAACCCGGACGTTAACATTATTTTCAAAAATATCAACATCATCTAAACGTGATTGAATACATATGGATATATGGATTGTTTGAATTACAGCCTATAAGTAAGTAATCGTATAGATGTAAACCCAGTCGATTTCAGAATTGTAATATTAATTGACTTAATTGACTGTCAAATTTCTACAACCCGCTTGGCCAGCCTGATTAACCATTAAAAGAGATACTACAGTAGTAAGATACCCGTTCTACCTGTCCTCTTGGTGTACCTGTAGATATCATATGATGATCAATTTCTAACTCTCTAAACAAGCGTTGAATTTGATTTAAATTAAAGTTAGTTCCTCTATTGGTTATAATTAATATGGGAGGTACCAAATATTTGTAGGGTTATCGTATTACGTATAATTGGTACTAGCTCCTGAGCATTTAAAGAATAAAAGATTTCAAACAAGAAAATTTGGTAAATCCATTTAACATCCGCAATCAATATATATATATATATATATCCTTCATTTGTTTATGTAAAAGGACCTGTGCAATCCAAAGGAACTGTATGAATCAGTATAATAGTTTTGTCTATAGGATGCAACAAACCTTGCTTCAGACCGGAATGATTTTATATTCAATACAAATTAAACAATGTCTTATATATTTTCGTACAAATGCACCCATTTAAAGGAACCAGATATGTTCACGAAGTTTTCATTAACGTTCTATCAAACAAACCCGACATGCCCATTTTTGTCGTGAAAAGCTTTAATTTTTTTTTTTTTTCAGTCATTGTTGTACCACTGCGCAGGCCAAAGGCCTATCGTATACCTATAGAAACTAGTAAAAACTTTAAATGTTGTAACGCCCTTGAAATAGACAAATAACTCTTTAAAAAACAAATTTTTTTTATACTAATATAACTGGGCTAGCAAAGGACTCATTTTCACTTTTTTTTTTATACTTCAAAAGTTTTTGTATTATTTAATCCACTTTCTCTTTCTCAATCGAAACCAATCTGTATGGCCGATAATAAACCACATCCACATATTATAAATGTAAAGTCAGTTCACCAACTGTAACCGTGCCAATATCATCCAAGACAAACAGGTATCGTAGAAATATACCTTTAATTCTGAGTCGCAATGATGTATTCAAATGTTCAATTCTTGTATACAATTTTACTAAATCAGAAAATGAATCAATATCATTTACCTTCGTTTCAACTTTTACTGCTTTTCAAATTAAACGACTACCCAAAGAGTCTGTAATAATTTCTACATCTAAGTATTAAACAGCATTCCTACCTTAAAGGAGATCATAATGTAAATTAAATTAATTCTAACCATTGTCTTCAAATTAAACCACCACAGCAATAACAGCAAATACGTGTATGTTATCCTGTCTTATTCCCCTCAAATATATGGTTATAGGTATAAATATGACAGTTTAAATGACGTGCGACCGATACTTTTATGAAACTACAACTGGCTCCTATGTCTATTAAAGTCGTAATTGACATAGAGTTTTTAATATTTTTTGTTAACTTTAATTCCGCAAACCTATTGAATGAAAATATATTGGTTCAATATGACCGAACAAATTGTATTATGTACAATTTTGTTATCAATATTCATAATTATGATTTAACCAACCGATCAAGTATTTGTGATGAAGATTTAACTGGTAGTTTATGAAATACTAAGACAGAATATGTCCTAGCTGAACAGAATAATAGTATATCCTCTATATGTTTTGTTTAAGTCACTTAACCGTTACAGGACCCTTATATCTAACGTTATTATTTTTTTTTACTTCAGATACGTTGAAACCAAAGGAAGAAGATTTGTGGTGGTGGTGGTAACACTGTTATTTAAAGCAACATCGACATCATCTATACCGTCACCACAAATCAACTCAATCAATTGGGTTTCAGTTGAAACTATCTTAATACGAAATTTAAAAATAAACGAAATATTCTCCCAAGCATATTCACTTATGCAATGTTGCAGAGTCCGAAGTGCATTGTCTTCTGTAATTTTTCAGAGAAATTCTTCTGGTCTAGGTTCACATCTATTAAATCGGCATGAAAGTTTACGCAGAATCTACCATCCGAAAGGCTCCCAGGTCTCGAACCAAAATAAAGCTGAACCTTTTAGTGCTTTTCTAGCTTTTACCGTCTTGATGCCGTTCCATTTGAACATCTTAACAGGAACCTCGATGCTACTGCACCAACTCGCTGCATCACAGTCGTTCTCGTCAAGATCAAATAGCGGTAGCGCCACATTGTCGTCCTTCTGGTTAGCAGACGTGATAACACCACGAACCACCACGAATAGTTCAGTAATCGCCGACACGTCCATTCTAAAACAAATAAATATATTATTAAAATGAACCATAAGGTAAGAATCCCACTTCTGATGATAAATTTAGTCTGAGATCCTAATTGTTTCGGAATAAAAGGCAATCTTATGGAAGTACCTCTGTTCAAGTCCTAAACTAGGAGAGCTTTTATATTGAGTTACTGTTTTAACTACCTAAGCTCTCACAGCTAAAATGCAAAAACTAATAGTAAGATTAAATATAAATGAAACACAAAATGCTTTAACCTTTTTGTATTACATTCGCACAAGGAAAACATTAATAAAAGAATGGTACCAAATTTAGTACCACTTGGTACCAAAGTGTAACTCACAGAATAAACACAGGGTTATAGATTAATTATTACTTAGCTTGATACATATGACTAAGGCTCTGTAACGAGTACACAATTTACAATGAAATATAGCAGGATTACAGTAAAACAAACAATAATTAAATTGGTACTTAGCTCGTGTCTCGATCTGTCGCTTCACCTTTTCTAACTGACATTCAACCCGTCTCCCCAATCTGTCGATTCTATCATATTGGCCAATCACAGATAAGCAAATATTTATTTTAAAATATATCTTTATCCCTACAACGAAATTAACACAAAATGCTGTAAAACGCTTTTAAAACCAAATAGATGATTCATGAATGTCTTCTGACCCACCAACTCTTCTTATTTTCACCATATTTTACACATCTGTGTTTGGACCAATCCCCACTAAACATTAAATTATCATTATACCACAGTAGTTATAACCAAATGTCTTCATCTAGAACCTTTTTAAAACCTACGTAATGAATTATACAATTTTTATAGTTAACAAATCACATTTCTAAAGTAAAATATAAAATAAACAATTCTTCAACAATACTAAACATCAACAAAGGGACCAGTCATTTTGAAACTTAATACTAAAACCACACGATTAAATGTAATTATAACACCTTCTTGTTACATAGTAAAACATTATTAACCAAGTCACTATTTTCTATTTGAATTGTAACGATAAATATTGCTTATTTATAAATATTATCACAAGTATCTTATCCGGAAATATGCTTATTGTTCTCTTCTTTCATGTCATTCTCTATGATTGACATCATGGCTTTTAGCCACTAACATTACATTCTCTTTTGTAATGACATACACAACAAGAATCCACATAGATACAAAAACTGAACGTTACTAAAGAGTATTTTGTCAATGAATTCTACAATACCCTGTCACGCGCGATATGAACCAGCGCGACCACAAGCGTGCTCTTCAAATGAATACATGTACCTACTTACCTACAACTTAGTAGGTAAATGTAAAAAAAAAAACAATTTTATTCTACTAAGTATACATTGTTATTACATAAGTACCATACTTATGTAATAACAATGACACTCATTAATCGATGATAAGTACATAAGGAATACTTATAAGAATATAAAGAATAGAATAAAAATTTACCACAGAAAAAGACGACATATAATAAATAAACTGGACAAGGCGCAAGTTTTATTTGCGCATGCTAGTGTTCGCTTTATAACCAGCTCTCCACATTACCAATGTAATGTAATACCAAAACAAACCAATGTAACAAGAGCTCCCATTTGTAGGATTTCTAATTACGAAACGGTTCAGGATAGGCTGGACCAGTAATAATTGTCGTTTTTATTTAATCTCTCGAATTCAGTTAACTTTTAGAAGTTGTCTATAGTTTTCTTTTCATGAAACCATTATGGTACAGGTTTTCTGAAAAAATCACCCATTTTGCCGGGTACTTTACGAGAAACCCGTCTGGAATGAAATATTTCGCACAAATAAGTTTTTTTCTTCAACCAAGTTTTTTTTAATAAAAAATCTAAATATGAGGTTCTTTTAGTTAAACTCTAAGCTTTCATTATATATCCCACTAAATGGGTTAAAAAAATATTCTTGTTTTCTCCCGTTTGACCCCCCTTAATAGTCCCTAATTTTCAGAATATTTTTTCCGCATGCATCCCTCATATTGGGTTATGATAAACTATTACTATTCCAAATTTCATCTCTCTAGCTTCTACAATTCAGCTCTGGTTGCGTGTGACAGACAGACGGACAGACGGACACCGGAGTGAAAGTGTTCGATCCAAAACTGAATCGGAACACTAAAAACAAATAGCTGTCAAACAGGTCCAGTCTCAGCTTTATGCCACTCGAACGTGGGTAAGGAAAGGAAGCAGCGCTTATCTTTAGATAAACGAGAATCTCAATACTGTGATTACTCATTAGTCATCATAGCGTCTCAGTTTCGAGATTGACCAAAAATGCTTTTGTCCGGCTGTTTGTCTCTGTTTGTCGCTGAAAATTTACTCCCACCAGTATCGATGAGACTACACGGTACTCTCCGCCTTTAAGAGACAAATCCGTAGACACCAAATTAGACCTCCTAGGACCAAGGTAACGCGAGTAATCGCTAAAACTTATACCCTATTTTGCTTAAAAGTCTACATAAGTAGGGCCTATTGGAAAATTCAAGCACCTGAAATTCGATTTAGCCAGGGGAAAGGGGAAAGTGTCGGTTATGGTTATAAAGGCTAGCGAGGTCTATGTTCTCATAAGACAACTAGTTTAATTACTTACCTTTTCGTTGATAAAGTATCGGGTACCTACAGAAAAGCATTTAACCTCTCCCAGTGTCATGAATATCATATCCAACATTCACTTTTCAAGTCGTTAGGCTCAGTTGGTAACTTTAGCGGTTAGGGAGGGATCGCGAGCGAAGTTTATCTTCAGTCAGCCAATTATGTACCTATTCTGCGCAATGTCCACTGAGCCAGTATGACGGCGCTCGGCGGCTGAATGGAGTGAGGGCGCTCAGGAGCGATGCCGGCAGCGCAGAGCAGCGCCAGCCAGCAGTACAGTACCCACCTAGTGGCAAGACCGTACTCTGTGGCGCCGCGCCGTGCCGCCACCGCGCCGTGCCGCCACCGCGCCGTGCCGCCACCGCGCCGTGCCGCCGCCGCGCCGTGCCGCCACCGCGCCGTGCCGCCACCGCGCCGTGCCGCCGCCGCGCCGTGCCGCCGCCGCGCCGTGCCGCCACCGCGCCGTGCCGCCACCGCGCCGTGCCGCCACCGCGCCGTGCCGCCACCGCGCCGTGCCGCCACCGCGCCGTGCCGCCACCGCGCCGTGCCGCCGCCGCGTGGTGGATCCGGATCGGCACAGAACTTCCCGCAGAGGCATTCATCGCCGCCCGTAATTGGGACATCGGCAAATATCGTCGAACGTTTTGAATATTTTATGAAAGCCGCGAGCCGCGAACACGGATTGGAACTCGATATTGCAGCGAGAGATCATTCTGACATGTATAGGGAATAATATCATTTGATGGAAATACGAATTGGTGTTTGGTATTCAATAGCTTGCAATCTACAAGGATGTCCTGTAACTCGGAAGAATGTCTGCTATGCTACTTCACTTGATGTCACTTGTATGGAGTCGTTCTTGCATTGTGTACTTAGTTCTTACCACTCGATAGCACCCAGGGTGGCTAAGGTATTTTTTCATGATTTTAGAAAGTTAATAAATCTGAAACACTCAAAATTAATTTCTCTCTAAAATTGCTTACCTACAATTCCTAGCTAAAGCCACACTATAAATGAACTGTGGAGTCTTGCCACTGAGTCTGGATAACGAGCCACGGACTCTCTAAATACCTGCTCCTCATTTTGAAACGGAACTCGACGGTCACAATTATTGAGAATATCGTACCCATATTGGATAGTTACATCAGTCAGTTGATAAGTAGAGTAGCAGTAGGAGTGTAGTAAGTAAGTAGGTAAGTATATCAGGACGTGCGGAGGTGCTTTGCTGTGCTGTGCTGACGGACACGTGCCTCCGTGCCGGTGCCGGCTGCAGTGATTACTTAGATTCCGATCGTCTGACTGCAGTCCGCTCCGAAGGTTCTCTATCGTACCTGCGATAGAGAACGTTCGGAGTGGACGTACGATTCGTACCTACGCCTCCTATCGAACAGGATGCGCTCTAATACCACTTTATTGAAAGTTCCCATGGAAGTATGTGTTTTTAATATTACAGCTGAAATCAGGAGCCTTATTCTCACTTCGGCAGAGATTTTACTCTAATAGGGATGATGTCAAAATGACCTCGAAAACTCATTTCATCAGTGGGTGCAATGAATTTTCGGCCGAGATATGACGTCATCCCTATTAGATTAAAATCTCTGCCGAAGTGAGAATAAGGCCCCAGTGCCCTGATAAAGAAATATGCAACTAAGCTACATTTCAAACTTGCAAATTAAACAAGACAAACGTTGAAGCCGCCTCGATCCGAAAGCTGTTTAAAATGTTAATTGTTTTGTTAGAGTTCAGTGGACTCCTTGTGCACGTTACATAAACAAATCAAGGTCAGAGAGGGCTCTATGCTTTCGTAGGGGTGCGGCGCGGCGCGTGGCCCGAGTGCCCCCCCCCCCCCGCGCCCCGGTCCCGGGGGACCGCGCAATCAACGACACAACTAATAAATCCCGCTATGTATAGACTCCGAACTTAAGCTGAGGTGTTCATTGCCATTGCGCATTCCGGGAGTGCCGCCGCATGCCGCTGCATGCGGTCCGACACTGGAGAATGGAGATTCTCCGGATTCATTTTCGTTTCTAAGTTTGTGTCGTTTATTTTACGTTTCGGTAACGATTTATTGTTCTGTCGCGTCGCAGTTGGTACTCGCACTCCTTTCAAAGGAATAGCTACCATAACCGGGGGTTTTGAGTTTATTAACTTGGGTAAGAAAGCCAAGAAAGGAGGAGTGCAGTTAGACTGGTGGTGTATAAACAGAAATAACGAATTGGAGATCTTTGACTCTTGACTTTGATTTTTGATTTTTATTTTTGAGGATGATTCTCATTAAATAAGCAAGTAACGAAAACAGCAAATAAAAAGAAGCATAATATATTGTAACTAAAAAAGTTTTGTCGATTGATGTGCGTTGGCCCTTAGTATAGCAACTTTGTAATGCGTCGTGCGATATGTTTCAAACTTAGAAATTCAAATGAAACTTGGAATACTTACGTATAGTTCGTAGCCTGGATTAACACTTAGGCTACTTTTTATCCCGGAAAATTAACAAAATCAAACGGGACGCGGACGAAGTCGCGGGCGGGAAGCTAGTGACTAATACAATATAAATTAATTATTCGGTTGCATCGAATGCATAAAGCGTGGCGTCACTCACTACGCCGACTGTGGCGTACTGTGGCGTACTGTGGCGTACTGTGGCGCGGCGTCGCGTCGTTGCTTCGGTTCGCGTGCGGCCGTGCGTCGTGTCGTGTGGTCGTGTCGTGTCGTGTGGTCGTGTCGTGTCGTGTCGTGTCGTGTCGTGACACGCGCGACGCGTCGCCGTGTGGGGTCAACATTAATTGCTGTTTCTTATTAGATTTATTTAGTTTAGTTTTACGAGTTACGTACGACAAGATGTGAAGAGTGTTATTGTGTCGTTGTTTGGACACAATACAATTTAGCAATTTAGGGAAATCTGCACACAGACACCTTACCACACTCAGGGATGCGGCAAGGTAGTGTGAGGATGGCGAACATTCGCGGACTCACTAAAACCACCCCGGTGGCCGGCCTCTCTGCATGTCAAAGGGCCCCGGGTCCTCTAAAGACCCACGCCGGGACCCCTATCGCAGTTTGCCAGAGCACATCCCGGGAATGCCATCCATTGACACCCCCGTGCTCACGACGACACCTGCCACCAAGTGTCGCCGCCCTCCCGGGATCTGCGTACCGACCGATCGGAGCCCTAACTCCGACCAATCACAGACCCGAAAAGGCTCCTGTATGGCAGGAGCTACCACTCACCCCCTCTCGGGGCGGACAGCGCAGGGCCACTGAAAACAGCAACCCCCCGCCGTCTCCTTCCCGAGCGCATCAGTCCCACCGATAGCGCTCTGCGGCCTCCCGACATTA
This sequence comes from Gandaritis pyraliata, assembly GCA_947859175.1. NCBI lineage: Eukaryota > Metazoa > Arthropoda > Insecta > Lepidoptera > Geometridae > Gandaritis > Gandaritis pyraliata. Next base: position 9,877,325 of record OX401866.1, on the reverse strand, counting down.
TGCGGCAGCGCAGTGATCTATCGTGCCCCTCAAACGCACGATTGATACACTATGGCCGCCACATGCCGTCCGAAATGGAGAGCTGCGGAGGCGGTGGTACATCCCATGCACCAACCGCCCCATCGCTCCCCCGTGACCCGGGAGCTGCGAAGGCGGTGTTACGTAGTGAGGGCTACAAACGACCGCCCCATCGCCCCCAGTGTTACGCCGCGGGTAATTTTTTAGAGAGGTTTTCTTCCTCGCAGCCCGGGCGGTGAAGCCAAGACCCTCAGTCCCGCATGAGTGAACACACGGGTTTCCGAGCTCTGGACGCTGGCAAAGGAGAACCTCTCTCCAGTGCCTACTCGGTGGCAGTGTGAGTGCACGCCGAGCACGCCCTATCTTCATCCACTGCGCCCTCTGCTCATCAGAGGGACGCGCGGAGAAGCCACCTCCCTGACAGGCTATTGGTTATCCGAGAGCAATTTCCGAATTGAACTATGGGTTCTGGACAATCCAGAAATTAGTCTCGGACGTAACAGGGTACACCGTCCTGTTGAACTGCCGCTCGCTCGGGACATGCCACCAAGGTTGCCACGAAGGCACTAGGGCCAAGCCCGCCCGAGATATCCCGAGAGATCAACAGTTCAACAAGCGCTCGAGAAGGTTGCCTGCCGTCGTACCCCACAATTTAGCATCCTGCTTTAACAAGTGTTAGCTAGGAGGAAGGAAGCTTCTTAACTTTTATATTATGAAGGTTTTTATTCACAAAGAAAATTATCCTATCCTATCCTATCCTATCCTACTAATATTATAAATGTGAAAGTTTAGATGTTTGGATGTTTGTGTTTCAATCACGTCAAAACCACTGAACTAACTTGGATGAAACTTGGCATATATATAGTTCGTAACCTGGATTGACATATAGGCTACTTTTTATCCCGAATAATTAACAGGATCTACAGGATAAAATGAACGAAAAGGATCAGCAGCGCCAATTAGCAAGAGGATTTCATTGACATGTCATGTCACGTCAGTTTGACAGGGCTTAGTACTACCTCTTTGGTCTAACAACTAGCGTTTGACATTCCAGTAGGTACGAGTTCGGTGTAATGAGGTGCAATGTCAAGTTTCTCAAAGAAGTATTCGCTCGGTACACGCACAGATAATATAATGTACACGGAAACTGTAGACGCGTACGAAGTCGCGGGTAACTGCTAGTAAAAAATAAAGTAATGAAATCCCATCATGTTCGAGTTAATATCGAACACGCAATTATATTTACCTATATCCCGAATAAGGGTCATTTCTTTTCTACCAAATACCAATCAAGCATAGGGTCACCAGGGTTCACCACACACAAAACCCTCCCCTTTTATTTAGAGATGAACCAACAGTTGGTATTTGTTACAGACTGCGTTCACCTGCAGCTGTACCGGGACTCGAAGACGCGCTGGGGCGGCGGCGGCTGCAAGGCGTCGCTGTCGCTGCAGCAGTTCCTTGGCTGCGAGGCCGGCTTCACGCTCGACAAGCACTCCAACACACTGGCACTCGTCTGCAACGACCTCGTCGCCATCCTCGCCTTCGAGACGCGCGAGCGGCTAATCCAGTGGCAGGTACTTCTTGCTATCTCCCCGACCACTGTTTTTATACTTTTAATGAACGAAGTTAAACAAGCACATTTTACATTGTCATACATGCCTCTAGCTAGCGTTCAGAACTTTGTGCTTCAAATCAGGTAATACTTGTCCAGGTGAAGGTGAATGCACACCTGGGCGAGGCGCGGCACTATCTGGTGCTGGTGGGGTCAGGGGTTGCGGGGGTCGCGGGGGGTGCGGGGGGCGCGGGGGGCAAGGCCCGGCTGGCGGCGGGGCCGGCGCGGCTGCACCTGCACGAGCGTCGCTTCGCGCTCACCGCCGGCGTGCCGCCGCGGCTCCTCGGGGTGTGGGAGCTTGGACATCTTAGGTATGAGACGATGAGATGATTTTATAATAATGAACCTAGTGTTTCTACTGAATAAGTAACTTTTGACTTTGAAGTTCATGAGCAGTACCAGCAATGTAAGGTGTTCAAAGTTTTAACACCTTACATTGCTGGTACCTGACCTCTAAACTTATTGCTGGACTAGAAGACACCTGTGAACTGCTTAGTTGGACCGAAGGTAGTTCACAGATTCTTCGCTGTTCGATGTGTATCAGAATTATAACAAAAAAAAATACTGGGTTTTATCCTTGAATGTAATGCGGAGGTTAATCTTATTTTCTGTGATGTTGATCAGGCGCTACGGAGTCGTCGAAGGAAGGTTCTGCTTCGAAGGAGGGTCTCACTGCGGCAAGGGGGAAGGACTGCACGTGCTCATCACCGACCAGGCCAAGGAAATAGCGACTGATTTCGATCTCGCTTCTCGAGGGCGACTGTCTCCTCGGAGACGACCGATCAACTTGAAAAAGAACGATGGTGGGTGACTCCATCATAACTCCATCAAATATTTTGCAGGTCGTGTTATTTTAATGCATTTTCATTTTATTGTTTTAAAAGGTGCAGGGAGTCCTAAATCTCACAAGGCGTTCCGACCGGACACGAGGCTCTCCGAGTTGAATACCATAGACAGCTCTCTACCGCCGATGGACCTCCGGTTCTGCGAGGATCGCTGCGGCGGAGAGGAGGCAGGTGCGATATCACCCTACTGGCCCTCCGTGGAAAGACAATTCCAGGACATGGGGCACGGAGATACCGCGTCGGTTAACGAGACTATCGAAGGAACGGACACGTGGGGCGGCGGGACGGGCAAGGTTACACTGGAAAGGTGTATGAGTTGCATGTCTAAGCTCGGAGCTCTGTCTCGCTCGTCGACTGCGGCGCTGACTCCTGGAGCCAAACACTTTAGTCCCGCGTGGACGATGGATGCGTTACACGAAACCTATTCCGAAGCAAGCACAAATGCACAGACCTATGAGGGGACTTTGAGTGCAATAGATAAGACTGAAGACGTGTGCCGCTGTCCCGTGACAGACCGCGCACCTGGAAGGCCCCCAAAGCCGAATAGACTAGAATTGAATTTAAATAGAAAACCCCGATTGCCACTTCCAACACCCCCTTGTAGCTGTTCCGGTATCTATTTTGAAGAGACTAAGTCGAGGACGGGCCCCTATGAAAATTACGACATACCTAAATTAACTTCTATGGAGGTGTGTAATTTTCTCTTATAATTATAATTTTCGGCTAACGTTGGTTTCGAAAACTAACATACCTAACTAATTTATAATATTGTTTTTCTCAGATGGATGGAGAATACTACGACACTCCAAAGCGACTACAAGAATGCTTAAATAACGAACTATTTCAAATAACAAAAAGCTCTACACCTAACGCGGTTATACTGAAGAAGCCCTGCGGATGTCTCTTGAAGTTTGGAAGAAGAAAGAAGGAGCCAACCGTCGTCGACGCGGAGGATAACATTCAGAACGCATCCTGTCCGTGCCAGCGAGTCACCGACTGGGCCAACAGTTGGATCAAACTGCCGTATTGTAGGAAAAACACAGTATCGAGCGACAACCTCGCTCAACATAAAGAAACCCCTAAACCAGATGCACACACCGCGCTCTACGCTACCATCGACCTATCTCGAAAAACGAGAAGAAAAACTCATCCAATCGAACCAGACGAATGTGTGCGATTACACTCTACAAACATCGAAGTGGATGAGGGCCCGCTCGCCAACTATGAAAATCTGAACTTCGCTCTGTCGTTGGAATACTACGAGAACGCAAAGGACCTGCTCAGGCGAGCGGGCGTCACGCAGTCGGAACTTAACGCGATCAGCGCCAATCTCATCCCACCCAAACTGCCCGCCAAACACGACAAGGGCTTGTGCAAGAGGTGCGGTCATCCACCTGCCGATAGAGCGAACCAAACAACGGCAGAGATCTCAGTAACGTCAGGCGGAGACGACTACTTGATGATGGAACCGAAATCTCTCGAAAGTGGAAAATTCGAGCGGAGCAGGACTCCGCTAGCATCTGCCGGATACACCCCGATGTCGCCGATAGGGAGCTTCGCGCTCGACACAACGACGCGACCGGCGCGGAGCCCGGTCACGAGGTTGCTTAGTGAAAAGTCCGCCAGCAACCCGACCCTGTGCGCGGAGGACGAAGCGACCGACGCGAGGCGATCGCGCGCCATGAGCGACCGCGCCGATCGTAGGAAACGCTCGAGCTCCGCGGACTCGTCGAGGTTCCTTGAGGACGTGAAGGAGTTCGAGGGGAGCGTCGGAAGCCGCGGGTCATCCTCCTCGATCGAGACCCTCCGCAACCTGGCGCTGGACGCGGCGGGCCCGTGCCACTGCAGCACGGGCGCCGACGGGAAGCACTCGGACGCGGACAGTTCTGAGGCGTCGCGCGGCGGCCGCGCACTGGCGCCGCCGCGCCGCGCCGCCTCCGTGCCGGGCGCCGCCGGGAACCGCGACTCGTCCAGCTCCAACGACTCGGGCGTGTCGAGCTGCTCGCTGCGGCGCGGCACCGAGCTCGCCGAGTTCGAGTTGCCGACGACGACGGCGGCCGCGCGCCGCCATTACCGTTCGGCGCGGCGTGCGGCCGCCGGCCTCCGCGCTGACCTGCCGCGGAGGTCGAAGTCAACGGACCCGCTGCGCGACGTGGTGACGCTGCAGCGCGCGAGGGTTCCTGCCAAGTCCTCCTCCGCTGAGGCGGAGGTTCCCGTGCTCTCTGTAAAATCTCTGAGAGGTGAGCAAATATTCTTCGAACTAATAGCATATTACTTAATATTTAACCTACGATGGCTTTGATCAGCTTTACTGAACTCTGCATGTTGTTCGAAGGGGTCGTCGACACGCACAGCACTTCGAGCGGGACATCGGACATGTCGGATTACATCGAGACGCTCTCGATCTGCTCCTCTCATTCCTCAACGGACACTCCGATCACAATGAGGTAAGTTTCTACTGATCCTGCAGATTGCTACATTGTCTCATATCTCAGTTAAAGTACAGCAATGTGTTTGTAATATTGCAGAGTGGTGCGTGCGACGACCAGCACGCTGCGGCCGCGCTCCGGCAAGGAGTACCTGCAGCTCACTCCGCGCCGACCGCACCACCCTCACCTCTACTCTAACCTACCTTGAACTTTAACTCCATTTACATAAGAGTGCTTTTACAAAAGCTCTCACATAGGGCTCGGATGCTGGAGCTTTCAATGTGACAGTGATTTGTGCATCAATTTATTTGGCACATTTGACGTTTTCAAACACATTTACCAACCCACCTGACGCCCGTAGCACACTTCTGCCGCGATATTGGAGTAGCGAGGCCGGTGAATTAATTCCGCTGCAATCAAGTGTAGTTGGATTTGCGGAATCGTCGGAGCGTTCGACATCCACAAACATGTACGGAGTCAACGCGGCACCGCAACGCAATGGGAGCCGGAGCGCGGAGGTGTGGCCGGCGTCGGAGCAGATCGCCGAATCCGCGCGGGGAAAGAGATAGAATTATAGTCAAAAATATGCGTCAGAATAGGCAGTCATGCTAGTGTTCGGCTTCTCCTATAATACGGACAAGACACGGCGAATTTACTGCGATTCCGTTGTTATGATAACGCAGCGGAGGTGTGCTCCGGACATGAAAGTGGAGCGCGTGGCGTTCTGGGTAGTGTAATGACGAAGTGAAAAGTTGATGGTGGTGTACAAATTGCTAAAAATATCATTTTTGAATGAGTTACATTGGAACTGGTAGCACTTGAAATGGCTATAGGTTGAAGCTAGGTTGAGTTCGCGTCTCGGCGCTATACACGCCGCAGGGGAACCCTAATGGATGCTGGCGTGCTCACGCCTCGTGACCGTTCTGTTCACCATGACATGTGTAGACTGTGAACTTTAGAATATGTTTGTGTTGTGCTGTACTTAGTACCTACGTAATGTAAGTTTCTCTATTGAGTGTGATCCGTCCACGGGCCGCAGGCGCAGGCGCAGGCGCAGTTGTGACGCTCCGACACGCGGCGCGCGCGACGCCATCTTGTGCTCGTTGACTCGAGTCGATGTCTTGTATATAAAATATCATCGACTTACTAGAACCTCCTAGGTACCTAACTGAAGTAAGTACCTCCTATATAGATGCAGTTTCGAATTGTAAATCAAACCCGTTCCTGGGTCTTCTGTTCCATTATTAAATTAGATAATATCGATATAAACAAACGATAATGTAATTGAAACTACTTGTAGTTTCTATATTAACCGAACGAATTACGACACAGGTGAAATAAATAAACAACTTTTACCACATATACTGAGCATGTATGTAGGTACCTTCTACTACTAGCCTAAGATTAAGCCAAATATACATAATTTCTAGTCATTCATCTCCTACTAAATAGTAATGATAATGGACATTAGGGTGACTGCTCACTGGAACGTCAACATTTTATTGAGTTTGGATTGGTTTCAAAATGCCATTCATGTGGTTAATTGAGTACCTTACCTACCTACCTAGGTAGGTACGACGTAAGTTCCTCGAAGCTACAACACAAGTGACGGCGCTGTAGTGGACACTCGCCCTAAGTAAGGTCATTGTAAATATTGTATCGCGATCGTAGTCTATGTAAAACTACTAACTACATAGTAGTACCTACTCGTAGTTAGAACCTCTACAACGAACGACTACCTATCTGGTCTTTACTTTGTTACGACGATGTATTTTGATATTTGGAGTTTATCTGGCGGGTCCCCCCTGCACTGCCGGGGGGGGGGAGGGGGGAGGGATGTAGCGTTATGATACTCATGATAGCAATAAGCAGTGCAACTAAAGGTGATCTGTAGGTATTATACATTTGGATAAAACTATATTGTATATAGGTACTTTATTACATTATTACAGATTATTAGCAAATACGTTTCGGAATGTACATTAAATGTCGAATATGTTGGATTGGCCGTGGAACTATCGAGTCGAGTGATTTTGCATAAAAACTATTTTAATAGGTTTTATTACCTATTATTAGGTATGCAGATGCAGAGTACACGGCCGTCTTCAATATACAGGGTGTAACATGATGTCCCTATAAGTCCAAAAGGGGAGTATTCTACACGACGTCATGGTGAACCTACGACTTTTAGGTAATGTTTCGAAGTTTTTCATTCATAAAAAGCGTATTACAGTTTCTTAAAATATAGGATTTCACACTTGTTAAAGTGTCTATTAGTGGTTGCGACATGATAGGAGGGTGCGTGAGCATTGTGTACTAACAGGCGTGGATACATACGCAAAGTAAATAAACACTAAAAGTGGTTGCAAATTCTAAGACAAAAAATATATAAAAAAAATGGAAATTTCAAAGATGTTGTATTCAACTTTTACACATGCCAATCTATTCACGTGTTTGGTCTGAATAAGGCCCCTTTTCGGTTATAGGGACAATATGTTATACGTTGTAGTCGCGGCGCGCGCTCGCGTGCTCTCAACCACGCGGGTGCGGGCGCGGGCGCGGACGCGGGCGCGGGCGCGGACGCGGGCGCGGCGGCGCCGACGATGATCCGAAGACTGGGTTTGTAAGCAGGTTGTTTCTAGACATTACGCTAGCAATGAATTTATAAACTAACGTTAATTTGAATTCCTGAATAAAATGTGAGTATACTTTCGTTGTTTCACTGATGGCCTGAACGACGAAGACAGATAGTGGAGTGGAGGGGCGAGAGGGATGACGTCGTTCTGGAGGAACTCTATGAATTAGCGAGATGGCTTTTTTATAAAAGTTGCTAAGATGGAGCGCAGAGACCGGACGGCGCGGCGCGGGCGTCTTCATGAGCGACTCGTGACGCCATGCGGTTTGCCTCTCAACTCAACGCACGCGAGGCAGCCCTACTCTACCTAACCTAATACTTACCACAACACAACAAATAACAATGAAATAATGAGGCGCCAACTTTATTGAAACGTGCTGATCAGAACGTTTTATGTGGTGCTAGATAGTTAAATATTCATTTTAATTAATTTCCAAGTCATTACGTAGTGTGGGTTGTTATCGTCAAGTGCGGTATACTTACTACTTAGGTACGACGTACCTAGCGAAGTTAAGATACAAGTAATTATCTCTAAACGTACATTCAAATTCAAATTCAAAAGCCTTTATTTAACAACTTAATACTAATATTCTTATTATATTATGACAACGGTAGTGTTGAGGTTGTTTCGCTTTTCAGCATAGGCCTCCCCCAGGCTCTTCCAAAGTTCGCGATCGCGAGCTTTCCTTCTCCAAAGTGCACCAGCTGCTTCTTTGAGGTCGTCCTCCCATCTTCGGAATGGTCTTCCTCTCACTCTTTTCCCTTCTCTAGGGTACGATTCTGTAGCGTCTTTTGCCCACTTTTCTTGTTTTGTCCGAATGAGATGGCCAGCCCATTTCCACTTTAGCTTTTTGATTGTGTAAGTTATATCTGTTATTTTAGTTTTTGATCTTATTATTTTTAAGTTTATTTTATCTTTTATCCTTATGTTCAACATGCTTCTTTCTATGCTGTGTTGACATGTTTCAAGTTTACTGATTGTTTCTTTTGTCAGAGGCCATGTCTGGCAACCATATGTCATTATAGGGAGGATACATGAGTTGAATATTCTTCTTTTCAATTTCAGTGGCACTGTGGGGTTTTTTGTAACTTCCTTTAAAGACCAGTATCTTTTCCATGTTGAGTTAATCCTGGTTTGAATTTCCTTGGAAGTGAGATGTATAGGCGATATGATTTGTCCAAGGTATGTGTATTCTTCTACATATTCAATTATGTTGTTGTTGATCATGATGGGTTGTTTGGTGGAGTTGGTCATTAATTTCGTTTTCTGCACATTCATTTTTAGTCCCACTTTACCACTTTCCATTACTAGTTGGTCCAACATTTCTTGTAAGTGATTCGGGTTGTCCGATAGTATTATAAGATCATCTGCGAATCTCAGATGGTTGAATAATGCTCCATTTATCTTAACTCCATATTCTGACCAGTCTAAGTTCCTGAATACTTGCTCCAAAGTAGCGGAAAAGAGTTTAGGTGAGAGTGGATCTCCTTGTCTTACACCTTTCATGATATCGAACTTTTCTCCAAATCTTTCTGTTTTGATTCTTGCTGTCATATTCCTATAGATGTTTTGGATTATTCGAATGTACTTGTTATGTACCCCTTGGTCTGCTAAAGCTTCCCAAATCTTGTTATGTTTTAAAGAATCAAAGGCTTTGTTGTAGTCCACAAAAGCTATATAATATGGCAGTACATATTCCTGGTATTTTTCTATTATCTGTTTAATGGTGTGTATATGATCTACCGTTGAAAAATTGCGTCGGAATCCTGCCTGTTCCTTTGGTTGGCATTCATCTAGTGTAATTGATATTCGATCTAGTATAATCTTAGAGAATATTTTGTAAATGTTGGACATGAGACTTATTGGTCTATAGTTGCCCACATCCTCTCTGTTCCCTTTTTTATGGAGTAAAATTATTGTCGAAGATGTCCATTGTATAGGTATTTTCTCTGTATCCAAGATTTCGTTAAACAAGGTATGTAAGTAGTTCTGAGTGGCAGAAAATGAGCCTTTCAAAAGTTCATTTGAAATCCCGTCCTCGCCTGGAGCTTTCCTGCCCTTCTGTGATTGTATAGCCTTAGATATTTCATTCTGCATAATGTGTGGAATCACTTCTTCTATGTTGTTGGTCATCTCAAGTGTTTCTGTTATGGTATCATCATTGTATAAGTCACGGTAATAATCAGTAGCCACTTCTAAAATGTCGAGTCTTTTTGTTTTATTCTTTTTGGTTTTTTGAACTTTAATTTTTGGGATCCAATCGGTGTTTTCTTGTAGTTCTTTCCAAGCTTTTTTGACTCCTCCAGTGGTTTCTATGTGGAATGTTAATGCGTCTGTTCGTGTTTTGTGCCTATGCTTCCTGATACATTCGTTGATTTGTTTACTTATGTTTGCAATTTCCTTTCTGTTTACTGGTTTTTTCTGTCTCAAAATTTGTCGTTTCTCTATCAGCTCTTTTGCGTCTTTTCCAATCTTGTCTTTAGACGTGTTAGTACATTTTGCTTTTAGTTCTGTCTCTTTTAGTTCTTTTTCCAAAATATTATATTTATCTTGTAGATTGACTTTTTCGTTTGTTTTTAGGTGTAGCCGATTTTTCAAAGAAGTAAGTGTGTTGTCTGTTAAGGGTAGATGTAATGGATTTCCATTGTGGTTTATATTTTTTCTGGTCTGTTTTACTTCTAATCCGTGGATTTTTCCGCGGACCATCCTGTGGTCTGTATCAAAATTCAGTTGGTTTATGATGCCGACGTCCTTGAATATTTTAGGTTTGTTTGTGATTATGAAGTCCAGTTCATTTTTAACTTTACCATTTGGAGAAGTCCATGTCCATTTTCTACTAGGTTTTTTGTTATAAAAGCTGTTTATGATATAACAGTTGTGTTCTTGAACGAAATCCATCAGTCTTTGCCCATTGTCATTGCGTTTTCCATAAGAAAAGGGTCCTAAGAATTTGCTTTCAGTACTCATTTGTCTGCCTATTTGGGAGTTCAAATCTCCAAGTATAATGACCGTCTTGTGAACATTACCCATTGTTTCTCTTAGCTTCTTGTAGAATGAATCTTTTATTTCTTTTTTGGCTAGCTCTGTTGGTGCATATACTTGGACTATTGATACAGGGTTTGCATAAGCAGGTAACTCTATGTTAAGTACTGCTATTCTATCAGAAACTCCAATGAACTCCAATATTCTATTTTTCAAATATGTTTTCACCAGGAAACCTACTCCATATAATCCCGGAACTTCATTTTTGTTGTAATAGAATATAAAGTCCTTGTATTCTTCAATTTTTTCCTCTGATCTTCGGATTTCACTAAGACCCAAGATATACCATTTAATTTCAGTGAGTGCATGTTCTAGTTCGTATAATCTCTCTTGAGTCCTCAGTGTTTTGGTATTAAGTGTTGCGATGTAGATGTTGTGTTTTTCTTTGTTTTTTATACTTTGCTCTGAGAGCACGCCTGGGGGGTTTTGGTCTATGACCCCACGGTGACCAACCGGATTGGGGAAATTTGTTTTTTGTTGTTCTTTATTTAGTGTTGTTTTTTTCCGACTACCGATGCCTGTTGTATGCTATGCCCTGTTAGAAGTCTTTTCTGTTAGAGAATGAGATCTGTTTCTCATGAAAGCAAATGGGTCTGTTCTGAGTAGCTTTGCAGGAGTGATTATAGTTTTCTGGGCTCCCTGTTGTGAAGATGGTCCGGGAGATGTTGAATTGTCTCTTTTCCTTTTCTCATTTTCTCTTTTTTCTTTTATTATGATTTTATTGTTTTTTATATAGGCTTCATTTCCCTTTTCCCTCTCCTCCTTGAGTTGGCTTTGCAATTCCCTGCGCTTCTCTAAAGTCTCTCTTGAAAAATCTTCAGTTATGTGTGTGTTTTTTGACATCTTGTTTTTGTTCTTCAAAATCTCGATTTTTTTGTTGTAGTTATTAATTTCATAGTTTTGTACCTTGACATCAATACTTTCCAGAATTCCTGTTGTTATACCGAAGAGCTCCGTGTAGTTCTTTTCAGTTTCCTTTATTCCATGAATTATAATATTATTTTTTCTGTTGGCATCTTCCAATCTGTTTATTTTTGTATTTAATATTTCAACTTCCAATTTGAGAATTTTGTTTTCTTCCACCAATGGTTTAATTTTTTCATCTATGTTCTGCAAGATATTTGCCGTTAAGTACGGTCTCTGTAATAATAGTAGGGGAGCCCACGATGCTAAATGGGGATTTACTCGAGCGTCGTAGAGACCTATTGGGATGCAAAGCTTAGATGATAAGAAGAAAAAAATGTTATATGATATATACCTTTACATCGGTGGGGGAAGCGGCTATAGATTTTTAAATATGTAAAAAAAAACTGTTGCATGGACATCCTCGAGCGCGTCAGATATTGATAGCATCAATGTCCTACGTATTTTTAATAATGTACGTATGTTAATCTGATCGTTTGCATGATGGGGGTGGTTGTATTTAAGAGTTGAAAATAAAAAAAAAAAAAGTTAATCGAGCGCGTCAGATTTTCTAAGGGAGTGTTAAGTGCACCAAAAAAAAGCTCTCATTCACTAATCTGACGATTTCGATGGGACGCAAACTCGCGGCCATTTTCATAATGTGCAAAAAAAATTCGCCATTTTGAAATACTCAAGCGCGTCAGATTAAGATATATATGGTTCATCTTTATGTTCTAAACGTACTGTCTCATAATCTGACGATTATCTAGAGGGATTTGCCTGATCTGACAAAAAAAAATTAGAAAAACGGTTCACCTTAAAGGCCATCCCTGCAACTTCCCGCTAATTCCATTCCTGGGTGCTTAAAATTGAACTTATGACATTTCTGAGCTCAAAATATAATTTATGTGATATGTGATACTAGCAGTTACCCGCGACTTCGTATGCGTCTACAGTTTCCGTGTACATTATATTATCTGTGCGTGTACCGAGCGGATACTTCTTTGAGAAACTTGACATTACACCGAACCCGTACTCGAATGTCAAACGTTAGTCGTTAGACCAAAGAGGTAGTACTACGTCCTGTCAAACTGACGTGACATGACATGACATCATCCTCTTGCCAATAATTGGCGCTGCTAATCCCGTTTTTTCATTTTATCCTGTGGATCCTGTTAATTATTCGGGATAAAAAGTAGCCTATGTGTCAATCCAGGTTACGTACTATATATAATTATGCCAAGTTTCATCCAAGTTGGTTCAGTAGTTTTGACGTGATTAAAACACAAACATCCAAACATCTAAACATCCAAACATCTAAACTTTCGCATTTATAATATTAGTAGGATATTAGTAGGATAGAATAGGATTTTGAGCTCGCTGAGTTCAAAGAAATAATATTTCTATGCATTTGAGCTCTCCCAGCTCGAAAGTCTGATAGAAGTTTCATAGAACACTATTTTTGGAATTTTCAAACCGCAATAACTTTTGAATGGATCAAGCAATTTTCACGCGGTTGGCGCAATTCGACGCAGTTTTATCATCCTCATAAGTAATTTTGCAATTTTAATTGATCGAGCTACAAATTTCGGAGTAATCCCGGAAAAACACTTTTTCGGGTTTCTTTAGTTCACGATATCTCTCGAACGAATCAACCGCTTTTGACCAGCTTGGTGGCGATCGACGTAGTTTTTCAAGCTCGAGAGTAATAGATAGAGAAAGAGTGAGAGAGGAATAGAAACGCGGAGAAGGAAATATAGGCATCACGCAGCTGCACGCATTTAACTTTATCGACGAATTTTTGTTATTTCGGCTTGCGGAAATCGTCAGATTTTATATTTTTCATTATTCTTGAATTATTTCCTTCAAAATAAAAAAAAATTTAGCAACGCTCGAGAATGTCGAGATGACGTTTTTTTTTTACAACTTTGTTGCCCTCCCCTTTTTTTACGTCACTCTCAAATTGTCAGATTAGTGGAATATACACTTTTTAGGATGTAATTAACTCACCCTACCTTAATCTGACGCGCTCGAGAATTTCTGATGGTCAATTTTTTTTTACTAATCTGATCCTGTATCCTTCACGGGCGTCCTTATATATGGGCCTCATGTTTTGTGGAGGTACTTAACCGGGTACAAGGTATCCCCCTGTATATTAATCTGCCGCGCTTTAGTAAATCCCGAAATCCCCGCTTGGGCTCCCCTACTATAACAGTTGTTTGTTTTTCCAGTTCTAGCTTCATCAAGCTGAATAGCGTCGACATTTCTTCTGACATTTTTGTGGCCATCATTCAGAGAGCAATAACACAACGTTGCACGAATGAGTATTTTATGCGTGAGACGGAACGTAGTTTTTTCCTTATGTTGTAGACAGTGCAACTGTAGACCCGCTAACTTCACTTTTGTTTTTTGTTGGATCTATGTGGTTGGAACGGAACGTAACGTAATTTTCCTTCCTATTATGTTGGTCTTACTGGAAACACTCGGCACCCGCGCTTACTTCGTGTTCGTTTACACTCTTTAACGGAAATGACTCAGCTTTGGTAACCTCAAAATATGTTCACTAGCTTGGAAATTTTCTTGGAAAACGATTGTTCGGTGAAAACTTGATCTTGTGTGTTCTTCGTCTTCGTTTATATGGCGATAGCGACTATCCGAGATTGTGTGGGTTGTGAATTTTCGACTTTTTAGATAAATATTTGTTAGCACTTTGACATGTACGTGTGATGCCTTCGGACACCGGAAACGGAAAAAACGTACATAAGTGAGATTAAAACAAGCGAGTCTGGCGAAGTGCTCCTGCAATAAGTTCGCACAATGACACAGGCACTATGTAATGACACGGGCACTATGTAATGACACGGGCACTATGTAATGACACGGGCACTATGTAATGACACGGGCACTATGTAATGACACGGGCACTATGTAATGACACGGGCACTATGTAATGACACGGGCACTATGTAATGACACGGGCACTATGTAATGACACGGGCACTATGTAATGACACGGGCACTATGTAATGACACGGGCACTATGTAATGACACGGGCACTATGTAATGACACGGGCACTATGTAATGACACGGGCACTATGTAATGGCCAACCATCCCCTATCGCCACTCATTTATCATCCTGACGATACAAGAACTTAGTTAGACATAATTTGGGACGAAACTGTAATAGAAATATTAATAAAGCTGAAAGGTAATCTTTCGTCCCAATGGTACACAAGACTGGTACCTAGTCCGAAACTAGAATAACTCGTCACTAGGTGCCTATATTCGGCCTCATTTCTGCCAGCCCTGCTCGGGGCTCGCACTCACAAATCTGTACCGAAGCAAGCTCTAAGCTGTTCTGTGTAGCCTACCCTTAATATAATACTCGTAATACTCGTTGTATTTGGCTATCGGATTTACTTTCACTTTTGTATTAAATTCCGTTGTTTGAACTGGAATACAGCTGTTTGATTTCAGTTTCATTCTGAGTTCGGTTTGTATTTCGAATTTGGGTTAATATTTAAAAATTTACTCTTAGGGATTTGATTACAGCCACCAGTCGTATCTTGTACTGCCAGCAGAGCAACTCGGTAGTACAGATGAGACTGAGCACTCAGTCGTACACAATGCTCTTACAAGTAAACTGGCATAGGTACGTACGTGTCCGTTCATGTTTGAATCAGCAAGTACATTAAGAGAAGCCACATTACACCACACGTAACCTGGAATAATCTACTACGCCTCCCAATCCGTAGAGCTGGTCCTCGATTATTCACATCTCTCAGCTCAAACACTGGCTACGAATATATCCATCCATAGTAACCGAACTAACAGTAACAGTGTCACACGTAGCGTAGTGTAGTGTAGTGTAGCGACAAACATTCGCTGAAAACGACAAGGTAGAGCTGCTGATTGTCATCTATTGAGCACTCGATGATAAACAAAATGTTTACAATCTTTATATCGTGCACGTAACGTGTTTTACAAAGTCCAATGTCAACGCTATCTCATTGCTAGGGTTTTGGGGCTGCTACGAGTGGCAGCCACTAGTGGACAGTAGATATATTTCACTGGAACAGCGAGTGTCTGTTACAAAATGTATGAAAAGTAGCCGTCACTTGCCACTAGTGACTATCGCGACTGTCCCGCGTGCAGGAGCCCTTGCATAGCTAAAAGCAGAATTTAGAGATGCTTCTTGCTTTTTCATATTTCCTTCGCTAAACCGCTAACCGGTGGCGGCGGCGCGGCGGCGGCGCGGCCACCCTCATTACAAGTAAGACATGGCTTTTTTACGCGAGATTTTTAATATTTACGGCTCAGATTAACGAGTTGTTCGTGGCGTACCTCTCGGTTGGTTTACGAGATGTTTGTGCGCAGCTTTACGGGCAATTTATTCGTGTCCATTCAAGATTATGATGATCAGACTGTTCTATGTGGTGATAATAATCCCTTCAATGAAGTGCTTCCGAAGCTTGTTTAGGCGTTACCTACCGTACAGTACACCCGGATTAACGTTACTTAGCTATGAGGCTAATAATAGCTATGAATAGAGTCAGGCAAGCTCTATTATGAACGCTTGCATTATTATTGCAATAATAATTAGAAGTTGTAATCTGTGACGTGGACATAGATAGAACAGAACAGGCTGAAGGACACGTGCAGTCTGCTAATCTAAACAACAGCTGAGTAAATTATACATTATTTAATACTTTCCCAGTATTTAAACAACATACTTACGGAATATTGATACGCTTGTCTGTCTGTAACTGACTGCACGACGCGCGACGGCAGCCGGTAATTGTTCATGTGAAGTAAAAATACTGAATGAAGGACTGCCGGTGCCTTGCCTACTACATACTGCCGGTGCCTGAATGATGGAACAAGCCCACCTAATGTTATTAAGTGGTAAGCGTTGTCTATAACGATACATTGTCGCACGTCCACAGAGGACGTGCCCTGTGATGCATTGCACTACGCCCATCACTTTGAGACATAAAGGTGTTAACTCTCATGTGCCTGTAACAGCACCAGCACCCATACTATTCAAATCGGAACACATCAATGCGAGCATCACTTCCTGCCGACAGATATTAGTTAGGGTGGTAGTACTGCCCCGCACGCGGACGAGCTCGCACACAACAAGCTGTAGGTACCTACTATTGCATTGAATTCCAATGTTTCCTGATCAGAGTCAAGTGAAGCCAGATGCGCAGAAAGTAATAAGATTGACATCACTCAGTGGTAGTTAGTGCTTCAAGGTCACACGTGTTTCTAGAAAGCAGATGGAAATTGCGAAACAAATAGTTTGGAGATAAGTAAGCGTGGATAACAAATCGTGCACAAGTAGGTATTATTTTTCGTTTATGGCTCGATACTCGATACGATAACAGGACGACTTCGAGTCGAGGTCACGCGACGGGCTGCCTGACCAGGCGCTTTCAACATCTTCATGGCGGAAGGAAATATTCAAAATCAGATAATTATTTATTAATTGACCGAGCGAGCGAAGCGAGCGAAGCGTCTCAGTTTCCACATTGGCCAAAAATGCGTTTGTCCGGATGTCTGTTCTCCTCTACAGGTCGCATTTTTCAACCAATCTGGACGAAACTTGGTACACAGGTTATATGAATTATTAGATTTTTTTTGTCGTCTGCTGTAGCGTTATTTATCGACGGATTTTAATCAAATTTGAGAAGCACACGAAAGACTTCATTCTACACAAGATGGTGTAAAAATATTTCCAAAAAGAGGGAGTGGAAAGGGGAAAAAAGGGAAAATTATTTTTTCCCGAAAATTGACTTCTACCAATGTCAATTATTATTAGACTACAAAGTCCTCTTCGCCTTTACGAGACAAATCTGTAGACACCAGATTCGACCTCCTAGGCTAGGACCAAGGGAACGCGAGTAATCGCTAAAACTAATTTTGCACAAAAGTCTAAAATCAAGCACCTGAAAATCGATTTAGCCAGGGGAAAAGGGAAAGTGTCGGTTATTGCATGGTTATAAGGCTTGCGAGGTCTATGTTCTCACAGGATAACTAGTTTATTCTTTGTCCAATAAATTACTAAAAATAGGTACCTAATAGAAGTACCTATGCTACGCCACAATGTCAGTGGTACCTAGGTGCACGTACATATTCTAGATCGATAGCTAGGTACTGCTTTAGCAAGGACCTTTCGTCGACAGTCGGTCGATGTTATCGCGAAAGACTCAAGGTAATGGCTTAGCTCGATAAGATACAAGATGTATTACGCAGTATTTCCTCAGTATTTCGAACAAACACGCTTGCTAATAAAAAACATGGTTGTCACCTAGATTACAACTGGAATTCCACTGCTGCATTATAGGTTTTCTTATTTTCACGAATAATTTGAATTTTCTCCATGTAGGTAGGTACCCCTACTCGCACCGACTCGTCGTGATCCGCACTTTCCGCACGCGTTCTGCTTTTAGGCCCCATTTTACAGGATAAAGTATTTAGAGCCTTCTTCATGGAGCGAGTCTGGGCGCGATGTTGCCGATGCGATGTCGTGCAGAGCCCTCCTAGGCACGTGTTCCACAGCCTTAGCACCAGCTAACACCAACCTGGAACTCAATGAGCAGTTATATTACGCAGCAGGACGATTACTTTGCTAGGTTTAATTAGGTGCGGGTTTGATTTCTAAAACAAGACAAAAAGTTTGCATAATCTGAAAATATTTTGCACATCTCGAAATTACCAAAACTTTTTTCTATCATAAAATGGCTGCGGGAGTAGCCCACTGCAGGACATTAAATAAAACAAAAGACGAACGCAGAAAATGTTACCAATGTATTTAGTCGGTCCTATTCACAAAAATAATGGGAAAAGTTATGCAGTTCTCTGCAATATATAGTACGTAGTATTCGTACCGGCATCGTCAGGGCGCCTACAAGAACGAGACAAACCTAGCACTGCTATGAGATGAACATACTTATTTTTACTATTTAAATAAGTAACTTTTAAAACTTAGAATCAAAGGTTTGATTAATATTAATTCAATTTACTAATGTTATGCAAGAAGAGAAGAGAGTGTTTCATGGGCGACTCGTTTCACTTTCAGAAGTTATATTTTTTCACCCTGAAGTGCAAGCCTAGTTCAAGGAGATTCTAGAATCGAAACTCGAATAATAACTGTTTAGCGCACAACTAAAGTTAGTGATCGTTGAAGTGGGCGCGATACAAAGCCACTGTGCAGGAAGCGAAGCCGACGGAGATAAGACTGGTGAGCGCACAGCGCGGAGAATGCTCAATTACTACTTCTCGATTCAACTGTGATGTGCATTGAACGTAGAACATCCACAGCTGATCATAAGCCTTCAGCATTCTCCCGAGTGACCAATCTTGTGCAGCATCTTGCAGCTCTCGCAAACTGATGTCGTCTCCAAATGGAAGGGGTGTGCCCTGCGCTATTGCGCATTCCTTATGCACGATCTCCACTCAAAACTTGAACCAGAAAAAACAGTCTAAAGTACAGATAGATTTGTTGTCTCGTGAGTCGAGTATATTATTGAATATTGAAACGTTTGTCAGTAGAGTGGAGCTGGCGTTGCGTTGACGCGCAATATCATTCGAATAGATTAGGTTTACGTATCGCGGCAACTGTCAGCTATTTGTTGGTGATCGGCCACCTCACCTCTCTGATCGCTGATGAGGTTGGAATGTGGACGAGGCTAGCTTGCAGAGCCGGAACCCGGATATAAAAGGACAGGTACACGACATTCAATAATTAATTTAAGCAACGCTCGAATCATTTAATTTTTGCCTAAGAACGTGATTATTTATTTAGATAAAGAGTTTTTCACTGATAATACAGTTATTAACACAATAATCATAGATCTTATCTAAACCTATTCATTTGATGTAAGTAATATGTATTATAATCATTACAAAATGTCACGTTTGTATCAATCAGGAACGTAAGATCACGATTACTGGATATACAAACAAGTCCAATTCATTCTGTTTGATCACACTTTCTGGGGTAAATAGATAGTCAACTCGTACTTTTCCGTTTTCTGATTGTATGTTAAGTTTAAAACCCCCGACCATGAAGATCTTAGATCCTCTTCATCATTGCTGGTCATCATCAGGATTTGGAGTATGGTTTATCAAATCTCATTACTTTGAGATGAACTAAGTGATTCAAACTACGTGATGCCTGAGATTCCACAAAACTCTTTTCTCGTTGTACGTGACACCTTATTGCGATTTACTTCGGCAGATAGAAGATTAAAGCAAAACGGCATCACTAGTTTTAATTACGATTAACTGCCAAACAACATTGCATTTGGTTCAAATTTTTGCACTGGAATGTACTAAAACACTTTTTCTAACTTCTTGAATGATTTTTCGATACTTACTTTGCGTTGTTTTGGAGTAATTTCATATTTTTTACCCCAAAAACTTAAAACGCTTGTATCTCAAAATGGCCAACCTGTGGATTGATGCCGTTCTGCGTAACACCGTCCATGTATCCCCTCAGCTTGGAAATGGCTTCATCAATTTTTACCAAACGTAGCTAAGGACCATCCCAGATAAATCACCTTTCTTACGAACAAATCTGCAAATCGGACCCCTTTCAGAGCTTCAAGGGCATAGAATAGACCAACAAACAAACAGAGCAGAACAAACACTCCTTCCGGTTTTGGTCCAGAGTCCGGACTAAAATCGGGCAGCGTGAAGTGGGACTACTACCCGCTCAATCGGCACTCGCCCATTAGATAGGCGCTAAGTAAATGTAATGCTCTTTTGTCGTTCATTACAAGCACATGGCAATTAAACCTCCCGGAGGCCTGAACGATCCAATGTTTCGGGTTGAAAGCACTCAACAATACGAACACCAATCAACGTAAATGAAAAGCAACAAATCAAGAAACTTTGGGACCGATTCTGTGAATGAACATCACGAACAATTGCAGAAAAATATTGCTCAGTAACCAGCAACATTAATTGGAAAACTTTGCACAAAACTCGCGCATTTATGTAAAGCGGAAAACCAATGAAACACGCCGCACTGCCGCCGCGCCGCCGCCGCGCCGCCGCCGCGCCGCCGCCGCGCCGCCACTCGTCAGGCAATAGCGCAAGCGAAGTAAGCGCCTGGAAATGAAGCTAATATGTTTATATCAAAGTGAAACTCATTAAAACCTCAAAATTTGTGCTCTGCAGGATTATTCTTTTAATATGCGCGTTGCAGCGCGGGCGAGGGGAGCCAGCGGAAGCAATATGTCGCGGGACAAAGCCGAGACGTGATGCAAACACGCTTTGTAATTCGGCCTGAAATGTGAGCCTCGCGCCTTTAAACAAAAACATTTCACTTTATTACGTCGAGAGAAGGCACGCTATCGTACCGGTGCAGTGCCTTCTAATTATATTAGAACCTTTTTATTGTTCGTGTACATTTAGGCGACCAGACATTTGTGATTCCAAAAAGCGAAATCAAGTCAGTGTGAGATAAGATAGGTAATCGAAAGGTGTCAAAAGTGTCCTTTCACTAAAGATTTGAGCGTGAAAGCATGTTCTATATAATAAGAGACAGCAGTCCCCTTCAGCTCTGCGCCGATCTGTGGTTCGACGTGAAGCTCGCCAATAAACTGCTATCGGACTACACGCTGCTATTTATTCAACTCCGACAGAAGAGCGCGGACAACTCCGACAGAACAGCGCGGACAACTTTAAACTGCTATCGGACTACACGCTGCTATTTATTCAACTCCGACAGAAGAGCGCGGACAACTTTAAAGCCTAGAACCACTTTACAGCGTGTTACTCAAGAATTTCGGTTGAGTTTTGGTTCAATTTGAGCCACATGATAGAGAGCCACTTGTATTTAAATGCTTGTTGTGCGATTCAAATCTGGCAGATTCATAATTCGGAGCTTATCGCAAAGGCTGTAAGAACCACAGTGCCTCTGCCAGATAGGACATGCTGGCGGCACCACGTGCATAAACATAAACATAACCGTTCCGAGTGCAATCTCCGCGGCGCTGTCGGCCGCCGCCACCGCCGCACGTAACCCTGCCCGCGCCTCTTCTTCTGCGTTATTGCTGAATAACTTTTCGATTTTGTCACTGGGTCACTGGGTATTTATTTTGTATACAGCGCCAATACATTGTGAGCGAGGGTTTGCGGGTCGATAGGCCGGTGCGGGTAGACGCGGGTAGGCCGCGGCCGACGTGTAGACCGAGCACGTCCGCGACTGAGCTTCACCTCGGAGAGCGAGCCGACACGCATGTCAGCCTCATTCAGGTAAACGAGAACATTTTACTTTAGCCATTGAGATAGCTCTATCAAAATTCTCTCGAGATTTTATTGGAACTTGATTTATAAAACTTTGTAATGAGCTTGAATTTATGAAAAGCTTAGGAAAGAAAGAAAAAATTGTAAATTATTGACGAACTGTACCTCATTAAGATTAAAAAATAAACAAAGCCAGGTGGATAAGGGCCTGGATAAATCGAGGGTTACCTCCTATATATATTATATGTACACCTACTGCCAAAGGTGTCCGAAAAACCTCCTAAATAATATCGTACCCTTCTGTCAGTTGAACACATCAAAGGCGCGTCCCTGCAAATTAAGATAAAAACAGGTAATTTATACTAAGAGCGCGTTTCCATAGAGTGAACACTCCTCAGTACTCTTCTTCTGTATAATGTTCGGTGTCAATTAATCTAAATATATTCATTAGGGCTGCCTCGGCGCGGCGGCGGCGGCGGCGCAGTGTGCACTCGTCTATGTTCTCGTGCGTGACGCACGTGATAAATTTAGTCTGAGATCCTAATTGTTTCGGAATAAAAGGCAATCTTATGGAAGTACCTCTGTTCAAGTCCTAAGCTAGGAGAGCTTTTATATTGAGTTACTGTTTTAACTACCTAAGCTCTCACAGCTAAAATGCAAAAACTAATAGAAAGATTAAATATAAATGAAACACCAAATGCTTTAACCTTTTTGTATTACATTCGCACAAGGAAAACATTAATAAAAGAATGGTACCAAATTTAGTACCACTTGGTACCAAAGTGTAACTCACAGAATAAACACAGGGTTATAGATTAATTATTACTTAGCTTGATACATATGGCTAAGGCTCTGTAACGAGTACACAATTTACAATGAAATATAGCAGGATTACAGTAAAACAAACAACAATTAAATTGGTACTTAGCTCGTGTCTCGATCTGTCGCTTCACCTTTTCTAACTGACATTCAACCCGTCTCCCCAATCTGTCGATTCTATCATATTGGCCAATCACAGATAAGCAAATATTTATTTTAAAATATCTCTTTATCCCAACAATGAAATTAACATAAAATACTGTAAAACGCTTTTAAAACCAAATAGATGATTCATGAATGTCTTCTGACTCACCAACTCTTCTTATTTTAACCATATTTTACCCATCTGTGTTTGGACCAATCCCCACTAAACATTAAATTATCATTATACCACAGTAGTTATGACCAAATATCTTCATCTAGAACCTTTTTAAAACTTACGTAATGAATTATACAATTTTTATAGTTAGCAAATCACATTTCTAAAGTAAAATATAAAATAAACAATTCTTCAACAATACTAAATATAAACAAAGGGATCAGTCATTTATAAACTTAATACTAAAACCACACATTTAAATGTAATTATAACACCTTCTTGTTACATAATAAAACATTATTAACCAAGTCACTATTTTCTATTTGAATTGTAACGATAAATATTGC
Organism: Gandaritis pyraliata; assembly: GCA_947859175.1. NCBI lineage: Eukaryota > Metazoa > Arthropoda > Insecta > Lepidoptera > Geometridae > Gandaritis > Gandaritis pyraliata. The sequence continues at coordinate 9,854,089 of OX401866.1, read as the reverse complement.
TTATTTATAAATATTATCACAAGTATCTCATCCGGAAATATGCTTATTGGTCTTTTCTTTCATGTCATTCTCTATGATTGACATCATGGCTTTTAGCCACTGACATTACATTCTTTTTTGTAATGACATACACAACAAGAATCCACATAGATACAAAAACTGAACGTTACTAAAGAGTATTTTGTCAATAAATTCTACAATACCCTGTCACACGCATTACGTGGCAACCCTGCTGGGGACGCATTACCTAGTCACACGAGTAAATACAAAACAGACAGTATCAACGCATGCTCTAATTCATTCCAGCTATAAATCTATGCTTTAGTCAACAACCAATTTGAGTGGATCGTTTTCTTTTAGACTTCACAAAATCTGCCACCAAAAGTCAGCAGACAATTATTGTTAGAAGCTGTTCTTCTGCAAATTGTTTGCTCGAGTGGCGAACCCGCGTAATGTGATGCGTCCTCTCTTTCATCAACGATAAATTACTTGATTTAATCTTCTCCTAATTCTATTTACTTATTTGTTATTTTATTTCCCAGACTTAATACTGCTTTTTGCCGTCAAGCATCATGTTAAACACCTAAAATATTAGCGCCAGCCCCGAGTCCATCCACACTGGGGCCTAGTGGACCCACCCCCGCTACGGCCCGGTTTACCTAGATGAGGTACCTAATAGTCGTCCGTCATCAGAAGGAAGCTATTTTTGACATAATGAATAGTCTCGATCGGCTCCATGCTAGGTAAGGTACCTACGTACTCTATATTTAATTTTGTAAATGCGCACGTATTCTGTATAATGCCTTCATCCATTTTTACTATATTTTTTTGTAATTTGGTAAATAATGGATTTTTTAATGGCCGAAATAAAGACAATTTATTATTATAATAAAAGTGATAACGCAACAAGTAGAAATGACCCGATTGCATTTAAGTTTATAAATTGTAAGGCACGAGTACGTAACGTAAACTACGTAGAAGCAGTTGGTATCAGTATGGATCAGTATGGACCTAGTACTTAGGTATGATGGGAGTAAGAAGCGACGAAGTACGTTGTTGCAGTGCAGTGCAGTGCAGTGCAGGGGTCGCACACGCAGGCACGCGCGTGTCGCGATCCGATCGACTAGCCGCGCTATCACCGGAACAGATCCATTTAGTTATGAAATTTATTTAATCGCACTAATTGTTCAATACTTTAACCGGATTCTGTCGTTAATCAACCAAATTTATTTCATCGAATTGTTTTACAGTAAGTAATCACAATATCAGTGATTCAATTTGAGCTGCAATGTTGCTGCTGTTAATTAATTCGCAAAAAACAAACTGATGCCATGAATAAAACCAAAAATACTGCAATGACAGCCGCTCTAATTATTAATAATGAGATTTCCATTAGTACTTAGTTATTAAATTAGGCATCATAATGAACCCACGCTGAATGAATGACGCTCGCAAAGTCTCCAATAGGCGATAATAAGTCCTATCCTCCCCGGAACTAATTGGTCCGAGCTGTACTTTTAGTTAGTCTGTGGCTCCTGCCACGCCCACGTCCTATTAAACAAGGTCCCCGCTAGCCGACACTTGAGCTAATGAACGAGACGCTCGCTCGTCCAGTGAGCCTCGCAGCCTCCTACACTACACTACACCATGCCACTGGCGCTGCTCCAAATGTTACTACCGGACGCTTGTTCACTGACATAGAGAAGCTGACAAATCCCACAAGAGTACTAACTATCCTTATATAACAGCAAATGTGCTCCATTCAATACTATAGAGCAGATGCTCTACAGAGAAGTGGTTGGATTGTGTGAAAGATGATATGATATGAATGTGAGAGGAGTAGATTCAGAATTGACGAATGATAGGAGTGAGTGGAAGAAGAAGACATGTTGTGCCGACCCCACCTGGCGTGGGATAATGGGCAATGATAATGATGCTCTACAACGACATTGTAGGATTTTTTATTTATTTAATTTCGTTCAATTTAAATCTTTTTGCTACTAAGTACCTACTCTGTAGTTTTAATACTTCCCCTGAATTATTCCCATTCACACAATTATCTCGTGCTGGTTTCCGACAAAAGCTGTTCCAGTCAGGGGGGTCAGAGAGACCCCGCTGTTACACCTAAGCTGTTCCATTCAGGGGGGTCAGAGAGACCCCGCTGTTACACCTAAGCTGTTCCAGTCAGGGGGGTCAGAGAGACCCCGATGTTACACCTAAGCTGTGAATCTCCAGTCGTCTTGCGAGACGTAAAAGCAAATGATCAGAAACATTCTTACCCATAAACCTGTCTCACGGTTGAGAAGCTAATGTGTGTCAAAACTAAACAATGAAGACAAGATTAACGTCGTATCTTCGCTTGAGAATGATTTAGTTGAGAGATGGCTCAGTGATGATCAACTATTATTTCATAGGTCAGACCGTAGGTGGTTTCACTAGGACTGTCTTGGTCTAGGGTCTGGGTCTGGTGGTGTCTGGGTCTGGTGGTCTGTAAGGTTGAAGGTGACCAAAAGAATTCTCTCTGAAAAGTGTGAAGCAAGGAAGCAGAAGCATTAACATTCAATAAACGCCGCGAGCTGACTCAATATTGAATACCCACCGCAAGACGACTGCAAAGTCACAGCTTAGCTTAGCTGTAACAGCTGGCTCACTCTGACCTCTATAGGTGCTGGTTCAATTGCAGGCTCTGCGTGTTGGACGAAGTGTGGCGTTTAACATTAACTGGGTCGTCTGTTTATTCCATTACTGTTCTTCATAGAAAAGGCTCAAAGAGAAAAATATGCAGATATTTTCTATCGTTGTACTAGGTTGTAGATGCAAGTGAGCCAGCTGCTACCTGCGCTGTGGTGCTGTGTCGACGAAGGCATTCAGGACACGCGCACGCACAATCTAAGCCTTTCTTATTCAATTGGAATAACCGAAACTGCGGGAAATCATTGAATTTCCTCAATATTATTATTCCCACATTGTTTTAGGATGAGGGGTCTAAGGGTGTGACACTTTATCGTAGTGCACCCGGTTTATTGCATCGTTCCAAACGAAACGTATCCAATCTAAGCCAAGATAGTACCTACAATCATGTTGTAATGTGAGAATAAAGGTTCGCGCATATGGACCAATCACGACAGCCACCAGTCCAGCTACTAGCTACTAGTTACTAGCACTGTGATGTGGCATCACGCACCACATCGTGATAGATTGTTATGTTTGCACACGCGACATGGCAAGCGCCGACGCTGAGCTAAATCTGTGGGAACAGCCGCTCGCTCAGCTCTGCACATAGCTATGTAAATGTAATGTGCCTACAGGAACTAGGTCGGAATAACAGTACTCTAGCAAAATGCTGTAGGTAAGTAAGTACATGACCGCAATTTTGTTTCATAAAATATTCAAGTGAAATCTAAACTGCATTTACAACGTTCACCAAATAATAAAGTCTCTATTGAAGAAGGGAAAACTATTAGCAAATCCTTTAAATAAACAAGACGTTGAAAATGCTGCAGATAGAGTTCAATTTATCTGTAGAAAAATAACCCTTGGAGTTCTATTTTACTGCGGCACTAAATCGAGCGCTGCCGTTCAATTTTAAACGTAATCGCGCCCACGCAGCCTTCGCCGGCGCTCTGCCGCCGCCGCGCCTTCCATAGCTTAGTCGGGAACTTGAAACGTGTCAGCGACTCAGTTTTATGGGTAATGCCTAATGCGTCTTTTATATTAAATCCTCGAAGAGAACGTAGAATGTATGAGCAGTGTTTCAGTAAAGTTTCACTACTCCTAAGTATGTTGAGTTCATAAAACTGTTGGCTTTAGAAGGTAACCGGTATGGAGGTTGGTTATTTATCTTTGCATTTGTTATTTTATAGTTATACTGCATAAATGCAGATTAGCATTCATTTTAAACACGCAAAAACAAAGACTTAATCAAAATAATTTCAATACTCAATACTCTAACTTCGTATTGTTATTGTTTAACTTTAAAACTAGCTTTTGTGAGAGCTTTGAGAGAGCAGGTAAATCTTGCTGGATGTCACGGTCTGAAATTCAAAACCAGAAATACTTGGGAAGATTGAAGATCGCACGACGTTGGTGAATGGAGAAGGCCCCGTATTAATGATGCATTCAGGATTAAAGGCTCGACCCAAGATGTTGGTTTCGAGGGAGCCAGCTGTTCATAGTTCTCCCTGACGAATCCTGGTCTATCCTCAGGTATGCCCGGAGGATTTTGGGTTTTATTTTGAAATGAAGAGTTTATGTCTCCGAGCCGGGCACAAGTTTGAGCATCTGGTCCTGTGCGCAGCGCAATGATGGCCAATCACAACAGCAAGTCGGTATCAATCAGATCGGCAGCTCCGCGCTGATTGCTATTCATCGCACGCGGCTCGTTTGTGCGCCGCCGCCCAGGGGGGGGGGGGGAAGGAGTGTTAAGAGAGGAGAGGGGGGGGGCGAGGGGGAGGGGGTACGCACGTACTAGATTGTTTACTCAAAATAACTGCCAGATAAAGTAGAAACACACAGGCTGGTGCTAGTATATACAACAATGCAGTCTGGAGTGAACACCTGGAGTCTGGAGTGAAATGTGTTACAAAATCAATGTTCTGAATAGATATTGGTTCAAAATATGTGTGTGAGAGTGAAAATCGCAAAATACCCCTTACCTTTACAAACAGTGTTCAGACAGTGACGCTGGTAGCGGGGAGTATCGCCTGTTCCAATGTTCTTTGAGCATATGCTATAATTAATTGATTGTGTTGTGATATTGTTATATAATTTTTAAATGTTTATAATAATGTTAATTATACTTCTATTTCAAAATAATTATTATTTAAAATGACTACACTGTTGTATAAGAATGACAAAAAATATAGAAAACCATTAAGACATTATTCGTTTATTCAGCTTTTATTTAATTTTCCTCATTGTGAATGCACCAAGCAGCTTTCCAATAGCAACAGTAGGTGTACAAACCCGAAGGGTAGGTAGTGGAGCGGACCAACCCTTCCTTGTTAAATTCATAACAGGCAGTTGTCTCTCAGCGAAGAATTGAATAAATCAGGCGAGCGTTGGTATTCATGACGCGGGTGACGTCACTACAACACTTTGCGTTACAGCACGCTGCTGGAATAACTTTAGAGAGTCGCGTCACTCGGTTTATGATTTACTATACACACGCTGACCTGGATAGTGGTACATTGCACGCTTCTGCTTGAATACTTTGTAACTTTTGCAGACATTGTCGTCAGTGGACAGCTAACCGATATTGAGCGGTTATTTAATAAAAACTGAGTTAGCTACTTACTCTGCAAAACTTTAGCTTTGTTGACAAAATAAATACTAAAGCAAAATTGTGTCAAAAACAAAGCTGTTTCTCTTTGCGAATAGCTTTACTTACAAAATACGTACAAAATCGACTCGCTCATTAATTAACACAAAATATTTAAACAAGCTTTGTAATAAGTTAGTAAATGTTATTCCGCTGTAGGGCGCATTCGCGAACACGGCGGCGAGCTGTTCCACACTTGTCTCTAATACTTTGTGGATCCTTTGAATACGGCAGGTACCTACCTCCCGCTCCCGGGGGTGGGGGAGGGAGAGGCGATCTAATTAATATAATTCAGTTCGCTTTGATCCGGGATCTTGTATAGCCATCTTAGATCTTTCGTGATGTGCCTAAACTTTAGGGTACCTATCGATGTTATTATAATATAGTAGAAAATGAAATACTTCTTACGATTAAAATAATCTCAGACTTTGAATAGTAAGTAATTTGATTTTAAGTGAATCATCGTGTCCAGCGTATACTTGCGGCTGGACACCAAGATCTCCATACTCCGTGGGTACATATCCAGATAGCTATAAATAGTTTCGAGCCTCCTACATCCTCCGGTGTGGTATGACGCATGTTTCCATGGGTTGCCTTCCTAACCTTGTCATTAAGCTTCTGGTCACTATTTAAAAATCTTTCACTCCCATGTTTTTCCCAGATTCGTCAGTTTCCAGAATCATCACAATAACGGTGACACCGGGCACGTCCCTAGTGGACGTGGCAGAGGTTACTACTTAAGATCAGGTGGCCACCTGCTTGTTCTAATACTTTATTATCATTAAAAAAAAAATTCAGCTCATCGATTAAAAATATTTTACAAAAAGTTTTTTCAAATCTCATGTTAATCTTATCGAAAAGTGATGATAATAATCGACAGTGTCCCATCTCTACGTATCAAATGTGGGATATTAGAGGGAGCGGACCCTCCTACATATTAGCAGTTATCAGCGATTTGTGAGACGAAGCACACGGGAGCTGTTGTTCACAACGAGGCGCAGATAACCGCGGGGCCCCATCAACTACTCGCTCCTCAGATGCTGGAGATGTTCTTCAGATGTAACATAACATGTTGTGAGACGGCGGCGCACGCACCACACAACTGCTCCGCACAACAGCAGGGGTATGCCAATCATAGTTGAACTGCAAAGTTGAACTGCAAAGTTGAACTGCAAAGTTTTAAATCATGGTCAGTTTATACTAACTCATAGTTATTCTGTGACTAAATAGTGACATTATGTCATTTGATATGTTTTCGCGCATATTTTGCTGTCAAGTGTCTAAAAAGAATGATCACGTGGTACAAAATTGTACCACGTGACCTGAAGAAATTACACTGGGCAGTGAAATATAACTTGAGAGCAAAAGATTGGCATACGGGGGCGGTTCTATGTAGTAACGCCATAAGAAAATATTATGTTTTCTTTTCCACACCACTACGAAGTAGGTACCTATTTGTCGAAGTTTTTTCAAAATTAAACTACATAACTCCGTGTGCTCGTGTATGCTCCTCGAAAGCCTGATAGAGAGGTATTTTACTATTAATTTGTGTAAGTATTGTAATAATAAGTTGTGTAATAGCAGCATTACATGAATCAGCCAGTACATACCAACTCACCAAATCTTTCAATAGCGTTTGTACGTTTCAATGAAAGCTGTATTATGTTTGGCTGTACTGAACTGTATTTATTTTAGGCACTAAAAGTTCACATTAGGTCCGTGCACTAGTAAGTGAAGACCATCATAATGTGATACGTGACGTCACAGGGCGCGGCAAGTGTGGCAGCCCCCGCGTGACGTCACTCAGACGCATCCAGATAACATTTAACATTCGGCGGGCGGCAGCTAACGACTTCCGCTTCCGGCGCTACGCCGTAGCGCAGCCGTAGCTCGGAGCGCGTAGCCCCTCTACGAGCGATAAATGGTCTCGTCCGAATGAAAACTGAAATGATGACTTTATTCCGTGAAATACGAGTGTTTTTATAACGTTTCCAATTTTACGTTCAATAACTCGATGGAGCGGAAGCGAGGCGCGTCGCCGACGGATTTATGGAGGAAATGCATTCCGCCCTTTGTAGCCTGCGCCTGCGCCGTGCTTCTGAGGCAGCCATTCATTTACAATACAAGTAGCTACTAACTAACACATACACAATTACAGTCTAAAAAGTTTGATTATTAAATAGTTTAGTAAGTTGTACGGCAGGTGCACTCACTTATTTCCATTTCGTAACGTCGGATGCCGCCGTAAGTTTTTATTCCCAAACTCAGTACTCAGTCCATAATACAGAAAACAGTATTTCGATGACAATAACATTGAGCAGTGGGGTTTCTTTATCTCCCGTTTGTCTAAACTTCGCTTTATTTTTATTTAATTTAAAACATTCACCCTATCCATTTCGCGACATATAAAAGTGTCACTAAATCTCATCCACCCGGTCTTGGCACCCCACTGATAAATAAGATGTGCGAATTTCAATCTTATTTGTGTGAAGATAAGAGTAATTTGGTGGAGACTGTATGAATATGTATGGTGTCGTGACGTCACATGAATACGACAATTGAAATAACGCGTGTGTTTGAAAGGAGAGACGCGGGATCCAAACATAACATAACAATGCATCATTCAATACAAACATCATCGTTCGAAGCGCATCAATAACGCGCACCAAATCATGTATCGTGTTCCGTTACTTTTAATTCGTTAATTATAAATCTTCATGAACATCGTCTTTGTAAAGTTTGTGATCGCGATTCAAACTCTTCAACAAACTCCAAATTGAACTGTTTGATTCAGTAAAAGAGCAAATAAGATAATAATTAAATGAAGATTAGTTAGTCCGGAACAAAGCACAACTTAGTGCAAGTTCTGTAACAACGAGGGCAGGCCTCAGCGCGAATCAATATGACAATCGTAGACGTATCGTAACGGTATAGTATCCGTCATACACTGCGCGGTGACGCTGCTAAGTTCGGCAGTAGAACTAGCGTGGACACGCAATATGACTCGAATACGTTAGGTTCACGTAACGCAGTCACTGTCAGATTCGTTCGTGCGTATCTCCGTCCGGAACCGGCGCGGCGGCCTTATCCGAAAAACTATAAACAAATGTCCGCTCAGAGTTAGCTAGCGAACAGTTAGCCGCTCACTGTGAGTGTAATGAGGCCACGGCCTAACGCGTCACGCCCGCGCCACGCCACGCGCCGCCGCCGCCGCCGGTACCACACAGCAGACTCGGTGCCGGCGCACACCTCTGTTATCTTCGTCTCGAGCCGTGCTTACCTCAATTTGGTGCAATCCCTTCCTTCACAGCCAATACATTACAAACAGTAGAACAACTTTAATAATGTCAGTCTAACCACAGCACGGTGACAATAAACAATAGTAAGGGATTTCTGGAATAAGCCAGTAATATAACTCTTCAATGACTGCAGAAGCATCTAAGTCGGGATTGAAAGCCATGAAAAAGTAATAAAGTTGTCTGCGCGCTGCGCTGATGATACGAGGGCTTCTAACTGGATGGAGATTGGACACCCAATTCAGTGACGTGCGCTGTTAGGTAGGTACTCGTTGCAGTTTTTATTTTCAACTAAATTCCCAACGAGTCACACGATCGGAACGTAACAGCCTAGTGTAACTCGCTTGTTGTTATATGCAGTTGTTGCACAACAATAATGAACTTTTAACATTTTTTATACTTACTGGCTATTATACCAAGCAGTTGTGTCACGGGGGATAAACAATTCCTGTTACTTACTGTTCCTAAAATGTACTAATTCTGTGGTTCCTTGAAGGATATCCCTATCGACGATCGCCCCCGCTCCCCTCCTGCCTCCCCCCCCCCCCGCCTGTCGGCTTATCGCACAAAGGAAAGGGCCGGGGGATAACAATCGAGTTCAAATAAAGTAAGCTTTTGTTTTTAAGCTCCGAAGGGCCTGCGAGTGCGAGTGGAGCACAAACCGAATAAAACAATAGTTTGCAGCCGCCGCGCCGCTTCAAAGGGAAATAAAGAAATATCTCATGTTAGAAGCCGAGATGAAGTTGATAACAAGTAAGTACCGCAGCTGTATACTTTGTATATGCCTGATGGTGAATGGGATGTTACCTATCCGGATGCTGACTGGGTTTTCTGCCATTATGTAGCTGTATTTCAAGATTTACGTTATTTATTGAATAATAAAGTTTATGCGCCCAAAAACCTACATTTTTACGATACCCGAAGAGGGTGAATAAGTTTTAAAGTGCCTCTGACTGTAGCATAAGACCAAATTGTAACACTTATTTTGGCAAATAAATGTATCTTGTATCTTGATAAGCTAGGTACTACAGTATGCACAATACAAGTAGCTACCAACTTCACATAATAAAACAGTGCACGAAATAAAAATGTATGTTTATTGTTGTTGTACGGAGACAATGATACAAGGAGCGAATAAATATCAAATGAGTAGTTCCCAGCCTCCGGGAAGTAGATATGATAAAGTATCTCGATAATGAAACATCTCGCTTTATTTCTCATATTGTTTATTATCTGCTATTATAAGTCATTCTAAGGTACCTATGTCTATAATAGAGGACAAATGGTGGCAAGTTTGTATACAGAATATTTTCTATAAGTAACATAAATGGAAGTGGCTTTCTAAGGATGGACAAGTCCAGCAGTTGTCATAGATCCATCGGACACAGTCCGAGTGAAGGCGACAGGGATGCACTGCGCGCTGCGCTCTGCCGACGCAGAGAGCTACGACAGTCACACCGCGCATTCATAGCAGCGACTGCTACTCGGAAACTGGAACATGTCAATGAAACTCTTTATAATGCCTAAATTGCTCCAATGCATCACTTGGATATAACCCTTGCATCATTCATTATATTTACCGCCCATTGTCCAACTAATTCCTTGCTTATATTTTCTTACTTACATAAAGCTTCGCCATCCGACATTTTTACAAAAAGGCACTAATAGAAAGTGTCAGCATTTTAGCGCTATACTGTGAGTATCGTTAGTTTCTGGTTGGTCCACGAGCAGTCAGCATCGAGTCCAGCGTAATTGTAGCAATTACCGTCTGTAGAGGTGTGCGCCGCGCCGCCACACGCCCCCGCCGCCGCCGCCGCCGCCGCCGCCGCCGTCCGTGCTCACTGCACAATCACCCGTGAAATGCAGTGACCATCCACCGCAACACGAACTGTTAATCTCTAATCTACGCAAAGAGGTGCCTCGATACCTTTTACTTCTGTTTTATTTTTGGTTCTATCCTTTACACTTTTATACCACGGCTTAATCATTAGTGTATAATTTGTCAATTATTTGTAAAAAAAAGTTACTCATGTAATCTATTAGCTTCATCAATAATTTAAAAAAACCTTCAAATTGTTTTTTTTTCTAAACCTATCAGTACTGTATAGTAACAATGTTTTACAATAAACACCAACAACGCAATTTATAACTATTCGGTGGTTCTACGTCGGATGGTTGTAATTGGAGTGACAGATAAGTCCTTCTCCAATTATCCACGTTCACAAATTCGCCATGTTTAGTGCGCGCCGCTTAACAGCCGCTCAAAGAGCAGCGGCTCAAAATTCTACTCGTTTATACCGGTTGACGGTTGACGGTTGTCGGTTGACGGTTGTCGGTTGACGGTTGACGTTATTTTCAGTTCCAGCTATAGTTCGATCGATCTTCAGCTTAGCTGAAACGTTGCTATGCAGCTGGATCGGAATAGGCTACGGTTCAGCTGCGTTTCAGTAGTCAGTAGAATCAGGCCCCCGAGCAGCTATATATAGTATTGAGTTAGTTCGCGAGCTCTAATTATGTTCGTAATTAGTTCGAGTTCACGACAAACTTCTGTTCCCATAGGTTTTAATGAAAGGTTGGGTTCCTTTGACGAGCACTTGAAAGATGAATAACGACTGTTTTTGTGTACACAGCGACGTAACTAACTAAATAATATATAATACGTTAGGAGTAATTAGACTGAATTCTAATGGGTATACTAATATTACTAATTAAAATTTAAATACAAATAATTACAATGGTTTTTTTATGAGTAAATGATAGAACAAGCAGATGGCTCACTTGATGTTAAGCGGTAACCTTAACGTAGAACAAAGGCACGGTAGAAATTCTCGTAGATACCTAGGCATCAAAGATGTACTTGATACTTTGTCATTTACAGGTAAGTATGGGAAATGAGATGAAAATAAATTTAACTATAAATTACAATAGCATTTACATTGGTAGTGAACCAGGGATTCTCTGCAGACTGTGGATAAAGAACTGTTCAACTAAAAGGTCCACTATTTTTAAATTCCCTCTAAAGTTCTCAAAGTAGTGGCCTTAGAGAGCTAGAGAGCTAGAGAGCTCGAGAGCTAGAGACCTAGAGAGCTAGAGACCTAGAGAGCTAGAGCTAGAGAGCTAGAGAGCTAGAGAGCTAGAGAGCTAGAGAGCTAGAGAGCTAGAGAGCTAGAGACCTAGAGACCTAGAGAGCTAGAGAGCTAGAGAGCTCGAGAGCTAGAGAGCTCGAGAGCTAGAGAGCTAGAGAGCTAGAGAGCTAGAGAGCTAGAGAGCTAGAGACCTAGAGACCTAGAGAGCTAGAGAGCTAGAGAGCTCGAGAGCTAGAGAGCTCGAGAGCTGGAGAGCTAGAGAGCTAGAGAGCTAGAGAGCTAGAGAGCTAGGTCGTTTGTTTGCAGCTGCTTCTGACTCACTTGGAGCCACGAGCCCGGCTCTGGCGTTAATGTGATGAAGCGCTGTCGGCGATCATTTATCACTAGTTTTTACGAGATTCATTATTTAGAGACGATTATCACAAGTCTGCATAGATTTCTTAAAATTAATTAAAAAAAAACTAGTTTTACAAAATACTTGGAATATGCACTCGCGAGGGATTGCGCCGGTGACTGGACGTTGTCACATTTTTTTTGGAAATATCAATTTGTTTCTCGCTTGAGCATTGAGGTAAATCTCAAATCAAATACTTGTAAGAGTATGTATTATTAGTAAAAACATCTCTATAAGAAACTCGTTTAAAACGAATACATAATTACAAGTTGTAATGTTTGTCGGATAATTAGTATTCAAACAATATCGCCTCAACTAGAGCATTAGCATTCGTGCATTAAACATGTCCACTCCGATAATAACGACTCACCCTCATTACACATTCGGGTATCATACCCCTCCCCCCCTACCCCAGGGTCCCCCCCCCGGGACCCTGTCACACTTGTAACGATAACTGCACTGCCTGGAGTAATAACCATTTAACTATCCGCACTGTCGAACCCGCGCTGAACGTAAGTAAGCAATACTTACAGCCAGAACACGCACAGCTCGGCCTAATATTATAATATAAATAAATACTAGATCTGCTTTGTTCGTAATAAGAAAGCACTACATACTATTTATGTTTATTTAGTTTGTATGTGCGTGCTGTAGGTCGGTGCATGAGGCTCTGCGGCGCGCGAGCCGCCATCACAGTGACAGTCTCCGCGGGACATCTCCATTACAAGGCGATGCAAATCATACGAAGGTTCACACTTCAACCCCTAGCCCCCCCCCCCCCCGCGCCCGCGCGCACCACACAACACAACCCAGTGATGCGAGTTTTGTTTATTTCAGAAGTACCGGCGGCGAGTGAGCCACACGTCATCCTTCGGCCCTTTTTGGTACCTGTGACACCAGTCAAACCTAAAGTTCCACTATGGTCCCTCCGTTGAAACGCTCATAAGTCGTTTGATAAAATTATAATTGTTGACCTGGGAAAACAATGAAGCTTACATGTTTTGTTAAAGTTGTCGAACTGTTCAACTTTAAATTTAAACAAAAATTACGTAAAATTAAGTACCTTACACTTAGGGCGGCTTGCACCAGAATCGTTAAACGCGTTTAACTAATAAATAGTATTTAGCGAGTTGTCAAGTCATATAAATACGTCAGATTTAAATCGATTTAGCTGTTAAATACGTTTAGTGGTTCTGGTGCAAGCCGCCCTTACAGTGTATGCGAGAGAGATTTTAGCAAACTTCATTGTTTTTTGTTTAAACTGAACCCTTGTAATTGCAAGAAATGCGAAACTCCCACCCCACGGTCGCCGATACCCAATCAAACTCGAAACAACTCCAAACTCCATCAATATCTTTAAATTGTAAATTCTACAATTAATTCCGACCTAAAAATTTCGCTCGTTCACTTTGTTCTTCAAACAATTTCGAGTACTTATGTACTTTCGGCAAAAAGGCTAAATGGATAATGGCTATCATCCAACAACAAAACTCAATTTAAGTGAGGTTAGTTGCATCGCTGTACCAACTCACGTGACCAGAATGTATCTACTGACCCTGTGAGCGTTGGGGCATTGTTCATAGAAACAAGTGGGATAATGGGCTCTATCGGATGTAAATCGAGATGTACTGTCGGCGCGGAGTGGAGTGGAAGGAGCAGCGAATAGATTAGATGCGGGTCAATATTTAACCGGATAATTGTCAAAGTTTAGCGATTTTGTCTCCGCTCCGCTCCGACGCACAGGCGGCGACTGAACACAGAGCTACTGCGAACTGTATCACAGCGATGTTGCTTTTCATCTTGTTCTTAGGTAGAGCCGTTTGTTCGATAATGTAAAACATTACTTGCTCTTCAATTTTGGTCTTGGATTGATTTAATTTGGTGGCTGTATCACAATACAGTACAAAACATGGTTTTCATTCGGGTTTTCTAGTTAATTTGTTTAGATGTAGCCTCCTTCATTTAGGTAATGTAAAGGGCTTCATGACCGTTGTTTTGTTTTATCTCTATCAAATTTTTTTTATTTTTTAAGTAAATTGCCCATAAGTTTCCAGATAAGCCCACCTTTGTGGGCAATCTGTGTCAATCACTCAATCACTGTCAATCACCAGTCAGTGGGCAGTTCTACTTTTCTCGTCTTTACGAGAAAAGTAGAACTGCCCACTGACTGGTGATGCGTCTTGTCTTGCGCCACATCTGCAATCCGATGAGACAAGCAGCTGAAGCACGCCTCCGTGTCGAGCGCCGCGCGAAATACACCTATACGTATATGTATCAAAAAAGGCTGATCTACTCAGTGTTATAAATACCGAAGGTCAGAGACTTGGATGTAGAGATGTCTGTAACACAATATCGATATAACAGCTGAATCAATTTTGATGAAACTTAGAACGAAATATTAACAATAGACGTAGAAAAACTTAATGCTTATAGCTAGGTAGGTAGGTACCATGTAAACCGAAGTTACTAGTAGAACCTAGCTTATTCAATTCATAGGAATAGACACAGTAACCCGAGAGGTACCCGAGCGCTAACCAAAATAATTTGTACGACTTGTTAATCCACAGACAAGAGCCTTTGATCTGAGCACACACCCCTCCCTACCCCTCTCCTCACCCGCGCACTCCCCCTCTCTACCCCCCCCCGTGATAACATTAGCGGAAACTCGACTTTTATCCTCTAAAGAAAACTTGGAGTTTTAATTCTTTACTCCCATGTTTATTTAAGATCCGCAAGGTGTACCGCCAAGTGTACCGCCAAGTGGATGTTATATTTATGGTGTCTGTCAGTAAAGGGATATCTTTCTACTTCCAATCACGATGCAAAGGAGTCGTCCAAATCAAAGTACGTAGGTACTAATATTATTTCAAATAACCTATAATTAGTTACATACGGCTGAATTCTGGAATACCAAAAAAAGCTCAGAACAGCTTACACCGTCTTCTGTCTTTTGCATACAAATGCAGAAGTTCTTGACAAACAAGAAGTTTCATTTTCGAGTCTACTGTTTTGAGTTTCTGCCGGAGTTATTGACCCAAACTGAATTGTTAAAAATATTTTTTTTATTGTTTAGTGCCTCTTTGTTGTAGACTATGTTAAAAGTAAAAATGTTTTTATTGTTTAGTTCCTCTATGTTGTAGTCTATGTTAAAAGTTAAAATGCTCCAATTTGCCGCCGATTCACAACTCTATGCATCTCTATTGTGCATTTTAAAAATGTAGCCATCGTTTATTACTATTTGCGTCTGTAAAAATAAAAATATATTTTGCAGAATATTTTTGAATATGAAAATGTGAGCATTTCAGTTGTAAAATTTGTATACGATTTTCGAATGTTAGCAACTCGTACTTAACGGTTGTAGACAAGACTTAAGATACCAATAAAGCAAAGTGTTGTCGTACGGTTATCCTTATGTATGTATGTATGAGGTAGAATACGCATAAAACTGCTTGATGGGAAATCATTTCCTGTTTATTCCTGACTAAAACGACTGCAGCTTAGATGCACCTAGTGTTTTATCACAGCCATTTCGATAAGTAATAAATGCTGAAAGTAGTCCAAATTAATGGAGGCCATACACGCTAGGTTTTGCATGATGGTTTTAGCCGTGCATGCAAAACCGACAAGCATAACCGAGTTTCATACTACACATACACGTTAGGTTTTGCATGCACCGTCTTGACATGAACTCTGAGTTGAGCTACCTAGTACGTGATGGTGTGTAGGACGCAATGGACGACGACGATGTGATAGCTGTACTTGGCCTAACACTTGTTCTGCAGAACAGAAAAAGAAAAAGAGAGCGCACTGAATGGTCTGTCGATCGTTTGTCTCTGTCGTGATATTCTTTGCACTTTACGCGCCAAAGACAAGGTTCCGACTTATAAATTTCAATGAATTCTTCTAATGTGGCATTGCGCTAGCGGCTCGCCATTTTCGCGAGGATGAGCGCGCGCGACCTTCCGCCGTCACAAACAATTAAAAACTGAGAACTGTGGCAGGCAAGCTCGCCGGACGCCACACACGCTCGGTTATGCTCGCGCGCAAACATAACCGAGCGGCATAAAATATCAATTTTGATATTTGCTCGGTTGCATGTACATGCACCGATAACTGTACAGTTTAATCACATACACGCTAGGGCTTGCCTGTCGGTTATGCATGCACGGCTAAAACCATCATGCAAAACCTAGCGTGTATGGCCTCCATAAGATAGATAGAGTTAATCTGCCCGCACTAACCCTGCAGGGATGATCGAGCAACCCAACTAATTCTATCTTCTTTGTTATACGTTATCAAATAGTTTTAGAAGACGATTCAACTATAGGTTTTTAAATTCTGCTCTATTTTAAACGATTGCGCTAACTCTACCGACATTTAGGTCCAACAATTAATAATAATATTCAGTGGTTATTGAATCCGTTCAATTAACTATCAAACATTTAAAAACTTCAAACAAAACATCTTTCAGTTATTGTTAAATTTGTTAATTGCGCAGATTCATTTTCTGCACTTTTAAAGATGCCTCAGCGTTTCCTAAATTGTCAAGTTCATTACGTACGAGTGGTAATTGGCGCGGCGTCCCCGTCCATGGAGGTACCGAGCCATGTTATGGACTACAAGCCTGCTTAAATAATATGGACTACAAGCCTAGCTAAATAATATGAATGGTTAATGAGGATTCTACCAAATACACTCACTACTTCGTGTCCAGTGTCATCATCACTAGGATTTACATTTAATGAAAAATATGATAAAGTAAGGGCGGCTTGCACCAGAATCACTAAACGTATTTAACAGCTAAATCGATTTAAATCTGACGTATTTGTATGACTTGACAACTCGCTAAATACTATTTAAGAGTTTTAAACGCGTTTAGTGATTCTGGTGCAAGCCACCCTAAGTTACTAAACGGATAAAAATAACTTCTTTAAGCTAGTACTATTAAACTAATTAAACAAATTAATTAAATTAATTAAACATGTAAATAAGTTGTTTCAGAGCATGAGTTCAGTGCACGATTGGTTCTAGCTTCAAGGAGCTGTCTCATCTCTGAAGCGGCGCCGCCGCCGCGCCGCCGCCGCGTCGTCGCTCCGCCGCCGCTCCGCCGCCGTGTGCGGCTCGCTGCGCTCCCGGGAGCGGCAGGTACTTACCTCCTTAATTACGCGTCCGCTTTGATCACGGGCCGCGGCTTTATTTGAAGAAAACAAAAAAAAAACACCTTTTGCCGTCCCAATTATAATAATTCGCTTCATTTTGTCCGCCGACACTTTTGATAGAATCATCTGAATGTCACAAAATGGAAACGAAATTGAATAATATCACGATCTGTTTCGAGTTTTCCATTAAATAAAAATGTATTTCCAAAATTTTCCCAAAAGAAGCTTTAATTTAAATAATGTTTGAATTGAATATTGCACAGTAATAATTAGCTCTGCAATTGATGGTGGAATAAAACCCGATAATGACGTTATTTGAACGCGCTTGGTCCACCGAGCGGCGCGGGCGCGGGTAACGCGCCCCCGCCCCCGCCCCCGCCCCCGCCACCGCCACCGCCCCCGCACTCACCCCCACCCTAGACCGCGAAACTGAATACGAATAAATGCTCATTTTAAAATGAAATGCTCCCAATAAAACAAATAAACACCCACATAACAATAAATTGTACAACTAATGAAAATAAATTGCTTTTGAAAATAGATATTAATCAACTAAGTAAGTAAGTACCTAGATATGTATTTGTTATTAATATTGACTAATTTCCATAATGGACAAACAAAACATCCATGGAAAGGAAATAGGAATTAACAATTAACTCATAAAATGTAAAGCGCAATTGTGTAAAGTCGGTAACACGCAGCCGAATAAACTGTTTATTCGCTAAATCCAGCGAACAACCAATTTAATTTAGTGAAACGTAAATAATTCACGATTGCAAAAAGTGTTTCACTTCCGACCGGATGCAGTGTATATTGAGATAATAATATATTGCTTTTAATTTAGGTCTAATATTCTCGAGTCACAAATAAATTGAATAAAGAGGAGAGGGGTAAATAACCCAACTAAATAATAATTTCATTTTACTAATATCATTTATTATTTTAATGTCAACAAAGACTACTTACATTTCTACGTAAACCAATGGGTGGCGATCTCGCTCGGCGCTATTATGCAGATTTGGTATGCTACAGTTACATTTCTGTATTTAAATAAGTTACTAATAATAATTGTGTACCGAGCCAGCATTGCATTGGTTCGCTGCAATCCGGAGCACGATGTACAAAATGCATTTTTCATGTTCATTTGAAAGGCAAAAGAGCAGCGCAGGTATCAATCGGAATCAATCGCGGCCGCGTCGCGTCGCGTCCATCCGCACTGCGATGCTATAACTCTCTCGGCAATCTTCACGCAATAAATACAACTAGGTGGACTTCGCAGTGACACCATCATCGGTTATTCAACCAATACTGGAACTTACCCCATCGTGTTATAACTGCATTTAGTTTAGCGGAGTGTGGGTGCGATGGATGCTTCAGCTTATGACCACTCAATACAGTAGGATTACGCACGCTGTGAGCGTCTTATATTGATTATGTAATGAGTGCTTGTGCTAATTAACAGTAAGGATGCAATCAATACTAGTAGACGAGCCAGATTTGATACTATTTAAGAATTGAAGTAAAGTAGGTAGAGATGGAAAAGTGTAAATACCCTTATTAGCAGACGTTTTGTGTTAGGTACTGAACAATATAATCTGTGAATTCGTATAGCACTTACTACTGGTAGTACTAAGCAGTAGTGACACGAGACTCATGGGGGCTAAGCGAGTGTCACGGGATATAAGCGATGGAGTCTTCAGCGCATGGAATTGCGAGTTGTTTTTTTTTACCAGATTCATTCTGTCTGTCTGTTAATAATAGAATTTTATATTATTATTGCGAGTTAAGTAATTGAGTGGTCGTACTGCGTGGATTGCTCTGTGGCGGAGTATGATACATTGTCAGAGGGGCGAGTATGAGTTGACAATGTACAAAACCGGTGCCAAACGTCTCACGCCGAGCACACCGGTGTGCGCTGCTTGGTATGGAGACACTGAGCGGATTTTTTGAGAAGCTTGAAATGCGAGTATAAGTTCGGTGTGGTTTGCACAGACGTAACACGGTGTAAACTTTTTGTACTATTATCTAAGCTGTGACTGTCACCATCGTAGTGTACACCGTGTGTACACCGGTATTTGACCGTTAGGCTGATAATTGCGAGTACGAGTGGCATTTAGCACCTCTCATCACCTCTGCGATTGCGCCGCCGCGATATCGCGGCTCACACCATGGAATTTCTCGGTGTGGGTGTACTAACTGTTAATTATTCTGTGTCAAATATTGTGATTTTACGTGTGGAATGACAAAACGTTCTCTATTTATTATTTCTTTGTTACCATAAATTAATTATGCTATATATTATTACCATAAAGTAATTAATTTTAATTACCATAAATTACCTAGGTAGGTACCTAGGTACTGTGAAAAAATAGTGCTTGATTTATGTCCTACTACGCTGGGTGGGAAAAGTAGAGCTCTGCCTACGAGAGAAATGCTACGGAAGATGCTTCCGAAATGATTCCGACTCTGTCAATGATCTTTCGGAGACCGAGATGTCAGACCGGTAGGCTCAAATACATCAGTGAAGATCCATGCAGTGGCTTGCACATTTGACCTTGGATTTTGGGATTCCTGATGCTGAGAGAGACCAAGGTACACATTTATAACTTACTAAGGAGTTTTCACTGATTATCAAATACTTATTAGTAAGTGCACAACACAGAGAGGGTGGTATACCTATTATTCTCTAGGTATAGTTTGCCTATCATTCAATGCTTTGTCTGAAACAAAGCTGACTTGTAACATAGGTACTTGACTCCGAGGTCAAACTGCTCCAGCTACCCATGAAGTTGCTGTTCTTTTAGTACTGGGCCATTCATGTACAAAATGGCATAAACCTTTGTTAGTTAGATAGGTACCTATTGTTTTTATCTTAGAGCTTCTACCTACAAATAGTTTTGTCTTTGTTGCAGACCATTGAATGTAACAAATGGTAAAAGTTACACTACTCGGGCAGAGTTGAGTTGACTAAAGTGAGATCCTGAGTCAACTGAAGGCATCACCACACATATAAGTCAAGTTTGCAAAGTCCGCACCAGTCCCTGCCATTGTCCACTTGCATATTTCACCAGGCTGTACCAGGGGCAACTTTTTCTCATGGTCCAACTTTATTATGGATATACAAAATATGTTGGCTTGTGTAGCTATCACTTAAGAAGTGTATCATAGCAGGATTTGATCCTTAGTTCCTAAACAGTTACTTTTATTTGAATAAATGTTATAAACACATTATCATACTTAGCATTACTTATTTATTTACCTATTTGAAATTAATTTATTTACTAAGACAAATATTCACATTCTTGTCTTGCTATTTGTCAGTAGATTCTAATCAATAAGTTCCAATTGTTCTTTGTTATTGTATTGTAAAATAAAACAAGTGACTTCAGATAGTATAATTACATTTGCTACATAATATCATGTCATACTCAATCAATTAGTCTCTTATAGAATGTTTACAAAGGTAGGTATTCACTGAAGTTTTCCGGGGATCTGACTGTGAGGCTTGCTGTAGGATAGCGGTATTGAAATGCAAGCAATGGGGTGCTTGCTGCCTGCAGTGAGTACGAGGTGGGTGCATCCAGGTCTAAGCCAGACCACTGTGCTGGAAAGTTATTGAATCATATTAATATACATTATTATTGAAACGTTAAACATAACTAGCTGTCATGGTTTTTACTTCTAACATTTGCTACAAGGGGGTTAACTTTTATGTTAATTATTTAGGCATGCACATTACTTAATAAAAACCTACCTGTAGTAAGCCTTGGTGTGTAGCATTTGAGGTCAAGCACAGAAAACCCAAATGCAAGCTCTTCATGCTAATTGCAAGCACCCAATAGTTTCAATAGGGTGAAGTAGAGTTTGTGACAGGGTCTCTTTCATGAGAAGATACCATTTTTTATTTCACCAATGAGGTTATTAGAGATCTTCATGTCTGAGAGTCGAAACTTTGGCTAGATGTAGACACTAACATTACCTCATCATAGTGTCGTAATTTTGAATATTTGTGTGGCATCACCACACTATTTTAATTTGCTGGTAGCATTGGTGGCGTGATTGGCGAGAAAAACGAAGCACCAATCACAAGCGGTCTCGGTCCGTTTGTTTTTATTACGACCGGAGGGGATTTTATGGCTAACATTGGAGAAGCAGGCAGTTCACATTTGGTCGCGGAGGCGTTAAGAAGTAAAAGAATAAGTCGAAGTATCATAGTCTTCAAATAAAGTAAGAAGTGTTGAGTGTTATCCTGACATATTACTTCACTTCAGAAGTGGGATGAACCAAGGTATGTAAAAATATTACCTAATTATATACCCACTCTTATTTTAGAATGATTGGATTACTATGCTATTTTTCGTTCTAAGTTTGATGCAAAGAAAGATCTGGTTAGCATGTATCAGTCGGGATTGACCCGAGACTATCTGAATGTGCTAACTTTTTCACTATAAAAGTATAGGTACATAAACAGTTTTATTTTACTTGAATCATTGTTTGCGCGGACCAGTCGGGATTACCCCGAGACTATCTGGCTGTGCTAGCACTATTCAGTTTTTAAAAATTTGTTAGTACCTATATCAGTATATTATACGATTGATTTAAATACTCAAACATTCCTAGCAGGTAGCAATATAGAGGTAATACTATCACAAAATCCAATCGTTCTATTTCTTTAAATGTGCATGTCTCTGTTTAGAGAAAATTTTCAAATATCAGTGAAATTTTTTTATAAACTACCCTCAAAAAGAATATTGTCTATAACAAAATTTTAGATAAAACTATTCAGGCAAATTATGTAGGCATATTTAAGAAGTGATAAATTATAATTTTTTATTTTTATTTTTTTATGGTATTGGCATTATGAACCATTCGATCGGGGCAACTCTCTGATAACGGTTTTTAATGTCTACCCGTTGGCATCGAGCTTTAATCAGGCACCATCAAGAGTAATTTCTTGGTAGGATCCTTGGTAAAAATTGATGTCGAATGGAATCATTTTATTAAATAAAACACGGAAAATATGTTATGAATGGTTGGTCTGAAATTTTGTAGCCTACTTAGTATCATTTAAAGATAGGTAGTTATACCATACTGAACCAAGTGAGCTCAGTTGGCCACGTGTGCCATTATTGAACAATGTTTGTATGTCACGAACAGTGATGAACCAAGTGTGTTCAGATGGCTATGTATGCCATGACAGATGAAAGTTTATGTAGAATAGCAAGACAAATTACCTACTACGATGAACTAAGTATGTTCATGGCTACGGCATAGTGAACGAAGTCTGTTCTCTCTGATTTGTATTAAGTGATTTAGCTAACAATTCCGTTTTAGACGGAAGTGAATAATAGAATAGAATCTTGACTGTAATACTATGTGCAGTCCTTCTTATTTTTGAATTTTATTTTTGCCTAATACCTAATTTTTGCTAGAAGGCACCTACGAACCTACCCGCATTCCTTTGAATAGGTATTTGAAAGTAATCTGAAAGTAAGGTTCTATAAAAATATTTAATGGTATTGTTCGTCACTTTTATTAAAATATTATATGATATTTTAATGGCTAAGATTTTAAATAGGTATACCTATTCGATTTCACAATGATGAATCAAGATTTTTACTTATACAATATAATTTTCTTTTCGAGGTCATGAGCTTGGACAAGATGGGATTCCCCAGGCGCATCCTCGTTCCTAGGCGAGGACGATTACGCACCCGTAACGAAGTCAAGACGCGGTCAGAGTGGGTGGTCGAAGACGTAGAAGGCGAGCAGGGGTCTGGTGAGGTATCGCTTGCATCAGCTTCTCCGTCACGCAGCCCAGCAGCAAAGAGGCGCAACGAGTCTACACCACTGACAACTGATGAGGTACTGAAATTAATTACTTCTCTGCATAAGCCGGACACGCAGAACTATCATCGGTTAAGTAATAATCACTTAAACAATGTCGTCCCGGAATTTGACCCAGCTAGTAAGAGTCAAAGTATAGATAGCTGGATTAGGAAAGTAAACGAATGTGTTATTATATACGAATGGAACGAGAAGCAGACCATACATTTTGCTCTTCAGAAGCTGACAGGTTTAGCAAAAAAATGGTTCGAGGCTCTGCCTTCAGTAGTATTTAGCTGGGCTGAATGGCAAGCAAAGTTACAGAAAGCTTTTCCGAACGAGCAGAATTATGGTAGGCTTTTAGAAGAAATGTTAAGCCGTACCTCGCGCAGCAACGAACATTTACGGGAGTACTTTTATGACAAGTTGACACTTATAAATAGGTGCACAATAAGTGGTAAAAATGCCGTAGATTGTATAATTCATGGACTAACTGACAAAGCGATTAGGAGTGGAGCACAAGCTTTAGATTGTAAAGAACCAGAAGACTTATTGAATTTTTTAAATTCCCAACAACCTAGTGATAATCTACCTTTCAATAAAAGGCGTTTCGACGGTTCGACCAGCCGCCCTATTACTAGCTCGACACCCAATACTACGAAGTATAGCTCTGTTACTTGTTTTAACTGCCGCGAGAAAGGTCATCCCTTTTACAAGTGCCAGAAACCAATAACTAGGTGTCAAGTATGTCAACGAGTTGGGCATAACTCTGAGGGTTGTAAACTCGAACCACTAAGTAAACGGGCAGTGGACATGAAGTCTGAAAAGAACGAGGAGCGTAATACTTTAGCTATCTTTACCGAGAACAACACCAACGACAAGTTTTTCAAAAAAACTGAAATTAATGGTCAAAGCTTTGTCGCGTACATTGACTTTGGGAGTGACAGCAGTCTGATACGAGAATCTGATGCTCGATGCTTAGGCTCAAAAAAATGTTTTTCGAACCTTCCTGCAATAAAAGGATTTGGAAATTCTACTGTTGCTCCAATCTGTAAAACAATGGTTAATGTTAAGTTAGATGAAGTTGAAGCACAAATTGAATTACTTGTCGTTAGTGACGAGTTCTTGCAGACACCTCTTTTGCTAGGACAAGATATGACTGAGCTGCCTTTTGTCACTGTTCTCAAGGATAACAATAGGCTCTTTTTCTACAAAAACCCGCATAGCTGTTTTAACTCCAGTGACAGACTAGAACTGACAGTGTCTGATGCTGTTGAGGTTTCTAAGATAGGACTTGTAGCCGTGACCACATCAGATCCTAGTTTTAGTGGCGATATCTACGTCGAAGGTTATACGCGCGGGGAACCTGGAAAGGAATGTCGCTTACATCAGGGTGCTTACCGTATAGAATGTGGCAAAGGACACGTAGTAGTAACCAATCTCATGGTGGAACCTCTAATCCTACCGCCAAATACACTGATAGCTAGAGCAACGCCATTTGTAGAAAGAGAACTTCGCTGCGTCAATAGAATTTGTAGGGACACAACTGCTTTAGAACCACTCGATCGTTCCGAAATAAACGTAGGACAGGGTGTAGGTGAAGAGATGTTTGAAAAGCTTTATCAACTCTTACAGTCATACCGTGATTGTTTTGCATTGAGCCTTGACGAGATAGGTTGTGTTAGTGGGACAGAAATGAAAATCGAGTTATTCGACGAGAAGCCGGTAGTTTATCGCCCGTATCGGTTATCACACGCCGAAAGGGGACAAGTTTGCGAAGTAGTACAAGAGTTGTTAAATAATGACATTATCCAAGAGTCGTGCTCTAATTACGCCAGTCCTATACTAATGGTTAAAAAAAAGACAGGAGAACAGCGGCTTTGTGTTGATTTTAGAGCCCTCAACAATAAGACAAAGAAAAATTGTTTTCCCCTTCCATTAATTGACGACCAGTTGACTAATCTGAGTGGAAATACGTATTTCACGACACTAGATCTCGCGTCCGGATATTATCAGATCCCGATGGCGAAAGAAAGTCGGCAATTAACCGCTTTCGTAACGCCTGATGGCCACTATGAGTTTAAAAGGATGCCGTTTGGTCTAGCTAATGCCCCAGCGGTATTTCAAAAGGTAATTAATGACATGCTAGGCTCTAAACGCTTAGAGTCAGCGTTGGCTTATCTGGACGACATTCTAGTGCCATCGGCAGATCTGGAGCAAGGCTTTGATAGGCTAGAAGAGATTCTTAAGCTACTCCGAGAATATAATCTCACACTAAAACTTTCAAAATGTAGGTTTTTTGATCGGTCTATAAATTATCTCGGTTACGAAATTTCAGTTGACGGAATAAGGCCTAACGAAAGTAAAATATTGGCTGTTAAAGAGTTTCCAGTTCCCAAGAGTGTCCACGAAGTCCGTCAGTTTTTAGGGTTAGCTGGCTACTTTAGAAAGTTTATCAAAAGCTTTGGCGAAATTGCTAGGCCTCTCACGTACTTACTAAAAAAAGACTCTACTTTTAAATGGACGGAACAAGAAGCTAATGCGTTTAATCTATTAAAAGGTAAATTAATAGATCGACCTGTATTGGCTCTTTACAACCCAAGTCTAGACACAGAACTGCATACGGATGCGAGTGCTCTCGGGATAGGCGGTATACTGATGCAATGGCAGGAAAGTCCTCGCGTGCTTAAACCAGTAGCTTATTTCAGTAGGCAGACGACACCTGAAGAACGACATCTTCATTCTTATGAGCTCGAAACGCTAGCTATAGTATGTTCACTAAAAAAATTTCGAGTTTACCTCATAGGAATCGGGTTTAAAGTAATAACTGATTGTAATGCTATCAGAACCACTTTAACCAAGCGAGATCTTGTACCACGAATCGCCAGGTGGTGGCTTCAGATAAGTGAATTCACGTTCAGCATCGAATACCGACCAGGTTCCCGCATGGCTCATGTAGACGCTTTGAGTCGTAACACTACTTTAGGGGTTGATAAAACAGAAGATTCCACCGTAACTGTGTATAATATTGAAAAGGAAAACTGGCTCTTGACCTTGCAAATGACAGATCCCGACATTTCACGTATTGTAAAAATACTTCGACCCGACGCAGATGAGGAGGTAAAAGACATTAAATTAAATTATGTCATCAAAAACCATAAAGTTTATCGGAAAATAGATGATAGGCTATGTCTTGTAGTTCCCCGGAGTGCAAGGTTCCAAATTTGCAAGTGTAATCATGATGACATAGGTCATTTAGGCGAGACAAAGACTCTGGAAAAAATTCAGAGTCAATTTTGGTTTCCCAAGATGCGTCGCTTTGTCAAGAAATACTTGAGTAGGTGTATAGAGTGCGCTTATAATAAAGATACTGGTACAAATAAGAAATCTGGATATATGTACCCCATAGAGAAGGTAAGCATACCCTTTCATACAGTACATATAGACCATGTTGGTCCATTTGTGAAAAGCAGAAAGGGGAATGCGTACATTCTAACCGTGGTTGATGGATTTACAAAGTATGTTTTTGCTAAAGCCGTGAAGGACACAAAAACAAAAAGCACGATAAAAGTCCTTGAAAACATATTTTTCGATTTCGGTTTGCCTTCTCGCATAATTTCAGATCGCGGCACGTCTTTTACATCGGCAGCCTTTAAATCATTTTGTGACCATCACGGCATTAAACATGTACTAAACGCGGTTGCGTGTCCCCGAGCAAACGGTCAAGCCGAAAGGTTCAATCAGACTATTTTAAGTGCACTAACCAAACAAGGTTCAAGTAAAGATGAACGCGACTGGGATACGTGGTTAGGGAACATACAATGGGGCATAAATAACACCGTTAACAGAACTACACAGAAAACTGCGACAGAGGTTCTATTTGGTGTCAGGTTGCGTGACAACTTAAGCAATATGTTAGACATTGAAACAAATGTTGCTTCCTTACCTATTCAAAAGGTAAGAGCTGAAGTGACCTCAAATATAAATACTTGCCAAGACAAGGCAAAGCGCAAGCACGATGCCAGTAGAGCCCCTGCCGCCGTTTACAAAGAAGGAGATTTAATTAAAATTACTAGAACAAATTTTCATAATAACGGCAATAGTAAAAAACTTTTGTCAAAGTTCATCGGACCGTATGTAGTTGTTAAGATTATGGGTAATGATAGATATAAGATAGCAAACGTCCCAGGTTTTTGTAAAAATAAAAGATCATTCGAAACTGTGGTTGCAGCTGACAGAATGAGACCTTGGATTAATATAAGTCCTCCAGTGTCAGTTGTTCGTAGCAAATTAGATGATCTTTCTGGATTAACTAGTGATGATAGTGATTTTGAGGTCCCACTGTCTATGCTTCAGCGTCGCAAGCAAATGGGCAAATAATGTTCTTCTAATAATGCAACAATAATAAATAAAAGTAATGTTCTTTTGTTAATTTAACAAATTTATTTTTAGGCAACAGAATCGAATGTCGTAATCGGTTTGTGATCATTTTTGGAACAAAATAAATGTGTATAAAACCAAATACTTTACAAAAAAAGTAAATTATTATAGGTACAACATTAGTACAAAAAAAAATGAATAATTAAAATTAAAGTTCTATAAATCAAATGATATCTAGAAGTACGTTCATAAGTATTGTACACAGATAATTTAGAATATATTATTTCGTTTGTGAGTTCTGATGTTAAAGTATTTTTCCTGCGAAATGTTATTTAGGGCAGCTGGATGTAAAAGTAAATTTAAAATTAATTAAGTTAAACTAAATCTTCTTGGTGATTGTTATGTTCACTAGTAGTTTGATTATTTCATAAAATATAGATTCTTTTGTTTATTTGTTTCTTTCATTTATTTCGTTTACTAAGTTATCTGATACCTTCGTACACCGGGAGGTCGTACGAGGACGGACGGCCGAATGTCGTAATTTTGAATATTTGTGTGGCATCACCACACTATTTTAATTTGCTGGTAGCATTGGTGGCGTGATTGGCGAGAAAAACGAAGCACCAATCACAAGCGGTCTCGGTCCGTTTGTTTTTATTACGACCGGAGGGGATTTTATGGCTAACATTGGAGAAGCAGGCAGTTCACATTTGGTCGCGGAGGCGTTAAGAAGTAAAAGAATAAGTCGAAGTATCATAGTCTTCAAATAAAGTAAGAAGTGTTGAGTGTTATCCTGACATATTACTTCAATAGTATCAATAATTTTAACATCTAGTTGGCTCTAGGAAGTCATTTTCTTCCCAAGGTTTTCGTTTTCTTGTTAGCTTGTTTGTTGGCGATGACACGCACACAATGAAGACTTCCAAAGGCATATTCGTTGCGTTTTGTGATTCTGCATATCCAGCAAAGATTTCATGGGTTTTTCAAGGCTTACAGACATTTTTCAAGTCAAAAACCGAATATCAATAATTCAGTTTCACTTCATGCAACGACAATAAACGAAAATAACTTCAACTTTTTGGTTTATCAAAAATGGAAAAACATCATTTCTGCCAAAAATGGCATCGACTTTCCGATTTCAAGTGACATGACAATAACATTGACATTTCAATCTGTCAAAAACCTCAATTTACCTAGTTTTAGTTCCATGCCCACGAAAAAAGCATTCAAGCGAACAAGGAACCGCTCTATTCTTTAGTAAAGAAATCCGAAATGTCAAATTCAAATTCTATTTCCGGTGTATACGATCGGTGTGGCCACGCTCCTTCGTAAAGCACACTTGGTGCCTTGTACACCAATCTCATACTCAAGTGTAGAGTCATTATCGTGGTGTAAAGCCCGTGTCGAACGAGCCCACACTGTCGTGGTATACACTGTGCATGGTAAATCTTATACTCGCCCCTCAGGTGTCAGATTGCACGCAGATTGTGCGGCCTGATACTGTGATCGACGAGTGGGCATTGTGCAGTGCACTGCGCGCGCATGCGAGAGTAGGCGCGCCACTCACACGCTCAACTACTTTAATAACTTATAAGTACTACTAATACAGTATTTACAATATTTATAATATGTACTAAATACACATGAAGCAGTTGAGCTATCTACACACCTACTTAAATTAAAACTAGGGAATCCCACTTCAATTTGAACACCTGATGCAATGATATGGCAGTTCATTGAAATTAATTTAGTGACCGTGAACACAACTGAAAGCAAAATACGCAATGTTTTTTTAGTTATTAAGTATGATAGGTAAGTACACCAATTTTGACCCTTTCAACAAAAAAATAATTTTCCAAATCGGTCTAAAAATGACAAATTTCTGAGCAAACATAATTATGGAACCGAATTAAAATGTAAATGTTTACCGATTCATAAAGCACATGGCCAAGTTCATCAGAGAAGCATTTCGTTACGTTACGTTACGTCCGTCTATATTCTATATAATATACACAAGAATCATTACTTTGTATTCCAAGCGCATGTACTCGTAGTAAGCATTACTCCATTCTGAACAGTACAATATAAAGTTGAAGCACTGCCTTTACAAAACGCAACATGCATTTATAATCACAAGTATTTAAAACCGTAATGGCACAGTAGAAGCGCGGGACGCTTGCGATGCGACGCGTCCGCGGGGCGGTTGCGGGGTAAGTGCGAGCCAACTGCGGGGCAGTCGCGGGGCCAGTGCGGAACAAGTTTTTGAATACCTACATTTCCCTCAATCGCAATGAGGAAGATGAGCGTATTTTTTTTTTAATTTAGATCGATAGATTTTTACGTCCAAAACGAAACAGTGAAAGAATTTTGGCGATAGCTCAAAAACTGAATTTTCTACGATTTTTTAAAGTTTGGATTTTCAAAATGTGTTTTGAGCCCGGCGATTTCGCGTGTGACGTCAGCCGGTCCGACCGCTCACCCGCGGTTTCTAAGCGTTTTCTGCCTTTACGTTTCTATTTATATTTCTGAAAAATTGGGAAAAAAGTACCAATATTTTTATGTAATATTGTGCCTTTAAGTCCTAAGGACACGTTTAACGCTTCAGATAAACTTTTTAACCACCGACTGAAGAAGAAAGGTGTTCTAAGTTTGAGGCTTTTTTGTGTCTATGTGTCTGTACCTTTCAAGGCTCGTAGCTCCAAAAAATCACTCGTAATTTTTTTATAACTATTCTTGAAATGGAAAGCAGATAAATCTGGCATAGTTCTAAGCCAAGTTTGGTAGAAATCGGTGCAGCGGTTTCCAAGTTATGAGGATGTTTATCAGCCCTCGACACGCATTTTGAAGGGTTCTCAGGCATATATTGATTGTAGTTTGAAACATTTGGTTCTTATACCAGTATAACGTGAGCTACTATTTCTTAGTGTTTCATTGATTTTGTATATCAGGTAAGACTGGTAATGAGCAAGATTGTGTTATCGACGTGATTAGCAATGTTTTTAACCCCCGACGCAAAAACGATGGGGTGGTAAAGTTTGACGTGTGTGTGTGTCAGTGCGTGTGCGTGTGTCTGTGCGTGTGTGTGTGTGTGTGTGTGTGTGTGTCTGTCGAATGCGTGCATTGGTGCGCGTGCGGATGCGGATGGTAGTAGTCTAAGTCACATTGTCTACTAAGGACGTGCCTAGTGAGACATTGTACTGTCAAGTACAATGCCTCACTAGGCACATCCTTAGTAGACAATGTGACTCGCTAAGAAGAAGAAGAAGAATGTGAATTACACTAGGACGTGCCTAGTGAGACATTGCACTGTCAAGTACAATGTCTCACGAGGCACGTCCTTAGTAGACAATGCCTACACATACATATAGTGCAATGCCTCACTAGGCACGTCCTTAGTTACGAAGGACATTGTACAGTAGGTACAATGCCTCACTAGGCACGTCCTTAAGCAATGCATTGCTAATGCCTCACTAAGCACGTCCTTCGTAACTAAGGACGTGCCTAGTGAGGCATTGCACTATATGTATGTGTAGGCATTGTCTACTAAGGACGTGCCTAGTGAGGCATTGTACTTGTACAGTACAATGTCTCACTAGACACGTCCTAGTGTAAGTCACATTCTTCTTCTTCTTAGCGAGTCACATTGTCATTGTCATGTGACTTAGACTACTACCATCCGCATCCGCACGTGCACGTCCTTAGTAGACAATGCCTCACTAGGCACGTCCTCAGTAGACAATGCTTCACTAGGCACGTCCTTAGTTTCTGAGGACGTGCCTAGTGAGACATTGTACTGTCAAGTACAATGCCTCACTAGGCACGTCCTTAGTAGACAATGTGACTCGCTAAGAAGAAGAAGAATGTGACTTACACTAGGACTTGCCTAGTGAGACATTGTACACGTCCTTAGTAGACAATGCCTACACATACATATAGTGCAATGCCTCACTAGGCACGTCCTTAGTTACGAAGGACATTGTACAGTAGGTACAATGCCTCACTAGGCACGTCCTTAAGCAATGCATTGCTAATGCCTCACTAAGCACGTCCTTCGTAACTAAGGACGTGCCTAGTGAGGCATTGCACTATATGTATGTGTAGGCATTGTCTACTAAGGACGTGCCTCGTGAGGCATTGTACTTGACAGTGCAATGTCTCACTAGGCACGTCCTAGTGTAAGTCACATTCTTCTTCTTCTTCTTAGCGAGTCACATTGTCTACTAAGGACGTGCCTAGTGAGGCATTGTACCTACTGTACAATGTCCTTCGTAACTAAGGACGTGCCTAGTGAGGCATTGCACTATATGTATGTGTAGGCATTGTCTACTAAGGACGTGCCTAGTGAGGCATTGTACTTGTACAGTACAATGTCTCACTAGGCACGTCCTAGTGTAAGTCACATTCTTCTTCTTCTTAGCGAGTCACATTGTCTACTAAGGACGTGCCTAGTGAGGCATTGTACTTGACAGTACAATGTCTCACTAGGCACGTCCTTAGTAGACAATGTGACTTAGACTACTACTATTATCCGCATCCGCACGCGCACCAATGCGCGCATTCGACAGACACACACGCACACACACACACACACACGCACAGACACACGCACACGCACTGACACACACACACGTCAAACTTTACCACCCCATCGTTTTTGCGTCGGGGGTTAAAAACATTGCTAATCACGTCGATAACACAATCTTGCTCATTACCAGTCTTACCTGATATACAAAATCAATGAAACACTAAGAAATAGTAGCTCACGTTATACTGGTATAAGAACCAAATGTTTCAAACTACAATCAATATATGCCTGAGAACCCTTCAAAATGCGTGTCGAGGGCTGATAAACATCCTCATAACTTGGAAACCGCTGCACCGATTTCTACCAAACTTGGCTTAGAACTATGCCAGATTTATCTGCTTTCCATTTCAAGAATAGTTATAAAAAAATTACGAGTGATTTTTTGGAGCTACGAGCCTTGAAAGGTACAGACACATAGACACAAAAAAGCCTTAAACTTAGAACACCTTTCTTCTTCAGTCGGTGGTTAAAAAGTTTATCTGAAGCGTTAAACGTGTCTTTAGGACTTAGAGGCACAATATTACATAAAAATATTGGTACTTTTCTCCCTATTTATCAGAAATATAAATAGAAACGTAAAGGCAGAAAACGCTTAAAACGCGCGGGTGAGCGATCGGACCTGGCTGACGTCACACGCGAAATCGCCGGGCTAAAAACAGATTTTGAAAATCCAAACTTTAAAAAATCGTAGAAAATTCAGTTTTTGAGCTATCGCCAAAATTCTTTCACAGTTGTCCTTACAATCTTCTAGACTTTTGATTTAAGCTATAAAAACAGGAAAAAATGCCTAACTCATCTTCCTCATTACAAAGTTGTATGCACTTCAACCGACGACTGACGTCGGGGCGGCGTGTGACGTGGGCCAGTTGTAAACAAGTACCTATAGATAGCTCAACTGCTTCATGTGTACATATTATAAATATTGTATATACTGTATTAGTCGTAATTTTCTTTATGAATAAACTAGAATTTACTAAGCAGCTATTTGGTTCCAAAAAAAAAATGTAATTACTTATTTAAAATAAATAAAGACCGGTCAGTCCAAAAATAAATTGTTTTCTAATTCCAACGAACCCAAAATATTACACAGAAGTAGAAACAAAGTTATTAACCTAACTAGATACTCTAAGGGCCTGTTTCACCATCACGCTACTCGATACTTTAAAATATTTTTATATTTGTTTTTGACAAGAAAGTGTAAAGTAGAGACAATGTTTGGTTTGAAACTAAGTATAACTAGATCAGTCTGTTATGAACTACTTACATGTAGCACGAGATATCTCTCTTATAATTAATAAAACTATTCAGAGCACGAAGAACAGGTTGCACCAGCCCCAGCCCCAGCCCCAGCACCAGCCCCAGCCCCAGCCCCAGCCCCAGCACCAGCCCCAGCCCCAGCCCCAGCCCCAGCCCCAGCCCCAGTCTCAGCCCCAGCCCCAGCCCCAGCCCCAGCCCCAGCCCCAGCCCCAGCCCCAGCCCCAGCCCCAGCCCCAGCCCCAGTCTCAGCCCCAGCCCCAGCACCAGCACCAGCCCCAGCCCCACGCATTCACTTGACATCTTTATTGGCTCACGTGCTCCTGCTGAGAACATTTCACGTGATCGAATGAGAAGTGATCAAATAGAACATATACCGTGGGATGGTGATGATGATGCTGAATGTTCACGGTGCTAAGTGCTAGGTGCTAAGGGCGCTGTAGGCTTCATGCAAATTCAGCGCAGCTAATAGGCAATTTGGATTATTTAGATCGTTTTAATTTGGGATCGGATGGGAAACACGAGCCGCCAAAATTGATATTATTACTTGCATCGGCTGTATTTCATCATCGTGCAGTCAACATCATGTGATGTTGACTGAAAATTGACTGAATTGACTGAACGTGTAAGACTGAAAATCAGCCACTTTTGTTTATAAAGCAGATAAAATCAAACGCGATTATAATTTATTCAGTGTTTCAAATAGTGTATAATGACACTATTTGAAACACTGAATAAATTATTGGCTGCTGATGCTAACTTTGGATTAATAACTAAATTATGGTCAGTTGTCTTCATATTGAAATGTAGACTCCGGGTCATGCAGAGGTCTGCGAGCTCACCTGATGGCTCGGTGGGGCACACGGGGGGGCACACAGGGGGGCGCGGTGGTGCACGGGTTAAAGCTTTCGCTTCTCCGAAATGATGATGACCGCTGTTCACCTGTGCCTAAATTATACTCCGCAAACTAATTTAATTCAAAAGTTTAATTTCAGACCATTCTTAGTAGATAGGTACCATAGATTAATATTGTGACAGATTATAAATATAGAACAGACATTGAGATACAAAATGCAACATACAACAATATTATTTTTTAGCTAAAACGATAACCAAATAATAGTCAAAAAGTGTAGGCGTTTCTGAGGACGTGGAGCTGTGCTCTTTTGTCTTCAAAGTACAGAAGCGGTAGACTACCACATCCAACCAGCAGAATATTGCTGCGCTGGTGCTACGCCGGTGCTGCGCTGGTGCTGCGCTGGTGCTGCGCTGGTGCTGCGCTGGTGCTGCGCTGGTGCTGCGCTGGTGCTGCGCCGGTGCTGCGCTGGTGCTGCGCTGGTGCTGCGCTGGTGCTGCGCCGGTGCTGCGCTGGTGCTGCGCTGGTGCTGCGCTGATGCTGCGCTGGTGCTGCGCTGGTGCTGTGCCAGTGCTGCGCTGGTGCTGCGCTGGTGCTGCGCTGGTGCTGCGCTGGTGCTGCGCTGGTGCTGCGCCGGTGCTGCGCTGGTGCTGCGCTGGTGCTGTGCCAGTGCTGCGCTGGTGCTGCGCTGGTGCTGCGCTGGTGCTGCGCCAGTGCTGCGCTGGTGCTGCGCTGGTGCTGCGCCGGTGCTGCGCTGGTGCTGCGCTGGTGCTGCGCTGGTGCTGCGCCGGTGCTGCGCTGGTGCTGCGCTGGTGCTGCGCTGGTGCTGCGCCGGTGCTGCGCTGGTGCTGCGCTGGTGCTGCGCTGGTGCTGCGCTGGTGCTGCGCCGGTGCTGCGCTGGTGCTGCGCTGGTGCTGTGCCAGTGCTGCGCTGGTGCTGCGCCGGTGCTGCGCTGGTGCTGCGCTGGTGCTGCGCTGGTGCTGCGCTGGTGCTGCGCCGGTGCTGCGCTGGTGCTGCGCTGGTGCTGTGCCAGTGCTGCGCTGGTGCTGCGCCGGTGCTGCGCTGGTGCTGCGCTGGTGCTGTGCCAGTGCTGCGCTGGTGCTGCGCTGGTGCTGTGCCAGTGCTGCGCTGGTGCTGCGCTGGTGCTGCGCTGGTGCTGCGCCGGTGCTGCGCTGGTGCTGCGCTGGTGCTGTGCCAGTGCTGCGCTGGTGCTGCGCTGGTGCTGCGCTGGTGCTGCGCCGGTGCTGCGCTGGTGCTGCGCTGGTGCTGTGCCAGTGCTGCGCTGGTGCTGCGCCGGTGCTGCGCTGGTGCTGCGCTGGTGCTGTGCCAGTGCTGCGCTGGTGCTGTGCCAGTGCTGCGCTGGTGCTGCGCTGGTGCTGCGCTGGTGCTGCGCTGGTGCTGTGCCAGTGCTGCGCTGGTGCTGCGCTGGTGCTGCGCTGGTGCTGCGCCGGTGCTGCGCTGGTGCTGCGCTGGTGCTGTGCCAGTGCTGCGCTGGTGCTGTGCCAGTGCTGCGCTGGTGCTGCGCTGGTGCTGCGCCGGTGCTGCGCTGGTGCTGCGCTGGTGCTGTGCCAGTGCTGCGCTGGTGCTGTGCCAGTGCTGCGCTGGTGCTGCGCTGGTGCTGCGCTGGTGCTGCGCTGGTGCTGTGCCAGTGCTGCGCTGGTGCTGCGCTGGTGCTGCGCTGGTGCTGCGCTGGTGCCGGTGCTTGCTGCATCAATATTTGATACGTAAAAGGTCAAAAGCGAACATTGTATAGCGAATTTTCAGTAATTTACAGAATCTTGATATTCTATGAAGTGAGGTAGAGATATAGTGTTCTATACTCGTTTGGTTTAGATTCCTAAATTCTAGCTAGTAGGACGTTGCAAAATAATTATTGCACCTTACTGAGCCAGCTACGAGTAGGTATGGTCAAAACAGGTACGTATGGTCAAAACAGGTACTCTGTTACTGTGGCATGGATACATGCTATTCATGGCCAGGTCTACGAAGGACATTTCGAAACTATCCTAATGCCGATGGATACACGACGTGTCAATCGGCTAGTAAGTAAGCAAATAAAGCATTGTACACTAATCTATATTGCACGGTAGGTAGGTATAGCCGCGGCATCGTTTTCAGTTGGCGACGCGCAGAGCCGCTCCATCATCCAATCATTAGGCTCTCCGTGAACGCATATATTGATAATGTCGTCGACAGGTGGCGCTCCGCGCGTCAGCCTCGTCACTGTATCCGGTACCCGTAGCACCAGTTACTCAGTTAGTTGCTGCAGTACACTAAATACTGAAACAAAACTTTCAAATATTTACAGTTTAGCTGGTTTCAGTAAGGAGCAGTGAAGCCTATTATGGGAGTGAACGAGTTATGCCGGTACACCGGTGTCATTACAGACACATGGGACTAACATCTATATATGGCACAGAGTGCACTTCCTCAGTGGACGTGCCCAGTGAGGCGATTCACTGTTATAGGCAGTAGATACTACTTAACACTAGGTGGGCCATCGGATTGTTCCATCATTAAAATTGTTTAAAAAAAATGGTGCATACTACTCAAGGTCAGACAACTCTACTTGTTTTGTCGATTAATAAAAAGAAGTAGCTGTAGGAAACTAGTGCTAAGTACAGTAGAGATCACCAAATTAATTATCATTTCGACAATAATGAGGCACTTGTGCTCAGAGCACGGCGCGGCGTCAGTGTTGCGTGTCAGTGTGTAGTATTGTAGGTATCAGACAAGAGCCGAGCGCGTGCTGATCAACATTGCTATTTAATCACCGCGTGAGCTGAGCCTTGTGTCTGGGGGCTTGTGTGTGGGCCTCAGGGTGAGCTCTGCTCTTCTAAATAGATACCAGCAAACAGCGGTTCTAAAAAGCTTGCTTTTCAAACAAGTAAATAATAATAATACTAGTCAGCATAGATAGTAGCACCCATATACCTGTTTTTAAAGTAAACTACAAGAAGTTTTGACTTTGACAGATGTTACTCAATCGGTATAGCTTTGCCTGCCGCGCGGTGGCTAGTCAGTTCGAATCCCACCAAGAACAAACATTTGGTGTGTTGGTCAACATAGATAGTTGTTTTGTATCTGGGTGTCGATCTGAATGCCCATCTCTCGGTAGTCCGATAGCCATATAAGACTTACAGAAACAGTTACTTTAGGAAAATGTATGGATTTGAGTCCTGAGTCCTGAGAGTTTCATAGAAATAGATTATCTAAGTAATAAGTTCTTAGAAAATGTGATTGAGTTGTTATTTAGGTAATGAGTAGAGCCTGTGTACTCGACGTGTACTCGTGTACTCGACGTGTACTCGTGGATAATTGCGGAGGCCTTTTGTGCCGCTTTATCACTTATAAGGAGTTAATTAATGGAAGGAAGTACCAACAGATGAGCCCCCGAGGGGCTACAATTACTAGGGCGTGCTTGTTGAAACTTTCAGAATTATCATCATCATTTTAGCTCGTTTAAATGAATGCATGAAATATACTTTACTGGAATTACCGTCGACCGCATCGTCACTTAACATCCGATGAGATTGCGGTCAAAAGTTTGCTTAAGTATAATGTGTAAAAAAAAGCTCAGTGGGTGGGTAAACCTTACAATGGTGTTCGTGTGGCCGAAGATGAAATTCTCTCTGTTATTGTTTACGATCCCCGTGTTTTATATTTTTAATTGTGCTAAGTTCCCCTCGAGCGGATGCTGCGGCAGTGGCGGTGCTACTTGCAAGTTTTTGCATAAATAGTAGCGCTCGATGCCTCACCTCGAGACGTTGAGCAATGCAACTTTATTTCCGTGCAGTGTTTTATTGACAGCATTTAACAAATTGTTATTTGCAGCGAACTCAGAGGGAATAATAAAATATGGTAGAGCAAAATGTTTAGTAAATGGTAAATGATTCAGCCAAAGTTTACATTGAGAAATAATAGTCGGAAAATCTAAGAAAATAGTGGCATTTCAAAACGCATCTTTTTATTGTTCGTCTATTCCATTTCACTACTATGCAATGGTTTCAGTATTATCTCTCAACAATCTCGACATTCTGTAAAGGGCCATCTTGCGCCGCTTCGTGCCTTTTTCAACACGAGATGGCGCTGCGTCGATTTTCTCACACATAGCTTCTGTTAGTATTGGATACTTTAAACGGCGCTTAAGTCCGCCCTTATCACAAAGTATCCATTCGCTTTATGCGGTTTGTATCTTTGTGTGGCAACGACGACGACGCAAATCATTTCTTGCATGTTGGACGTCATTTTAGAGGCCATCAAACGTTGAATGTAGGTGTTCTATGATTTTTGTGTTGGTTATTGGGACCATTTTCGTGGTTATACCATGCTAAAAAGGTACGTCTATTTCTATGATCCTTTTAGGAGTTTTACTGAGCTTTAATTTGTTGTACAGAGTGGTTACAAGAAGCTGTATGATGTGGTTGCATGCGGGCAGGCACCGGTCGGAGGCTGTAGGCGCGTACCAGTTTGCGCGAATTGGTACATTCCCCCGCGAGTACATATTTAATGCGACCATCAGCGGCCGCCATTACTGCCGTAACTCCCATCGCAACCGCTAAATATGGCGGAGTTCCGCACGAGGGACCAAACCCACCTTCGGCGGACTCATAAGGGATATCCTAGGTTCAAAACTTACTTTTGGGAATTATAAGATGTTCGCATTCAGTCTATTGGGATGGGCCACGATCAAAATGAAAAATCGTTTGATATAAAACGAATTTATTTGTATTTTTGATTGATTAGTTACCTACCAAACTTACCTACCAGCCACGCTCACTGCTGAAAACAACTGTTAAAGGACAGTAGCTACCGAACACAAACCAATTTCGTCAATTCGGAGATCAATAAAATTGATGAATGTAATCTCAGATTAAAAAAAAACTTTCGATCAATGGCTGACAGAACTCGTGTCGTACTGCGTAGTCCTTCGTAGTGATTTTAAGCAATTACAATTAAAAATGGAAGCGGTTCTTAAAGGCCTGCCTCGACACGCAATCTCACTTACAAACTAAATAATAAAATTAAATCCAGTTGTGTATGTTCTCGAGCTCCAGTATTGAATGAAAGGCTCCGCAGGTAGCTCGCTACCTGCCGGTGACGAATCGGACGATAACTTTGAGTAATTTGACGCGTCACAAATTACGTAAAATCAACAACTGGTAAATTAGATAAGGTAACGGAATGACTGAGTTTAAATGATACAGTTTGATTCAGTAAACTCACAAGGATTATTTGATACTGCTTATACAAACTAGGTTTTTAGCGTTGGTTTACAATTGATACGTAACTTTGGCCTACTAGTCTAGTCTAGATACTCATTATTAAACGAACGTTAATGTTTCATGTAGATATGTGTTTATTTGGTTAAAAAAAAATCTATCTTATCTTCCTGGATTTATGTTGCTCTAAAATAAATATTTCTATTAATTAGGTACTATTAAACCTACATCGTATAATAAGAAGTCGTACAATCTGTCTCATCATCAAATAACCCAAAAGAGCCATCGTGGACCTTACACGAAACCGTATTACGATAGCCTCGACCTTACCTTTCATCATGTTATCAACCTTTTGTGGTCTGGATACCTATTTAGGTTTATTTCTATGAGACTAAATGGCTCTATGTTGTGTAGGACTAGCTCTTCTGAAGTTCACTTGTCAATTGACCAAATTATTTAGCAAATTTAAGGCCAACAAGGGTCTCTGTCAAAGTGATCACGTGATGCGTGAAGTAAAGTTCTGAGTTCTCACGAGTAGGACAACTCTATATTTAGTGAGCTAAAAGAAAATGATAGCAGGCCTTGTCAACTAAAAGCTCACTACTGAGGATTTGAGACCTTTGTCATTATCAAGTTATCGAACTTTTACTTATTTTCACTGTAACAGGAAGTAGAGAATGATTGCTCAGAGAATATACTTTTTGTCGGCTGTAATATTATTTCTGTAATATTATTTAGTTCCGGCGTGTCGATCAATCAATCATATTTAATAGGTAAAAGTTACTTTTGTACACAATGCTGCCTAATAAAATATTTATTTTATTGCAAATTATTATTTTCCTCATGCTTGCTGGATTTCAAACGGGATAAGTTTATAACAAACCTACTTATAATAATTTATGTAGTGGTTTTTGTAAGTACTATGTTAAAATTTAACAAGAAGTTTACTCATATAACTCACTGTAGTCATTTTACAGTTTTATAACCATACAATCATCAATTTATTTGAATCAATGATTTATATAATATTTGTTTTTAATTAAAGGGAACCTTCAAAGAACAACGACTTTCGCACTTTGCCGTCTTTTGCAGTGTTCAATATACGGGGTGTCCATTTTAGCGCCGTGCCGTTTGAGCTGCCGCGCCCCGCCCTGCCCCGCCCCGTCCCGCCCCGCCGCGCTGCTTCAAGTAGTAAGTCTCGGAGACGTGTTAAATAATTCCGTGTGTGTCTCACAGTCGCAGTGCCAGTGGATGCCTGAAATACACTCAAACTTGACTTTAGTCTAGAATAGCTAATTTGGTCGGTTTTTTACAACTGACTTTGGTAGTGATGCTATTTAAATCTTATTTAAGCTTACAGCAAAAAGCAACTTGCGGTTTTCATTACTACCCGCACCCTTAAGTGGTGATTTTTGCAAATATTCTACAGAGATTGAATTATTTTACAAAGAGCACCAAAGTTGAGAAGTAGTGTATCTCCAGGTGGCACTCGAGGCGCACTGCACCCTGCCCCCTGCACCCTGCACCCTGCACCCTGCCCCCTGCACCCTGCACCCTGCACCCTGCCCCCTGCACCCTGCACCCTGCACCCTGCACCCTGCACCCTGCACCCTGCCCCCTGCACCCTGCACCCTGCACCCTGCACCCTGCACCCTGCACCCTGCCCCCTGCACCCTGCACCCTGCACCCTGCACCCTGCCCCCTGCACCCTTCACCCTGCACCCTGCCCCCTGCACCCTGCACCCTGCACCCTGCCCCCTGCACCCTGCACCCTGCACCCTGCCCCCTGCACCCTGCACCCTGCACCCTGCCCCCTGCACCCTGCACCCTGCACCCTGCACCCTGCACCCTGCACCCTGCACCCTGCCCCCTGCACCCTGCACCCTGCACCCTGCACCCTGCCCCCTGCACCCTGCACCCTGCACCCTGCCCCCTGCACCCTGCACCCTGCACCCTGCCCCCTGCACCCTGCACCCTGCACCCTGCCCCCTGCACCCTGCACCCTGCACCCTGCACCCTGCACCCTGCACCCTGCACCGGCACACCGCGCAGCCTGTCCGCCGGTCGGTTGTTAATGATCTGTGAGGCGTTTAGCACGATCTACTATTGTACGTGTTCCGTTTAACTCACTTACCTACTTGTTACCTTGCTATTTATTAATCGTTGAAAACTGCAAGAAAACTTTTCATTATTAAAAACCATCAAACAAACGACCACTTCAACAAATACAACATTATTAAATGTGCTGTGCACATGCATCCTTACAGGCAGCTAGAGAGCTAACCGATTCATTACATGCGAAATGGTCGCGTCACTTTATCTCATAAAAAAATCACTTGCTTATTTGTGGGCACAAGGTAAGTACCTCGTGTTGACATTGGTAATTATTTCATGAATTTTTATTAAAAACATGTGAAAAAAAATGCTATAGCTGAAAGCCTGCGGCTATTGCGTAAACTCTAACCTCTAACCAAAGTAGTGTTCAAACTAAGTTATATTCGAGCAAACAGCGAACTATTCTGCTCTGCGGCTAGTTCTCAGACAGTTGGTCCAATAAAACTGCGGCTAGTGCTCACTCGGCTAATCCGCCGCTAAGTTAATCAATAAAGTTCCTTTAATTAGGTTCGGGTCTCGCCGGAACACCCCGAGCTAGCACTAAACAAAGCTGACGCTAAACACTGGCTAAATAAACCTAGCTTTTGTTTTGGGAGATAAACGGTCGCTAAGAAACTGCCTCTGCAACATGACGGCCGTAATAACGGCCAATTATGTACACCTTTAATACTGCTAAATGATTCTAATGCTATAATGTCTTTTTCAACAAGCAAGGCATAGAATATAGCAGTAGTACTAGGCGCTAGAAAGTTATTATTTACCTATCTACTAAACTGCGTCTCATCTCTGCGTAAAAATGTAATCTCTACATTGACCTTTGTGATTGTTTTGTGATTCGTTTTAAGTAAGTATTCGATTTAGGTACCTATTTTTGTTGTTGTTTATATGTACTTACAAAATATATTACTCACAATATCTACTGCGGATCTCGTTAATACTCTGACGGCCACGGAATTTCAGAAAATGTGAAGCTTTACTCAAGAGGAACTCCTTTCAGGGGTCGCGCGCGCCGAACAAGAGTAACCACGCGACACTAACTATCGAGTTTTATTTGTGCTTTAAGTCATCTATTTACACTCGTTCTAAAAACATCGCGCAACACGTAAACAATTAAGGCAAACGGCTTCAATTTTTTGTCCATCAAATTGGTTTTTATGGAGGCTACGTTTTCCAAGAGTTATGGTTTTAAAAAGACTAAAAAAAATTACTTACTTAGTTCTTTTTATTTAATACTTATGTTTCATCGTTTTTATAGAGGCTGTAACATAATGTCCCTATAAGTCAGAAATGGGGTTATTCTACACGTCATGGCGAACAATATAATTTGTTCTACGACTTTTAATATTTCGAAGTTTTTCATTCACGAAAAGCATCTTAAAATTTTCTTAAAAATAGCGTTGCCCACGTGTTAAAGTGTCTATGTGTGGGTGCGATGTGATAAGAGAGTGCTTGAGCATGTGTACTGGATGGATACATTATGTAAAGTAAATAAACAATGAAAGTAGTCACTTTCTAGGACAAAAAAAAAATGGAATTTTAAACATGTTGTATTCAACTTTTACATATGCCAATCTATTCACGTGTTTGGTCTGAATAAAGCCCCTTTCGGCTTATAGGGATAATATGTTACACGTTGTATATAGATACTGTGGTTCTACGACGCGCCTGTCTCACTCCTGATTGATACTGTGGTGTTTAACCATAGACTATATAATGTATATGTTGAAGTGTCAATATGACAGTGACATTTAGCATTGTTGGATAGAAAAATAAACGATCACTCTGGCTACTCCCGCACCACGCTGTTTTCTTGTGTTCCCGTTTCTTCCTGATATTCTCCATTGGCGACGAAGATAAACAGGATAAACAGTTATTGCGTGAATACGGCGACCGTAAACAATGTCGGTCGGTAAAATTAAAGAATTTGACGTCGATTCGGGCAATTGGACGCTGTATTGCGGGCGCGTCGAGATGTACTTCTGCGCGAACGCAATAAAGGAAGAACTCAAGCTGCCCACACTGATATCACTGGTTGGTGACAAGGTGTACGAGTTAATGGTTAATTTATGCAATCCGAAGAAGCCTACGGACCTTAAATATGAAGAACTCATAACCATTGTGCGT
Source organism: Gandaritis pyraliata (assembly GCA_947859175.1). Taxonomy (NCBI): domain Eukaryota; kingdom Metazoa; phylum Arthropoda; class Insecta; order Lepidoptera; family Geometridae; genus Gandaritis; species Gandaritis pyraliata. The sequence continues at coordinate 9,810,472 of OX401866.1, read as the reverse complement.
GAGCATTTACAACCCAAGCCATCTATCATGGCGGAACGTTTTCGCTTTCGGCAAAGACGGCAAGAAATTGGAGAAAGCATAGCGCAGTATATTGCCTTGTTGAAGAAACTCTCAAAGGATTGTGATTTTAAGGACACATTGAATGATAATTTGCGCGATCAATTCGTGTGCGGGGTGAGTAGCGAGCTTATCAGACAGAGGTTATTCTCGGAACCGGAGCTTACGTACGCCAAGGCGTTAACCTTGGCTATGGCCTTAGAAGCCGCTGAAAGAGACGCGGCGGCCGTGGATACTACGGCAGCGTCAAGCGGCGTGGCAGCGGCGGCCAGCACGAGCGCCGTGCACGCGCTCACAGCGACGGCGGCACGTGGCGGGAGGTTCCAAAACTCAACGCGCAACGCGACGGTAGCAACGGCGGCATACTCGCCGGCGGCTCGAATGCGCGGATGTAAGGCGTGTGGAGGACAGCATCAATGGGACAGCTGCCGATACAAGAATTTTGTATGCAGCAGTTGCCGGAATAAGGGCCATTTGAGAAGAGTGTGCCCACATAAAAATACGACCAGAGCGAGTGGCAGCGGTGGTGGCGACAGTCGGTACCAGACCGGCGCGCATTACGTGCAGCCGGGCGCGGACAGCGAGGGATCAGACTCTGAAGTGGAGATAGAGGAGCCATTATTTCAAATGGCGCTAGGCGATTATAAGCCGGTGAGTTTGAAGTTGACAGTGAACGGGCGTCAGCTTAGAATGGAAGTAGACACTGGGTCCCCGGGCTCGTGCATTAGTAAAAAAACTTATGAAAGTTTGTTTAGTGATGTTAAATTAGAAAAATCTAAGTATGTGTTCCTTTTTTATGACGGAAAATCTAAGGTGAGGCCCTTAGGTGTTCTGAAGGCCAAAGTGAGTTGTAACGGCCAGGAGAAAGTGTTAGACTTGTTTGTGGTAGATACAGCCGTAACCACGTTGATAGGTAGACAATGGCTCGCTGAATTAGGAATACAAATACCCATTTTAAAACCATCTCACATCAACAGTAATTTTAAGATTGAACCTGTAAATGATGTACTTCGGGGAATGCTTGACAGATATAAGGGGTTGTGGAGTGGTGGTCTGGGCCGGTACACGGGAGGGTGCGCTACGCTGAGGGTGCGCGAGGGTGCTGCGCCGGTATTTCACCGCGCTAGGCCGGTGCCCTACGCACTGCGTGAACGCGTCGACGCCGAGCTCGACGCGATGCTGCGCGACGGCATCATCGAGCCGGTCGACTGCTCGGACTGGGCGACGCCACTGGTGTTGCTAAATAAGAGTGATGGTGGACTTCGTCTATGTGCGGACTTTAAGGTAACTCTTAATCCTGTTCTACTGGTCGATCGATATCCGCTGCCGAGAATAGACGATTTACTCTCAAACTTAGCTGGAGGGGAGGAGTTCACAAAAATAGACTTATCCCAAGCGTACAATCAGATTTGCCTCTCGGAGGACTCCAAGAAGTATTGTGTAAGTATTGTGTATTGTGTAGTAAGGTGCTGGCGCACTATGACCCGGCATGCGAGTTGGTGTTGACGTGCGACGCTAGCGCGGTGGGTATCGGCGGCGTCCTATCTCAGCGCGATACCCGCGATGGCGGCGGCGGGGAGGAGCGTGCCGTGGCCTATGTATCGAGGAAGCTCACTAAAGCTGAGCAAGGTTACGCGCAAATACATCGCGAGGCGTTAGCTATTGTTTATTGCGTGAAAAAGTTTCATCAGTACCTTTTAGGCAGGAGATTCCGATTGAAAACCGATCATAAGCCACTTGTCAGCATTTTCGGACCCCAAAAGGGGATACCTACTATGGCTGCTAGCCGTATGCAACGATGGGCGCTGATACTATCTGCGTACAATTTCACGATAGAATACGTAGGTACCTATAGCAACGGAGCAGATATTTTATCGCGTTTACCAGTGACCGAGAAGTGTACGGAGGAGCCTCCAGAACAAACTTACCTTCACTTTGCTGCTAATGCAATGCTGCTTGATAGCGAGGCGATTAGGCGGGAGACTGCAAAGGATCCTGTGTTGAGTCGGGTGTGCGGTTACATTGAAAATGGATGGCCGAAGGAAGTAGAAGTAAAACAACTTGATCCGTACTTAGCTAGACGAACTGAGCTGTACATAGAAATAGGCTGTGTTATGTGGGGGCATAGGTTAGTCATTCCCGAGGCGTGTAGACAATCTATACTACGAGAATTGCATGAGCCCCATATGGGCATTGTAAAGACAAAAGCGTATGCGCGTAGTTACGTGTGGTGGCCGGGCCTAGACGAGGCGGTGGAGGCGGTGTGTCGCGCGTGCGTCACATGCGCCGCAGTGGCGCCAGCGCCGCCGGGGGCACCTCCCGCGCCATGGCGGTGGCCGCACTCGCCTTATGAAAGGGTCCATTTAGATTTCCTGGGTCCAGTCGATGGTCAAACCTACTTGGTGTCGGTCGATGCAAGGTCCAAATGGATCGAAGCCTTTAAGATGTCGCGCACGACGGCTGACGCAACAATAGGTAAGTTAAGAGAATCCTGGGCGCGGTGGGGAATTCCAAAGCAAGTAGTATCTGATAATGGCCCACCGTTTACGAGTTCTCAGTTTAGGAACTTTTTACAAGGTAATGGAATCCATCAGATGTTCTCCGCCCCATATCATCCTGCCTCCAACGGAGCGGCGGAAAATGCGGTAAAAATTATAAAAAGTGTGATAAAAAAGGCGCGACGCGAGGGGATCGACGCCGAGCTGGCGATCCAGAGGTACTTATTAGTTTACCACAACACGCCGCATTGTGCGACAGGCGAGAGTCCCGCCCAGCTTTTGCAAGGAAGGCGTCTAAGAACGCGTTTAGATATCATTAAACCTGATCATGGTCGTAAGTTACGTGACAAAGAGCTGGAGGCTGTGGAGCACGCTAAACAGTCCCGGCAATTACGTCCCGGTGATTCAGTATGGTATAGGGATTTTGGGACCGCTGCAAAATGGTCCGCGGGACAAGTATTGGAGAGGCTCGGTACTAACAATTATTCTGTCAAGTCATCTGGTGGTTCGGCAGCGCATAGGCATATCGACCAGCTAAAACGCAAGAGTTCATGTATATTCCCAAGCGAGTTAGAGGTAAACACCAATGGCGGAGCCGAGTCCGGGTCGCCGCCGCCGCCGCCGGTGGTGGTGGTCGAACCATCCGTCTCGGCAGAGGTGGTGGAGCCAAGTTCTCGTAAAAACCCTAGTAACAATCCGTTGATCAGGCATAGTGACGCCCCTTCCGAGACCGGCGCAGATGCACCTGGGGGGAGTAAACCGAGCGACAAAAGAATTCGTCGGCCGGTGCATAGGTATGGGTTTGAAATAGATTAGGTAGAGGGAGTGTACAAGAATTACTGAAGAATGTTAAAGCTTAAAATGTTTAATTAATGTATGTTAAGTTTATAGTTTAGATTAAAATGTAAACTCTTCAGTGGTTGGGGGTTCCAGCTCATATTTATCAGTTAATTAGTTATTAGTACCTAGATATACCTAGGGTCTTGCCTAATGGGTTCAAAAGAAAACAAGTATTATATTAGTTAATGTCTTTATTCAGTCACACCTTGTTAAGTGGTGTGTTTTTAGTTAGGTTCAATATAAGACTTCTATTACATAAATGCCGATTGTAATAGTGTTATTTTAACAGTGGAGGATTGTGGTGTTTAACCATAGACTATATAATGTATATGTTGAAGTGTCAATATGACAGTGACATTTAGCATTGTTGGATAGAAAAATAAACGATCACTCTGGCTACTCCCGCACCACGCTGTTTTCTTGTGTTCCCGTTTCTTCCTGATATTCTCCAGATACAAAGCCATCCTGTTTGAATATTGGATCGGTACGAAACCAATCTAGTACCGACGATTAGCTGAGGTGCTTCTCCGATACTCATGTGTTTGATATAGATTGCGTTGAACACAAACACTTGAGTACGTATCTTGCGACCGAGCCACGACAGGCAAATTCCAAAAATCCAATCACTGCAGCTGCTGTCAAACCATTCTAAATTGTAAGGACTTACAAAAGGTGGTTGCCTTATGCCAGTTCCAAACCAATCGCGAGGTACATTGCGGGCCGGCCTCGTCTCGCACGAGCTCTGTGTCGCATGCTAATTGCAACCGACGCGGAACATCGTCTACCGTTCTATTCCGGAGCCTGTACCCTCTAATTGCATTAGCTTCGTCTTGCAAGCGAGTTCCACTGTTGGAATGCATTATAACGTTTTCGACACGTTCTCTATACAGCTCGAACATTTTGGTCACATACAAAATGTAAGTAATGGGAGAAATCTGTTCTAGTTAGTCCTATTGCCTGTTCTATTGATACAATTGATTCAAAACCTGGTGGTGATTTCAGCCGTAAGAGGTTCGTCTACTACTACACCTTCATAGTTTTTTGAAGCGACTGTTTTTGTGCACGCAGCTGTCTGGGTGGGACCGCCCTAACTAATAATAGGTGCTCATCATGCGAGCACAGCGATAGCCGCACAATTGCAAATTATTCAGATTTCGTTCCCGAATGAATCCGCACCAAATGATAATAGCTTTTATCTCCACAAAGAAGGCTTCTTGTGGCGCTGGAACATTCCGGAACAATAAGGACTATTAAAACTTGGCCAAGATTATTAATAGACTGAGTAGAGAAGCGGTAATCTGAAGAGGATAAGCGACTATGAAAACATTTTTTGTTATTTATTAAATAATGGATTTGTATGAGGTAAATAAAACTACTATAGCTAAGTTTTTAATGTTTTGTTTTACAATGTTTTGTAAGAAGCGAGCATACTCATTTACCCATTTTTCTCTGTAAGAAATTGCGATCCTCGATTTTTAAGAGTAAAAATAAACTAAATAAAACTCTGGCTTGCCACTACTACTATACTATACTACGAGTAGAGAACTGTACGTAGCTAACGTACAGTTGTTCTCTGCGGTCGCGATGCGATCACGGACCGATTGCCGCAAAGCGTAATGTGCGCGCACCGAATATTTTTAACAAGTCTCGCCATCATTAGGGACACACGCCGTCTACCCTCCGCATTGTACACTACACGATACCTATCTCTATTTAGGTTCGGCCAAAACGCTGAAACTGGATAGGAAACTATTTTAGGTTAGTTTCAAATTCCCTAATTTTGAACTTCCGGCTGCAAAGAAGATTTAAGTTTTTTTATGGTCGTTTTTGAAATATTGATCCGTTTGCTGAAGTTTTAATACCTTTGGATAATCAAAGTTTTTAGCCAACTGCTTTCCATCTTATGTTCCTTAGCTCTTTTTATAATCTGTAGTCTTTTATTTTATTTTCGCGATTCCTCCTTGATTGGAGCGGTTGGATCTGTGAGTCCGTTTTATACTAATGCATACTCGTACATGAAAGTGGCCAATTACATGACGAGGTCGGATAGAGTATTTTTATTAGATGTGAGCTACAAGCTATATAGGCTATGAGCTACGTATCACGTGCTACGCTACGAGCTACGGGTCATGTGCTACGTCACGAGCTACGAGCTACGGGTCATGTGCTACGTCACGAGCTACGAGCTACGGGTCATGTGCTACGTCACGAGCTACGAGCTACGGGTCATGTGCTACGTCACGAGCTACGAGCAGCTACGGGCTACGGGCCGCGAGCTACGGGGCTACGAGCGACAGCTTACAATCTATTGTGGCCTAGTAATCTACAGGTCATTTAATTTCATTTAAAGCCTCGGCTTTTTAAATTATAATGCTAATCCAAAACAAAGTTAAATCACTCATAAACATTTACCGTCAGCCTACGGAATAAGTTATTCGCGACGCATCTCAATAACTGTGTTACTGTAAACCCCCCCCCCTCCCCCCCCCTCCCCCCCCTCCCCCCCATCACCCTTTCCGCGCAATAACGACGCAGAATAAACAGGCGCGCTCGTGTTCTTGTGAAAAACATTCGGCTTGAGCCGCGACCTCCAGACCTTACACGAGGACTCGGGCTACACGACCGAGCGGAGAGTTCCCCTTTGTTCACGCAGGTAACTACCCTAAAATCATGGACAAGTATCGTTTTCGCAAATGAAACTGGCTCCAGTAGGAGAAAACATGATCACGCATTGTCTCTCTTTTGGTTGTAGAATACATCAAATACTTTATTCTTTTCCCTGCGCTCTGGTGGGCCGGCTCGTGGGCTCGATAGGACTGAGTGTCGAAAAACACATTCAAGTAACACCAGTATTCGCTGAAAGTCAGCTATCTTTAGCTGACTACATATTACAAGTTACTCTCTTGTTACTCGCTTAAGGTCCTCCCGCTCCGCTGGTCGCTCCGCTGGTCGCTCCGCTCATGCCGCGACCGCTGCCCGGTATCTCGCTCAGCGTCCCGGCGCGCGGCTCCTTACATTTGCATATCAAAGCGATCGCGCGTCGCCTTCACGTAATGCGTTCGCGAAATAAGGCACCTTCACACGACGGGCCGTGCTACTCGAGAGCACGCTACCAGTCAAAAAACTATGCGTTTTCGTTACCAGGGACAAAGGAATCCCACTCGCTGCGTTCTACAGTGATGCATTTTAGTGTTAACTTTTATGATATTTTTTAATGAGGAAAAATAACAAGCTGGTGATCCACCTGAGGTTAAGCGGTCACCTTTACCTGTAACAATGCACTACCTCCTACCGAGGCAAAAACATTGTATAAATAACAGAATTACCAACGGTTCTAATATGGATGGAGAAGGCCCAAAATCAATTTTCCTGGGAGGCGTGGGTCCAACAGTGCACTTCTGCTATTGCTGATATTTTATTGATGATAATTATATTGTTCACAGTCGTGTGAATGCAGCCTAAGCTGTGTTGCCGGGATGCTGTGACGCAGAGACTGGTCCGTGTGATGTATCGGCAGCAGGTCGACTGTTGTTCAGCTCAGGAACAGCACTTGGAGGCGTCACTGTGACGTTTTCTTTGATTTCATCATCTTGGTTTATCCAAGTTACGAACTATATTATATTCCAAATTTCATACAAGTTGGTTCAGTAGTTTCGACGTGATTGAAACACGAACATCTAAACTTACACATTTATAATAACAGTAAGGTTTTGTTGGACCTTTCTTAGGGTCAAACACTCGGTGTTATTCACTAAACGGGATTTACTTCCGGTCGCTGTCTAGCGTCTAGCCTTCGCCTATAATACAATGTATTTTATTCCGATCCGTATATTATGCATCCAAAAAGGAGCATGAAGTAGTTTCAGCTACAATTGGGAATGTCAAGCGTCCGAGCGTCGGCGCGTGCTTTGTTGGACGCTGGCCTGTACCGGCTGGGCTTTGCAAGGAGTAGACTCAACTACGAGTAACACTTCGTTATACAAATGTACTACAGGGCCGATGCACATCAAAGCAATGAACAAATATTTGCTCACACGATGCTTCTCCAAAGTACGAGTAACTGAAGCTTGATTACTGCTAATTATTGAAACTAGATTGCTGCTAAAATAAAAAAAGCTATTCCTACTACTGAGCTTTGAGATCCGTCTACGTAATCGTTCTCAACCTAAATATAGTGTGACCACACTAAGTCCTCAATTAACATATCACTGAATTTAAAAAACTCCGTGGTCAGTCTCTAGGTTCTGTTTGTTTTACCTTCAAATATTTTATCTTGCGAGTTCTTAATTAATACGTAAATACTTAGGCTTAGCTGGTTATATTGAAACAAACAAGCACCCACATTTTGCTCATATACCCCCTCCCCACCCCCCCTACCCGACCAATTTTTCAACATATTTAATTTCCAGCGAGCAAAATTTATCGCATCGAAAAAAGGTTTCTTTACCCTCCCCCTAAGCGGTGGTGTGTTTACATCGCGATTAGATCGGCAATAAATAACCCGGCATTATCCACCGAATTAGTAATTAACCAATGTCTTGTACAGGTAACTACCTTCAATATTTGTTTAACTATTACTGAATATTATGAAGATGAACAATTCTCTAATTTTTAAGACTTTATTTTGTTGATTTGTTGAATATCAAATAAAAGGTTAATCAAAAGGTTTTAAAAGTCTGCTTGCCTTTAGACTTTAGAGTTGTAGTGAGTCTTGTATGAGCGAATGATCTTGCAAAAATCACCTGGTGGGCTATCACGTGCCTATTGAAGGAATTCCAACAATTAAATAGTAATAAGTGAAAATGTGCCTATTTTACCCAGTAGTGTTTAGACCGTAAAATCCTCAAAGGTTTTATAAACCAACCCGAGTTTTGAAGATGGCTATCATCCCTGGAAATTAAAGTCATGAGCCTATTTCATTTTTCATAGCCGATCCTTTGTGCTAGAATTAGCTGCTTTTACAAGCCCGTTCAGCGTGTCCATCTTTTGTTTAAGCGGCCTCCAAACAAAGGTGTAATTCAGCCGCTTGGCTCCACAGGCAGCCGCAGTCCCGAACGAGGCGATTTATTACCGCAAAAAAACAAACAGCAAAATAAACCGCACGGAAGTTACTTGTTTCGGGAAACCACTGGATGAACAGAGATTGTGCAAATAATAATATTTGAATACATTTTAATGATATTTGGTGCGTTTAAAAGATACAAAATGTGAATTATTTCAATTGTGTGTTGTAGGTACAGACAGCATGATGAAGGAAAACGGTTCCAAAAAATAATTGTGACTGATTTGTAACATTTCATTTTCGTTTATGTTAAAAGTAGTACTCATATGAAAAGTAATGATTAAAGCTAATAAATTAATAATTTTAAAAACCTGAAAACTTGATCTACTTAATATATGTACTTCTGATGCTGACTGCAGAACTTTATTCTTATTTAATAAGTACTTTTATTATTATTTAATCGTAAAGGACGCAATGCAATGTTACACAGAATTCGTTTTCGGTGGAAGTTAAATTAAATAATGAGTTTAAATGTAGGTACTTGCAAAGTCTAAATTTCATTACTCAATAAAATCACAAGGATCATTTACAATCGTCTTATATAACTAAGGTGATTCTAGATGCCAGTTCCACGTGACCAAACAGAAGACAAACACAAACAGAAGTATCCGTTCAATATATATTTGCATAGTCTATAGCAAAAAAACATCAGGAATCCTTTATTGAGGACAGCTGCCCGACTAAGTTTTTTCAAAGGACACGTTTTTATCTATTATTTTACCCGTAACTGTGCCTTTTCGCCGAAAACTCGTTCGTTACTTATTTTTATTTCATGTTTTATTCGAACCCATCCCTTTCATCCACCTATCTCCACATCTGTTCGTACTAGATTTACATAATATGTAATATTACCTAGAACGGGTACATTACGTATGTACAGTCGGAATGTTCACATTCCTCAAAGCCGGTAGATTGCGTATCTACATCGCTTTGTGCCTACTATTCAATAACTGACTATCGAATGAGGAATGTTGATATGTTCTGTTCTGGCTCACATTGTGTCCCTTGGAGTTTCTATTCATGGATACGGATAGCCTAAGCATCTATCTAAGTGTCTTAATAACTATTGAAAAATAAAACCATTGTTACTGGTCTTTTTTCAGGTCGAACGACTTTCGTCGATATTTTCTTGACCTTAATCTAGCGCTTGGAATCATCTAGTAAGTAAGTATTTATGACGATCATTCTAATTCTACCTATATGATTTTAATTTAAATAATGATAGAGTTACTTAAATTCTATCTTAAAGTATCCGTGGTAGGTTTAACCACTCATGGTGGTTTCTCCTTAAGTATATTTTATAAGTCAGTTAAATATTAATAATTCCGCTATTTAAACTTGCTCAACAACGCAAAAACAATTTTCTTTCTCCCAGAAACTGTACAATTTGCAACATTATCTAGGTATTCTGCTCTTGAAAATAGTACAAAAACTGAGTCTCATTTAGCGCACTAAATGAAATAGCGTGCATCCACGTCCTCGTTACAAGAGCCTCGCATGCATTAACTCTTGCCAAACAGGAACAAAGAGCACGTACCTACTGTGTGTGACACAGTACTGTGACACAGGGGAAATGGTACAGAAGGATACAATCCCCTTATCTTACAATACGGAAACAATAGTACAACATGCATTAAATGCTTGTTATGTTATTATTCTAGAGTTATGGGCGTAGCACGCCTACTCAAACAAGACTCCAGTGGAGCTTTTTTTGGTTGGGAAAAAACTCCCAATGAATGGGAATTTATTTTTGGTTTACTTATATTAGTGATTGTTGGATAGACTGCTTGTAATAAATGTCATAGTTCGCTATTTTGGATTGTTTAGGAAAAGAAGTTGTCGTACTATAAACTAGTTTGCTTCTCTACGCCACACATAAAAAGAAGAATAAAGTGTGTGGTTTTCCATAAAGCGGTGCATTAAAGTAAACACGGATAGCGACCATTAATCTTGCCGTCGGCGAGTGGTGCCCAGTGGTGCCCAGTGGTGCCCAGTGGGACCGGCGCTTAGCATCGGCCCGAGGTCGCGGGCTCACACGGGAAGTAACCGCTTAGCATTCAATATTGGACCTCGTAGAATGTAGATTAGTAAGATTAATATAGGCGTTAGAGATTTTTAAGCATCCCGTTACAAGCTTACGAGGTCGGCTACCATTCGCTAAGGCTTAGTCGAGTATGTACGAGTACACGTACCTGATGATTTTGTTGAAAGTATTAACCGTGTTTTCGAGTCATCGGTTGTTGATCAGAATCTTTCACAAATATCAAAATATGAATGAATAGAGGTCTTCTACACATAAATAATCATCGAATAGAGCAGTCAAAAAGCTACCCTGAGTACCTACTTTCAATAGGCATAATGCCAAACTTTGTCACAGAGTAGGAAAGCAGGAAAGTTTGTTCATAAAATGCATTAGAGTAAGCGAGATAGCTATAAATCTCCGGATCACGATGAAAGAACGCGATCATTAATATTGTGGAGCACGTTTTGGAGTTCACAATAACAATCAGCTTCAAGTACGAGTGGAGTGGAGTGGATCTGTTAGTTTTGCGACTATGGGACAATTTAAAACAAAATAAATGATAAACACGGTACATTCCTGAAATCCCCACTGAGAAGTCCCCATCAGTGGGAATTCAGTTTTTTTCAGAAATCTTTGAATCTCCACTGTCTACTTCGTAGCATGCTACGGTGTAGTAGTGGGATGGGAACTACAGTTTCTATTATTTAGATCATAGCTTGCTTGCGGACCTACAAATAGTCAAAGACGTCAACGTTTTAAATAGATTTAAATATAGTTCCGACCACAGACCCGTACGGGCTAAAGTCAAATTTAACTTTAAAATTCATAGAATGAGACAATTTAGAAACCAAATTAGAAAACATAGTAAACATACACTTTTAAAAACTCGGAACAGATCAACATTGAACTTTCTAATCAGTTTTCGATACTCAAAATCGATGAAATCGAAAATACAGACGAACAGTATAAGGCCATTATAAAATCAGTAGAGTCTAGTAGTAAGATAATAAAGGGAGATAGAAAAAACAAAGCAAAACTGTCAGCAAGAACCAGCTTGCTATAACAAAAAAATATGTTTTGTTGTTTTGTTTATTCAACCTTTATTCGACGCAGTTAATGACGTGACGCTGCCAGAAATGTCCAACTACAGACGATTGCCTTAAAAAAATATCAAGGCACTCCTTGTCTGTACAAACGTATGTGACCAATTTTACCACTTCCATCAAAAACCTGAAGAATTCAACACGACATTAAAACAGTTAGCTCAATAACGCCGTGTGCTGTAAAAATGAACGAACAAGTTTGTGAAATAAATGTATAGTTTTGCGGCGAGTCGGCGTGAAGAGGCAAGAGAGGCGAGAGAGGCGAGAGAGGCGAGAAAGGTGAAGCTGTGATGAATTGCACACTTGCCCGAAAAGAATCGCGGATTTTAAAGCGACTTCTAAATCCTTTGTTTTAGGAAAGCAGCTGTTTTGTTTTTCTGTATTTTCATTTTTAATAGCGAACGTATTCTTGAGTTATTTATTTCTCTACTTTAGTACTTTAACTACTAACATTATGAAGGTACTAAACTAAAAATAAGAAAATCTTTCAAAGAAGCAACTAAGTTGTCTCCACCATGAAACACTCCATTCCATAACCCTTCATCTACCATTCTAGGACACTGGAGAATACATCACAGTCAGTAAGCATGTTTGCATATAAAATATTGTATAAAGTATAATAAAATATTGTACGCCCTAAAAGGGTAGGCTGTTGAAACTTTTTCTACCATAAGATCTCTTCTACACAGTTTTACAATAAATGATTCTTATTCTTATAAAATGGTTTCACTATAACTCCGTACCCTTTATTTATGGGAGCACCTAGTTTTATATTTTAAATGAACCTGTAATATTGTGAAGTGTAAACCTGTGTTGGGTATCCAATTTTAATAAAATAAAAAAATAAAAATAAAATAAGAACAAATCCAGCCATAACTGTTTCAATATTAGACAAAGCAGTGATCAAACATCACAGAAATCATCTTTATCCCTTCCGCGCGACAAAAACACATTTATGCAAAACCCCAAGAAAACAGAGATTCCTGTCTGATTGTCAGGCAGGCCAAGGGGGGGGGGGGAACCAAGGGAGGGGGTGTGGGGGAAGAGGGGGGCTATCGCGGACGTGGATAGAATATGGAGAGTGTTTGCACAAACAGGCCTATCAGCTGTTTGGATTTAAATGTTAGATTTTTGGAATATTTTAGAGTGGTTTGTTTTTCAAAGCAGCCGCTTTACGAGTGGAAACAGGATTAGGAGGTATCAACTTGAACATGAAACATTTAGCGGCAGAAGTAAAAACTTTTTGCTTTTGGCTATTTGGAATACTATAAAATAGAACTTGTACTATTATAGGATTACGAGTAAATAGGGTAATTAGAACCACGAGCATAAAATGTGACTTATAGTTCTTGTACGCGTCATAGTGATGAACGCACAGCAAAATACCTCACGAGGCGTCACCATCTTTTTACTACTTTACATCACGTGACACATCCTGTCTACGTAAAAAAACCTAAATGTTATAGCCGGAAATCAATTTCAACCAATAAAGTACCAGTGGCGGGCAGTAGCGTGCGAATGTATCGATGGCGTCGGAAACGATCCATTACAGCCATTACTCGCCGCCGCCGCCGCCACCGCCGCCGCCGCCGCCGCCACCGCCGCCGCCACCGCCGCCGCCGCCGCCGCCGCCGCCGCCGCCTACCACGCACTAAACGCTAAGACAGCGGACGCACTAGCATCGTGCAGAGATACCAGCATCTCAATCTATGCCTAGCCAAGGTACATAATGAACTCCATTATAAACTACCTACTGAATAGCTAACTAACTGCTACATAGCGCACATCATGCCGTCTATAATGACATGCCTTGAGACAGCCACGGAGGTCAGTGATAGCACCTCTGTTCAGACATGTCACTGGAGTAGCGTGTTGTCGGTGTACGATGACAGTCTTTACTAAATGTACGAAAACCCAAAGCTTAGTCCTTTGCTCTCATGTTTGCAACTCATACAGCCCCCGTATTCCAATCTTTTGTTGTCAAGTTATATTTCACTGCCCAGTGTAATTTCTTCAGGTCACGTGGTACAATTTTGTACTACGTGATCATTCTTTTTAGACACTTTGACAGCAAAATATGCGCGAAAACATATCAAATGACGTCATAATGTCACTATTTAGTCACAAAATAACTATGAGTTAGTATGAACTGACTATGATTTAAAACTTTGCAGTTCAACTTTGATTGGCATACCCCTGCAGAAAGTTATGTTTAATGACACGTTACATGACAAGTTGTACATGCATCAGCACTGCTTGTTTCCCCACTAAATGTGTTCTGGGTTAGGTATTCATGACTTGACTCCATCTATTGATACAAACTTGCATCTCTGCTCCCCCAGCACTAGGCCACGTCCGTGCGCGTAATCCCGACGAATGAATGTAATCAGGAGCGGCATCTGCGCGCGATGGAGCGCCTTCACGTTACAGCTTTCATTAACTGCAGTGTTTCATTCCATTAATGCGTATTTAAGTGCTTCCTCGCGGTGCGGATTGACATCTATCGACGACTATTAAGAACCAAAAAATACAGAGTGACTAACCCCTACACATTAGGTCTACTATAACAAAATGTATAGTGTTACCATCAAACCAATTTCTACTACACCAAATTGGCTGGTGTGGTAACACGCAGATCTCAGAATGTCATTATACAGTGTCCATTTCCATGAAATTACTAATTTTTTTTCAGTGGAAGGGAACAAACCAAAAATACCTAGTATCTGCAGGTCCCTATGTGTCTTTAAAACTTTTACAGAGGAGATTGAAAAGTCTTAAAGTTACATATTATTATTTTCATCTTGATATGCAATGCATCAGCAATGATTTTAAAAGAACTTTAAAACTTTGTCTAAGAGTTATCGTAAGGTGGGAACCTAACGATACTCGTAATTATACAAATGTAGCGTCTCATCTGGCAACAATACCCACGCGTTCACTTCCAAATAAATAAAGGATAATTTATAAGTTAAAAAACTGGAAAAACCGACTTCAATTCGACTACCAGCTTCAACATCAGATGATGATGATGATGATGATGACAGTTCATTGGGAATGTTCTCGTCACTATAAACACCACACAAGTCACAGGAAAATACGCAATTTCGTGCACGTGGTTGGTGTTGATTCTTTAGTTAGAGGAACAACTGGTGGGTTTTTGCTTTTCTCCAATTAAATGCGGTTTGAATGTACAAACTAGGTTTATTGACAAATTTAGAAAAATGTTAAAATTTAGGTGTGCACCACAAAGGGTCATTGTTGCTAGCAGTAAAATGGTAGGCGCTACGCCGCAACTTGGCATATTGCATCGTTGCTAGCAGTAAAATGGTAGGCGCTACGCCGCAACTTGGCATATTGCATCGTTGCTAGCAGTAAAATGGTAGGCGCTACGCCGCAACTTGGCATATTTTTCAGTTATTTCTATTTATAACCCAAACTACTAAACCGATTTTGATTAAAACTAAATGGGACCAATCTGGAAGTATATCCTTTCAGATAAAAAAAAAAAAATTTTGAAATCGGTTGATAAATGACGGTGTTCTGAGGTAACAAACATTAAAAAAAAAAAAAAAAAAAATACAACCGAATTGAGAACCTCCTCCTTTTTTGAAGTCGGTTAAAAACGCACTGAAAAGGGCAGCGTAGCCACCTCACCAGCGAATGGTTTCCATCGCCAGGACGCGGTCAGCGTCGCGGGACGACCACGCGTCACGTTTGCGACGTGTCGTGTCGTGTTGTGTGACGTGCGTGACGCGTCGCGACGTCCAGTCCGCGTCATGCGATGTGCCCGCGGAATTGAAAGAGGACCTATTGAAGATTTGTACTATCTTTCTAATGTGGAGAAGGTAAGGTGATGTCATCACTGGATTGAGTATAACACTCTACAATACTTGTTGTACTAGAGTAGTAGTTGTAAGTTGAACGCTTTAATTGTAATGCTACGCAGATGTAAGTTACGTTTACGCTACGTAACGCGTAATGGCGTCAGTTGCATCCAACACGTCCGGGCCATAAATAAAAAGACTTGTAATACTCCTCAGCCATTCTATTCTCACTAGTTACATTGCTGGTTTTATTGATGGAACCATCCATCATGAAAACTATAAACCAAGCGCCAACTAACTAATAGACCATTTTTTTATAGTCCCTAGAGAACTAAACTAATATGACTTACCTTACCAGTAAGTAGGTACCTAATATTTACAGGTGACTTCGGAATTGAAATCGTCCAAGTTCAAACACCATCTCCAACAGTACCAAACTTTTCCGCTAGAATTCACCTCGTGTTGGCCAGCGGACGACCATTACATTTCAATAAATGAAGTAACACTTACGAATGGCCCCGCAGCATAGTTTACTATAAATAAATAAATATTCATGGACTTTACACACAACACCCTCTAGTCCCAAACTAAGCAAAGCTTGTGATATGGGAACTAGATGCTGATAGAATACTTATATACTTTTTTTTCGTAAATACATACTTATAATACATAGTATAATACTACGAGGTAGATGTAATGCTCATATAGCTACGTTCTGTTTACGCAAATCAAAGTTATTTGATAAAAAAAACTAAATCGGTGTTTGTTGAAATCCATTACTGGGCACACACCTCCTCTATAAATAAGAGGGAACTAGTTTGAGCCTTCTCCATCTACTGAATTTCCCACAAAACTAATCGAGTCTGACGAAACTTTTCCCGTTGTGAAAGATGCGGATAACCTAAACTGTTATCAGAAAACGCTAAAAGCTAAGCTGGAGTATGAAAGCGCCATCACTTTAGATTTTCACTGCGTGGATATTTTCAGCACAGGTATTTCACAACACGTGTATTTCACAAGGCGGGTTTCGGAGTTTAGAAGCGATGCAGGTTAAATTGAAAATCATACGCTTGCATCAGGTGCCTTCAGGTGTGATGGATTACCACACCTTCACCTTTTGGGATAGCAATCTCTGTTTTTACTAGAAAATAGCTTTCACAAATGGAAGTAAATAATTTAGAAAAAAAATCCGTTGAAATAGTTAACTAATTATTTGTGTAATAGCGGCCGCGCACGCACACACGCACGCACGCACACACGCACGCACGCACGCACACACGTGCATTCACAAGTATTAGTTGTACGTGAGTCGCAGCCGTGGGTTACAATATTATTGAGTGACAACCAATCTTGATATTACAGAAATTAAAGTGACAAAATGAATGCCGAATAAAAGACTTATTCACCCTCCCCGATACTCCCCACACTCTCCAAACACATCTTTGAATACAGTTCAGTTCTGAGTTGATCAATCCGATATCTTGCAGCGCGCGTCTGGCACTCATTGTAATTTTTCAATTTCGTCGCCCACACTGTGTCTGGGGATATGAATTAAACCGGTAGCCAGGGCCGGATTTCTTTTTGCAGTATTTATGTTTACTGATAAATGAAAGCTTGTGAAATTCTTGGATTTATTAAAAGTAAATGTGACATTTTAAGTCTTTTTAATCTTACGTTCCTTACGAAGCTTCATTTCTCGATTGGTAAGGTATCTACAAAGTCTGCACTGTGTTTATTTCTCGAGAAGATTTTATTTTGATCGGTAAAGTTTTTACCTTGAATTCAACTGAATATATTTAATTCCTTAAAACAAACATACAATTAGGTAGATACCTTATATTTATAGTAATTCCAAAAAGTTGCGTACAGAAACGTCGAAGTTTTTTTTGCGTGTCCTTGATTACTCCCACCGCCCCGTGACCGTGTCACTGCGTCGCTGTGCTATGAATAACTAATATTATGAATGTTTCAGCCCACTCATTATTTAGACGCTTCTTTTTAACAGAAAAATTGTGGGTATCCATGGGTTGTGGGTGAATTTTGTCGCAGACTTGAGTTACTTTATTTTGTCTACGTCAATGTTTTGCAAAGGATTGCAGAAACCAGCATAAGTAAGACACTTCTGTGTATTTTTTACAGCAGCTTGTTTTCAAGAATATCATGTTGATAATTTTCTAATACGAGTTTGTAGATTTGAGTGGTGAGAACCGCTGAGTGATCGTGAGAACTGGAAGGATGACTTTGCCCAGCAGGGGTATGCCAATCAAAGTTGAACTGCAAAGTTGAACTGCAAAGTTTTAAATCATGGTCAGTTCATACTAACTCATAGTTATTCTGTGACTAAATAGTGACATTATGACGTCATTTGATGTGTTTTCGCGCATATTTTGCTGTCACGTGTCTAAAAAGAATGGTCACGTGGTACAATTTTGTACCACGTGACCTGAAGAAATTACACTGGGCAGTGAAATATAACTTGACAGAAAAAGATTGGCATACGGGGGCAGGATTGTGAAAGTAAAGGTTAAAAAAATATAAAAAATAAAAAGTAACAGACAGTGGCCACAGTGTTGAAGTACAGCTATAAAGCTACAGCTGTGTGTGTGTGTGTGTGTGTGTGCAATAAGTCGCTGTAGTGGTTGGGTTTCGACGCTGTCTGTTCCGCGTCGCTGCACGCAGATTGCAATACTGCTCTTACGACAAGATGCAATTATGTACTGATATTGTATGATTGTTCGTAGCTTTGTAATATTGTTAGTACGCAAAACAACAATATCACAGTCTATATTTCACACAAACCCATCGCAAAACTTGCAGCCACTATGAAAACCAGAGATATAGTATGCAATTAACAATATGTAAGTAAGTAGGTAATTAGTATGATAAATTAATGATATTTAGGACAAGAAACTTGATGGTTTCGAAATAAAACTCCGTCGAACAACGTGTGAAATCGTGGTTTTTACAAGCCTTACCTAAGAGGTCGTACGATCATATTTTCATGAGTCACATCGACATACGTAAGAAAAATCAATTTGCAGCATTATTTATACTCGTAGATTATATATTACTATCAAAAGCTTTCATAAAATATTTTTACAAATTGCTCAATGCTCCACTCTTGACTTTCGTCGCCGACAACTACAAAATGTCTTAAAAATAAAACAAAAAGGCCATAAGTGAACACTTGCGCCCTAATGCGATGTATTGAAATGTTCGAAGCGAGTGCCGCAGTAAATGCGAAGCCAGTAGCGCAACACTGCATTATTCATGCACTTGCATTTACTTATGCGTTTTAAATTAAAGAACTGATTTCGTGCTTTCTTATTGAGTGTATAAACCGTTGCTAAATACCACAGATAAAGCGCTTTTTTAAATGCTTTTCTGTATCTCGCAACCGCGTTATTTATTTCAAGATTCTTCTGGATTGTAACAATAATCTTACCTGAATACAAAGTAGATGATTCTGCTCATTCAAATTGTGCAGTTGTTACAAAGTAGGTAATTGGGTCACAGGCCACCAAACATTGAAATTTGATAGAATAATAGTAAGTACCTAGTGATTTTATCAAAACTATTTTAGGAAATAACAAGTCTAGTATAAACTATGGGTTTATTCCATAAATCCCCTACGTGTTGCCCCTGCGAAGGAGATTTCTTGTGTGAAAAAAAACTCGTAGGATCGCAGGAAAATGGCGCAACCCGTCGAGATTTTTTTTTGTTGTAGATGCAATACTTATTTATTGCATGCTCTTTGTATAAAAATCGTGTACAACCAGCATTCTCCAGCTTTCAATGTATAGCGCATGTTGGTTATTGAAATTAATTCTCAAACTCGTTTGTAATTCTAAATTATATGATTTACTGAGGGGTAATTCCTGACAAAAAATTAGAACTTTTAACCCTCTCCATCACTCATGGCAAGGACTTCCAGTTGATTATACATTCATTTATACAGTACTTACAATACTTCGATAGCGTTAGAAACTCGTGTTAGAATATAACACCCGCACTTAAAGCGTCGCCAAATATTTCACAGCAAATAAAACATTCAAGACGTCGTGTTGAGAGTTTGGGGAAAACAACCTATTCCTAAACCTATTCTGCAGTCGTCGGAAACCTGCTTCATGGAGTTAGTGCTTCCACTCGCAAAATAAACTATTTCTGTACCAAATGTACTGAAGATGCCAAACAAACCGGGACACCAAATAAAGTCATAAGTATTCATGGTGTTCGAGATGATCTAAACACTTCCCGGGCGGTACAATGCGCGGGCGCAGTTACCCGCGCAGGCATTTCATAAGATATTTTCTAATATTCTGAAGATATTTGAATAGGCTTTGATTTTCCAAGTAAGTAGTAGGTAGATATTCGGCATAAATGGCCTTAAAATCTTTACCACTAGTCCAAACAAAGTAGGTAAATACATAAGGAAAATATTAAATTTTCAAAAACTGTTACTCTCCAAACCCATAATAAACAAGTACAAAGCTCTATTCTTCGGAACCCAAAAAATGTTATTCCATTTAACTTCAAAAAGATCCGCAAAAGAAGTTTTTCCTACATTTTAATCCTAACTGCGAGTGAATGGCTCGCCTCCATTAATCGGGGATAAAGGGACCACTGGGCCGTAATAAAATTATTTGGCCTTACAATATTATCTGGGATATTTGTTACTCAGTTTTCCTTTAATACACGGAAGTAGGTAAATAAGTACAACCACATAGAATGTGTTACAGTAGGTCAACTACCTTCGCTTGGATTCGTATTTTTATCAAATAATGGATTGAAAGCATTATTTCTGTGAACTCTATGGTTCCCATCTGTACGTACTGTTTGCTGAGGTCAACTACTAGGTAAGGTACCTATTACTTTTCTGAAAATTTTTTAGGGAAGTTTCAGTTCAGTAGTAAAAGTCCAACAGCTAAATTAATGATTTTGACAAAGATACGAATGCACTGAGCGGAACTGAGCTGAACCTACTGCAGCCGGAAAAGCAGTGGCGTGACATCTAAATATATTTATGGGCTTTAGTAGATAACCTGAATATATAATAAATACTATGTACCTACCTACTGTTATAGAATAATATCTGTGTTGTTTCCAACTTGAACTTTGGTGACCTGCGGCCGAACTTCGCGAAACTTCCGAGAATGTTTATCTTCAAAGGAAATGTCGAGGACATTACGCAAATGTGACAGGCTATAAATACGAATTAACGTATAATTTGGTAGATATTGCGTTTTAGATTTTGAGAAGCAGAAAATAATATTACAAAAGTACCCTATTGCGTGGAAGTCGATATTTTTTAATATTTCCGGAGAGTATTAAAGTACTGTTTTTTTTTTTTTTTTTATAAATTTATAAGCAAGCGTTTGACCGCAATCTCACCTGATGTTAAGTGAAGATGCGGTCGACGATGTAGCACGCTTACCTAGAAGATACCTATTCACTCGTCTCTTGAAAACATCCAATCTATATGAAGGTGGAAACACAGACGCCGGCAACGAGTTCCAATCCTTGGCTGTCCGCATTATAAAAGTAGAAGCGAAACGCTTAGTGCGGATAGGTGGTATGTCAACCATGAACGGGTGTCTCATTTCCGTTCGTCTGGTAAAAAAATCTCGTGGTTAGCTACCCCTCAAGTGAGTAAGCTCAAAAAATCTGATAAACGTATCCACGTTACGTAATCCTAACGTATTTAAGTCATATTGCGCGTCAAGGCAAGCTCGACTGTCGAACGTAGTACCGTTACCGCGCAGTGTATTTCGGATACGGTATCGTTACGTTTCCGAATGACACATTTATTCGTGCTGAGGCTTCGGGATTGGTCGCCTAGTGCTTGAGCAAACTAAAATGTAAAAAAAATTACACTTAGGTTTTGTATGAATATGTATAGTATACATATAGCAGGATTTGGCGTCGATTCAGATTAAAAGTCGGAAGCTAAATCCATTACAGAACGCACTTTAGTCGTTAACTCCACTCATTCCGGCATTTGCTCCGCTTGCCAAGAACTGGCACAACATAATCTGCCATTATGGCGGTTGCACAAGAAATAATAACGGCGGATAGAAGCGAAATTCGTTTTTATAACCCTGTTCTACAAAAAAAAATCTGCTGTAAAAACTAATAGATCAATCGAGTTTCTTATTCAGACATAGACTTTTTGAAAGGTTTTCAATAAAATCCATAAAAAAATTATGCTTGAGTCTCGATTTAGCCGAGAGCTGATATGCAGAGTACGAGCAGTCATAACCAAAATGTGATAACTCAAAATCACGAGAAACCAATAGCTAGTAAAGCTGCATACACACGTTTGCCGTTTCTCTTCACTGCCTGCTTTATGGCAGTACATTGTACAACTGTTCAAAAATACTTGACACAATTGGAGCTAGACGAGCGATAATGTGCCTTGTTGTTTTCAGGGTGTCTACTACGCAAAACAGAGGTTCATCGTATCATTTCCAGTAGGTAACACTGCGCGGTGTCGCAAGCCACCGACCAGGAGCCGGGCAGAACGTACAAGACGGCCGCGTAATGCAACTCAAACGAATCGTTGCTTATCGTATTTCATAGTGAGCGGCCAGACTTCGAGGCGAGACAGTTGCCAACACACTCCGCATGGGGTCGCATTATGGCGAATCGGATTTTTGCATGTAGTGTGTGGTAAATGGTTTTGATCAAAATAATAGTTATACTTTTTCAGTCTTTGCTTTCAAAAGTTATGTTGCTTTATTCACATGGTGTGCTTTGAGGAATTTTAATAAACTCGTTGATGTAAAACCATCTCAACTTTGAGTCTTAAGTCAAAGTTCTAGGTCACATTTTGGTAAAACAAAAGACGAATTTTGAAACGTTTAAACTAGGTGAATGTACGCGCTACCTCGCGACAAAAACTACAAATAATTTATAAGTTAAAAAACTGGAAAAACCGACTTCAATTCGACTACCAGCTTCATCATCAGATGATGATGATGATGATGATGAACTGTCATCATCATATAGTGAGTATAATGAACTGTCATTGGGAATGTTCTAGTCACTATAAACACCACTTAAAAGTCACAGGAAAGCAAAATACGCAATTTCGTGCACGTGGTTGGTGTTGATTCTTTAGAGGAACAACTGGTGGGTTTTTGCTTTTCTCCAATTAAATGCGGTTTGAATGTACAAACTGGGTTCATTGGCAAATTTAGAAAAATGTTAAAATTTAGGTGTGCACAAAGAGTCATCGTTGCTAGCAGTAAAATGGTAGGCGCTACGCCGCAACTTGGCATATTGCATTGTTGCTAGCAGTAAAATGGTAGGCGCTACGCCACAACTTGGCATTTTTTTTCAGTTATTTCTATTTATAACCCAAACTACTGAACCGATTTTGATGAAAATTAAATGGGACCAATCTGGAAGTATATCCTTTCAGATAAAAAAAGAATTTTTGAAATCGATTCATAAATGACGGAGTTCTGAGGTAACAAACATTAAAAAAAAAAATAAAAAAAAAAATAAAAATAAAAAAAAAAAACATACAACCGAATTGAGAACCTCCTCCTTTTTTGAAGTCGGTTAAAAATGGCTCAACTCCTTGATTCACTCATTGCTTGTTGCTAGAAATCCTTTCAAAATAATGTGACGACATCTTAAGAATATTTGTGCCGGGATGTAGACATCCCTACAAATCTCCCCGCATCCGACAACTTCTGACATCTTCAGTCGTAGAAATAAATAAGGCTTGTGATCGGCGCTGCGCGCGACGCGACGTAAACAAGTGTTGGGAGCAGACACATTACTCAGCTATAACACGTCGCAAACGAGCCGATAATTTGAACGAAACAATAAAGAAGAATTTCTGTCGTATTGTATTGGAATGGAATCGAATAAAAATCGCGGGCCACTGTCCTCACGAGGGCGCGCGGAGGTCAGCTGGTTCATTTCAATATATTCTAGTTTACATTTTTCAGTTCAATCCGTTCTTATAATAGAGTGAACTGAAGACTGTGTATCATTTTTGCTAATAAATGATTCTGATTCTGCTATTCTGGCAGAAATACGTACCTACGTACTTCCCTGGAGAATGTACGTTCTTGCTATGTGACTTGCCACAAAACAATGATGCTTACATTGCTGTGTCCTGATTTTACGGATAATCAATTCGATAGGTAAGTACCTGTTTACCTACCTTCCTTGAATTCAGCACTTTTATTCTATTTTCTTACCTGGGCAATATACATCCTCTCACTTTTAATCTAAAGGGTATTTTGCGTCAAGAAACATCACAGCATCGTTACTCGCGGAGTGATCTAGCTGTGGGTTTGCAGTGGCCCGCGTGACGTCACGTCGGGGAGCGATAATTTCGATTTATATGAAAATGCCCCGCGGTCCATAATTGCGGCGACCCCTTGCGACCCCATGCGACCCTATAAAAGTCATAAGTAGCCTCCATTACCAGCACCAGTCAATTTGCCGTCGCCATCGCCTTTACAAAATGATAATGAATATTGATTCAATCATTTCGGATCAATCGCTGTGAAGTTCGTTTGTACTTAGATATGAGCGCCGACAGCAAGTCGGTCGGCGGCGGCGCGTCAGCCTCTGAGGGTCGGCGGCGGCGGCGTTTTCGGCGCGGCGTGACTCTATAGCGCCACCTGGCGCCCTACTTAAGAACTACTAGAACTACGCCCTAATCGACACAGACAAATCCTAGATTGCGCAATCGAAGTTATTACAGAGTTTGAACATAAGTAATACTATCGAATACCATCCATTGGTCCTCGGACCCCAAGCCAAAGGAAGTAAAAATCCCTGTTGACGTAAATGCGAAGTTATGCATAGGAACAGTCATCATCATCATCATCAACCTATATTGGTCGTAGGTCTCTCCCAAGACGCGTCATTGTGCTCGGTCTTCGGCTCTTCTCATCCAGTGTCTGCCGAAACATTGACACATTAACATTTCGCAGATCATCGCTCCATATCGCCGGAAGGCGTCCTATACTACGCTTGCCTTATGTGGTCTCCACTTTTAGTTTGCTCCTATGATTGTCGGTGCTATCGCAAAATTCGCAAACATGGCCGGCCCACTGCCATTTCCGCCTGGTAAGTTTCTGAGTTGTAGCGACAACCTTGGTTCTCTGTCGGACAACTTCGTTACGGATTCTATCCTTGAGAGAAATTCTGAGCTTAGCTCTCTCCATAGTTCCCTGAGCAACTTTCAGCTGATGGACCGGCCGTACTGTCAGTGTCTACGTTTTAGCAGCATAGGTCATGAGTCATGACCTATGCTGCTGAAACGTATTCGATTGTTAATTGCTTCAATTGATGCGTCCTATCTGTCATGACTCATGACAGGTAGGACGCATTAATTGAAGACTTTCGTCTTCAGACATTGAGGAATGGGTGACTTGACGGAGCTTTCCTAACGCCAACCAGCCCAGCTGAATTCTCCAGTTTAGGTCTTTCTCATAGTTGTGTCTACCCAAACGCAGGGTCTGCCCCAGGTAGACATATTCCTGCACAACTTCGAGAGACATTCCGACGACAGTGATTGGCTCTGGGGTTATACTATCATTGATCATTATTTCCGTCTTATCCAAGCTCATGCCAATCTGTCGTAAAGCATCAGCTAAGCTGTTTAGCATCTGTTGTAAGTCCTGCAACGATTCCGTAAATATGACGATGCCATCAGCAAATCGTATGTGTGAGATATATTTGCCGTTAATGTCCATTCCATTCCAACTCAGCGTCTTAAACCAATTTTCCAGCGCGCTCGTATTTAAACAGTTTCTGGACTTGGACAGACATAGTGGCATCGATATATAAAGCATCTCAACTCTTCGATGCGATGCAAATACATCGCATCGTTGTAAGAACTGTAGAACAGCTCAGGTTTCAACAGAGTCAAAGACCTTCTCATAGTCCATAAACGCTAAGCACATGGACTGATTATACTCTTCTGATTTTTGTATGATCTGCCGCATTGTGTGAATGTGGTCTATGGTGCCAAATCCGCTGTGAAACCCAGCCTGCTCCGTTGTTAAAAACTAGTCAAGTCTCCACGCAAGACGGTTTGAAATAATCCTGGAAAACAGTTTGTAGACATGGCTCAAGAGTGAGATTGGTCTATAGTTTATCAATAAAGCTTTGTTGTATTTCTTGATAAACAACACAAGGACACTCTTGCTCCATAGCAACAGTACGTACTAGGATTTAAATAAGAACTCCTGATTTTAAATGAAATGAAAAACTTTATTTGATAAAACACAGTACCTAGTAGGTACATTAGAATGTGTAAATCAAACATTCATAAATCTCTATAAAGGACTAGGCTCTGATATTTAGGTCAGAACCGGGACCTACTATGCCTCATTTAGGTTTGAACTGAACAATTTCTTTCGCTCGGCGCGCCGACTGCCATGGTCGGCGGCGGCGGCGCGAGAGAATACCCCGGCGGCGGCGGCGCGCCGGCGTGGCGCTCATACCTATTTGTACTAGAGGCACTAACATAGTGCTTCCTCACTATCAAAATCAACAAGTTCATTTCTAAAACGCCCGTCTTATTCGGACTAATCCTCAAAAGCTCTTAGTAATTTTAAGTTATTACTTCTCATACTGCAAGCAGTTTCATAATTACAATTGTAAAATTAATGTAAAGGTTGATAGCTCATCTTACGACTCTAGTTGTAGAATACCTATTTAATTACATTAATTCCAATCTACCGTTCACTTATGAGATTAACACTAGAAAATAAACCCAAACGCGATGAAAATACAGATCAAAACCAAAAACCAACTAAAGCCAGAGTCGTAACTAACTACTAAATTAGTTTTAATTCAAGAGATCATTTCTATAGTAACAGAGTTTAAATTAAATGCATCGTTGAACGTACGAAAAGTAACAAGAAAATGTGTGTGGGTAAGCAAAACTCTACGTTCATGGTTCATGTCGTTCATACTTCCATAGCTAGCTCAGCATTCCTCTACGCGTAGATCATTATAGCCAGCAAATTTTGCATTTGATGAAGTAACTTTTATTAGTTAACTGAGGCGGAATAATGGCCCTTATTAGTGAACTATGCCAGGATTCAGGAGCCT
This sequence comes from Gandaritis pyraliata, assembly GCA_947859175.1. Lineage (NCBI taxonomy): Eukaryota > Metazoa > Arthropoda > Insecta > Lepidoptera > Geometridae > Gandaritis > Gandaritis pyraliata. The sequence continues at coordinate 9,783,974 of OX401866.1, read as the reverse complement.
TCTGTAGCGGTCGGCTGGTCGGTGGCTCCGGCATCGAGGACTGCTCGTGCGTTTTGTAAGACGAGCTAACTGGCATTTTTATGAAAATGTACAGACAAAAGATTTTTTGGATTTTATAAAGACCAATCAATAGTCAAATAATAATTGGTACCTCTCATTATAGATGAAATAACGTGACCTATTTAACAAAAGAGAATTTTCTTGTATAAACCTATCCACTGATATATTTTGTCAAGTGGATTAAATGTATATAACACGTTTCAAGTACTCTGTACTACAGTAATTTAATCAATTAGTGAACTGATCATTTTCAATAGCATCCATAGCAGACCAGGAAATCTACTCCGCAAAACAAAGGTTCGTACTAGTTACCCTACGCGACTACCTGGTGCGAAGTGCGCGTCAATGTATATCAATATATCAATTTAGGTTTTTACATTGTTTTTTGGAGTACCTTGCAGTCGGTACCAGCACAGGACGGACAAATAGACACGCGCCACGAGCGGCAAACAAACTGCAGTGAACACATACATACATACTACACAATCTACACATTGCATTGGGGCCACTGGAAACTTATTGTCTACCTCAACTGAACTTTATTACGACAGTTTTAGATTGATAATGGTGTGGTGAGAAGTCAAATATGTGGGAAAAAATTGAGATACTAGGATCGATTATTTATTATTCTATTCAAGTCTAGATTGTTCGACGGAAGTGGCCGCAGGCCGACTTGTCCACTGCTGGGTGGTGCCTCTCTTTGCTTCTGCTATTTCACACGTTCTTGGGATATCCTCGTCGCTCTGCAGCGCACGACGACGACGTTGACAAATTCTTCTTCCAATCGTAAGTACTCTGATTTCTATTCCACGTATCCCCCGATCAGTAAGGTCATTTTTAATTTGAAAAAAAGTGATAGAACAACTATATCTATTGTATATACACCTGATGTGAAGCAGTTACTTCTGAATATGGCCGCACACAGTAAGCCCATTGAGGACGTACCCTGTGAGGCAATGCAAGTCCATCGCTCTTAGATATAAAGTCTCATGTGCCTGTAATTGCACCTGCGCCCACACACTTCAAATTGGAATACAACAATGCGAGCATCACTGTGCGGTGGTTTTTCACAAAGGGCTTTACTAATACTAAAATCAGTTTTTATTTTCAGTAGGTTACTTACATAAGCCATACATATAATTAGAATGGTGAACACAAACTAACAGATAGTTTATGCCAGAAGGGCAGTGCGAGAGGCTGAGGACGGTTGTACAGCCCGCATCGCTCGCCTACACTTTGGCGTAGAAAATTGTACTGAAGTTTGGGATACAACACAACACAAAAGGTAAGACTTTGATTGTACATGAAAACTTTCAAAGCTTTGGGCTTAGATAGCTTTTTTTTGAAACCATAATCCTTAAGTACCCTAAGTATGTTAGAACTCTCGAACTTTTTTGTTCTCAAAGTCTACAAGACAAGGGCAGGTTACTTTATTCAAATACATTCACAGGCGTCACAGCTCAGTCGGTAATAGCTCTGCCTGCCGTGCTGTGGGTCGTGGGTTCGATCCCCACTAAGAACAAACATTTGTGTGTGCCATACATAGATGTTTGTTCTATGTCTGGGTGTTACTATGTATTATAAGTATGTATTTACAAAAAAAAAGTATATAAGTATTCTATCAGCACCAAGAACAAACATTTGTGCGTAGAAAACATAGATGTTTGTTCTATGTCTGGGTGTTACTATGTATTATAAGTATGTATTTACAAAAAAAAAAGTATATAAGTATTCTATCAGCCATCTAGTAACCATATCACAAGCTTTGCTTAGTTTGGGACTAGAGGCCGTTGTGTGTAAAGTCCATGAATATTTATTTATTTATTTATTTATTTATTTATTTATCTAGTTACCATATTACAAGCTTTGCTTAGTTTGGGACTAGAGGGCGTCGTGTCAAATGTCCATGAATATTTATTTTATTTTTTATTTTTTATTCTTATTAGGAACTTTTATTTGGTAATCATCTATCATCACTCATCAGTGAGCCGACGTGATTCAAAATCAAATCAAATGGTTTTACTCATGACTTTATTTGAGTCGAAGTCAAGTTTCACCTATGTAGCTATTAGCTATGTTTATAGCGATTTTATTTTCGATAGAGTTTAAATGCGAGAGTTACACTGTGCGATAGTTGAGTTTTATTGCCTCTGTGTAAGTGAACCTGTACTAAGTAACTAGTTACTGTATTTATCAAGTGTGAAGCGACAAAAAGAACCAGCGTGTATCGATGCACCCGCATGTCGGAACCCTTTGAAACCGAGACCTCAGCACGAATAAATGTGACGATATTAAACGTATCGTAACCGTAGCCTATCCGAAGTACACTGCACGGTAACGCTACAACGTTCGGACATCGAGCTGGCGTTGACGCGTAATATGACTCGAAAACGTTTGGTTTACGTATCGCGGCGGCTGTCAGACTTATTCATGCCTACCTCCGCAGTCCACAGGCTCGTCGATGGGTTCGAGGAATGTGGCTAGTTGTGGAGTCCGCTGGCTCAAAGAGATGGTTTGCTTGTTTTGCCAATTGATTGGTTGTGGTCTGGTGGGGTTTTCAACTCTAGATTTACGTTAATTTTCTCGGGTAGCAAGCAAAGTACTATAAGTACATCAAAGTAGTTTTCAAAATCAAACCATCCACTACCACGAAGTACTCATGGCTGCATTTTTTAGTCAAAAGTACCATAAGTAAATATTTATTTGCTGAATTACCTTCAATATTTAAAACATAGTTTGGTGGTGAACAACGTGATAAATAATTGACGTCAAGTGTCGTACGTTAAACAATGCTTTCTTGTACACTCGCCGGGAAATAATGAAGCGACGTCGCAGATAAGACTAGGCGGCGACGGCGGCTTCACCTGCAATAAGCGACGCCTGTGTACCGCTCTCTCAAACTAAACAGGGTTACGAACTATGGAAGAGACCAAAGTACTATATTTAAATAAAAACTTTGAATTCGAATTGATTAACACAAAGAATAAACATAGATGTTTGTTCTATGTCTGGGTGTTACTATGTATTATAAGTACCTATGTATTTACAAAAAAAAAAGTATATAAGTATTCTATAAAGCCATCTAGTTCCCATATCACAAGCTTTGCTTAGTTTGGGACTAGAGGGTGTTGTGTGTAAAGTCCAAGAATATTTATTTATTTTATTAATAATACAGTTGTACTTCTATCGGAACCTTGGATTCACATGCTGCTTTAATTTTTTAATAATAAATATAGTAATACTAATGGCAGCATTATTTTACTGGTCTTTTCAAATACGAACACGTACCTACTCTGAAAAACGCCTATTTTTTACAAATACAAAAACTTAAGAGTAACGAGATATATATGAATGAAGTGCAAAAAAGCTCTATGAAAGTAATAAATTGTAGAAGAAATAAAATTGGTACATTGTCTGTTCCAGTAGGCGCGAGGTCCGCGGTGGCCGGGCGGGCGGCTTCTTGACGTCGCGCGGATTTACGATGCGCTTTGAGTAATGTCCTCTCATGTGCCAATTTATTGCCGCGCACTATACCTGCTTACACTACAACACAACACAACACAAAAATAACGTTGTTTAACCAACATTTATAGTTCATACTTAAAGCTAGACTCGAGTTCACTTTGAGGTTTGCATAAAGTTTTCTGAAAACTAACAAAACATACTCAGTAGTAATTAGTTTTGTATAGTTTTACGTACAATTATGTTATTAATGGGCAACAATTTTTTTTTTAAATTAGTTGGACCTCGTTAAATTCGGATTGGGCAGGTACAGTCAACGATAAACATACTTCAAAATTATTTACTTAGAGTAAGTGTACGGTAGGATAGCACTGTACAGCTTTATTATTATTTTTGTGAGTGACAGCAATATACAGTACAATACAATACGTAACGCGGCACAATTACATCGTCCACTCACCCCCCCCCCACCCCCCCGGCCACAGAGCGACGATGTGAAATTATACAATGGTGACGCTGTGCCGCAGGATGGGTGAATACAGTAGGCCATCTTCAAAGTTTGAAGCTTAAAGTTCACAGTTCTGGAGCTTTTTTAGTCTTACATTACACCACATTAGTAGTAGTTAGTTATTATAAGTAGTTCCTTCACTCAAAACACTAGGCACATGCGTAAGCTTTACTTGCATCTTACCCAATTTGTTTTTTAAGTAGGCCATGGCATACTAATATATACTTCAAAATATATTGTGTAGTAGCGATTATGCCACTCTATGACGCGTGAAGCAGGGCACGGTTCATATCAGTCTCTTTCTGACACACTGGAATGGTGTCATGTGGAGTGTTTATACTGCATGTACAGTTACTGTGCCAGGGCACGGTTCATTCCAGTCACATCGTCATTATGCAGTTTGATATGTTATCGCGTTACGTAATGAGATTACGCGCCGCGGCGTGTGGCCGCCTCTTTAGCGAGTGTGGCATGTCCCGAATGTATGATATCGCTGGGCGGCCCACTTACAGGTTTCAGTAGATATTCATATGGGGATAAAGTAAAAACCAGCTACATATAGACACGTTTGGTACGATGCGATGTTAGACTTACAACCAGATGCAATATATGAAGTTGGTGGGCGAATGCTTGGAGGTTCTAGTACTTAAAGATAAAGATATTTATTGTTTAATACATAGGATAGAGTAAAAAAAGTTGGGAATAAACAAAACGCGTCCAGTGAGTACCTCAAAAGGCAAGATCTCAAAACGTCTTACATACTTTACATAGCAATCAATGCACTCAGGGGTGTTTTGGCATTGGGTATTCAAAAATAAACATCGCGTGAGAGAGAGAGAGAAAACTCTCTAGAGAAAAACTCTATAGTATTCAAAGTCCGTTTCATTCTCCGCAAAATATAATTGAAAGACCTTAACCGTGCCTTTGGTACAGTAAAAGAAATGAATTCATTCATTAAAAATCCCTTTAATATCTTGATAAAAACTACACTGTAACACCCTTTGAAGATAATGAAAGTATCGGCAAAGAGCACCGAGTATAATACTTAATTGATGGCGAAGTGTGCGTGTGACACGAGCGTCATTAGTAGATCCGTCACGGCGCGCCCCGCGCCATGCGCCATGCGCCATGTGCCATGTGCCATGCGCCATCGCCGGTTCTGTCGCGATCATTGTCTCAGAGTGACACACGGTTTTATGAAACACAAACTAATGTAGTGTAATGACCAGCAATGATGAAGAGGATCTAAAGAGATTTGAATAACCAGGATTTTTTAATTATGGGTACCTACACTATCTACCTACCTAATTATGGTATACGGGTACGTATAATATTCATTACTTTGTAATAAAATTATGAAATTCCGCGTCTATAATAAGTAATGAAGCTAATAAAAACGTTGAAATTGTTCGTGGCCATGATGGATCAAAATTACGAGACTCTACCGTATCAAAGTTTAATGAGTAATACGAGTGTGCGTGGGCTTGATAGATTGTTTGTCCGTGTGTCAGGCAGTAGTGAACAGCTGACTCATGAGTCATCGACGAGAGCTTTTTTTGTCGGTAATTATCTGGGGGATGGCGGACAAAGTGGTCAGTGGACGTGTCGGGAGAGGCTACAAGAAAGTGCCGACTGCAATTTATTGTTACTTTAAGTACCTTTTGTATTAAGAACAATGTATTTTAATCGCGAGTATAAGAAATATAATTTTTTTGACTACTTAAATGCAAAAAAAAATAATGATAACAGTAGACAATTTTGGAATGTCGAAAACTTCTAATGCGACTATCTGGGCAGTCTTATAAGTAAAACATTAAAGCGAGCTCGGCCAGAGAGAGCTGACAATGATTCCTCTCCTCGGAACTCGGATTCAACACTCGAATATTGTATTCCAACTGTACTTACTCGCGGTGATGCAGTCACATACGATACTATTCACAGTTACAAATGTAAATTACCATTTTTAGCGAACAGCGCAAATGAAAAAGCGTATTTTTTAAGCTTTAGAATGGAAATAAAAGCTGGTATACCCTGCTTTGGCTTAGCACATAGATAAACTACGCATTTTATCCTGTTCCGATCATCAAACTTGTCCTTCATGCTATTTTGTACGGGCTTTTAAATATTTTAATATGCATAAAATCTTTCGTAATTATAAATCAAATAAACTACTTATAAATTATTACAAATCAATAATCAATCAATAATCAATAATCAATCAATAAATTATCAAATTCGCACGACCATGGACGCGAAATTTCATGATGTACTCCACGCCGCCAAAGACAGGAGAGGCTGGCGAGACATCGTCCGGAAGAAAATCATCTTTCTACGGGGGAATCACGACCCTCAGCCATGAGGAGTACGACGCGAGGAGGAGGAGGAGGAAATTATTACATTTTTGACATATCAGTGTCTAATCTTTCGTCATTAACGGTAGAGGGCGCCATCGCAAACCTACAAAAGCGCAATTAATCTTAAGTCAAATAATTTCTATTAATAAATCATTGTCGATACAAAACGAAACAAAACTCAAGTTTTCATTCACAATATTCAGCTTTGTTTATACATTCCGTTCCAAATTAGTTTTGTTAGAATGCGTTCTTGTTTACATTAATTCTCGACTAAGAGCTTTGTACTTTTCATAGAAAGCTACGATGGTCTTTGGGCTTAGATTAAGATGGTCTCTGTCACTAATGGTTATTCTAAAGAATAATTTTACATCCCATAATATGACCCCTTATAAATATGACCATCAGTCTTCGATATCCGGTGAGATATTCTTACATCTGTACAGATTGCTTCAAAAACTATTTGAGTGTGTTTACTTATTCATACGCGGACGCGCGTAGGCCCCTCACAAACGAGTGTTTGATGCCAAACACGTAATTACCACGTGTCTGCTGCGTAATGCGGCAATAATGGTAATACGGTAATAATGGTAATTCTTTACGCGTTGGAATCTAATTTCAATGCCTGAGAGGGTTAAGTGGAGGCATCTTTTTGGGATATTTTTCTTGTGAAACACATTACAGAATTACGAATATTTTTTATAATTTTTATTTTAAATATTTTAGTTATATGAAAACCAAAAGGTGGAAAACCAAATCCTTACACAATAAATTGATTTTGCAAGAGTTTAACTTTACCAGACTGTGTTTGAAAGCGTTTACGGAGAGAAAAGGATTAAGGAAAAGGTTTACCAGAGAGCGTTTGAAAAGGAATCTATTGCGCGAACTTGTGAAACGCCCCTAATTAACCGACGACGCAGCGAGAGTATTCAACTTTCAACTAGCGACCAAAACTAAAAGCCCCGTTAGTCCCGTTAACTTGAAGACACAATATTTTAGACCGCAGTGCAGTGTATGAACAGTAAGCACAAATTGGTTATATTTATTAATTTTTAAAGGCAATAAATGGTAGATTAGGGTAAAAAAAATATTAATTAAGTACTTATAGATGACATGAGTACTTAACTAACTTAAGTTACGAGCTGCATAATAGCCCACTCACCGGAATGCGCTCAAAAGCTATCCTAGAATTACTAGCTCTACAATCTGTTTGCCTTGCATGTAGTATGTTTCAGAAATGGGTTTCTGGATATCTACATGCACTGTAAGGTGCCTATAGGTATATTGACTAGGTACATGTACTCTGGCGAGTGTACTCTGGAGAGTGGGATAAGGACAGGGGAATGATGATGATGTACTCTGGCGAGATTGTTTTCTTTAGTTTAGCATAGATTACTCCGTGCATATAAACTAAGTAGGCTTTGAAGTACGTTTTTGCAGAGCTCGGCAGTCGGAGCGAAGCGAGCAAAGAAACCGTGTCTTGGTACTCGTGGTGCGCATAGGGAGGGGAGGGGAGGGGAATGAGCTGACGTGACGCCCGGGTTTGGCTTGCAACCACTTACGAGAAACTTTAAAGCTTACATTCACACCTACGATTACGTATTTTTTTAGAGTTTCAGTCTTAGGGCACTAAACAAGTCCTATCGTACTTTTGAATGGAACTAATCGCTTTTATAATCATTGCATTATAACTGTAATAAGTTGTTTGAATCATTTGTATCGCTTAGTAATAAATAACAAACAGCGACAGACCAAACTTTACTCAGGTGTTTAACTTGTTCAGCTTTTATAACGGCAATTTCATTACGTGAATATTCTTACTAATGTTATAAATGTCAAAGTTTAGATGTTTGGATGTTTGTGGTTCAATTACGCAGCAACTGCTGGTCCGATTTGGTTGAAACTTGGAATATATATAATATAGTTCGTTTCGTATATTTGGCGGAAGCTAGTAAAATTTGGCTAATATTGAATTCTTAAGTACCTTTGAATAAGTAAGTACCTCTCAGCTGCATAAGTATTCTACAATTGAAAACATGTACAAAACGCTTTTCTTAACTTAGCAGTGAGCGCATCATTCAAGACTATTCCAGGGTTCCCCGAGCCATTACGTCACTAGGAGAGGTCCATTACATCACGAGTAACAATGCGACAATGGACTTGCCCGAACAAAGAACTACCCTATATTTTAATGAAATGGTTGGAGGTACTTGATACCAGTTTGAAACCCCCGATTCATAACCATAAACTGTATTTTTGTAATTAGAATTTTGTGATATTATAAGTAAAGGTCTCTAAGTTTTTATGAAAACTGATCGTCAATAAAAAATAACAGCTAAGTAAAATGATAACCTTCTAATAATTTTGTGATTTTTAAAGGCTTTTATTGTCTTTATTTTTATACTAACTTATCTCTTTTATATTTGGAAGTGAAATATTCAACTCTTTTTTTTGGATGGAATAGCGTATTTCAGTTTTTAATAATATAACTTTTAAGTACTTAATATAGACAAAAAAAAACATTTATTCAAAATGAAAGTAGAAGTTAAACACTCAACGGGAGGAGAATGATTAGACGATGAAAAAATCCATTTCCATATTGAAATGAGTTTGGTCTGTATGGAGAGAGACTTAATTTTATGCAAAAGCTATATTCATTCTTCACTTCCGCAATCCTTACTAACTGCCGCCTGTGATTATAGGTACTTGAGTATTTTTTAAATAAGACATAACTAAAAAAAATCAAAATGGAGTTTGCGCTGCAAGTTCTTATTTTAAAAATCATGTACTTTTAAAGAGACTAAGAAAGAACCAGTAGATCCCTAAAAAGCTAAACTCACAAAGTATAAATGTTTTGTAATGTAAATTCATAATTTCAAACGCGGGAAAATGGTATCGAAACTTTAAACAAACGGTAAAAATTTCAAATGGAAAACTGAAAAGAAAAGTTAGTGAATAAATTCGAGGTGTGAACGTTTCCACATCTCAACTTGTGGGCTATATTTGAACCTAACTTCACTTCACTATACCACAACACATACTACTTATAGGTACTTGTACTGTCAGGCCAAACTCTCAAACTTAGCATTTATTATTTAGGTAAAGGTGTTACCAAACTGACTCATAATAGTGTAGTTAGAGCAAAATGAGATTCTACTAACACATATCACAGTTTCTAGCGTTGCTTGGCAACCGTACCTACGCCATAACTAGTAGACAACATCACTTTCTTAGAACTCACTTTATGAAATTTTTGGAAAATGTAATAACACGCGCCATTAATACCTTTTTGTGTTCAAAATCATTGTTATTTTATCTATCGTATCGTATGTTGCACCGACTGCATAGGCATCGGTGTGAACGTGGCTTAATCTGTTCCGGCGAAGTTGAAAATTATGAAACAGTGGCAACTCCAACCGCTTACTTGACTCTTTTATTCATGAAAGTTGCACGAAGTAGCCGTTAACGCTTTTTAAAAAACTCTACAGTTAGTTTCCAGAGTGGTAAGTTATTTTAATTCGGTAATAAAAAAAAATGATGATGGAAATACAGTTTAACAGTAAAGTTTGCAGTCATTTTAGAGCCAGACCACGGCGACCATGGTCGCCGCGACCAGCGACCAGACCTCTACATCAGTTATACCGTTTAGTCGGTCCATTTTACCGGAGTTGGTAATTATTTAGAAACTTTATGTTTGAGCTCTGTGTCCCGCATCTGTCCGCCGCGCGCTGTGCGCTGTGTGCGGTGCGTGCGGTGCGTGCGGTGCGTGCGAGCCATCCTGTCCTTTGTCTCGTCAAAGCGGTTCCGGTTGCTCGTTGGGCGGAATATAGCGTTCGCTGGCACATGCACGGACATATTTATACTATACCTACATTAATTTATTAAGTATGCCTCAATATTATCTAAATTTTAAAACAAGAAAATATTTTAGTTTCCTGGATCACATGTGAAGTACTAGCTCAATTACTAATTAAATTATCTGCATGTATGTACTCCTCATTATTCACGGGTGTTGGTTATGTGACTTTCGAAATGAGAATGCATGTCAAGTCACCGGGCACCGCGCGTCGATGGTGCCGACACAAGGATCCCTCAACTCAACGCAGAACAAAACAATGACTGGCTATATCGATAGCTTTGTATGCAATAATCTCGATACTGAGTTAGGTACAATATCTATGCATTTAATAGACAAACGTTATACACAAAACTAAATAATTTTGTCGTTTGAGGTTTTATTCCGTGGCCAACTTGACCACGTGGGATAAGGAAGAGAAGACCGAACTAATAAGGTTATAGTGTTAGAGTAGAAGATAAGACGGTTGTTAATAGGGTGTTATTCTGAAAACGGGTCAAGATTATTGACATCAGCAGGGGTATGCCAATCAAAGTTGAACTGCAAAGTTTTAAATCATGGTCAGTTCATACTAACTAACTAACTAACATAGTTATTCTGTGACTAAATAGTGACATTATGACGTCATTTGATGTGTTTTCGCGCATATTTTGCTGTCAAGTGTCTAAAAAGAATGATCACGTGGTACAAAATTGTATCACGTGACCTGAAAAAATTACACTGGGCAGTGAAATATAACTTGACAGCAAAAGATTGGCATACGGATCCAGTGTAAAATAAAGTGATTTAAAACCTTTCAGCTTTCTTTTCAAGGTAAATATTTCACTCCACAGTAAAGTTTTGGGAACTTTCAGATACCGAACTCGCGGTTTGTGTTTACCAGACATCGATATATATTCCCCGCACTCAGCGCGTCGCCGCTTCCGCACTCCGCGGCCGGAGATTGCACTCAAATACATTTTTCCGTCCCCCCCCCCCCCCCCCCCCCTCTCCCCGTACACCCCCTCCAGTCGTTCGTCAGTGGGTCGCTAACGAGCCTTTGTCATAAGTTGTACGATTGTACAATGCAAGTCGCGGTGAAGTGTGCACGCGACTAAAGGCAATAAGTGGACGGAACAAGGTGCACTGTTGTATCATAATGCAGCTGGGGACTTTGTCTCACTTTGTAGGACAATGGTATTGACATCATGCTGATGGCATTTCTTTCGTGAGACAATTAAGCTTTTGGTTTCTCGTAGTGGCGCATGGCGGCCGCAACACAACTTGTGGATGACATTTTCAACCTTAAGACCAAGTTGTCGAGTTGCTTTAATTTTGTATTAGGTACCTACCTAGTTAATCTCAACTTGTCTGGTGTAAAGAAATTCAAACCACTAAAGAACATTTGTAATTCTTCTCCCCCATTCATCTCATTGAGATACTAACCGAATCCAATTTAGAGTTCCAAAGAACTCTAATGGCAGTTGTATGAATTGAATGAAACGAGATGTTTTGACAAACGTGAACTCTATTAGCGGCCGCAATGAGCTTAAACAAATCCATTTAAATGGGAGAATCGGCACAGATCGGCTCTCTGGATTGTGTGGTGCGAGTGACAGCGGAAAGCGATTCTTAGTATTCCATTTCAAATAGTAAAAATGTTAGTGACAAAGTGTATTATTATAATAATCCACTTGAAGAAGACAAAATTAATTTTGTGCTTCCTTTGTATCTAGCTAGTTAGTGTTTGTTTGGTTTTATTATAGTTAGCTATTTCTTTTATTTGTAACTTAAATTATGGGTAATATAACAGTAAAAATAAATACAGTTTAATCAATTATCGAGAACATCAGCAAATCATTGAAAACAAAGCAATAAAATTACAATCACGATACGAGGTGGTTCCTCGCTACTCGCTACTCGCTACCTCTCGCACCGGCTCATCCCTGACCGCTTATTTAAACCGACAAAAGCGCGGCGAAACCCTTCGTCGCTAACTGCAGGCTCTAAGCTGATTAGAACATGCTTTCACGATAAATACTTTAGCTGGCAGAAGATAATCGCATGCGGTCCTATCGATTTGGTTCAGAATATTGGGGAGGACGCTCGGTTTCTTTGACGGTTTATGGATAGCTGGTATGAAGCCGGCGACGCGATTATGGTGGTGTTATTTTCTTTCTTGAAGCTCACACAATTAAATACATCCGTAAGAGGTTTATTAGTTTACTAGCAGTTACCCACGACTTCGTACGCGTCTACAGTTTCCGTGTACATTATATTATCTGTGCGTGTACCGAGCGGATACTTCTTTGAGAAACTTGACATTACACCTCATTACACCGCACTCGTACTGAAATGTCAAACGCTAGTCGTTAGACCAAAGAGGTAGTACTACGCCCTGTCAAACTGACGTGACATGACATGACAATGATATCCTCTTGCCAATTGGCGCTGCTAATCCTTTTCGTTCATTTTATCCTGTAGATCCTGTTAATTATTCGGGATAAAAAGTAGCCTATGTGTCAATCCAGGTTACGAACTATATATATGCCAAGATTCATTCAAGTTGGTTCAGTAGTTTAGACGTGATTGAAACACAAACATCCAAACATCTAAACATCCAAACATCTAAACATCTAAACTTTCACATTTATAATATTAGTATGAAGTATGATATGATGATGATGTGCATTGACCGTGGAAGCATTGGAGTAACCGTTTGTGTTGAAGAAATTAGCCCGACTGAGTAGACCCTGCGTTGCTAGATCTAGCTATTGCCAAAGTGTACGTGCGGAGGTTTCACCCGCGCACCCCCTCTTTCGTGCATTTAATTACAGTCGGTCAGCTTCACCAAACATTTTTAATTCAGATAAATTAAATGTTCAATATATTTCATGATGAGTTGAAAAAAGCTATAAACCAAATAAAAAGTAACCAATTCTTTCTAAACTTTAATTTGGCGATGAAAGCGAACCAATAACCAATTTAGTTTAATGAGTATCGGGAATAACTACAGCCCCGGGAGGGCCAACTTCGATTGGTTTTTTTTCTCAACCCTTCAAGGGGTCTTCGAATTAATTAATTTGTGGAAACAAAGGCAAAAAAACTCGATAAGTGGTCGTTTCCTCCCCCCTTTGGGAGCGACAAAATTACAAGCTGACGGTTTCGGCTGAACAAAATAAAAACAGTTTTGCCGAAAATGTTAATTGCTTTTCACGATTTTTGGCGCGTGAAGTTTAATTTATTTACTGAGAAAATCATAAGTTATCGATCGCTTTTTTACCCATGCTCCTATAGTTACGAGACGCTGTGCTGCTTCGACAGTTTTAGATAGAGAAGGCTTACGCGGCAGCTATAGCAACTTAGAATACGTTCGGAGCTCACTAAGAGGATTTACTCACGTTGTTTTCTTTCACTGTTCGAGAGCAATTCCTTTACGTACCTACGAGTTCATTTAAAGGGTGGACTGTGTGAAGGATGATTTACCGAAAAGAGGAATAAGCGCCGAATGACAGAGGAGTGGAAGTTAGGTAAAAATGTAAAAACTTGTTTATTAATAGCGTGGAATAAAGCAGAAAGGATGATGATGATGCAGATACTTTATACCTACAGAAGTATGTTGAGTGTGCCAATAGCATAACACCACAGGAAGCAGTACTAAGCGGTACAATAGAGCATCAAGTCCTCGGGCGGGCCCGATCGCGCGAACTCGGTCGAGAGCCTCACTTCGTCACTCGGCATTCAGCGCGAACTATTCGCACGCGATCTAAGAATATCTAGGACAACTAGGACACGTCTTTTATAGCTCATTTGAATATTTTGAATACCAGTCTCGGCTCTACATTCTGTAGTCTTCGTGGCTTCGTAGGGTTTGGATGGAAGTAGTTATAAGTATATAGCCTACTAATGTTCTTAGAGTCAGTGTTGGAGAGTGAAAGCAAGCCATCATCATATTTTATTAAAAATAATCAAATTGGCTTTGAACTTTGTGGTACTTCAATGTAAAGAAGTGCGGGATTTTAATGATGGAAAATGCCAGCACCTTATATTTGTCATTTATTATCCAGGTTCTTTTAAATTATTATCAAGATAAACAGCATAATAGGTGTATAAAAAGCAGCATCCAAATTCTCATAGCTCGATGTCCTTTGAAAAACGCTTGGTATTGTGTCGGATGTGTCACGATGCGAACAACGCGCCGCCTACCCGCACTGTTCTCTACCGACGCGGCGCGGCGCCGAGGGACACTCAGCGGCATCAAGCAGGACTTCGATATGCAAATTAATTTCAAAACCACAATCAAACCCCAGTTTCTTACCCAGCCCCCGTATGCCAATCTTTTGCTGTCAAGTTATATTTCACTGCCCAGTGTAATTTCTTCAGGTCACGTGGTACAATTTTGTACCACGTGATCATTCTTTTTAGATACTTGACAGCAAAATATGCGAGAAAACACATCAAATGACGTCATAATGTCACTATTTAGTCACAGAATAACTATGAGTTAGTATGAACTGACCATGATTTAAAACTTTGCAGTGCAGTTCAACTTTGATTGGCATACCCCTGCTGCACCCATTTTCCTGTAATTTACTCCTCCAAAGCTTTAGCAATGTGAAATGGCAGTGTGCCTCACACTCACTCGAGTGGAGACCACGTTTAGGCAAGCGTAGTGTACGACGCTCTCCAGCAAGATGGAGTCACGATTTACGAAATGTAGCTGTCAAACGCTCGATGAGAAGAGCCGAAGACCAGGCTCAATGGTGCATCTTGGGAGAGACCTACGTCCAGTAGTGGACCAACAGGTTAATGATGATGACTCTACCAAAAACTGAATAGAGATTGGTGGCGCTGAGTGCACGAGAGATATCCGTTGGCTGCACTCGTCACATGGTGCAAGTGGAGCAGTGATATTGCTCTCCAAATTGGAACAAGCAGTTAAGCAACTCGTTTGTAGAGCTTACTCTAATTTGAACTGTTCCTGTCTTATTAAGAAACAAGGTATACTCCCAAGAAACTCACTGATACAAAAGCCAGCACCAATAATGTAACGAGTTTTTATTATTTTACTCGTATTTTCAAGGAAACTGATATGAACGGTGTCTTGCCGCCCGTCACATTAAAAAGAATGTTCAATATCCTCTGCGAAGAAAATGGAGTCACTATCTACGTCTGAGGCGACCAGGTGAAGGAAAGTCTAGAGCATTGAGAGATTAGATCACTTGAGCGTTGCTTCTTTGAGAAGCTGCGGTCGTCATGTAGCTGCCGTTATTTTGTTTGAATCTCATAAAAGTTACTATTATGTCTTCTTTCGTTTTATGCCAAACAACTTAACTCAGAACAAATCCATTAAAGACATGCCCTTTGAGACAAAACACTAAATTCATCACTCTGAGGTCTCTATACCATAGCACCACATGAATTAAGTTGTAGTGCGTATTCTGGCTAACATACGAGGAATAGAGAAGGTCTCTATGTAATAACGTCGACCGCTGCTGATGAAACTGCGTCTTCGAGGCTGACCGGCGCGGCGGCGGTAATGGCGCAGTGGGATTGGATCCCTCGACCTAACCTTTTAATTAAATTAGCGGGAAGAGGTTTACCAGACACTTTAGCGAATTATTCTACCCATAAAGTACACTCGGTAAAGCAGATACGAGTTCAAGCACATGCATCGTGTTCCTCAACTTTCATGATGGCGCAGATACAGGTGAGATACCGGTACATAAAATCACCTCTACATCTGAAAGTGATGGACGCGATGGTCACGTGACACTGGATGTGCTTTGTAAGGTAAGGCAAGAAGGAGAGTGGTTTGTTTTTAGATAAATATCTTGCACTGAAGCGTTATTATGTTGAAATGGCACAACACTGGAACTTCATCATCAATATCTTTGAAAGAAGGATCATACAAGAAAATCGCTAAGCAGGCCGTAGTTTGTTGTTCTCACCTAGTATACAAGACTATTCTGAATGATCCATGTGATTTTACTGAATAATAGATCTTTGAATTTGCTTTTAACATAGCCTCTTTAGATAATTTTAGAATAGACAGACACGCAGTGGTCTACCACTATTATTTTATTAGCTAAACTTATAGGTTTACGTCCACACGAATTTCTCTTGGAATCTTAGTAATAGACAGCTTTCCTCTATGTCTATTGTGAATTCGCTAATTTCTCTAGTCATACCTATAGCCTTTACTGCAAATTGGTAATTAGACGTGCTTCATTTGCTTGGTATATAAAAAGCTGAATGAAAAGTACGTGTGTGTTTCTTCATACGCACACCTATCTATACTAACTACATAGATAACTCTAGGTAGGTAGAAACCTAAAGGCACTTCCTCGCCATTAAATCTCAGAAGCTTCCTTGCCCAAACGCAGTCGTAAAACAAAGCCCATTAAACGTCCCTCCGCTCTGTATTGTATCTACATCACGAAGTCATAAATAAATGTATTACTTTAGTTTTAGTAGGCGCGTGTCGCTGCGTCTTTTACCACTTATGGTTAATTTGATTTGATGCAAGTGCAAATAACATGAAGGAACAACTCTCTGATTGTCTAAATCCGATGACATGAGTATATTGATACTATCGATGTACGAGTACAAATATGCAGCGATCGCGTATGTTGAAAGAAAGAAGAAAGAAAGAAAATAAATTTATTTGCTCACACTAACACTATCGCTACCTACCAAACAATCACATTATTATTATAAACTAGTTTAGGTATAGGCAGGTACTCTAGGCCAGCGTGGCAAATCGGACCCTGACTCAGCATGAGGTTAGTAGCTGATGATGAGCTACTAACGCTGGTCTTCCGTCAGGGCCGTCTAGTGATGCCACGGGCGTCCCAACCCACGAGAAAAAATAAAATAAATAAATACATTAAACAGTGACATTGACCAAGAACTTAGATGTTGTTGTCGGTTTTTTTATTATATGTCTTTTAGACCGGCTATCAATGGATTTCAATCAAGTTTTTGCAACGTGAAGTTGTTAGATTTTCAAAGTTATAAGCGCTACGCGGTCGCTATTTCATACACATGGATCTAGACTATACTGGACTAGTCAATGTATGGGATTAGTCACGAGACCTAACATTCATTAAACGTTATTCTATATCGTTGTGGTCAATTATTAATGCATGATTTTCTCCATACGCCCTATTATGAAACAGTAAGATGCAAACAGGCTGGTTGCTGCAAAAGTGGTAGCTGAGAACCCTCACGGGTCTAAAAAAGCCCTACCGACAGAAACAGTTGACTAACGGAGTGAAAAAAACCCCCAATTTCAAAGAGCAAAAATTTATTCACAACCTTCTAAATTGCCTTGTTTTTCACGATAAAGTTATTCCAAAACTCGGCTCAAAGACCCCGATGGACCTAACGAGCGATTGTTTCGTTCTCATTTCCTTTGAAAGGCCCCAATTACGGGACTGCTTAGTGATGCTTAGCATTCTTCAGGGATGAGGCTGAGCCTAGACTTCATTTCGGCGTGAGCTGTACTGTACTGTACTGTACACCAAACATGCACAATGTACGTAGAGACTGTACAAACCTTATACAGGGGGTCCATGTCCGTCAATTACAATATTCCAGTGCAACATAGTGACGAGAACCATTCAACAATATTTCATTGGTTATAGAGTTTATCTAGAAAAACTGGCTTGTATGGTGGGCCATTTTATTACAAGTCATAGTTTTTCGTAAAAAAAATTAAATATGTTGTCGTACCGTTAATTATATGTACCAAATGAAAAGTACATCTTTCGATTATCTGTTTCAGGCCATGAACTGCTACTGCAAGTTGTAGGTAAAGTCGCTCTATAACTTTATTAATTTATGCAACTAGATCAAACTCACAAGCTCCACGTCTCATATCAGTCAAAGCTGAATATTACCTCCTGTATAAACTAGCAAGAGGAGGCTTGCAATACTCACCCCGCCCACCCCTGCCGCCCCCTCGCCCGCGGCTGAAGACAACGATTACACGCCAAGCTTAATTGCTGCCTTACACGGAACCAGCTTACAAAAGCCTTTATGAATATTTGGGAAGATTGTTTTGTGACTTGAAAATGAAACAAGGGAGACTACTCACTCTCTGATTGAGCAATAAAGCGACTGTTTATTCTGTTGCTAGTTAAGATTTGCTCTCAAACATATTAGCATCCCTAACCATGTTGACTCTACAACTGCTGAAGAATAGAAGCGTCAATAATGTACGGGAATGATCACGTGACTTTTAGTTTTTTTTAATACCTACAATTACAATGACATTATGATGGGGCCCACTTGAATAACAATACATTGCCTCACTGAGTGCGCTCTCTGAGAACGTCCACTGTGAAGTGATGCATTGAACTGCGCTCATCGCTCTGATGTGTCTGTAATAATTGCACCGACGACACCCGCCGTACTCTTCAAACAAGAACACAGCAATGCGAGTATCGCCTGACGACGCCTGTATATACTTACCTACTTATATTCCAGAAATACCCACTGATAGGGATTTTTCAGTGGGGTTTTTTGGAATATACCATATCACACCAAATCTATAAATACCTTTAGCCCTGTGCAAATAGACAAAGTAAAATACAGTAAAAATAATTCAGCAAAACCTTTGTTCTATCCTCCGCACATAACTCAACACGCTCTTACCTAAAGAAAGCAAATGGGGAAATTACCTTGATTCATGGCCTCGAGGTCGTTGACCTTTCATGTTTGACCTGGATAGCAGCTGGTGATTACTACACGACTTACTACATTGACTTATTACATTGACTTCTTTTATTTACTTCTAATCTGTCATCTTGGACAATCTTCTGTGGCGTCGATTCCCTGTTATTCTTAACGTATTTAATTTAGTAGCACTATCTGTAAGTAGCTATCTCTGTTCTTTCAGGTATATCAGAAAGATACAGCAACAGGTTAAGTGCTGTAAAACCAACTACAATTAAGCCAAGCTGTTGTTATTTTAAACAAAACCAAACCATCTCAAGTACCTAACTAAAAGTCAACCAAATTAAAAAGGTACCTACTAAAATTAATCTATGCAAGAGTAGAGATGAAAATGTCCTAGTCTGAACAATTAGGTACTTATAGCAATACGAATAGCCACCATAACAAAAATATTTTGAAAATAGCCACATCGTAGGTTACAAAACAATAAATTCATGTTTTGTAACTTTTGTATTTATTTTTCTTTGTTTCTATTAGCTGTGACTTCGGAAGTAACTCTTTATCCGATGAAGTGGATAATGTAAATACAGGACGGTAGTGTATCTACTCCACTCCAACATTGTCTCCCAGATTAAACAACAGTCAATATGGTGAGAGTCCTCGGTAAATGGTGATAGAAGCGCAACTCCCACATCTTATATTTTTAGAACTAAACACCAACCATTATTCTACAAAGCAAAATATCATAAAAAAAAAGTTATCTAGGTTCAAGATGGTTTGAATATAATATCTTATCATCAAAATTTGGCTTGATAAAGTCAACTTCGGTTCTGTTCAGTTGACTGAAAAGCAACTATTTGCAGCTATTTCATTTCACCTTGCTGTCTGTCAACTTTCGTTTCACTGTACGGTTTTGTCTAAACCCATTTGTCATAAAAGACGCACCACGCAGTGATTTGAGCATCGACAATCTACGTAGAGTAAGGAATTTTACATCTATACTCTGTGGTTATTATTTGCAGGGCCGTGCTTGGCACAGTGCAAACATCCTAAGCAAACCGTCAGACACCGGCCATCGACGTGGAAACTTTACATTTATTTTATACGTCAGCGCATTTCTTTTGAGGCCTTTAGCGATGAGAGCGATGCCTTTGAAATCCGAAACGCGGCTTTGTCTTTGTGGAATTTGTAGTTGAAACATTTTTAACGTTATTTCAATATTTTTTCCAAGTTTGTCAAAAACATTCTTTAGGAAAATAAGAGAAAAATGTAATATTTTATTCATATTTGGATTTTACATAATTAAAGTTATTATTTATCAATTCAGTGGAGTACAACCAGCGCAGGTAATACAGCTCATGATTTCAAGCAGTTTTGCTAACAGCTTTGGCCCAGAGAAGATAAACTTACTCAGGATCAGGGTTTTTTTTTTAAGTTTTACATGCGACTTGCTGATAAAGTGGGATATAAATATACAACAAACTTATGAAACAGCCCAAACAAGAGTAGTAATCTCACGCATGGAATAGCAATGTTTCCGCCATGCAGCAAGCAGCTCGGCTACCGCCAATTTGTCCGAAGTGAAACATCGGACCGATATCAATCACTACTTCGTCAAACCGCGCGGAAACCGGCAAAAAAGCCATTAAACCGGTTTGTTTGACATCAACCCGCGTCAAGCCACGTCAAACATTCGTCAAACCGTTTATACACAAACATCTCGATATGAGGACCCTTCTGCGAAGAGATTTTTTGGACAACCCTATTTTGCCATAATCCATTCTCGCCCCGACCGTATTTCTTACAACATAAGGCACGTTTTTGCACTTGGTTTTATAAGAAGGGATATTTTAGGGCTGGTTGGTAAATATGGTTTAGATTTTACGGTGGCGGAGAGACAATTTTCGGTGTCATGCATTGCGAGACATGATAGATTTGCTTTGCAATGATCCATTGCTTACACGTTTGAATAAGTAAGTATTTGGTTTATGATACTTATGGTGCGTACTTTGGAATGATTTTATAGTGTGTTGTTAGATTTATTTTCACGATTGCAATAAAAAATATTCCGCTTTTGAAAGGTGAAAAGAGGCTTACTTCTATAGACTTATCCAAAGCTGACAAAAATGATGGCTATTACTAATACAACACCAAGGTCAAAATTTAGTATGACAACTAAGGAGTTGTCATAAAAAGATAAAATTAAATAGAGGCTCTCAGAAAACTTTCTGTAAAGAATAAGTTGAGTATGTTTTAATTTTTTTTTAATCTAATGAGATCTAAAGTAATGTTTACCATATGATACCTAAGTGTGTTTCAATTTGAATTACCTACCTCAAGATGACATTCACAGTCCCCGGCGCGGCGGCGACTCATCGCTGACCATGCTCGTTTTAATTACGAACTCGTACTCATTCCAACTTTTATTAAAACCAGATTCAAAAAGTGCAGTGCGTCGCGGCGCTGTAATTACGAAATGATTTTAGTGAGCGCTGCGCCGCCGCGGCGTCGCGCGAAACACTACTTACCAATTGGAGCACACTTTTTTAATTAATAGAGCCATAGTACAAACTGAACAGAGGGGTAATCACGAACAAATCTGACAGTCGCCGCGTTACGCAAACCTAACGTATTCGAATCATATTGCACGTCAACGCCGGCTCGGCTGTAGACGTAGCCTCACCACGCAGTGTATCTCGCATACCAACGCTAGCGTTGCACATTTGCCTAGAAGATACCTATTCATTCTCCTATTGAAAACATCTAAATTGTAAATGATCGGAAACACAGACATGCAGTTATATTACTGTTTAAAAGTTACTATGTTAGGTAGACCTACCCTGTTCTACTTCCACTCAGTACATTATCGATAACGACCGTACTTCCTTAAATAACGGTTTCATTTAACCTTAAATAACTAAAAGCGGTTCATTTTCAACGGAGGAGAAAAAGTGAGTTTTTAATTACGACCTCGTATATTAATTTTCGCTAAAAGTTGCAAAAAATTAGGGTAAAACAGATATTGAAAAACTCTTCTATTATTTTTAATTCATCGCCATTTCTCACAAAAGTGAATTCAATCCTTATATTACTAGCTACGCAACTCTACATGTGTGCTACGGCGTAGTCAATGCTACGAGCTGCTACGCTATGCAAAATTCTTACGAATAATGTCTAAAATTGTAGGAGAACGTGAACAAAATCATACTCTCTCTAGCGCACTAGTACCTACTAGAGCCTTATGACCTCATTGTAAGAACATCGCTGTCCTCTATAAAATGTATCGCCTCTATAAAGTTCAGAAATATTGTGGCGCTGCACTCCCGTCGATTTGAGCCTAAAAGCCTCCTACGATTTATTGAAAGTTCAAATCCACACCAATTCCCTTTGATAAATAACCTACTTTGCTTTGCGCATTCAAATTAAGGCTCTTTGATACTTTAAAATACATTCATGAAACGGTCCATGTTCAAACATGTTTTACCTAGTTTAGTTTGGTCGCCAAAAAATAACTAGCGTATTTAATGCAGTACTCATAGAGCACCGGAGACGAAGTCCTGAATTTTGTCAAATGGAAAATGTTAATTTCATAATCGATGGTCGCTTGTTTGGCGCTAGTGCGCGTGTAGCCTAATAATGATAAAAGTGTAATGACGGCAGAGGGCGCTGTTGAGTGTTTGCTCCGCCATCACGGCGGCGCATCATTTTAATGCAATTACTTAGGACCACAACATACACAGAAAATGCAACCAATTTTGCTGAAAACTTTTGCGAAACACACACACATGGAATTTGGTCATACTTACTGATATAAAACTTTGTTATAAATTTCTCATTTAATTATATCGAAGTTCAAATTAATACAATAATTTAAATTACAAAAAGAACATTTAATTTTACCAGTACCTACCTACCTAGGGTTCCTAATAAAACCTAATAAAGGAAAATGAATAAAATAACTAAAAAATATACACACATACGTATTGCGTAGTATAGGATTCATAAAAAAATATAACCAGTTGGCACATTAACCTATCGACAGACATCCAGTCTGTTATTGGTCGCATCGGCGCTCGACCGAGGCAAACAGGAAAAATTTGGAAAAGACACATATTGCTTCACCCATGTCACTACCGCAGCCAAAACACACCTTTTCTCATTGCATTAAGGCTGGTATTTGTATGTTAGAACAGTTAATAATGAAAGAAAGATTGGTAAAGTTGACACAGTCGAGGGCGTCACTTTCTTTCCAAGTATTCATTTTGTGCGAGTATTTGTAGATCGAGTGCGGCGTCACTTTCTGTTTCCAAACTCTCTGTTTCGGATATCAATGGTGCGGGCTATGGTTTCTTCTTGCATTTGATTTTAGCATTGAACTTATTATACTTTTGATTCGCTTGAATTTTTTTCACATGACATAATATTTGGTATATACTTTATGTACTGTTTGCCATTATGTAGAGAGATAAGAAAATTATAACTAAGTATTGGTGGTAAATATTTGGTCCATTTATGAGCATTTTTTTTACCAGTATGACATTAGTCATTTAGTTTTGAGATGTGTATTTTATCCATCTGTCACTTATATGTCTAATGAACCATGAACATGTATCAACCAGAGGACCCCTAGGGGCCCACAATGTGGATAGGGCTAACCCCCACGCATGTGCTCTGAATTCAAACTCAGTGCATTGATCTGTTTTGTTTGTGTTGACACACCCACACAAAGCACGCCCTTAATAGACGTGAGGTAATCTTATTGTTATAACTGCTTAACATCAGGTGATTACAAAATTTTTGACCGAGCGAGCGAAGCGAGCGAAGCGTCTCAGTTTCCACATTGGCCAAAAATGCGTTTGTCCGGATGTCTGTCTGTCTGTCTGTCTGTTCTCCTCTACAGGTCGCATTTTTCAACCGATCTGGACGAAACTTGGTACACAGGTTATATGACTTATTAGAATTTTTTTGTCGTCGGGGATTTTTGATTGGGGGGAAAATAGGGGAGAAAAGAGGGAAAGTTTGCTGTAGCGTTATTTATCGACGGATTTCAATCAAATTTAAGGAGCACACGAAAGATTTCATTCTACACAAGATGGTGTAAAAATATTTCCAAAAAGGGGGACTGGAAAGGGGAAAAAAGGGGAATTATTTTTTTTCCCAAAAATTGACTTCTACCAATATCAATGAGACTACACAGTCCTCTTCGCCTTTATGAGACAAATCCGTAGACACCAGATTCGACCTCTTAGGACCAAGGGAACGCGAGTAATCGCTAAAACTTATACCCTTATTTTTTTACTTAGCCAGGGTAAAAGGGAAAGTGTTGGTTATTGCACGGTTATAAAGGCTCGCGAGGTCTATGTTCTCACAGGACAACTAGTTTTAAAACTATTCTACTATCAATCTAGTTACCATATTACAAGCTTTGCTTAGTTTGGAACTAGGGCGTAGTGTACTCGTAAAATGTCCATGAATATTTTTTAATTCTTTGAAGGTATAAAAATTCTGCAGAACGCCAAATTGAATAACGAGGCCAAACAAGATAGCGAGTAGTATTACTGTAGGAATTTCTTTGATCTATCACCTATAGAGGTATATGGTAGCCGAAGCCATTACGAAGGGTCCGAGTGCTTAGTAACTATGTTGTATTCTATGTGGGGGGAAATCCCAAAATCCCGAGAAACGTCGATGCGGCTATAATGCGGTTTTCTAAAAAACAGTCACCGCTACTTTACCGACTCTATTTATATCGAATTAAGGTTTAAATTAGTTTGGATGATACTATTATAATAGTCACTGTCACATTTTATTACTATTCAGAAAAAGGACAAAGATCACATCGTATCTTCATCAACATCTTCATAAAAAAGTGATAAATCTAGGCGTCAGTTCTACGCGACCTAAACATACTCGTAAGAGAGCATTTTGGTACGGATGAGTAAGGAGGTAGTCAGGAGTACGTCCAAAAATTACCACAATGAAATTGAATCAAGTAATGCTAAAAGCAGCCATGTCGCACATTGGGCGATACTATTCATAATTTATAATAGCTATTTCACATACGAGTATATTAAAAATTCATTCATTCATTTATCCTAATGTACGGCTATCGTATCATGAAAAACTAAGGGCACGAATAAAGCGTCTATACCCAGCATGTGTTTAAAACGGCTCTCGATGTTGGAGGTAATCTTGAAAAGCTTGTGTTTCATACCCTCTGACAGTTGGTAAATGCTGGCGCCCCTGACTCGGGTTGAGCGCCTTTTATTCTTCTGCTTAGCTTTTATTATTTCTCTATCTCAAGCGAGATTATCGCTTTTTAGCTCTGATTATCGTAGAATCAAAGCTAAAAACCAGAAACTGCGAAACCTCCAAACGCTTTTGTTGTGAATCAACCTTTTGCACTAAAACTCTAACTATGATACTCTATATATGTTTTTTGTTATTAAATGTCTGTTTTGTTATTGCTATTCTGGATCAGCCCCCGTATGCCAATCTTTTGCTGTCAAGTTATATTTCACTGCCCAGTGTAATTTCTTCAGGTCACGTGGTACAATATTGTACCACGTGATCATTCTTTTTAAACACTTGACAGCAAAATATGCGCGAAAACACATCAAATGACGTCATAATGTCACTATTTAGTCAAAGAATAACTATGAGTTAGTATGAACTGACCATGATTTAAAACTTTGCAGTTCAACTTTGATTGGCATACCCCTGCTGATATTTGGTGTGCATCTCAAGTCTGCTGTTATAAACTGGTGGTATCAGTTCTAAAAACTACAACTAGACTATGTTGAAAACGTCGTGTTCCTGCAAAACTAAGGTGACTTGTACAAATAAGAGGACTATTATCCACACCTCAATATTTACGTACCTATGCCTCGTATATAACCTTATTTTTATTACATTTCTCTTCAGTTCGCATCCTCCAAAGACACGTAGTATTCGTCTGGCTGCACTTCCATCCCTCACTCCTCCACATTTGCATACAAACTCAAAAACAACTGTTTCTCTCATATTCTTATTCAAAAAGTTTAAATGGAATTCGGCTTAAGAAATAAAGTAATCCTGAGTTGGTATTATGAGTTACCTGGAGAGATTGTTAAGTTTGTTTCTTTAACTGTTTGGGTCTCCATTGAGAGAGTTATAGTCACATAAAATGAGGTACCCCACAGGGCACTAGAGATATTGTAACATGACTTCATTGATTTGATAGCTTATCTAATTTGACAGCACTGAACTGTTGCTGGACTCTCATTTGAAACTGAAACGACAAGGATGGCTATAGTTTATGCGCTGTCAAATTATCCTTATTTGTAAATGATAGAATAGGGCCTAGTAAGTCATGCAGATTAAAAATACAAAGAATAAGATGATAGAAGCACCATCCAAATCTTCTGTTTCAACGTTTCAATCATGTCAGTGACAATGCGAGATGAGCATCTTTGTGGGTAAGTCTCGGAGGTGCAATAGAAGCGGAGACGCGGAACACCTGAGCTCTACTGTTACAGCTGTGGCAGCGACAGCGCACCAAACACGAGGATCTCAACTACCATTTACAATTATTCCATTCAGATATTCTACTTTCTTTCTTTTTTTCTAGATAGTCCGTTTTTATATGATTGTCCTTTATAATA
The DNA here is from genome assembly GCA_947859175.1 of Gandaritis pyraliata. NCBI lineage: Eukaryota > Metazoa > Arthropoda > Insecta > Lepidoptera > Geometridae > Gandaritis > Gandaritis pyraliata. Next base: position 9,757,433 of record OX401866.1, on the reverse strand, counting down.
TTGTGAAACTCGGGTGCGCTCGCGAGAGTCACGCTCGCGAGCTGACGAACAACTCAACAAATCAAATCTCAAACTCTCACTCAATACTCTCAAAGATAACTTAAAAACTACGGTTTAATGCCTCCTACTGTAAGTAGTACTTCATACTAAAATAATACAGTATTTAGGTACCTAACTTAAGTAGCATTTTGCTACTAGTCAAAATGTTTGAATGTTTTTACATGATTATTATCAGACAGTGCATCATTTATATAGCATGCCTCCATTATTTTTCCAAGTATCAGTGATACAAAAAAGCTCTGTATATTAACGCACGTCACTGATGTGGCCACTAGGTACATTCACACAGCTAGGTAAGAACCTAGCTGTGTGAATGTACACTGTGACATCGCATTGAAACGCTCAAGATAAATGAAACAGCCTCCAAATGATTCGCAAAGGAGTTTGACAAATGGAACGGTTGCCCGCGCCTCGCACCCCGCACCCCGCACCCGCATTCTCCTCACCCCACTGCAATTTTAATTACTTTCTCTACTGCCTTCTTTACACTGGAAACCACATTTTAATTATACTCAAAATGAAATGAAATCCTATAAAATAAAACAGTCACTAGTCGACTGTTAAGTATTCCTCATGGTTAATCGTGCTAAGTAGTTCTAAGCATCAGCCTCATTATTAACTTAGATTTTAATTGAGCCTGATCTTCGGATCCAGTTCTTGGTCCAGCTACTATTAGGCTTACTCTCTGTGTTTTATTAGATACACGTTTACATATTACAAGCTTTGCTTAGTTTGGGACTTGAGGGCGTTGTGTGAAATCTCCAATATTTATTTATTTTCTATCAGTTATACTAAATTAAATCCAAAACCGCACTTGAACCCATTTGAGAGTAAGAATTGTCTCTCGGTACAATCGACCGAATCTCTTGTTTTATTCTGAGCTGAAAGTCAACTGATGATGTTGATAACAAATCCCCGTTCATGCGAACCGCAACTATTGAAGCCATTATCTACTTTTGTAACAAAAATCCCTTTAAGCCTTCCCTTCACATAACGTGCGTATAGGACTTGCCTTAAATACTTACAACTTTAACTCGAGGGGCGCCCTGTCTGCGGTCACATTACGTACACTTTAACCTTTTGATAGTCTTCAACGTAAACTATATTACATATTTTAGGGTTAAAGTTTATTATATAAAAATCAATAATCGCATTTTCCAGAGTCTTGGTTTTTGTCAATCTAGTAATTATGCTATCTCCTTAGAATATAGAAAACCGCCGTTTACTGCAAAAACGATAGGGAACTGAGTTATTATCTATTCTCTTTTAGTACCGTACGTACTTTTACTCGCCCTACTTTCTTCCTTATTACTTAACTGTTTTTGATAAAATATGAGATTATGTTATTCTATAATCTGTGGCTATCTCTGAAAATAAAAAAGTTAGGTTAGTTTTTTGGTTAGGTCAAATCATATTAAAAGTTGTGCTATGTTTCCTAATGTGCATTATTTTTACGAATCATTTTATTCGTCTCTGAAAAATACACTGTGACAGAAAAGACAGGATACTAACTAACAGCCGAGCGGAACAATTCTCCATTTCAAATACAGTTAGAACAGTGAGTGGGTGCACGTACCCTGGACGCTCCTCGGCGCAGTAACTCGACCACTCGATATGTCGATGGTGGTCTTTAAGACAGTTTGATTAGTTGCAAAGTTCCGGAATGTTCGAGTGGAAGCATTCGAAACAGGGATATGGAAGGAAGGGGGCAAAGGGGGAAAGAGAGTAGGCAAATGGGGAGAACATGAGTAACAACTACATAATAAGTTACGTGGATTGGAAAATGATGGTTAAAGTTTTGTTGAGGTACTTTAGAAATTCTGGCCTTTTTTGTGGTTGTTTTTACCAAAATATAATACAATGAAAAAATATTCTCCTAAATTGTCATGAACAAAAAAGCTAAATTACTTATTGAACAATGAACCACCCATCATAGAGAACATAGATTTTGATAATAACGTAGCAAAGTCAATATTGCCGAGAACAAGCAATTAATTATTTTGGCTGTTCATTAAAAACCACAATTAACTCTAACTAGTTAGTAACCACCAATTTGTACAAGCTTTCGGTAATTAGTAATTTAATCATCAAAATTGGTTTTTAAATAAACTTATCTTAACTCACCTAGTTATATAAGACGATTCTAAATGATCCTTGTGATTTTATTGAATAAAGAAATTTTGACTTTGACCTTGACTTTGACTTTTTGCTCATAAAACGACATCATAATCATTACCCAACTAAAAACTCCATCACTTATTGAACACCAATCTCTCTGTCTCTAGACGCGTGTAGACATGACAATTAAAAATTAAATTAGCAGAATTATACACTAGTAGTATTTATTTAATATTTTATTACATAAAAGCAAGAGTTTCTACAGCAGAAGGGCGTTTTCTGTGCATCATCTTTAGCACACATATTATTCAGAATTTAATTTTTAAAATGCTAATTTTCGCTAAGTTATATTAGCTGAACTCACTTCTCAATAAAATACACTTGTTATGAAACACAGATTACACTTTAATTGACTTCTAAACAGAAAAACCTAAAAATAATTTGTATCTCAATTACAACCTCCATCATGGCGTATCCCGAATTGGGGTTGCCCTCTGTACATTTTTAATATTGACAGTCTTTTCTTAGTTCAGTCTATAATCTTTAGTAAAAATCTCTTTAAAAAATACTTCTAAAATAGATAAAAAAAAGGTTAATTCCAGTAATATTTCAGTCATAAAACGATTAATTAACATTTATAGGTATTCAAATAGCATCAACGCTAACAGTTACGCGCCTCAAAAAAATTACAATAGATTAATTGTTAACCTTCTGCAACAACCTTAGGTTTACCAGTTCAAATTAAGTATTAATATTCACAAGGATCATTAAACAGTGGACTCGTCAACTATCACAAAGTTATTGAATCTAGACGTCAATAGCACAATACCAACTAACGGTCCATCATCGACTATTCTACCCTTTGTCTACCTAGCCTTATAACATACTAGTTACCCGCGACTTCGTACGCGTCTACAGTTTCCGTGTACATTATATTATCTGTGCGTGTACCGAGCGGATACTTCTTTGAGAAATTTGACATTACACCTCATTACACCGAACTCATACCTACTGGAATGTCAAACTCTAGTTGTTAGACCAAAGAGTCATGTCAAACTGACGTGACATGACATGACAATGAAATCATCTTGCCAATTGGCGCTGCTAATCCTTTTCGTTCGTTTTATCCTGTAGATCCTGTTAATTATTCGGGATAAAAAGTAGCCTATATGTCAATCCAGGTTACGAACTATATATGTGCCAAGTTTCATCCAAGTTGGTTCAGTGGTTTTGACGTGATTGAAACATAAACATCCAAACATCTAAACATCCAAATATCTAAACTTTCGCATTTATAATATTAGTACGATAGTCTACCCCTATTAAAATGATCTCCATCATGTGGGTTCAACCCTGCATTCTAATCCCAAACAAATGAGACGCGCGAACGCACAGACAAGCCTCTAATAGGCTCAATAACGCTAATTTGCGTAAACTACCCTAACACGAACCTTGTCTATTGATAGACCCTTGTCTCATCAAGTATGATAATTCAAGTGGATACCCGTGACGAAATTCAAGTCAACTTCTAATATCTAAAAGTGCAGAAAACTAGAGCGATAACTGCAAGAAACAAATTCAAAACTATAGTACCGACCTGAACAAATAAAAAACACCTAAAATCCCTAATCTAAACATTTAGCATAAAACAAAAGAGAACACAGTGAATATTTATAGGTGGGTTCCTAGCGAGTTGCACTCAAATGAGTCACTCGTTGGGAAAAAATTCCAAAAACACGTCTTCAGTGGACGTACTCTGTGAGACAATGCATATCGTTATAAGCAGTGGTTACCATTTTACACCAGGTGAGCATGTTCCATTTAAGTTGTAAAAAACTACAGCTTGAATTGATAGAAAAAGTGTGTAAAGGTAAATTGGAATAGTAAAGTTATATTACGTTTGTATCGTAGTGCCCTGCGGGAAATCTAGAGTTCGTATTTTTTATTCTGTAAAAACTACGCACTGTGGGAAGTTGGTGCAATCGCTTAACGACGAGTGTAGAACGACCAGCAGGGGTATGCCAATCAAAGTTGAACTGCGAAGTTTTAAATCATGGTCAGTTCATACTAACTCATAGTTATTCTGTGACTAAATAGTGACATTATGACGTCATTTGATGTGTTTTCGCGCATATTTTGCTGTCAAGTGTCTAAAAAGAATGACCTGAAGAAATTACACTGGGCAGTGAAATATAACTTGACAGCAAAAGATTGGCATACGGGGGCAGCTGCAAGTGCACCCCTACAGTTCACACACAAAATAGAGTTGCTCTCATGCCACGGCTTGCTAAAAACGACGCACATTATTAGTAAAACAAACAGCAGTGTCTGGCTTATTTTGTATTAATCAAACAAAATAATAAAATTAATCTCGCCTATGAAAAACTTTTAAGTGAAAAGGAATCACTTTGAGTAGCTTAAAGTTTCTTTATCTATTCCAAAGCTCTTGGAATTTCAATAAAATGTGGCCCAGATTTATCATCTTTTTAGGATGTCGACGCTATAAAGGGTACCCGTGGAGCTGGTGGACAAATAAGAGTCCAGTGTTCTTTTCCGTTATATAGCGGTGCTATGTCAACCACCGTTTTTTCAAAAACATCACCTGAACATGCTCTAACTAGGAGCGCGGAGTGAACCCTTTGACGCGTTGTTTGGCAACGACCTCTTGAATGTTAAACTAGTTTTGTTTAGTAATTTTAGCCGATATTTTAGGGGTTATTTTAGGAAGCGGTTTGAACTTCACCTACCAGTTTACAGTTTCTACATAATCAGCGGTTATTTTTATCGCCGTAGGTAAGTATGCCTATGACAATGTGTAAAATAACTGCGTCTGTTATTTTGACGAAGGGGTCTACACTACAGGGGTAAATTGTTCTGAAAAAGTTGATGAACTTTCAGTAACAAAATTTTAAAATTGGCCAAGTGCTAGTCAAGTCAAAACATCAACACTGTTGTTAAAATCGAAAGCGGCAAGTAATTAAATTAAAAATTTAAAAAACCCCCGAATCTTGTACCGGTTTTCATCAAATAGCTAAGAACACTTCCGACTTATTCACCTTTCAAACAAAAAAAACAAAATCAAAATCGGTTCATCCATTTAGGAGTTACGTTGCCTCAGACCGACACACACACAGACACGTCACACTTATAACACTCCGTTGTTTTTGCGTCGGTGGTTAAAAAATCAAAAACAGTATATTCCAATAAAGCTTAGTAGAGATTGTTAAAATATCCCCATAGGCACCATGGATTACGTACTCACGCCACTATCGGCGTACAAGCACAAATTCAAATTCCCTTCAAAAATATTGGTAAAACTATTTCGGTAACCGGCGTCGCGTCGCCGCCGTAAAGGTACGTTCACACTGACTCGTAAAAACAAAGCGCCCGTTTACAAAAACTGTGTTTGTTTTTACAAAAAGTACGCTCTGATTGCGCGCTTGTTACCGCAACAATAACGACACTTGGACGCAACGCACTGGGATTTAAACCGCAGCCAGGTTTCATGTCTACTGCGTTAATAGCAAGCTATAACTGAAAACAAGGAGCAAAAAAAAAAGGAACTGTACGAGTTATCCAATGACCCTAAAAAATCACTACTATGTATTATAAGTATGTATTTACAAAAAAAAAGTATTTAAGTATTCTATCAGCCATCTAGTTCCCATATCACAAGCTTTGCTTAGTTTGGGACTAGAGGGCGTTGTGTGTAAAGTTCATGAATATTTATAATTTAATTTATAATTATTTTTTTTTTTTTTTTATAATATAATTAAATTTATTCACAAAGAAAATTATGACTAATAAAGTATTTACAATATTTATAATATGTACAAAATACACATGAAGCAGTTGAGCTATCTACACACCGTTGCAAACGATTTATAGATAGCTCAACTGATCCAAATCAGTACCAATCGGAAGCGTGCCCAAGACACTGGCTGCATTGCCGCGCTGAATAGCAATGCTGATTCGCTGGCCCAGATAATCACCAGCCCTCGGGTCACGCGTCGCTGCGACTAGACGCCCTGCAATAATTTTGAAAACCCGGAGGGCCTCGGTACCCCACGGACCCAGAGTCTCGACCCCAAGAGGTACAAATGTGTAGGCCCTGTCGAGACCCGCATACTTGCGCCTCTTGAGATCCTCGGCCGAATCTGCTGCCGCACCGGCCCTAGCGGATGTCCTAGACAGATGTGAAGGAGCAAGGGTGTCGACGCAAGTAGCGTCCCACACCAAAGGCCTTCCCAACTCCCAAGGAACAAGAGTCATACCGTCAGGCCGTTTACCATCGTCACGCAGCAGACCATTCGGCTCGAGAATGGCTGGCACGTTCACGCTGGTAAAAGCCCGGCGGATGATATCGTTAAGGCTAGCGTGACGGGATATCCGACCGGCGGCTCTAGTGCACGATAATCCGTGGTGACCAAGCTGTTCGACAGCCGTACCGCACTGGCAATGATGAGGCGCACAGCACCGAGCACCCAACCGTAGACAGGTTGCAATACGGAACGTGACAGGATCCATTAGAGTACCAGTGTTATGAGAGGGAAGAGCTTGCAACCAAAATCCTGACTCTTTTTTAGAAACGGCTAGGAGACGGGCACGATCTGCGGAGCTTGAACACGTTTGTAACAGAGAGTTCCGTGTTAACTCGCACAGAGGCCCGTCCCATTGCCGTTGAGCCGAAAGTGATTTGGGGAGAGCAGAATCGGGGCAAGCTCTATGCCAAGCATTTCTAGCTTCGTCTTTGTACGAAATTTTGAGATCAATGCCAGTAAGAGCCAAAAGAGACGGATTTAGAATTTTTTCTACCAAAGAATTAGTGCTATAGACGGAAGACAAGAATGCTGGTAGGGCTACACTTGAAATTTTGCGAATACCTAAGCCTCCCAATTTGACAGGCAGGGAGGCCTGCGACCATGCCCTGTCATCCAAATAAATATTCAAAACCGATGACAAGGTAGTCTTTATTATGTTGTCTAAGCCTTCCACCAGCTCGCTGTGTTTCCACAGTTGACAACATCGTAAAGAGTATGTAAATTTAGGAACAAAAAGGCAAAACTTAATAATAGTAAAAGCCATGTGGCTATTAATTTTGAGTAATCTGTCTGAAGTTTTATTGAAATTTTGAATTTTTTCATCAACAAATGCCGGAATAGACTCATCAAAAATTGGTGAACCAAGGAGGCGTAGTGAACACTTATCTACAACTGTAATGTTAGAAGCCAAACTATTGAATTTGTCAATTATATAATTTTTATCCACACAAGTTCCAGATACAAAAAGTTCACATTTAGAAAAATTTAGTTCCAAACCTATTTTTTGAAATTCATCAATGATGAGTTTTAAATCGCCAAAAACTGTGTCCACATCCCCACCTAATGTTCCGTCATCCAAATACCAAACATTGAGCTTAGACTGGAGACGTTGAATAATTGGATGGATGGCAAGACTGAAAATGGCCGGACCTAGAGGGTCACCTTGCTGGCAGCCAACAGCAGACGAAATAACATTGTTCCGGTAGATTAATTTAGAGGGTGAGGCATAACACTGCCAGAGAAAAGGGTAAATTTCGGGAATTTTATTTTTAATTTCATTTAGCAAGGCGCCCCTATCTACTGAATTGAAGGCATTTTTGATATCTACCTTCAAAATAACCTCCCCGTAATTTTGATCCAAAAATGTACGAAGGGAATGTACCGCGGCCTCACAACCGCCTCGCGAACCAAAGCCTAGCTGAACAGGTCGGAAATAGTCGCCTAGGTAATCGGCTTCTTTCCGACAGCAGACTTTAGCTGCCAGGCGGCGATAGGTGGTGCCTACGGCTATGGGTCTTATCCCGCCATCCTTCTTTTTGAGTGCGCATAGGTTCGCACCGTACAAGAGCTCAGTGATCTCGCCGTTGACTCGACCTGACAACATCAGGTTGATCAGAGACGTCATGTCCCCCAGAAGGACTTCACCGGCATGGCCAGACCCACCAGACAGCAGATCCTTTAGATGCTGTGGAGTCACAGCATCCAGGCCGCCGGCAGAACCACTCTGGAACGACATGACGGCCCCAAGCACATCCTGACTGGTCGCGTCTACGGCGCCGTCACTCTCTTGCGGTGGATCGGGGAGGTGCAGGTTTGGCCCTGCGGATGGATGATTACTCTCAAGAGATATGAGAGTATCATTGGAATTTGGAGCTATCGTGTCGCTAGAAAATAAAATACGGGAGGCACCCTTGATATCACCGTCGCTGAGTTTACTCTCCACAAGTTTGTAGATAGTAGACTCAGTCAGTGGTTTCTGAGATTTTGAATTTGTTGGTAAGTCCTGATCTGCATTCATAAAAGATGTGTGCTCTCCGCGCGCACTGTACCTAACACAATTTTGTTTAATCCGAACCGTCAATGATAATTTGTTGCCTAAATCGTTCTGTACATGGAGTACTATGTAAGGAAATACTAGCAAATGTTCCCAAGCCTGCTTCGTATTTTTAGATACAACGTTCCTAATAGCCTGTGAAAGAGCAGTAGCGACAGAGATGCGGGCACCTCGAGGAATACGTTTCAAAACTGGGGTTGTGGTTTTGCATTGGCTAATCACTTTCCAAAAAGGTTGTAAATCAGGCGTAGAAATAGAATTTTGGACCGAAACATCTACCGCTCCTGCAACCGGTGCAGACAACGGGATAACGGGGTTGCTGTGCATTCTTTTTTGATGAATTTTGAGGCCTCTCTGTCCCTTGAAGAAGCGGGCCTGGGGACACTGTGTGCACTCTATGAGAGTCGGCACAGACACGATAGAATGGATCCCGGTAACATTCCTAATTGCATTCGACGGTTGTGTGCACTGTGCCATCACAATTTTTATCCTTATAAAATAATATAAACAACTAAAATAAATAAATACGCTGTGACAGGGCGGCGGAGCGCAAGCGCGGGCAGCACCACGGCAACCGCGCTCCTCCCTGTTGACACAAAATAACAAGAACTGAGTTTCCTGTCAAAAATAACGTAAACAAACTACAAAGGGAGAAACCACCTTTTCAATTTCTGGAGCGCGCAGACCGTCCCTGGCCTAGAAAACAATACCTGACGTGCCCCCGCAGGTGGTCTCCCGGCTCCAAGGGTCGACACTCCCCCAAAAACTCTAAAACAAATATTTCTGAAAAAATACAAACAGAGATTAGTTCGTTCGATGACAGTTTTTTTTTAATTTTAATTTTAAATTTAATTTATAATTAATTTAATTAATTAATTTATTATTTAATAATTAATTAATTTATAATCAATATGAGTCCGCTTTTTTTTTATTTTTTTACGTAAGTAAATAGGTACTTCATATTTGCATTTCAAATTGAGGTCATTTTTCCACTGCCGTTCTTACCGAGCGTCATTTTTCAGATTCTAAAACTATTTTCGTCCAGCAGTGCGTAGAACCGCAGCCGACACCACCCCGCAACCGCCGCCTGCACAAACACGATGGAATGCCCCGCTTTGAGCCAACACGCGCATTACTGAGCCGGAACCAAAAATTTGCGTTATTGTACTCTGTGTCAAAAATATCAATCAGACGGGGTTGGTCAAAGGGGTTCGGAAATTGAATCAATAGCCCGAAGCATGAAGCAATATTGAACAAGTACAATCCTCTTGAAAGAGGGTTAAATATTTTTTTTACGAAATAAATTTTGACGGAATATGTGACACGTGGTTTTGAGTAGGTACTTATTACCTCTGCTCCATTACAATTGCACAACCGAAGACGTGACCAAGTGGCATGTGTTTTTGGTAAACAAATCAATTGCAGTATATATTATTATATTCCCTAAAACGTTTTAGTTTTCATTTATTATTGTAAACACGTACGAGTGCCTTACCAGTTGATGTACCTTTATCAAACCTATTTTAATTTACTTCAAAATCTTCAAATGTCTCTTTATCCGTTGAAGGGAATTCCAGAGAACTCACAGCCAGTTAAAACGTTCAATTTAAATGAACGTAACGATAATGAGCTGTGAGTGGGTCAAGATTGTATAATTAGAGCTGAGAGCGGCTCAAAGATACCCCTCATTGCTTCACCAGGGGTAAGCTGACTTATCTTAAGATTAAACCATGTTTGTGGAGGAAGATGGAAACTTAACTCGGATTTATGGTAATGTTGGTAAATCCTAAACTTATTGCACCGATGCGCTGTGTTAGAAGAAAAAAATCTTTGTCTGTATAGTTTGAACTAAGTATGTTATGCTAGATGATAAGTCACGTGACGTGACCGTACGTTTTTGTTTAGTATTGTCTAGCGATGGTCCAGCCTCTCTAGTGAAGCTGACTGGAGATGTTGGTCAAACTTAGCTTTTTAAGTTTTGGAAATGGTTTAAAAAACACTCCAGCTTTCACTAGAAATAAAATAAAAAATCTAGGTCACACAAGCAATACTTTAGAATGATTAAAAAAAATCAATTTACTTATATTCTTACAAAAAAGTACTAAAATTATTACATAAAAAAACAGGCTTGTTTTTCTAGTCGGCTACGAATTCCTGCCGAGAAATAACGCCCCATGAATATTAAAGATAAACAGATCTGTCAAAAAATAATTAAAAAAAATTACAAACGCTTTATAGTCCAGTCACGGACCGGCTTTGTCGAGGTGTTCAACCAAATAATTACAATACCTAAATTGTTAAATTATTTTAGAAATCAGACGTCGGAGAGTACGCACTTGTAGATATTCTGTGCTGACTGCTGACTGATATTTTTCTTAATGATTTTCAATTACTATTTCGTATAAAAACTACTCATAATTTTAGCAGTTTTTATTTACCGTCTAATAACTATTACAATATTGGCCCAGCAAGGAAAGCCGCAGGCAGAACTTATAACGCAATGAAATCAACAAAACAGCCATTCTCACGAGTTTGCTTGTTATACCTCGATGTCTCAAGTACGAGAACAGTCGCCCACACAACTGCACAACGGATACACTTGTAATACTTAGAAGGTTTTATCAGTGACAGTACCGGTGTAGTAGCAACCCCGCCTTCCGATCCTAAGGTCGTGGGTTCAAACCCGGTCGTGCACAATGGATTTTCTATTCGGAAAAATGAGTGTAATGCCAGTGCTCTCAAACGGTGAAGGAAAACATCGTGAGAAAACCCGCGGCTTAGTCTTCTCCGCACGTATTGACCTTGTCTCTCCTGTGGATAAGGTGTATAAAGCCGGTATAAAACCTCTGAGAAGAAAAACGGTACACGCGGACGAAGTCGCGGGTAACAGCTAGTTAAATAAGATTCACGTTGACTTTAATTGTTATCTCTACCCTGCCCACTTGACTGTTGTCTATTTTGTATCAAAGAAGTTGCCCAAAAACTGCTGTCTATTCTGTGTCTCAAGTGTAAAAGTTTTATACGTTCTGTGTTGTATTATTCTGTGTTTCATTTCTGAGTGTTACATACTAACTGCTGGATAATCTGTGTCGCATTTTGTGGAAGTTGCATACTAACAGGTAGATAATCTGTGCCTCGTTTGTGAGTACACACTGTTCTCTATTCTGTGGCATTCTTCGAGGAAGTTCATCTTGTTACTAAACTTGGCTAATTCTTATTAGATCGAGTTCTATCTTATTTAGAGTTGATGAGACAACGACATGGTGTTGGATCGTTGCTCACAAGAGGTAGGTTGACAGGCCTTGCAGCTCACTTCTTTTATATTAAATGATGGTACAAGCAGATGGCCCACTTGATGATAAGCCGTAACCTCTGCGTTTAACAATGCATTGCGTGACCAGCACGTCCACTGAAGATGTGTCCTGTGAGGCATCACGCTGTGCCTTTTGGCGGGAGAAGTAGGTACGGTGCTAGTATACTTCTCGGACGAGCATTTCACTGCGTTGTAGGGTGTGCAGAAAACAAACAAATTGTGATAATGCCAAGATGGTCCTCGCCTTTGCCAACCCTGCCGATTCTTTATACTCATTCAATGATCCTGTGACTCATTAATAATTTTCAAATTCATTTGATGTTTTATTTATTTTTTGTGACGTCACGTCAACATGACGTCAGCGTCTCGACGGCGATGACGTTGTGGTTTTAATTGAAATTAAAGCGAAGTACATTATTTAATTAATAAGAGTTAATTTGTTTTTTATTAGACTAGTAGTAAGATCAGTACTAACAAAACTATAGTTAGTACCTTCAAATCAACTAACAGTACTTTTTTGAAATCCAGCCAGATTTTGAAATAAGGAAACAATTCGAATGTTAAAAAATTAAAAAGTTTTTAAATAATTTAAAAGAGTATTCGTGTGAAAGGAGTTTGCATAACGTATTATTTAACATAATATCAAAGTGCTATTCATTTATGAAAAAATTATAAACTACCTACGCGCACTTAAAAAGGATAAAAATCACTTACAGAATTAACTTTTAACATAATTCACGTCTGACACTCAACAAAATCAGTTTAAAAAGCAATTTTCCAAAAAACTCCATTATCCAAACTTTTAATTCAATAACTCCCCGTGTGTAAGTGGGATCACTAATCCCGGATTCCCGGGACATCTCCCGGGATTACAGATCGCGAGTGTACGCTTACAAACTAATTTGACCATTACGCGTAATTTACATAGGCTTGTTTGGCCAGTTTCATTCATGCTACACCGTGATCGCACCGTGCGGCAGACTAGTTTGAACTTTATTGATAAGGTAATACAGCTAAATGTTGAACAGCAAAAGTCTGGTCTCAACTGGTCACTGACGTGTTTGATGAATAATGATATTAAACTGTGTCACTGTATAAATAAAGTTCAAAATTCTACACACGACTCGACCACATTTCGGCTCCAGCTCGGTGTAACGTGAACTACCCTTGTCGTAAGTTTGATGTGGGCCAAGCGCCGTCGGTTTACCTTGTTTTGATGTAATTCGTCAAGTTTCTGAGAGATAGTGATAACCACGAACTGAGCTCATGTGCGTTTGAATTTAGAATACCAGCTATTTTTTTAATAAATTAAATTGAATTAAATACTGTCAGCACTCCTGTTTTTTTTTAACAATCTTTTTGTTAAGAAATACACCTAGATATTTTTTATGCGTTTATGATCTAGTACGATACCTAAAAATGCGGGCTTGACCCTATTTTGATCATAAAAAGAATAGGACGTAAAATAACATAAATAATGACGACAGAAATGTTTAAACGAAAACGCTTGCTCGTGACAGGATGTCCTAAAAAACCAGCGACAAAAACGTGAAATTCAGACCACCCTTAAGAAAATACCTGCTTGACGGCAACGTTTCCTTGTCGCACCAGCTTACTCGTTTGTAACAAGTGTGAATTTCTACCATCTTTCCTTACTACCACTATCAACCTTATCGTGACGTGAAAAAGTAGATTTTTGTTTAGCAAGGAGAAGTGATAAAATTGTCAAGTTATATGAGAAAAACAACAAAGTCACGCGTACGGTATCAACCGTAACTAGGTAGAAATAAGGTTGGTTATTTTTTGTATGGGGTGCAAGGTAGAGTAGGGTAAGTCATATGAGAACGACTCTTCGTTACAGTGAAGCACTTTGAGAGTCGCTTTGAGAAAACTGTTGAATGTGCATTTTGGAGGTTTGTATGTAATACGGTACGTGTCGAGTGTTATTATCTTAATTACAGACATTTAGCCGTGATTATTATTTTGATGAAGACGAGGTGTTGGTTGCGGTTATGCTTCTACCGCGACGTCTCATACAAACGCTTACATTTAGGCCCAAAACACAGGCCCTCCGTGTAAATAGTGATCATAGAAATATTTTTTGTTGCCTAAAATACAATTTTGCTAATCTGCTACTATACTGTTACTTTTAATTAAAACTGCTACTAATCAAAAACTAGTGCAGCTATTTTGTTAGAAAAAAAATCTTATTTCATAACGTTGCAGGTAATTTCATATAAAGTTTCCAATTTTACAGTGTCCTTTTGTGTATTCCTTATATTCAACTCTAAATCGTACATTAAAAGGTTCAAAGTTAAAAATAACATGGCCCAGACTATCACGGGTATCTACCTCACTAGTCTAACTGTAATTTTATTCGTAGTTTATCTGTACCTTATTAGGGCTGACCCTCACATAAAACTGTGCGTAAAGCTCCGCCTACACAATCGGCGTCGATTTGGTTCACAAAGTAGGATGAATATGCATCTGGCATCGCTAGTCCCAGCGTATAGCAATCTAATGTGACAATTGGATAATTTTTTCAAAGCTTTTTAAAAAAAACTATCAATCAACACTCTAGATCTATAATATACTTTGCACTAAAACTTTTTAAAAAAATTGTTTGAGACAACAAGGCAGAAAAGACTTTTAAAGAAAGGCAACGGGATAAAGGCCGAAGAAGTCTAAGAACGGTAACACATTGCGAGTTTTTGCAGCACTACTACTACTTTTTGTTATACCGCTAGGTAAACCGCTTAACATCAGGCGGGTCATCGGCTTTTTCCATTATATAGTTTGTTTCTAAAAACTTTTGCAAAAACTCAGACGCACATTATGCAATCATTGAGTAGTCTAAGTACACTAAAAAAAGACATAAATAATAATTGTAAGAAAACCCTATCATAAATAATCTCGCAAATTTCAAAACATACTTCTCCGAGTGCCGGTGTTACATACCACCGATTGATCTACATTCGTCAGCTTGTTTTCGAATATGGCTGATTTCATGTCAGGCTTTTTATTGTAGCATAGTTGACGAATAAGATCACATTGACCGTAAATACTTACTGCTCTGCTTACTTTTGTGGCGTAACAGTGACTGACTGAGAGGCAAGTGCGGGTTTGATTTCCGCAACTCGACTAAAATATTTAATTACTTGTATCAGTCGCCGTTTTTTGCAAAACGCGCAGCAAAAAAATGCAATGTGTATTGTGTAACCACTAACCAGCCCAAATATAGTGTATCAATGTGCTACGTTGTAGCAATATGCTACGCCGTAGAAGCATAGTCAAAAATATGCTACGTGATCGTGGCACTTTGTCAGTTCAACGAAAACCGATCTGCATAAAGCCCATTCATACACCAAGAAAAGACTAGTTAGGCTGATAGGCATAGATATCCGTGTAGAAATATACAAATCATCTCGAGTCGTTGTACTAACATTTGTATATTCTGGGCTAAAAGTGACAAACAAAAATCACGAGAAAACATGTTTTTCACTAAAACGGCATCAACTTAATTTACTGTCGATATTTTGTAAAAACTCAAAAAAACTTGTTTTTATTGCGATTGATGGATAAAATCACGCACAAAGTTTCGTCAGCTCTCTAGTACTACACCAATTAACTCAGCTATGCCTAACTGCTTACGAGTCAACTGAAAACTAGCACAAGCCAGGATAGTAAAATCAGTGGTGGGGGGCGCTACTAGCCTAAAAAATAGAACTCCATCCTATTTAAAACTGTCCTGGCTTGTCAACTAGCTTACTAGTTTACTAGCTTATAAATGAAGCTAGTTTTGTCTACACGAAGCCACAAGTACTAGCTTGCTAGCTTACTGACACTAGCTTGCTATCCTAGCTTGAAAAACTAGCCTCGTGTATCCCGGGCATAACTTGATAATAACTTAACTTCCTCAATCCAGCTCAACTTAGTTAAGCAATCAGTCAAACAATCGCGCAACTCGTTACTTGGCCGCGCACATCCAACCGATAACAATATTTGTACGTTATAACGTGGCCACTGACAGGTGAATGTTTTGATCAAAAAATAATAAGAAAACAACTCAATCACAAAAAGTAAAAACAGAAAACTAATGTTTTTTACTAAGATGATATAATAACGAATGCATAATAATAAGGTCTCAAGCATAATTTTTTTGAGAGTTAAAGTGAAAATCTCTAAAAATATAGCCAATTATATTCAAGCCAAATCTGTGCTTGAATAACAACTTCTTTATAAAAATAATGAGCGTAAGTTTAGTTCTAGAACTATTTAACCTAATTCACTGTTGATGAGGTGAAAGTACTCTACGGTTAAAAACCTCGTCAAGATAAAATAAAGCTAGCTGAAGTTGTATGCAGTTCGTGCGATTAGCGTCTAAGTGCCGCTTTTACGAGCTATTAGCATTTATCTGATGTAGCGAGACGAGACATCGACTATCCTCTTTACTTTGATGCGCGGTAATTTTATGCAAAGGATCTCTCCCGGAGAATAGTTTGAAGTAATATGAGTTACATTACGTGGCAATCGTCCACAATCTACAATCACCGTACCTACATGCCAAGTAGTGTTAATCGAAATGTCAATACGTACGTATCATTTATCGTTTTGCAAAGTAGACCTCAATGATTATGTTGACACAGCGAAACATAAAATCATCTTTTACCATTTTTTTGAGACCATGGTTTTTTGAGAAATGGAGGTGTCACAAGGAGCTCGTTGCTTCGCGAACTTGTCTTGACGCACTCCCGTACGTCTAGATTAATTCAAAAGTTAGGGGGTTTTATAAAGTACTTCTGCAAGTCTCTGGCTTAAATAATGTATTTGGCAGGCATCTGCACGGCGCGCGGCGCAGACAAAGACGAGGGTACTGAG
This sequence comes from Gandaritis pyraliata, assembly GCA_947859175.1. Classification (NCBI taxonomy): domain Eukaryota; kingdom Metazoa; phylum Arthropoda; class Insecta; order Lepidoptera; family Geometridae; genus Gandaritis; species Gandaritis pyraliata. The sequence continues at coordinate 9,740,689 of OX401866.1, read as the reverse complement.
TGCCTGAGTGCTGCTGCGACTCACACATCTATTCTGAGAACTAGCTACTGCTTTAATCATTCATTTAAAAGTGCGCCGCCTTTGTCACTAGAACTGCTTTTAACATCATCATCATGATCATTTTAACCGTCCAATGTAGTGGTGGCGGATATACCATTACTGAAAATATACTTTTTGTACAGATTTACACTTGAAGTTCTACTGGAAACTAGCGATAAAGGAGCCACCGTGCATCTTCAGCATTTGCTGAGTGCTAAACAAAGCGAGATGGCACTATTGATTAAATTTTCATAGAAGTTGAGAAGCGATTCTAAGTAAGCTCCTTAGATTTTACGTAACATCAATTTCATCGTAAGTGGCTTTAACAAGAATCTTTTTCGATTTGTTTTATTCCACGCTTCTAGTAACTCTGTAACTTCAACTAGCGATTGATGTTGCTAACTCTGAAACTTGAGATAATATTAACATTCTTCAGAATAGAGACGAGCCGTGCTGCAGTAAATTATAGTTTTAAACCTACAAGGTATAAAAAAACCGATAAAGTAAAAAATCAAAACCCATTCAAAATAAATGCATAAAACATACATACTTAAACATCATTGTGAATTAGTCGGTTATCTTTATAACAGCAACTTGTCTTACTAATACGTCCACCAAAGACGTGTCTTTCACTTTCACTGTGTGGCGCTGTGTCTTTCAATGTGAGGTATAATAATAATAATAATAAATTCATTTAATTCAGGCAACACAGTAAAAAAAAAATACAAGGCCCATATTATAGATACCTTAAATAAAATACATATTTTATATTATTTTTAAACTATTTATGTTGCACGTACTGTCTGCGACGTGGGCGCGACAGGGCTCGGTATCCGACCCCGGAAACGTCGATAGACGATTCCCTTTGGCCACAGTTCTTCCCTCATATAGAACATGAACATGAACATGTGGTATGAACATGTCTGTTGTCCTACACTCGCCTTCCATTCTAAGTAATATTTCCCCGAAATAATAAAAAGTTGTGAGTGAAATATGAATTTAATTAAGATGCATCACTAAGTTTGAGAAGATTATTTGGCGAAATCCCGGGATCGGTGCATGTCCCGGCTCTACCCCGCGGCCGCTAACTTGCATCCGCAATAATCCCGCGACCGCTGGCAACGCTCTTAAACTATTTTCTAAAAATGCTGTGGCCGTTCTGTAGCGTTAGCACCCATCAACTAATACCTACTTGTCTTTTTGTAATTTTTGATAGATTCAATCAGGAACTTTTATGCCATCGTGATACAGTTCATTCTTTTATGACAGCTAGGAATCTTGACTACGCGGTACAGCAGGGGTATGCCAATCAAAGTTGAACTGCAATGTTTTAAATCATGGTCAGTTCATACTAACTCATAGTTATTCTGTGACTAAATAGTGACATTATGACGTCATTTGATGTGTTTTCGCGTATATATTTTGCTGTCAAGTGTCTAAAAAGAATGATCACGTGACCTGTAGAAATTACACTGGGCAGTGAAATATAACTTGACAGCAAAAGATTGGCATACGGGGGCTGTTAGATCTTAGTACGAACAGCAGGGGCCCCGCCCGAGTTGGTCGCTGCGACTGATCACGTGCAAAACAGCTAGATTTTCATAAGATCGCTACCGAACTGAATGTAGGATTGATCGAAGCAAAGTTTTTAGTGATGCCTAGAGATGTAAAAACGTTTCAAAATTGTAGTTAAATAGTTTTTTTTATTTTCATTAACTTTCGAGGTTCTTACTTATTTTCTCGTGTCATTATAACGGCAGCCGTTTTTTGAAAAACTTGTCAGGGCTTGAGGAAGACGCTTAAATATGAAACTTCAAGGAATGAAATATTCGCCGACTGCACTAATACCTGAGATTACTTGAGGAAGCAATTTAAATTATTAAAACAACCACGATGCTGTTTTTATTGTTTTGTTGTAACTTTTTGAAAAAGTTTTTTTCTTCATTCCCATGAAACTGAATTATCAACTAAGATTATTTTTTGCGGAATAGCCCTCCCGGTTTCTAGTAAACTGTTATAAGAAGATTTTACTGAGTTTTGTTTTTATTTTTGATTTTCTCATAACGTCATAAAAGATAGTATTGAATTATTTTATCTAACACGTCACATATAAATACAAAATGCGTATGTTCAAAATAAAAAACTTAACTACAACCGAAAAAAAAAATGTTCAAACTTGCCCATAAATCAAAACCAGTCATACAGATTCCCCTTTGAAGTTAAAAAAAAGAAATTGAATGTCTCAGTGGATAACTGTGAAGGGTGGCGGTGGCGGGCAGTGGCGCGCCCTCTGTAGCACGCCTCCGGTAACTGCGTATCGGCGACTTTGCGAATCTTTCAATCGTTATCCTTTCAAATGGTGCAAGTGAAAAGTGAAAGTAGATGATTATGATGATGATTATTTACGCTCTATATATTTTACATCATTAGATATGGGTTTATAATTTTTGTAACCCAGACCATAAAGGTAAATATTTTTACTCCGATTTCGGAAAAATTACTTTTCTTTTTTGTTTTGTAAATCGTGAAAACTTGGTTTGTTTCGTTGATTCTTTCTCCCAAAAACAATTAATTGAATCTTATAGTTTAGGACTTTGAGTAATCCTCGCCTCGACTTGAACTCGAAATCGTGTTTTGAATGTTTTAGGGCCCTACCTACCTATCTATTATAGCATTGTTTAATACCTACCTATTAAACATTGCTTTATACGCATATACCTAGAGAATGAACTGTGTTTTTTAATAAATAAGAATATAGACTAATTATGTAGTGTACTTAATAATATTATTAAGTACTTAGGATGATTCTCATTAAATAAGCAAGTAACGAAAACAGCAAACAAAAAGAAGAAAATTGTAACTAAAAAAGTTTTACTGACAGGGTTTGTCAAAAAATTATGAAGTTTCACATCACTAACTGTTCGACAAGACGTTTTGATTTCGGTTTGCGTTCGCCCTTAGTTGTCAAAATTACTATCAAATCACGATTGCGAGATCGTGTCGAGGTTATTGGAGGTAACAACTAAGAATATGGGCATTACAATTACTCTACACACGCAAAATATCTGTTGTGTCTTTGTTAGTAATAAAATGTTTGCAGAAAAAAAAATAACCAACAAACTGAAAAAAAAGCTAGCTATTCAGCATCGTCGTTGTACGCTTGCGTTTTACACCAATCCTGTCGGCACATTCTAGAGCGCTCTTACAATTTATGACGGTTACCTTGCTTGAGATTTATGAAATGACGCCGCCACTCACACTCTACAGTTTTTGTGGGGTTTTTTATCTACTTTTGAATAGATCGTAGTGTCTCTCGTGAAACTATAAACGAGGATTCATTTTGTTGTTTTGAGTTGCATTGCGCATCGATGTATCGGTAAATCTACAAAAGGAATGCCGGACATTGTAACTCAAATAGTACGAGAACTAAATTGAATTGCTTAATTTGCCCATTGGGTTTCTTAATGGACAAGACACCCGTGCATAACGTCAAAGAAAATATGGGTTACAATTTTTAGTCAAACGAAATATGAACTATCTACTAAACTTTAATTATTACATATGAATTTCTATATAGGTATTTATATATATGTTGATATATCTTTTGTGTTCTTTTTCTTTTTTTTATGTATAGTTATGTATTAATTTAAATTTTTGTTATCAGTTTTAGTACCTTTAAAAACACGCCACACCATCTTTTTGCACGCCCAGGAAGACTGGCAGACAATGCTCTTAGCATTAAGTCCTCCTAGCACTACCTATTTGTGTGAAATTTTAAAATAAATAAACTTTTTATAAAATAAGTGGCAGAACATAAATAGAAAAAAAAATAAAAAATAAAATACATTTATTTTTAAAAGAGGTTAGTAATTTTTTTGAGAGTTGCCACTTCTATTTTGAAGTGGTTTAAAAGTACATCTCTGTAAGGTTATTCTCTTCTAGCAAGGAAAGTGTGACAGTGATGAAACGGACGCGAAACTGTCGAGAACTACATCCACAGGCGTAGTGACGCGCTGGTGGGCCGCAGGTAGTGGGGACCTTGCACACTGGAGAACGTGGTCGTCATTTTTAAGGAAAAAAATACGAATCATGCGCAGTCATGTGTGTCCTACTACCTATGTTGACTGTAGATAAAAAAAAATTGTTTCACAAGACTTATCTGCTAAGAATGTGCCTTGCACTGCGACATGCACCAAAGGAATTTTCTGTTCGTTCCGTATTTTCGTAAACAACTCAATTTATCGGTTGGAATTGAGTGTAAAGTTAATTCTGTTATTTTGCAAATAGTAGTGCCTACCAACATTTTGTATCCCGTTCCAATTCAATTGAGACTTACTCCATTTTCCTGTAAATCAAATTAAAAACCGTGATACAAATATTTTTTGAGAAGCGCCATTCCCAAGTGTTAAAGGCTCCGTTACGGCGAGGTACGCATTTGGCTCGTCCAAGATAAATGGTGTATGTTGATGTCGGTTTTTGTATAAAGCCGATCCCGCGGCACCTCTCACAATTATTGTTATGGAAATCGCTTGCTTATCTCACGAAAGAAATTAAATACAACTATAGAGGTTAAACTATTTCGTTCATCTTTTATTGCCCATAGAAGTTTAAAATTTATTTATTTATCAGATTGGCAAAGTATAGCCCAGGATCGGAGTGTGTGGAGAGAATGGGGGGAGGCCTTTGCTCAGCAGTGGGACACAGAGGGCTAAATATAATATAATAATAAAAAAGAAGTTTAAAAATCTCTGGTTCCACTAAGTTTTAGTCAAAAATGAAGGCTGCTAACTTTTTTATATCAATAAAAATTTATAAAAAATACAAAGTGCAAACTACGGCAAAGTGAGCTTTACCAGAACAAAGTTTGCCGATCCCGAAATATGAATTTGTATTTCTAAGTAAGGCGGTCAGAAAATCACGGCTCACGCGGACCTCAGTAATCTAATATCTATTGCTCTAGCTGGATAATATGTGTGCGATCCCCCATGCCTCCATGCCCCCATGCGCCTTTTTGCGCGTTTTTATTTAATTTGTGCGCTATGAAAACACATATTTTAATTGAGTTTCGGATGTCCCCGTGGCCAAAATATAACAGCTACATGAGACAAAAATACTTTACAGCACAATCCACGAAACAAAATAAACATAAAGTAACATTGCGTATCGTTTTGTGCAACATAATATATTGGATGAAAATATCCGCAAACTATCGAATCCTCGTCCCAAATCACACATACCTGTGTCAATCCGGCCATATCAAGTTGTTACTATATATTTGTCAAGGGAAACCCAACCGTGTGTCAACTGAGATAAGGTTGAAAATAGTATGAATAAAACAGGTATTATTAGGCTTGTAACACACCTGTGTCGGGTCATCCGTCAACCGATAAAGCGAGTGTCACTGTAGGTGAATGTTTTCGATAGTGTAATTGGAATCTGTTGTTTGATAATAAATTGTTTCTGTAATAATTTAACAAGCTTGAATTTTTTAGTATAACACTTTGAGTGACAAAATGGAGTTTTATTTTATGCATTACAATTTTGAGAGTCCAATTAATACCAGATTTAATTCTTATATTTTTATGAGAGTTTGTTTATTACTACCTAATTAAAGACAATTGTATGTGGGAAAACTTTAGTGGCTCGTTGAATATTATAAAATTGGATCATTTTAATTTACATGACATGTTTAAAATTAAGTGGCAACTTATTAATTTTATAAGTATTTTAATTAATAAGCAAACTTACGTCGCCATAGGAATCGAATTCGCTTCTCTGGTATCTTAGCCCATCAGCACCACAAAACTCATAAAAAGAACTCGTGCTTTTATTATTCAAATGCAATTTGTCATAGTTTTTCTTACTTGTTACTTTAAGCGACACAGCTCTGAAATGAAGCGTTCTATTTTGCAGTGTACACAGACAAGGCTCATTTGTCGCGAGTGAACCGATTAGTCGACACTAGTCGTCCCCGTAATTGGACAAACTGTTTGATCGACGAGACGGTGTGTACCGAGCCTTAACTAAACCCTACAATCAAAAATCGACTCTATCTCATCGAATTAGAGTTTATAATCGACTGGAGAAATGATGACAGGGTATTAATTTTAGAGGTAATTAAAAATGAACTGTAAAATGATATGATAGGAGTGATTTTTGCGTAAATGGTGAAGCTAAATATTTGGCAGACGAGGTCCGATGCGTTGTGCAATTAATATTGTTTGCGATTATACAAAAGATCATTTAGAGCGTTCAATTAATAACGCGTTAAGATAGTAATTAGAGTGCAATTTTTATAGATGTTTAAAAAATATTATTATTGTGTTAAAATTAGGCATAGAAATAGGCATTATTCTAAAAACAGAAAACAATGTTACCAAACGTTATGAAGCTAGAACCTATTTATCAGCAAATCTTTTCCTCAGGTCTATTTATCATCATCATCAACCTCAGTACAAAGTCCTCGTTGTCTCTCCTCACGGTCTTGTACTACTTTCATCCAGCTCTTGCGCGCGCTTCACATCGTCCTCACGTTACAAATCAGAATTATAATTTTTAAAAGAAAATACAAATGCTTTGAATAGTTTAATAAATACTCTACAAGAAGCGCAGGCAATAAAAATAATCTGTTATAACTTCCTCAGCCAAACGAGTAGAGGAAAGTAGTTATTGCGATGTTTCGCGGCATTGTTGCTGTCGCCTGTGAGACTGATAGCCGCACGATCTGCATAAAGTAATCAGTTTTTTACAACCTTTTATTTTGTTTAGATCTATTTCTAGAGTTCTATAGGCTCTGATCTCTAGACAAGATACTGCTATTCGACATTTTTTGTATATATCCCTTGGCTCCAATTTCACCTGATGATATAAATAAAATTTATGTTACATTGAGGTCTTGTAATTATTATAAATGAGGATGAAGCTATAGTCTATAAGACACATTCAATTTTGCCTTGAAAAAACTCTGATTGTAGTTTACAGGCAAGAGTAATAGTTTTTTTTAGACCCAAGTAAGTATCAAAAAGTAAACAATTTTTACTGCTGAACTATCGGCACACTCAAAATAATTCTGTTTAAATGTTAACCCACAAATAACAACTCAAATTGTTTTAATTTTATTCAAAACTTCACAAATTAAATTTCTGTAACAACTAAGTATCCCTTGCTCTTGTACCTACGAGTATTATTCTGGTTTATACGATAAAGTTGCGACAATAAAAACCACTTGTTTGAAACAGAAAAAAAACATACAAAAGAATAAAGTACCTAGCTGGTATCTTTTCACTGAACTCGAAGTGCACGGAAACTGTAATAAATACAGGATCCTGAAAAGAATCTGTAATTAAAATAATATTTAAGCTTCCAAATGAGCGCAGTCGGAGATTTTAATTCAGGAAATCCATTTGTATGAGAAATGTAGTGAAGTGTTTAGTACTCTTCGGGGCAGTTGCACCGCACCTAAACCACGGGTTTAGTTAAACAGTTGTTGGGACAAATTATAAGTTTTTAATGAATATTGAAGCTTGGCGTTTGTTAGCATTAGTTACAAGCTTAAGAAAAACTTCTACATTAGCAAAAAATAATGTTATCGTTGAGAAATAAGTATCGAGAAAGTATTTAATTCAAATAAAAACTGTTTTTAACGCCAAACTTTAAAAAAAACCACGTCGGTAAAAACATTACTTATAATGAATTTCAAAATTAGTTTTACAAGTTTACGGAAGCATATTTAACTGAAAATGAAGCATATTAAGAGGTACTCTGTGTTGAAAATTAGAGCACAAACACAACAGACACACAGCAACCGCAGCGAGTGAGAACTGGTGTAATTAACCACGCGCTAGATGGCGCTGCAATGGAGATGAATTTTAAATGTCGAACGCATTCGCTAATGGCTCCTTGAGAGACACAGGACTGGCAGCACTGAGTGGAACTGTACTGGGGACGGATTCAGGAAATGAAACCAGGCAACTACGGGACGAACTAAGGTAATTAAAATATTTCCCAAGATACTAAACGCATTGAAAATAATAGAACGGAGTAAGACGTTAAAACTTATACAATACAGGGGTTTTTGTATAAAAAATTAAAGAATCTTGAGTGTACATTATATTTATCTGAAACCTAAGATGACTACCGTGCCTGAGGGCTTAGTAATTGGTACATCAATAGGAACATAGATGCAAAAAAAAACTTTGATATTAATTTGGGGAATTTTTGAGGTCGTTTCATTTGGAGTCGCCTATGTGCAGTGCACTGCTACAGAGCATATTATGCGTTTCTTCAGTACAGCGTTCGAGAAAGCTTTGTTCGCGCCACATAGACCATGACACGTTCTTTGCCAAAACCAAAACTGAGACACTTGCTAACTGCTGTTTGAATTAGAATGCATTACCATACCATTTAGATTCAGTTTTCTAGTGGTGTTTTGATAGTTTTCGCATGAGAGAGGTCTGTGCATTCAATTTACTTCATCTTCCCAGCCTTTATCATAATTTTAAGCCGATACCTAAATGGAAATGCGCTGCTGCATCGTGACTGTGCATTTGTTAGTATTTGTATAAACAATGGATTCAACAGTGATACACAACAGTGGGTTGCACCATTCGTTCACCTGGATTAATAATTTGTGTATTACAGGTTAACGATTAATCGCTACCTATTGCGTCGCGACTATCGCGCGTTTTTATCGCAGTGTGTAAACCCCTAACTATTTGGTCAGACCACAGACAATACAAACAGAATGGTCAATCTGTGACACGCCGCAGACATGAATGATTGCTTGCACAGGATTTGATTACGACATTTAATTTGAAACGTTGGTAGTGTCTGGTCGGGTCGTATAGTTTTTTTAAACAACTCAATGACGGAACAAGCCGATAGCTCACTTGATTTTAAGCGGTTAAGGTTGCCTATAGGCAAAGGTAACGCCTAAAGGTATATTGTTATAAGAATGCATTGCCTCACTGAACATGTCCACTGAGGACGTGCCTAGTGATGCATTCAATAATATTATTTACACTAAGCAATATCCAGCCAGTCATACAAACTACGTTTTACCGTAACAATATGCACCGCATGTTATGTTTGTCTGTGCTTTGACTAGACACTATTACACTTATTACTATTTGTTTAGGATCTTAAAAATGGAATAATAAAGAGAAATCTTATTTATTTCAGTGTTATTTTGAAGTTGTTCTACTCTTGTCATACGTGTAAGTTCATTGTTGTTGAGATTTATTTTGCCAATAAAGAAAAGTTGGAATTATTACACATTTATATTTTCACATAATATAATTTACAACTTGACAAAGTTACGACAGATAAAACAATTTGGCAAAGTTTTTTTGATAACTCAATAAAAATAAAAGTTTGATAGTAAGCTAGAAATCTCATGAGATAAGGAATTTGATGTTTATCATAACTAGACAAAAAGTCGTTACGGATATAACTCAGACGGTCCCAAATTGAATTCATAGGTGACTTTACTGCTAAAAAATTTTGATATAGACAGGCCTTAATAAAAAAATAAATTAAAAAAATACTCACGAACTTTTTACACAAAGCCCTCTAGTCCCAAACTAAGCAAAGCTTGTAATATGGAAACTAGATTGCTGATAGAACACATATCCTTTTTTTGTAAATACATACGTATTATTATTATAGAACAAACATCTATGTTTGCTACGCACAAATGTTTGTTCTTGGTGGGGATCGAACCCACGACCCACCTCACGGAAGGCAGAGCTATTACCGACTGAGCTGCAATAGTTAAAGTAATCCACGCTAAACCTAATTGTGCTATAAATATACATCGTTTGAAGCTTATTCAGAATACCAATACTATCATTAGTTTATGTACTTACGGATCTATTCTATTCAATTCTATTTATTCGGTTATTCAGCTATCTATTCAGCTTAATAGCCTCATTGCTGTGTTTATATTGGTTTAAGTATCATTCTGTTTGGGTTCTGTATCATTTGTATTTGAGCTTTGTTTGTATTTAATTATAATTTAGGAGTTCTCTAACAATTTGCCTAATAAAAAGGTACAATGAAATGTTAGGATGCAATGTGTCACAATAATGTTGAGTGCGTTGTCAGTGGACGTTCTCTGAAAGGTCATGCAGTAGTCATATAGTGGAGTCATTGAAGGTACCATTAGGCAATCTATACTACACCTACAACATTGAATATTTCCAGATCAACCTATAATCTTTACTACGGTAATCGAACCTGCACCCCCTGCAACTCATTCAGGTCGCTCAGAGCTCTAAACATTATCAGATTCACAATTTAAATTAACCTCGTCATAGAGGTAACCCCTCGACTGTTCGTTCCGGACCAACTAACCCACTGAACTAAATAAACTAATAACATCCCCGTTATGAGCAAACTTTAATATTTCATCATTGCTATATTAAATTAATTCGCCGAGTATGCATGAGCATCGGAGCAAGATAAAACTTTGATAGCACCACCCCCCCGGTCTCACCTCCACCCCCTCCCTGTTACCTCTACCCCCCCCCAGCCCCTTCGCGGCGCTGAGTAAATACTACGAGGGATGGTGTACTTTAGCGGAGTATACGCATGAAAATCTAGACCAAAATTTAATAATCGAGTTTAAATCATAACTGCATCAAAATATCCATTATAAAATGATCTCAGTTTTGTTGATGGTAACTATCCATAATGCAGGTGTATGTTTGATTCCTCTTGCAGGACACGGAGATACTCGTAACAAAAACGAAATCGGTCCAAGCTGATAACTCATGCGGTACCTTTATAGGAACCGAACTAGCACTTACTCTTAGTTCTTAACTAATTAAACCTAGAAACTAGCAATACCTATCCACTATGTTCCCCCCCCCACCCCTATTGAAGGAGGGGAAAGCCTGATATCGAAATATTTAATGAACGCAATTAGAGCGGATCAAAGATTCCCCGCGTTATTATTATTTGAAGTTAGCACTATACGCCGTGATTAGCGGTTGTGGTTAGGACGCTCGCACACTACCACTGTTCATAAACTGAAAGTTGATTCTCTTATTCAAAACTCAATAAAATGCCATTGAGATATCATACTTAGTAGAAGTAGACCTCTTTGTAAAATTAGTCCGGTGAAATATTGCCACTATAATTATTTCGTGCGCCGCACAGTGATAAAGGGTATGGGTGCAATTGCAGGTGGGCCATTGTCTGGTCCCATCATACACTTAAATAAACAATGGTAGCCAAAAATGTTACTCCTATAAAATCCCAACAAAACCCCATATGATATTATTACTAGATTTTTAAGAGAATAACCCCTCTCTGGTTAGATTATCACAAGTATGAACTGGCACCGTTATAAGTAAACTAGTTGATATTACTAGTTCAGTACCTATCACAACTGTTTAGTGTGAAAACGTCGGGAACTGTAACACAACTATTAGCACGCTATTAGTAAAACCGAGCTTTGTTTTGTGTTTGTCTGTGAAATAACAGACACCACCTTAACACAATTTAGCGCATCACGTCATGTGCCTGCGGTGTCTATTGTACTGCACACACAGTAAACATCTCTTAATAAAATAAATAAATAAATAAATAAAAATCTCAAAATAAATAAATATTCATGGACTTTACACACAACGCCCTCTAGTCCCAAATTAAGCAAAGCTTGTGATATGGGAACTAGATTACTAATAAAACTTTTTTACTCTTTTTTTGTAAATACGTAAGTTCCATCTTATATTACAAGAAATAGAAATAATTACAGTAGGAATGTATGAATATTATTTAAAAAAAAAACAGCACCAGTATAGCGATGCCTTACACCGCAGCGGGTAAACGGTTGACTCGCTAATCTCCGTTTTAATTAGCGCTAAGTAGATGGCGTTGTTATAAGTTTTCCGAGGTTTTGCTCGAAGGCTAATAACTTAACCTAAGACGACGAGTTTTCAGTATCTACTTAGAATCTTTAATCAAGCAAGCCAAACTATACTATTCTATATTCCCAACATAGGTATAGCTAATCATAATTAAAATACTTTAAACACAGTAATTGCCGACGTGTTACCTATGCCTATACAATGCACAAGTTACTGGTACCGGCACCAGCATCGCCTGGTTTCTACCTGAGCGTAGATACTCTTCAAGAAGCCCGTGACGGCCGTCAAGGCACTAACAACGCCGATCCATCACTGCGAGACGCGACGCGACAAAACGCACGACATAAATCTCCGCTTTGTCGCCATTACCGTCTTTTTGTCGTGCAACATTACGCGTAATGTACACGTGCTAAGATATTGTTACAGATTGCTCTGTCATTTTTCACCATGTTTCAAGGATATTAAAATAAAAATGTTTTTGTGTGTTCTTTTGTTGAAAGAGTTGGGGTGGGAAGTAGAGCATCTTTCATCGGATGCCAAAATAAAAGGAATTGTGTATTTGAGACGGGAAAATATTTTTGGGCACATTTTCAATATCGCTCCGATTTCATTACTGAAAATTCAGCGGAATATTTTAAAATATTTGACTGAAAAAAAAAACGCCAGTGAAACGCAGACTTAATTCATCATCATAATCATTACTGGAGCTCGTAGAAGTCCACTGCTGGACATAGGCCTCCCGGAGATATTCAAAAATAACGGTTGTGGGCCTTCTGTATCAATGTCAATGAGCAATGTTGTTATTCCAACATGATTGATAATTAAAAAATACCAGCATTTGGTATACTTTTCAGATTACAATAAACATTTCACAACATCTCAGCAAGCTCTCAAATATTCATTTTTAATTTACTCCAAAACCCATGGATTTTAAATTGAAAAAGCTGTTATTAAAAATGTAAGCCCTTTGGATGACAGCCCGTAATGAACGTCGAGGGTTAAAAATTGTCAAGTGGCGCCCTCTATAAGCCATGGTGATTGTTATGATGATTTGAATTGAGCTTTTTGTCATTATTAAATAAGCTATTAAACGACTTTGTTGAAAACATGAAATTACGAACTACTTGATACTTTACTTTGGGTATTATGATGATTTTTTTATTTTTTAAAGTAGATATCTACCTACTCATTCTTCAATAAGTTTAATAAAAAAAAAATTTGAGATAATCCCCTAATCAATGTTCCATAAAATATTATGGTACTTAAAACTCCAAAGGGTCATTTGCCCCAAACTAGGTTAGTGCTACGCCGTAGCCTAATGCTACGCCGTAGCAGCTATTAGGAGTATGACGCTATTGGTCGTTACTTTTACGGCTCATTCTCTGCCTCTTTGTATGAACTCTGTAAAGCGACGGCTTCGCACTCACACACTTCAACATTTTTAAAGATATTAATAACTGTAACAATGCAAAATTTCAGCAAAACAATAATTTTCATCTAAACAATATTTCTGACCAAATCTTGTTTTCATATATTGGTCGCAGTTCTTATTCAGTCTCCAAATAACATTTATCTCAGTTCGAATTTAAGTAAATAAATAAGTAAATAAATGTCTATGGCTATGAATTTTATTTTTCAGTAAAAAAACCATTTTCAAACACAATTGGATTAGGATTTTCGGACGATAACGGTTGTCAATCCCAAAATAATTGGAAGACACAAGTACCCATTTATCAAGTGGCCAGGTGGTAGGGCACCTGAAATTAGATATAAGGGGCCATAAGACAAGACCCTCGTACAATATTTATCGCACACTTTACAATCACCCCATAAGAGTTTCTACCTTATTTTAACTGAAACAAGTGTGAAAATGGGTTGTAAGTTTTGGCATAGTATTTTAACTCGTTTTGCTTTATATGTGGGTGTTGGTGTGGCTTGTAATTTTGTTGGTGTGCTTTAATACAGCCTTCATTTGAGTTAAACGTTCCCCCGCGCATGGAATTTAATTACATGTGCGACATTCCGTTTTTTATAATTTATCAAGGGTTTATTGTTTTTAGACTATACGAAGTTGTTAATAAGAATTAAAACTTTGGTCAGAAGTGCTTGCAATATAGTTTTTAATAGTCTGGACTTTTCAAAACAGTGATGAAGCTTTCTACCATGATTGTACGACAGGTTAGGAAAGTAACGACCTATCAAACTATGTCATATAAAACTTAAATTTTTTTAGGCTTTTATATATGACAATTAGTAGCTAGTGTATCTTTGTGACCTTTTTCCTTCCAATATAGGTACCACAGACTACTCAAAGACATTCCAAAGCATCTTATAAATTAACTAAGTATGAATTCAGGGGTAAAAATCTAGGGGTCGATGAACTTATGCTTTTAGTAACAGTTACCTAGACCATACTAAGTAAATAGATACAAGAGATTTGTGAACAAAAGATATCTACCGTCTCTTAGAACTACATTCCTGAAATTTTTGTAGTTTTTTGTAAATAACTATTTACTAAGGATTGATAAAAAGCTATACCTACACTGAAAGAGCAATGCAATCAAGCCTCGTGCACGAGGTTTTGTTTAAGATTCCGAAGCGCCCCCGCGCGCCTCGCCAACTGAGGAGCGATGAGCCAACTGCGAGGAACATAGAGCTGGCGCCTGCTTACAGATACGGATGGATACTAGCAGTGTACGGATACGGATGGAAACTGCAAGGAGTAGGTATAGAGCTGGGGTGAAGTGTGAGCGGGTAGTTGGAGTAGTAGTATGTTACGGATGTAGCTGAAAATGAGCCATATCTATGTGCACAACCGCCACTGCTAAACAAACATTTATTTTGATTATTTTTCTATTCACAAGCAATTAAATAAATAAATAAATATTCAGGGACATTTCACACAACACCCTCTAGTCCCAAACTAAGCAATGCTTGTAATATGGGAACCAGATGGCTGATAGAATACTTATATACTTTTTTTTTTTGTAAATACATACTTATAATACATACTAACACCCAGACATAGAACAAACATCTATGTTTTCTACGCACAAATGTTTGTTCTTGGTGAGGATCGAACCCACGACCCACAGCACGGAAGGCAGAGCTATTACCGACTGAGCTGTGACGCCTGTCAATTGTGCAATATCAACTTGTCTAGAGCTCACAGATACGTCTGGGTGCCGAAGGTAGCTCCAAAAAAGCATGTGCACATTGTACATAGCTGGCGCGGCTCCCACATAAATACAACTGCTAATTCTTTTCCCAAACTTGCCTGACACACGGCCATGTCCAGATTTCCTCTCAGCAAGCAGGAGAAATCCGTACATGCATCAGTTCATCTCTAGAGTGAATTCCTTCGACGGGAGCCAAACGAGCATGTCGGTTCGATGCCAGTGCTCCGGCGCTCTAATTAGAGCACGCGCGAGTTGCAACACGAGATCTTGTGTGGTCGTGTGCTTTGTGACTTTTAAAGACATTCTAGTAAAAATCTCTAACAATCGTAAAAAACGTAATTTTAACGGTATTGGTCAGTAAAGCAATGCTAATTATTGCAATCAAGCGGTTACCGCTTAACATCTGCTTGTTTCGTTACTTATTCTCATAAAAAATGGGACAAGTCTATAAAATAATCTTCAAGCTTGCGAATAAAATCTCTACATTGCTACGCCGTAGCAAATTATCACTGCTACGGCGTAGCAACGTAAAATTTCGTAGCACCAAAACAGAGGTACTGCCTTATCTAAGTAAAATGTCCTCACATTTCAATAGACGTTTCACGTTATTAGCAAATGGGTTCGTAAATACTTATAGATACATTTACATGGAGACTGGAGAGGTATCGCATTTTTGTGACAAAATTTCTGCCTGTATTTTTTACTCTACGTTACTCTTTATGAATAACAGTGATCATGAATGAACCACCGCCTATCAGCCTCTCCACAGATGGCCAACTGTAGCCTTTGCACGAGTACTTTTATTTCAGTTTCCTCACCATAAAGAAGTCCACTCCTAGACATTATGTCTCCTCCAATAAAATTAATAAATGGGAACTCTTTATTGTCTAATAAATTAAACTAATAAAAATAAAAAACAACTGAAAAAATTATAAATATAATCGGGCGGTTTTATCGCTCAAAAACAGAATTTCAGCAAAAGTGATTTTGTGCCTTTTTCATTCATCAACTTCCCGAGATATAAAAAATGTCATCGGTCCATCGGGTTTGGGATGGTATCGATGACGATATCGTATGAGCGATACAGTGTCCATGTAAATGAGTTCAGCGCCTGCGCAGGCGCGACGCGGTTCGCAAAGTCAAAGCCTGTCTGCGGATCGAGTCAGCCACTCTCTAATGAATTCTGAATACAAGTATTCCACTCGTACAAAGACAAGCGAGTACTCAGACTAATTGTTTCACCCTTGAACCGTTTTTATAACAAACAAAATCTTGAGTAATTAATTGACCGAGCGAGCGAAGCGAGCGAAGCGTCTCAGTTTCCACATTGGCCAAAAATGCGTTTGTCCGGATGTCTGTCTGTCTGTCTGTCTGTCTGTTCTCCTCTACAGGTCGCATTTTTCAACCGATCTGGACGAAACTTGGTACACAGGTTATATGAATTATTAGATTTTTTTTGTCGTCGGGGATTTTTGATTGGGGGGAAAATAGGGGAGAAAAGAGGGAAAGTTTGCTGTAGCGTTATTTATCGACGGATTTCAATCAAATTTGAGAAGCACACGGAAAGACTTCATTCTACACAAGATGGTGTAAAAATATTTCCAAAAAGAGGGAGTGGAAAGGGGAAAAAAGGGAAAATTATTTTTTCCCGAAAATTGACTTCTACCAATGTCAATTATTATTAGACTACTCAGTCCTCTTCGCCTTTACGAGACAAATCTGTAGACACCAGATTCGACCTCCTAGGCTAGGACCAAGGGAACGCGAGTAATCGCTAAAACTAATTTTGCTCAAAAGTCTAAATTCAAGCACCTGAAAATCGATTTAGCCAGGGGAAAAGGGAAAGTGTCGGTTATTGCATGTGTTACGACCATGTAACACTCGTGGATCCTTTTTTGTAAATTAAACTTCAGTGGCTTCAGTAAATCAGAATCATCCTGTATTCATTATAATTAAATCTTTAATTACATATCTTTCAGTCATTATCGCAAATCAATATCTATCACCACGCTTCTTCATCTTTATTCTCAAGTCATTCTCATTGACAGTTCTATAAGTTAGGTGACATTTGACATTACTGTAGTGGTAGGTATCACAATGTATTCTACCAGAACAAATGATTGATAATAATTAATGTTATCGTTACACATGGTTATAAAGGCTTGCGAGGTCTATGTTCTCACAGGACAACTAGTTAAAATTAGATAGGTTTCAAAATTACATACCAAAAATCAGCCTCATAATTAAGTAGATCATTCAGAACTTTTTGCACGGTTTTGGATTGTGCTGGTTCAATTTCTATCCGTGATGAAATATTCGGAAAAATAAACGTAGGTAGATGTTTGTTTTAATTTGGTTGCTAACTGCCGATGTTCAGCAATTTGTCTTTTTTATATTATAAACATGATATGTTATGTATGAATATGTACTAATACCTACTATCTAGTTATTATTGTCATAAATATGTAGTTCATTTTATTGTGTTCGTACATTGATAAAACTGCGCATACTTTGTTTCGTATTTTATAATTGTCATGCCATAGCTAGAAATTATTTGGCCCCAGTCTGCAATAAGCTTGATGGGGTGCATTATACCCCAATAAGGGTTCAAGAGCTCGGCAGATGCAAATGTCCGCCCGCGGCGATGCTGTCTGATTGCTCCATCGCTCCACCGCCGGACAGATTATTGCAATTACCAAGTCATTTGCGTCTAAGAGTCAACTCAGCAGACAATAAACGAAGGTTTGATTGATAATTTAAGTTACACTGCGTGGCCGCGTTATGCGTTGGGCTAAACGTTGTCTAGCAGTCGGCGCAGTGTAACTTAGACCTCAGTAACAACCTTTTACGGACATAAAATCGCCTCTCAAACGTCTCTCAAAAGTTGAAAGACGTTTAAGTAAGTAAATGATCAGGAAAATTATCACACATACATAACCCATCTCAACGTGGAGAAGCTATTTGTAAGTGTCAAAGTACTCGTAAGTGTCAAAACTAAACAAAGAAGAAAAGTTAAACGTCGTATATTTAGCGAGTACTCAGTTGAGAGGTGGATAAGATCAACAGTTTTTTTCATAAAGTTAGACCATAGCCTTTTGGTTACGTGTCATTGCATATTAGATAGTCAAATATGGCCGACACTTGCGATCAAAATAATATTTGACTGATCGCATGACTTTTCCTAACCTGGATTCCAAATTTGGATCCGCGTTCTGGCATACCAAAGGTGAAGGTTCGGTCGTGACTGTGACACAGATTATTTGGATTAATTCCATTTTTGAATTGGGTTGGAAACCATAGTAATCCCGCATATTTTTTTAGAAATGTCCTTTATGATGAAAGTAATATTTGTAGCAAATAAATGTGGGTATCGCTGCAGCGTTTACTTCACCCGTGAAAAGATTACGAACAGCCAAACGTTTAGCATGTGAGTATAAATAGTGAGTGTGGCTTTGCACCATTTGCGTGCGGGGTCGAATCGACCGCGAGGGTCAGACAGACCCCGGGGTCTAAAAATGAATTTTAATGGTCACTTTGGCAGTAATAATGAAGACAGGGCTGTGCCGGGTGTGTTTTGCCCCAGGCTACCCTCTCCCCTGCGATGTAACACACCGCTTGTTTCTGAGGTGTACCGACGTAAGACAAACATACACCGCCGCCGGTGTCAATCATTCTGCGTGTGTACACTTCTCTGGTGGATGAATATCTTATGGGTTTCAAAGAAATTGCCTTTTGAATCAATATTTATACGACTTTTTGTTTGAGTATTTTATATCAATGTTTTTTCTACTTGACTATTTTATGTTCCTACATACTAACACTTTGAATGTACATAAACTACTTATAAACACTGTACAGTCAACTTACAACGCAATATATTATTGATCGTATTAAATCGAGAAGTACTTATGTTGGACTTTGAACATCTGAACTATTTTGAGGCAGTTATCGGATTTTAGGATAAGTGAAAAATGAATGTACTAACATTTTAACTATATTAAAAATCTTTTAATAATTTTATACTAGAGGTTTTTATTACAAAAAAGTAATATTTTAGTAAATCTACTGAAAACAAGGTGTTTCTTACCGATATATAGGAACAACGCAAAAAATAATGATACAAAATGATAGATGCGTTATTATGTTACACACAACACAACAGATAGAGTCAACAAAAAGCAGCGTCACTCCCGCGTCACTTGTCACGCTGTCAATAACAAGGGGCCGGTGATAAATTCGCGACGTCACTCGTAACGTTTCGTGACGCGACCCACGTCACATCATATCGGTCCCGGAGGCCCCACCGCCAGTGAAGGGTTATTTGGGGCTTTCGATTTTTGACGGTGAGGAATTGAAGGGGGAATATTATATTTTTAGATGGAAAGGGAGTTTGAGAGGTTTGGTGGATTTCTTTATGATCTAAGTATATAATCTATAATAATTAATATTACCTAAATAAATATGCGTTCAAAAATAAATAAACTATTTTATTTTTAAATTATTCAAAATCAAAGGGCCCTATCATAAATATCAGTTTTAAAAATACCAGGGCGTTTCCGTCGAACTTTAGATGTGATGGAAAATTCTTGGTACGAAACCACAAATCTACGAATTCCAAGTAACAAAGTTCGGCAGCTAACCGCAGTAACTCCGCCCGACTGAATCAAGGTTGGGAACAGGTGCGATTTGAATTTTTAATTACCTGCCACGTTTTTCCCATTACGCCCCCTTCCGCCCGCTAAATACTTGGGTCTAAAGGCCACTGTCTACTAATATTTTAATCTGAGGTTTAATCCAAAAATACCGATATTTTATTTATATTTATATTCTAAAAACCTCTAAAAATACGCAATGTTAACGTCGTCCTCGTTGTCGTAGGCATAACATACTTATGCTAAAGAAAAAGGAATGGGATGTGATACGAGATCATTTCTAATGATTGAATATTTGGAAGCGTTTGCTATATCTGCGCACTATGTTTTTAAATAAATTTTCAAATGTCTGTGTAGAGAAATTCAGAATTTAATCTTACAGAACTTAATCATTTCTACCTGTTTTGTGTCAGCACAGCCAGTTCGTCCCATCAGTTTTCATTCAACCAATGGGTCAAACGCGAAATCAAAAATAAAATGCCAAAAACTCTAAGGCTGCTTCAGTGGACAGCCTGCCTATATACTTGAGTCTAATTGAATAAACGTGTCGGGAATCCTAGATAATCGGAGCCGATGAAGCGCGCGAGCCGATTATGCGACTTCCAACCGGAGGGACTTTTTAGAATCGTATTTTTTCAATTTTGCAAAATGATGATCTGTTTGATAGGTAAAAAATCAGTTTATACTCGTATATTATTATTGGTGTTGATGTTTGGCGGATGGGCTGGGATTCAAGAGAAAACGTACACAGCCCCCGTATGCCAATATTTTGCTGTCAAGTTATATTTCACTGCCCAGTGTAATTTCTTCAGGTCACGTGGTACAATTTTGTACCACGTGATCATTCTTTTTAGACACTTGACAGTAAAATATGCGCGAAAACACATGAAATGACGTCATAATGTCACTAGTTAGTCACAGAATAACTATGAGTTAGTATGAACTGACCATGATTTAAAACTTTGCAGTTCAACTTTGCAGTTCAACTTTGATTGGCATATCCCTGCTGACCTTGATGTTTCTGCTGCCCAGAGCGGCTGCGCTGGCTTCCAAAACAGTCGTCACAGCATAGTTTGTATCATCCACAAAACCATGTAATTTTGAAATAAAGCGGAGAAAGTACAGCGATAAATTAGCGATGCGTGCGCGCCGCGGGACTGTGTCATCTTGTGTGACAGATGACAGGCATCGGTAGGCTTCTGCGATTCTTCCTTCCGTCGTAGGTGGCACTATGTGTACGTCTTAGGAAAGGAGGCGATGGGTGGAAGGTAGGTATTTGATGTGAGTAATAGCCTCACTACACTAAAAATGGCGTTACCAATTATCGATAAGATTTTTAAGTAGGTTAACGTAAAAGATGATGGATCTAAATGTAAATTCATCATTGAAAATGAAATATAAAGGATTCTTTTACATTGACTTACGATCATGCACAGTTATTTCACATGAACTGAAGGTAAACCAGTTTATATTGAACAAAATTACTAAAAAATAAAAACACAGCCAAAACCATTACTTTCCCCACATTTTTCATATGAAAAAACGTTGTTTTTGAACGCCAAAATCTTAAAGAAATACAGGTAGGTACTTACTGGATTTCATCACTGGGATCCATTAGATATCTCCAGACTTTTAACAATCTATTAACCTCAACTTTTCCTTACTGCAACGTAGATAAGAAAGGTGTACGGCCAGGACTTAAGTTTTATTTCCCCTACCTACAATTAGTATTCAAACTAAACAATCGCTGTGCACAGCCTCCGTAATCTCGCAGCAGTTAATGGCGGCGGCACTTTGGCGCTAAGTGCTCCTCTTATTTGAACGTCTCGCTGTCGCATGAGGTTTGCTGGAGTTTAGTGAAATGGTGGCTAGTTTAGCTATTCTATTTTAAAATCAGTCTTTGAAAGTCGAAATTATGAAGAACAGTGCCTAACATAACTTATTTCATAAAAAATGTAGATATGGACTTGAGCAGATCGCTATCTAACTGGGAAATTACCACGAAACCAATGCAATCAATAAATAATGATTTTATGAAATAACTTGTACTAGCAAACGTTGTTATATTCCTGTTACCGAAATCGGAATGTTTCAGTAAGAAAAAGGAGAAATAAATAAAATAGGCTCAGTGTCGGCATCCGGCAATAAAATTAACTATCGATATAATATCATTGCGAGACGAAGGAGGAATTCATCGACTCGGCGGTCGCAGTCCAAGTCAGAGGCGGAAGCGAGTTTCGGGAAACGAACGGCTTTTCTGATTCGAATAAAGTAGACGCTGGTGGAAAACACACTCGAGCTTAGGTCTCAGAGTTATGGACGCAGTATTACTGACAAAAGGCAATGTCGTCTTCAGTGGATGTTTTCTGGTAATGAAGTTGCTGTAAATAGAAAGGGCCGCTCAATATCATCTGCTTTTTGCAGTTTTGTAATTTTTTGTCATTTCTTATTTATTGTGTCTCCAATTATTGAAGCTCCACTAGATTTTTGGCTTCGTTATATTATTATGACTTGCACCAAACATCAAAGCCCAAATATAAGGCAAGGGTGAAATAATGGGCATAGATCCAAACAAAGGGTAACTCAGAGTATTGAACAAATCTTGTATTGTCCAAATGCAGTTGCTATCGGAAACAAATGAAATAGAAAGAATTGTGATTCTTTGGCATGCTAAATATATCCTCGTAGATTTATTGTATTTAGTGTGATTCTAATCTAGATTGATAATCAAACAATATTCCTTTTTTCAAAATATAGAGCAAAGTTGGCCCGAAAAACTAACTTTATGCTTTTTATAAATGAATTTGTATTTATCCGTTAGATAAAGATGCAACTCAAGTATTTACCAAATTGTAAAAAATAAAAATAAACGAACATTGTTATAAGCCAACGAACAATCAGATACACAGTAAAACTGTAAAAACAGTGTAAAAGAAAATGTAAAATGGTAGAATGCAAAAAAGTCACAAATCAGTGAAAAGGGTTTCAAATATTTATTCACAATTCAAATGAAGTCGACTGCAAAAACAAAACAACTGGAAGCACGCTCGAGTGCACACAATGCCAAAGAATAAACCAATAAAACATGAATGCGCTTATTCACTTAAATCAAGAGCCACAGCGCAGTTAATTAAGCCAGAAGGAGGTCAGTTAGGCTGTGACACACCGGAGACTGTTACATTATTTGACCTTATTTTTATGAAAAAAAGTGGCCTATTTTATGTTGAGTGCCTAGGTACCTATATACTCGTATATAGCACCCGCATAACGTTCAACAAGGAGGTCCCTTATGTAGCACACAGGATACTAAGACGTAAAAATGTGGTGTTTCATGTGCCTGTAGTTTCTCTGGCAGCAGTGCGAGCATCACTGCTTGGCGGCAAAATTAAGGGTATGATGGTTTTTTTTGGATGTACTCTTTTACATAGACCTCTGCCAGCTACAAAACGATGATTTAAAAATATTGTGTGTTCAGTAAAATAATTTTTGAGCTCAAATACCTAATAAGTTGAGCGAAAGATTGACTGAAGATTTACTGAATTACAACCAAACAGAATACGTGTTCTATGAAACACGGAACACAGCGGACGCATTGAGTATGTCACTGTGAATACATCTTGATGTGTCTGGGAGCGTCGCAAGCTGTCCTTACACGAGATGAGACGCAACTCGATCATACTGGTCTGTTTGTTGAGTCAGTACAAGTCAAGTCGTAGCCTTCGAGCTATCTGTACTAATACTCACAGGGGGACTATTCTAGGAAATGTTTGAGATATTTGAGAGAGATAAAGTCACTTCCTGGGCACCGCTTAGATAGGAACCTATGTTCTACGATATTATCGATGTCTAACTTTTTAAACTGGCAAGAAACCGCACAGAACAGAAAAGCTTGATGCAGTCTGGTTTTGGAGATAGAGACCCAATTCAGATCTGAGAAAATCTGAGCCAGCGATGTAAGTAAGTGCCTAACTAATCATGTCTGCTTATATACGTTTAATCAGAAAAAGTATGTCTAGAAACGTTTGAAAATGTTAATTACAAAATAATATATCAATAATGATAAAATACACTCTGCAGTCGGTATTTTCACTCAAATCATGATCGAAAATACAACAGTATTTACCCGAGATGCGACATCAATCTCGATGACATTTCTCGAATGACTCTAATCATAGTTCCAGTCCTTAAATCGAACAAACACGATGGCATGTGTGTACTGGCGCTAATAAACAAACTTGTCGTCGGGATTAACTATGCTATGCATTGCGTTCAGTGGCGCTGTACGGCTCTCTATATTGATTTATCTGATTGTAATTATTGATTTGAATCTCACGATGGTACTTTAGCGTACTATGGGACATAAACCGAACGTGTTCGAGCCATATTGCGCGTCAACGCCAACACGACTGCCGAACGTTGCAGCGTTACCGAGCAGTGTATCTCGGATACCCTACCGATACATTTTCGATTGCCAAACTTATTCGTGCTAAACTTTATATATTTTTGTAGCGTATTAGCTGTCTGAAAAGACAGTCAATATTAATAACCATTAAACAGTTCCAGCAACAGTTTTTTGTTGTGGGCATTAGTCGCGCTGCATCACGTATCTTTATCTTATCTTATCCGGCAGTCGAGTAATCGCAGAAAGCTCATAAAACGTGCGTCGCGGACCGCTTCCCCAACCACTATAAAAACCTTTATTTTTGTTATGAATTGAAGCTAAGTAAGAGACAATAGTGTCATTTGATAGAGCGTAAGCTTTTTCGGAACTTGAGAGTCTGGGAATATGTTTATTTCCTTTTTGCATTTCATTATATCTTTTATATTATGTAGTTTACCTGTTTTCTGTTAGAGAGTTTTTGTTTATTTTTGAAATACAATAAAAAATTTAGATTTTGGAATGTGGTTTATTTTGATAGTTTAAAGTGTAAATAACTCAGTACATCTAATCTAAAATTCTATTTCACATCCCCAACTTCTCGACTCTTTCAAACTTTCCACAGTGCAACTTAAAACGGTTGTCATAATTCGATAAAGGCCCCTTCAGTCTGTATCTCCAACTATCGGGCTCCTCTAGCCAGACTAATGCGATTCAGGCGGCGCCTCCCCCCCCCCTTGCATCATTGTACGACTTCAATCGAAAATACCAGTTTAATGTTGGTTGCGATGGATATAGCTGGTTCAGTATTTGATCTAAAAATGTAGATAAAAAAAAACATAAAATTAGCTAAAAATTAATTCTAATCAATGTGACCAGACAATTATCTAGCTAATAAGGCACGAACCGAACTTGTGTGAGTGTTAGCTTGAAATCAACTTTGACTAGCTTGGAATAAAGTATTGTTTTTAAACAACTTACCTAAGGTCAAGGTGGGGAACTATCTCTCCTAGCTTTATTAGTTGAGGTAAAATGTGACTTAAATTTTTTAATAATAAATTCGTCGACAATATTGCACAGGATATGATCGTAATTCCGTTATTCCGTAAATTATGGTCTAATCTAAATGATCTCTATTATCACACGGATCTATACTTGGTTATTTACTAAAAAGTGACCGAGCCTTTCTACCATGCGTAAGCTGTGTCCATCAAGTCACACCATTACAGAAATGTGCAATTCAATAAAATAGTGATTTTGAATAGAACAAGTGATTTAGAGGCGCAAAGTGACTTACACCGATTTATAGTGATATACAATCGAGTTAAGTGATTTATAATGCTTTATCGAGATTGCTTTCTTGTGCGATTGTGTTATTGTGAACGTCTGAGTTTGGGGTTTGTATGTTTGTTCGATAGGGTATAAAATCGCGTACCAACGTCGTGATGCACTCAGCGGTTTTACAAAACGTGTTTGTATCAATGGCAAAAACTCAAAATATGTTAACTGCTATTAAAAGTAAAATAAAGGGTATACAATACACAAACGTAAGGGCTGTAAACGTAAACTGTAAGGGCTAAATAAGTTAAATACTTGATTAAGTGCGGCTTGCACCAGAATCACTAAACGTGTTTAACAGCTAAATCGATTTAAATCTGACGTATTTGTATGACTTGACAACTCGCTAAATACTATTTAAGAGTTAAACGCGTTTAGCGATTTGGTGCAAGCCGCCCTAAAACTAGCTCCGTAACTGTTTGACATTACCTGTAAGAGATACTCGTAGCAATTATTTAAATAACAGGCGTCACAGCTCAGTCGGTAGTCGGTCGGCAGCTCTGCCTTCCGTGCTGTGGGTCGTGGGTTCGATCCCCACCAAGAACAAACATTTGTGCGTGGAAAACATAGATGTTTGTACTATGTCTGGGTGTTAGTATGTATTATAAGTATGTATTTAAAAAAAAAAGGTATATAAGTATTCTATCAGCTATCTGGTTCCCATATTACAAGCATTGCTTAGTTTGGGACTAGAGGGTGTTGTGTGAAATGTCCCTGAATATTTATTTATTATTTATTTATTTATAAATAGCTGATTAAAGTTATGCAACGATTATAAATAATCGATTTAATAACGCTGAATCTTCCACATAATAACTAGTCAAGGCAATGCCCCTCGCATTGCCTTGACTAGTTATGACCTTATGACCATTAATGTGACCTTAATGTGGGTTCAAATCCCACTAGATCGGAATTTTCGTGGCACGTTAAAAATTCATATTAGTAAACATTTACATCAAGTGTACGTAGCTCGGGTACTTGGGGTAGTTAGGGGTACAACCTCGGGGCACAAAGGGAC
The DNA here is from genome assembly GCA_947859175.1 of Gandaritis pyraliata. Classification (NCBI taxonomy): domain Eukaryota; kingdom Metazoa; phylum Arthropoda; class Insecta; order Lepidoptera; family Geometridae; genus Gandaritis; species Gandaritis pyraliata. The sequence continues at coordinate 9,714,212 of OX401866.1, read as the reverse complement.
GAGAGGGTGTAATAGGGGCTTTGTACTACGATAACACATCTTGCCCAATTAGGGACACAGAGCGTGTGTCATTATGAATTTTAATTGCGAATTTGAAAGTCATTTAAAATTAATATCGAAATTGTTATTTAGAAAATGACACGTAATCTGTTATATTAATAAAAATATTGTGTAGACTATATTGTACACAAGAGTTACACCGCAGAAAAAAGTAACACAACTGCAATAAGAAATTAAAGACTAAAATGTAACTAATACATCTTTATAGTTGGTAAAATTATTAGCTATTTGAAATCGTTATTTGCCAATTAATTGAATTCGTCGATGGATGATTAAACTCAACATTTTAAAGCTGCTGATGATTTACCAATTAAAGAATAACTGACTCTTACATTTTAATAAAATCCGAAGACAACAGAAAATCTCAGACCCTTCGCAGAAATGGTATTCCAATCAATTGCGCAAGAATTTCATTATTAATGAGTCATCGGCGCGTACTGTAAATAAATAAGGCATATTTAAACAAAAGATTTCCTTCGGAATTTTTCTTTAGAATTCCGGAAGCTTACCGGAATTAATCCGCTGTGATGCGCTTGTAATCCGGACATCCGGAGAGCATTGTTTATAAATTTATACTGTTTGAGCGAAAGGTCAATTTTTAAATTGTGGAAATGAAAAAGGCTCGTAATCCGAACACGAATCTTACTAAGACCTCTTGGTGCCTAAGATCACGGAGATTATGTGGGCACAAGATTTACAGTGCAGAAAATAAACCCACTTTCTTTAAATACACGTATCTAGCTACTAGAACATTTAGGGCGGATTGCACCAGAATCACTTAAGGGGCCTTCTTTTGATTTTGGCCTATTTACATCATTTTTCGAACTCGATTTTTATTACAGTTAACGTTTTACGATTACAAATATAAATGGAAATTAAAGTTTGGTTCAATAAAAATAGAATGCTGGGAGAACATTTTAAATTAGGCAATACACAACTGAGAAATAAATTAATTTGTAACGCATGTCTTCGTAAAATTATCAAAAATGTGAACTTTTCGTCTTGATTTTATCATATAAAAAACTAGTTTAAAGATAATTTAAAAATGCAATTAAAATATTTATTTTGTTAGAAATAGAATGCTGGGAAAAAATTGCTGCCCGTTCATACAATATGTTAGAGAAATTAATTTTTGAAAACACCGCCTTTTACGCAATTTTGCTCTTCAAACAAACTGTGATTTCTACGAAAGTAAGTAGTTTAAAGTTAAAATACGCATACTATATAAAAGAACAGGTTTTTTTCTTACAAATAAAAATAAAATTATAGTCTTCTACCTTGTACTTATTTTTATAGGATTTTTCTAATATCACCTATTTATCATGCAGCGCAACGCTGCGGGTGGCATTCCGCGCTGAGCGGCCGTGGAGGGAGGACGTATCGCTTTTCGTCGTGCGCACTATACATATACATATATCGACAAATAGCAGTATCGGCACCAAATTATAGAGTGACCGCGTGATTTGATCCTTCGTGCGGCCGCAGGTACTTGGTAGAGGTTTTCTAACTACATTATTTAGGTTTCATAAAATGTCGGTATCTTCACGATATTTGAACTTTTGTAAATAATAAAAAACACTATTTCAATCAAGTACCTATCAAGTACCTACCTACTTAGTATATAGGCCGATTTATAAATTACTCAAATGTACTTACTACTAACTGCTACTTGCCTACTGCCTACTTGCATCTACTTACTGCTGACTGACTTGACTCCTTGTGAAATCCCCCGCCCCCCTCTCCAATTTCTTATAAAAGTACCACACACCCTATGACGTATTTTTGGAAAAAGTAGAATTAGATCGATTTTATCGATCGATCGATTAGTGACAAAGCGAGGAAGGCTCTCACAAAATTTACCTCCCTCCTCCATTTTCATGTCTAAGATGGCGGACATTGATTTTTTTGGGGAAAGTGATATGGGTGTCGTTTTCGGGATATTTTGGGATGCTGATTACGGAAATGGTATCCATTTTGAAATCCAAGATGGTGGACATCGGTTTTTTTGAGAAAATAGATATGGGTGTCGTTTTCGGGATATTTTGGGATGCTGAGTACGGAAATGGTATCCGTTTTGAAATCCAAGATGGCGAACATTGTTTTTTTTTGAGAAATTAGATATGGGTGTCGTTTTCGGGATATTTTAGGGTGCTGATTACGGAAATGGTATCCATTTTGAAATCCAAGATGGCAGACATCAGTTTTTTTGAGAAAATAGATATGGATGTCGTTTTCGGGATATTTTGGGGTGCTGATTACGGAAATGGTATCCATTTTGAAATCCAAGATGGCGGACATCAGTTTTTTTGAGAAAATAGATATGGGTGTCGTTTTCGGGATATTTTGGGGTGCTGATTACGGAAATGGTATCCATTTTAAAATCCAAGATGGCGGACATCGGTTTTTTTGAGAAAATAGATATGGGTGTCGTTTTCGGGATATTTTGTGGTGCTGATTACGGAAATGGTATCCATTTTGAAATCCAAGATGGCGGACATCGGTTTTTTTGAGAAAATAGATGTGGGTGTCGATTTCGGGATATTTTGGGGTGCTGATTACGGAAATGGTATCCATTTTAAAATCCAAGATGGCGGACATCGGTTTTTTTGAGAAAATAGATATGGGTGTCGTTTTCGGGATATTTTGGGGTGCTGATTACGGAAATGGTATCCATTTTAAAATCCAAGATGGCGGACATCGGTTTTTTTGAGAAAATAGATATGGGTGTCGTTTTCGGGATATTTTGGGGTGCTGATTACGGAAATGGTATCCATTTTGAAATCAAAGATGGCGGACATCGGTTTTTTTGAGAAAATAGATATGGGTGTCGTTTTCGGGATATTTTAGGGTGCTGATTACGGAAATGGTATCCATTTTGAAATCCAAGATGGCGGACATTGTTTTTTTTGAGAAATTAGATATGGGTGTCGTTTTCGGGATATTTTGGGGTGCTGATTACGGAAATGGTATCTGTAGTGTTTGTGTTAGACAACTAATACAATCCACGGTCTCGGGCACGCGAGTGAAGTAAGGCGGTGAGTCAGTCTTACGCAAGCCACGGGCGAGGTTGGACGTGTCGCTTGTACACACCGCTTGTTGTCGAGCCTGTGACGATCTAGGTACTAGGTGCTGCCTAAAGTACTACTTACTGGCCAGCGAGTAGGTAGGCACTACATGTGGCGACGAGGTAAAAAGGTAAGGTTATAAATAACTATAAAAAAAAAAAAAAAATGTTTATAAAATAGAGATATACCGATATGTTTAACGTAAACAAGATGTTGGTGTGTCAAAATAAAATGGCATTCGGTACTTAGCACGAAAATAAAAACTATTCAGTTTCATGCCGGTAGGCGTGCAAACCAGTTTTATTACCTAGTCTAGGTATTGTTGTTTACCGCTTGGCAGCACAGGCGCAGCTGGCCGAGAACGCGAGCGTAAGCTTGCATTACGCACCATTGTATTTAGATACCTACTTAGTTATCACCATCGACAACCGAGAACATGTAGGGAGGTAGTCTTGTTTTTCTTATTTTCAGTTTGTTTAGTTTAGTTATTGGTTACATACTACCTACCCACTTTCATTTTATTGTAGATTTTTTATGTGTGTTCAGTGTCGGATAAATGGATTTATCTATCTATGACGACAATTAATTACAAATGTAATTCAAACGTAATTTATTCAGAACTAGGTACATATAGGTTAAATTACAAGATAAAACGATGAGACAGCAAAAGTTATAAACTGTGTAGCTATCTCAATGAACAAAATAAAATGTCAGTGAATAGAATTACGTTATTTACAGGGTAAAAGAAGGACATGGTAGGTAAAAGTAATAATAAAAGTGGTACTTATCTACCAAATTGGTTGAGTGCCTATTTGACTACCTACCTTACCTACTAGGTACTTACTCTGTTATCTTTTTTACGTAGTCAGTAAATTAAATATGACTGTAAGTAACTTATGTAGAAAAGTTAAGTTAAGGTACCCACTAAACTGGGAACATTTGGTAAAGAATACCCCCATTAAATTGGGAACAGGTACCCACTAAACTGGGAACATTTGGTAAAGAATACCTCCATTAAATTGGGAACAGGTACCCACTAAACTGGGAACATTTGGTAAAGAATACCTCCATTAAATTGGAAACAGGTACCCACTAAACTGGGAACATTTGGTAAAGAATACCTCCATTAAATTGGGAACGTAACTTATGTTACCCACTAAACTGGGAAGATTGGTTGGTACAAAATGATACCTTCATTTAATTGAGAATTTGGCGTCGCGTGTAGGTACCCACTTAACTGGGAACATTGGTACTAATTAGCACCTCCATTTAATTGGAAATTTGCATAAAAAGCTCCGCAAATTGGAAAATGGCTAAACCACCCCCATTTAATTGGAAACGGTTCACTGTGAAATAGGAAATCCCTATCTATTTACAGGTCACCCCAAAATACTTAAATCGTAGACCATGTTATGTCATGTTATGTTATGGGACTCCCGTTTCCGGATTTAGACTCAAAGATGGTCCATTATGCGTGGGGGATGTTCTGGCTAGGAGTGTAGTCAGCCTAACTCCTCCCAAAAGTACAGTAGCTTCCTGAGGGCTTCGCAGGCTTGGAAGAGTGACCTGGGGTTGCTTAGGATTTCTGTTCGTAGTATTGCTACGCCCTCGCATTCCAGGATTACGTGAGCAGCTGATTCTTCTTCGGTAAGACAGCCTCTGCAGAGTGGGCTGTCAGTGGCTACGATGTTGTAAAAGTGTTTGTTCCAGGGACAGTGTCCTGTCAGGGTCCCCACAATGATTTTGAGATTCAGTCTCTGCAGGCTTAGTAGACGGCGTGTTAGTTTCGGTGTGATGGCTGGAATTGCAGCTCTTGACTGTCTGCAGTCAGTCGTACGTGCTCAGCATGTGTTGTGTGGTTGTAGGGTTTTCAGACGCACCCAGGTGCGTAGCAGAGAGAACGGTAGAGGAAGGAAAGGAGCTGGTCCCTCGGATATTGTTTCCGATCCTCTTCTGGCTAACTCGTCTGCAGCGTCATTACCCAGTGATCCACTATGTCCCTGCATCTATTGTAGGATTAACCCATTTCTTAAGGCGATGCTCTCTTGGGCAAGGTGACTTTCGTGTATGAGTCTGGAGGTGCAGTTGTGGCTCTCCAAGGCTTTGAGTGTGGCTGTGCTATCTGAAAGAATCCACATGTTATAATCAGCGATTCCTCTCCTGTTGATTGCTGTTGCTGCTTCGGAAATGGCTGCACATTCACATTGGAAGATGGAACTGGGTGTGCCTAGTGTCATTGATATGTTAATGTTGAGATCTAGCGAGTGTACTCCGGCGCCTGTACCCTGTTTGGGTTTTGAGCCATCAGTGTAGACTCGTACTTCGCTGATTCCTGATTGATCTCTTTGGTCTTCATGCAACCTGTTATAGTAGAGCATGCCAGTCTCTGAAAGCGTTGCAGTTTGGTTATCACGGTCGTGAATTCGGTTCTGGTCGACCATACAACTGCTCCGTGTATAAGTGCTGGTCTTATTACGGTTGTATAGAGCCACCGGGTTATTTTGGCGAAAGACCCCATGTTTTTCCGAGCATTCTACCGCGTTGGAAGAATGTGGAGTTCGCGCGTTGGAGTTTGTGGTCAAGATGCTTGTTCCAAAGAAGTGCTATCCAGTATGACCCCTAGATACTCGACTTCGTTGATTAGCTTGAGATCAGTGTTGAAGAGCTTTGGTACTTTTAGGGTTCCCAGGCTTCTTTTGTGTGTGAACATGATCAGTTCTGTTTTAGTGGAATTGACTGATAAGCTATGGCTAGTGCACCAGCTTTCAATTGTTTTAAACGCTGCTTGCACAGACAGGCTACAGAGTACGTTTTCGAAGCATCCAGTCGTGAGGATAGCAAGATCATCTGCATATCTCACTGTGAAGAGCCCGCGGCCGTCCAGTTTTCGGATGAGTTCGTCCACTACTATGTTCCATAGCAGGGGCGAGAGGACGCCGCCTTGTGGGCAGCCTCTCACCACTATGCCCCTCGTTGTGGTGTTTACTGTGAGTTGTATTGCTCTGTATTTAAGCATGTTGTTTGTCCATTCTGCTAGCGTAGGGTCGACACCGTATCTTGCTAGTGCAAGGTCTATGCTAGTGAAGGTTGTTTTGTCAAAGGCACCTTCTATATCTATGAAGGCCCCCAGAGTTGGTTGTTTTGTGGCTAAACCGTCTCCATTTCGAGAGACTACGCTATGGAGTGCGGAATCTGTTGATTTGCCTGGGCTATAGGCGGGTTGTTGCGGATGTAGCGGTTGGCGTAGGAAAGTGTTACCTCTGATTTCCTGGTCACATATCCTCTCTAGGGTTTTGAAGAGGAACGATGGTAGAATAATAGGTTGGAAGGATTTCGCCATTGTGTAGTCGCTCCTACCAAGTTAGTAAGAATATAACCTTCACTCCCCTCCACTTCTGGGGTATGTAGCGATGGGCGATGCATCCTCTGAAGATGTTTACTAGGCGTTCGGCTAGTAATTCGCCACTCCACCTTAAAAGGCCCGGAAAGATTCCGTCTAGCCCTGGCGATTTGAAAAGAAGGAAGCTGTTGATGGCCCAAATTACCTTCTCTTTGTTGATCAGGTTTTGAGCGGTGGTCCAATCTTGACTACTGGTTGCTCGTTCGCTGTGTGCTTCCCATTCGAACGAGTCTGATATTAGACATCCCGGGAAGTGCGTTTCAAGTTCGCTGGTTTCATCGTCCGTCTTGGTGTACGTGTTACCAAGTATCCGATGGTACGCGCAAGTTCACTGGATAGTATGCCTTTTGTTTTGGCTGCCTGACTGGTGCTATCAATGTTTGTCTCCAGCATATCCTGTTGCCTGAGGCGTATTCGTTTTTGAAGGTAGATTTGGTGGATTGGTACTTCTCCGAGTCCCTTGGTTGTTGAGTGTTCATTGATCTGTTGGAGAATTCCGTACTTTGCAACGTAGTCTTTGCAGTTCCGGGTTCCACTCCGGGTTCCAGGGACTAGTTTAGCGAACTTCGTTATATCAGTCTTGCGCGGGAGGCGCCTCGGACTCGGCAAAGGTAAGGTCACATTTAGATTAAAACGAATCTATCTATGATCCGAACACGATTTGTAGCATTGTAGCAAGTATCGAAGCGATGTAGAGTCTCGATGTAGTCTCAATGTAGAGTCGATATAGAGTCTCAATGTAGAGTCGATGTAGAGTCTCAATGTAGAGTCGATGTAGAGTCTCAATGTAGAGTCGATGTAGAGTCTCAATGTAGAGTCGATGTAGAGTCTCAATGTAGAGTCGATGTAGAGTCTCAATGTAGAGTCGATGTAGAGTCTCAATGTAGAGTCGATGTAGAGTCTCAATGTAGAGTCGATGTAGAGTCAATGCAGAGTATCATGTAAAGTCTCGTTTAGTCTCTTGTAGAGTTTCAACGTAGAGTCAATGTAGAATTTCAATGTAGTCTTCATCGTTTTCTTCGTCATGGGAGTTGGATTGGAGTCGCAATGAGTACGACTTTAGTATGATGAAGCTTTGATCTATTATTGATGTGTTGATATAACGAAAAAGTCTGTCCAACAGGGTTTCAAAAAAAAAAAAAAAAGAAACAGTGAGCTTTGGACTATTATTGATGTGTTGATGTTAGAATCGCTTTTAGACAAGGCTACAAAGAACGTGCGTGAAGCCCTATTTAGACTTATATGTGCTGGTTCCTGATAGTTGATTTCTCAACTGCTTTGACATTTGGGTTTAGATTTAGTTGCTAGTTGAAGGTTGAAGCTGTTTACTTCGAATGTACTCGATTGGTGAATATTTGCTGAACGGAAGCTGGTCAAATGATACTTGAGATGAGGATTGATTGAACGGTGTTAGTTGATCCAATTTAGCTTTGACTAGAGCTTGACCAAATGTGTACAACAGTTGCTATCACTTTAGTTTCATTGGTCGAGCTGTACTTAATACGGTAAACAGCAGTAGCGCAATAAAATAAATTTAATAAGATAGAGATGTAGTGTTTGTGTTAGACAACTAATACAATCCACGGTCTCGGGCACGCGAGTGAAGTAAGGCGGTGAGTCAGTCTTACGCAAGCCACGGGCGAGGTTGGACGTGTCGCTTGTACACACCGCTTGTTGTCGAGCCTGTGACGATCTAGGTACTAGGTGCTGCCTAAAGTACTACTTACTGGCCAGCGAGTAGGTAGGCACTACAGTATCCATTTTGAAATCCAAGATGGCGGACATCGGTTTTTTTGAGAAAATAGATATGGGTGTCGTTTTCGGGATATTTTAGGGTGCTGATTACGGAAATGGTATCCATTTTGAAATCCAAGATGGCGGACAATGTTTTTTTTGAGAAATTAGATATGGGTGTCGTTTTCGGGATATTTTGGGGTGCTGATTACGGAAATGGTATCCATTTTGAAATCCAAGATGGCGGACATCGGTTTTTTTGAGAAAATAGATATGGGTGTCGTTTTCGGGATATTTTGGGATGCTGATTACGGAAATGGTATCCATTTTGAAATCCAAGATGGCGAACATCGATTTTTTTGAGGAAATAGATATGGGTGTCGTTTTCGGGATATTTTGGGGTGCTGATTACGGAAATGGTATCCATTTTGAAATCCAAGATGGCGAACATCGATTTTTTTGAGAAAATAGATATGGGTGTCGTTTTCGGGATATTTTGGGGTGCTGATTACGGAAATGGTATCCATTTTGAAATCCAAGATGGCGGACATTGTTTTTTTTTGAGAAATTAGATATGGGTGTCGTTTTCGGGATATTTTGGGGTGCTGATTACGGAAATGGTATCCATTTTGAAATCCAAGATGGCGGACATTGGTTATTTTGAGTAAAGTGATATGGGTAATCTTTACGATGGCTGAGGAGGACTCTCAGATATTGATTTCGAAAGCAATCGATTCATAAACAAAAACTTCAAAAAAGATAAGATCCATTTCCATAATCAGTACTTACCCCAAAATATCCTGAAAACGACACCCATATCACTTTACTCAAAATAATCAATGTCCGCCATCTTGGATTTCAAAATGGATACCATTTCCGTAATCAGCACCCCAAAATATCCTGAAAACGACACCCATATCTATTTTCTCAAAAAAACCGATGTCCGCCGTCTTGGATTTCAAAATGGATACCATTTCCGTAATCAGCATCCCAAAATATCCCGAAAACGACACCCATATCTATCTTCTCAAAAAAAACAATGTCCGCCATCTTGGATTTCAAACTGGATACCATTTCCGTAATCAGCATCCCAAAATATCCCGAAAATGACACCCATATCTATTTTCTCAAAAAAACCGATGTCCGCCATCTTGGATTTCAAAATGGATACCATTTCCGTAATCAGCATCCCAAAATATCCCGAAAACGACACCCATATCTATCTTCTCAAAAAAAAACAATGTCCGCCATCTTGAATTTCAAAATGGATACCATTTCCGTAATCAGCATCCCAAAATATCCCGAAAACGACACCTATATCACTTTACTCAAAAAAATCAATGTCCGCCATTTTGGATTTCAAAATGTATAGCATTTCCATAATCAGCACCACAAAATATCCTGAAAACGACACTTCTATCACTGTACTCAAAAAAATCAACGTTCGCCATTTAGACTTCAAAGTAGATTCCATTTCCGCAATCAGCACCCCAAAATATTTCGAAATCGACACCTGTATCATTTTACTCTAAAAAGTAAAGTACGCTGTCCTGGATTCGAAAACGTAGTTGTGGAGATAAATTCTGTCAGAGTCAAAATGTTCCTTTATTTTGGCAAAATTCTTGTTTCGATTCGAATGGCTCCAAATAATGGAGGTCGAATTCTGCTACAATATCTCTGAGAGGAGAAGAGGTGGCATTAAACTGGAATTATAAATACTGTTAGGTCAATAAAAAAATTATATAGAGGGGTTGCTATATTTATTTTATTTTCTGCATAATAGAGGGGTTGCAATATTTATTTTATTTTGTACAATCTTTTTATTACAATTCGTACAGCTGTTCTACACACGTCACGTGGAGATAGGTACCTACCACATACTAACTTAGTAATTAGACTACAAATCAATCGTACTCATCCAGGGAACGAACATGTCGAAAGATCAAATTCGTTTGTCCTTTGCGCGTCGCAAACGCGTAGCGCAGCGCGTCGCGTATTCATAAATGCCTAAACTTGACGTCGTCAAATTTTAATACGGACTCTTAACGCGTTTAACTCTTTAATAGTATTTAGCGAGTTGTCAAGTCATACAAATACGTCAGATTTAAATCGATTTAGCTGTTAAATACGTTTAGTGATTCTGGTGCAAGACGCCCTTAGTCTTTTGTTACTTTAGTTGAAAATAAATTTATACTGCATACAAAAGTTAATGCTTCAGAAGGGTCTAGTCTAGACTATGAAGTATATTTACCACGTAGCCTGAAAGTATAGCTACTTACGAGCTACAAATATATAGCTACACCGTAGCATGCAAGCTACGAAAAAGAGATTACATCTATAATTTTGTAATCACTAGCACTTTTATTTAGAACAGTAGAACTGGCGCAACGCAATCAGCAAAACTATATCCGCGCTGACTACTCCTAGTTCATTACTCAGGCACGCCGTAGAACTGTTGCATAGACTCTATATACCCGAATTCAATCACATAAACACTAAACGTAGTTTGGTTTAAATTGTAATTTACATAAGTTTTACTCAATTTGTGTATGTTTGAATTTGAATTATGCTTCTGTGATGCTTTGTCTTTGTAAAGATACTTTTAAACGTAGATAAATGATTGGAAAATAAAAAGTAATATATCATAGAATTTACCTTTTAACACAGAAAATTTACTTAGTCACCATTTTCATACATAATTATTTCACACAAAGCTTTCATAATTTAAGCCATGTTTGTAATTTTTTTTTTAATTTCAAGTCCAATTATTTTTATTCAAAAACATTTAACTGATCGCGTAGGCAATAGTGAAAAGTGTAAAGTACTGTGCGATGCGTGTATTAGTATTGGAATGGTCGCCCCAGCACCGGTCCGTGGAGTAATCAATGAGAGACGAGGCCGGCCCGCGGGACCGCACGCGTCGCCGTAGAATGGCACTGTGCTATTGTGCTACAATGCTACTTCTTACTAATATTTTATGAATTGTTATAGCTGATAGACTGGTGGAACCGATCGTGGCTGTTTATCAATCAGACAGATTTGACAAATGTGAATAAGTTGCCCACCTGATGGTGCTGAGCTAATGATTACTTTACATATTATGCAACGTGTCCATAATAAAATGTGCCCTGTTCGTTTCAAATTTTTCAAAGCATTTTTATATATTACTTTATTTATGTAATTGGTACTCCTATTATTGTGATTATGGCACCATTGTTTTGAAAATAATAATTCAATACATGGTCGACTGTATTCAGAACAAAGATTTTCAACAAATCAGTGTGTTCAACAGCACTGAAGCACTCTAGCAACGGAAGGAGGCAGGCCCGAAACTATACCCTTAGCACTAGTTTTTTTTACACATTTGGAAATTAATCCAAAGAGGCTTGGCCCTATCACCACGGTACGGCGCCGTGCCGTCTCACGGCAGACATCAATTGTCATTTATTTTAAAAGCAATAAGGTGGATTTTTCAAGTTCAAAGCGGGTGCGCCGTGAATTTAGAGTCGGTGCGCCGTACACGGCACTGTGAAACAGCACGGCGCCGTGCTGATTGCACGGCGCCGTGTCGTGGTAACGAGGCCAAGCCGTTGCAGTTGCTTCGATGTTTTGAAAACTAGTGCTAGTGTTTCTAGAAAACAATTGAACGCGCGCGGTCGAGTGCGCGCCTGGCCGCCTGCCAGCCAACGCTTAGCTTCTCGCGCTGTTTATGGAGAAAAACGCTCCCTGGAAAGTGGTGTAGTCGAGATAGACTACTGCCCCCTTAAACAAGGAAAATACTATACTGTATGGGAATGACCACGTGACTTTTCGTTCGCAATCGCAAATCATTCATTTTATTATTGTATTGTTTTAGTTTTTCCATACGAGATAAGCCACGTGACTTAATAAATGAGTCTATGAAACTTGATTAGAGATGCAATGTGCTAGCTGTTTACCTAAAGCTGTGATATAAAGTTGAGCTGTGGACAGAATAAATGTAATTAGAGCATTCCTAATGAAACGGTGTCGTATTAAAAGTGAGTTAGCGACATCTCCCTGTTGCAATGTAAGCAAAAATCCTGTTCTGTATCGCCAGTTCCTGCAGGGAGGTGGGAGATAGTAGAAGCTACTGGAATAAAAAGTGCACTCGATAGGATCTTGTAAAATATGGTTTTAGGGAATCTGATGTCGTAACGGATCAATCGTTTGGGATCCAAACAGCATAATACGTACGGTACGGTACGTTGTTAGCCACGGGGCTTAGGCTACTCATTATACCCTTTATTATCATTATTTATTTAAATAAATTAAAATTGATCAAATTATTGATAATTATTAGTTATTTTATTATTGATTGATTTTTACTTGTGATAAAATATGAAATCTAAACCATATTAAAATAGTTTTGAGGTTATAACTTTTATTAAAAATCAATTTTAAAAATTATTATAACATAATAATTGACCGTAAGAATAACTCAAAGTCAAAACCTTTCTATAGTGTAGAATTTTTTTTAATCTAACGGCATACAAACTTTTCTAATAGGTTTATATGAGGATAGGCTTGTCTGCCCTGGCGCCTATAATGTATTCGTAAAGCGAACTTTACTAACCAAAAAATATGTTAAGTAATCCGAAAAAAGCAAAGATTAGATGGACGATATTTTAAGCGAAAAATAGTGCAAAATAACAGCCAAACCACCACTACAACCCAAATAAACCCAATGCAGCTTCCACAAAAATGGTTGAACCCGATTGATTTATAGAATTACGTCGATCCCCCCCCCCCTGGCCCTAAGGGACCGAGATTAGGGTCCCGACAATACTCACAATTGAACCCTCGAAAAATTTACATAATCTTGGTTGTGGCATAAAAAAGTTAATAGGCATGCGAAACTCCCGAGATGTAAAGAGTTATAAATACATAGATTCATTAACATGTTGGAATGATCGAGTGTCACTTCTACATAACTTTTAGGATACTCATCCTTTAGTCTCGGGTACTATGACCGTAAAATCCTGGGCACCGCTTTATAAGTTACAAAATGGGAACTTAAATACCGCCTTTGTGCAAAACGGTCGGTTTCATGAAGGTGCCAGAAAAAAGGTTTATGGGGAAATTCAACTTTTTATGGTGCGCCTACTGGCTATAAAGTTCACTGATATTGATAGGGTGGTTTTATGGGGGTGTGGAATATCATAATCTATGGATCTGTGCTTTTTGTATGTCCTAAAAACTATCATTAGAGATTTAAAAGAAAATAATATCTAGACTGAAAATCTCTAAAGCGCAAAACCCTCTATATGCGCATTTATTACGTTGACTTTGTAAGGACGACATCACACAGAAAGCATGCGCGAGTCAGGTGCGGGTCGGGTGAAACCCATACAAATTCAAGCACCCAATCCGCGTCCAAGCCACGCACGCTTCCTATGTGCTTTGGGCTTAATAACCAATCGATCATCATATTGGCATTCGAAATCATATAACCAGTTATATAAAAATACATAACCCTTCTTCATCGGGTAACAAAACATACCTACCTGGGTACCAGTGCCCAAAAATGATTTACCTAAGTGTTAAGTGGCTATGAAGTCGAGTTAAAACTTAGCAGCTTATTTACGGCAAGTACTTAACTGAAGAACAAAAAAATCTCATTGTTCTACGGTTAACTTTTTTCGTCTAAAACATTCAACAACCGCCAAAAAACACAAAAGAATTTGTTGAACTCCAGATTTTCCTTACGCTTTACAAAAATCTTAATAAAGCCGAGCTAAGTAGCACTTGCTACAAGTGATTCCGTAAGCTCATCAGCCCAAACGTCCTCAAAGGTCAGTACTTACCTAATGGGATTAAACGGTGACCCACATTTACTAGCGACTTGTAACACATGGCTACACTTAGCTGTGGACCACAAGCAGCCGGAATACTTCCGACCCCTGATTACGTAACTCGCGACTTAGCATCTTGCTTTTTCAACAACAATTGTGGTTTGAAATCAGTGTATGTTGTTAGCTAATGGAATATATTAAGAAAAATTTCAATTGGTTTGAATGTCCCAGTACCCAGTTTTAGAAAAAAAAAGCTTTCACTATGCGTAAGCTAAAGTTGTTTACACAATTGAAATAATAAAAATACAGCTTTGTAAAAAAAGTGTTTTCTCAAAAACCCATGTGCATGTGATCCAGCCCTTACTAAATGAGAACGAGAGGGACGAACTACTTGTCCCTTTTTAACAAGTTGGGGCACAAATCTTTCGGTAGTTAGTGCGTGCCAGTTGCGAGCCAAAATTATTGTCACCGAAACTTTTTGTTCGCGACTCGAGTGGTACGAATTATTGCTCACCACTTTCTGTTTTTCAGACTATTAGGTTTGTTTTTTTCCGGGAATAAGGATAAAAGAGTTGTACCTGAAAATGTTATTTGTACTATCGGCAAAATTTCTGCCTTACCACTTTTGAAACTGGTGTGCAAGTACCGTTCTTGTCGATCGCTTAATTTGACATTTAGAATCGTCAAAATTCGATACTTCGTACTTGCAACTATGGATAAAACCATTTTTATCGAATTTTGACGATTCTAAATGTCAAATTAAGCGATCGACAAGAACGGTACTTGCACACCTGTTTCGTTTGCAAGCAGTTAGCTACCTGACCTCGTCTTTTTCTTTTGTCTTCTTATTTTGACCAACCAGAGACCTAAACATCTATTTATTTTTCTGATGGCCCATTGTTTTCATAACTTTTACACCCGAAATAATTTGCCTCTATTGGTGTTCAAAAATTAACGACTAGTTAGTTTACAAGAAATGCACCCTTAAGGTGGTAAGGTAGAACTTTTGCTGATGGTACCAGATGAGTTGTGTTTATTGTTGATGATGGGATTCTGCATCATAAAAGCATTGTCTTTGCGTCTCCATGCCAGGCACAACGCAAGTATTGAATAAAATTGTAACAGATGACATTTAGAGATTCGTCTAAGATTTATTTATAACGCTCTAATTCTGGTGCATGCATACACCCCCAGTTCTTTTGTTTCATTTTTCAAATTTGACAAATTTGACTAACATTTTCGCCATCCCTTTCTCATAAACTGAAACGACAAGGATAATTATCATTCTAGTGCCGTCAAATTAGTTTAATTTAGAAAAATGCGCAACAGAATCGGGCCCATTATACAATTTTTCTAAGTAAGCTTGCTCGTCCTATACGAATGAGTGCAGAAAAGTATTTGAATATGAATTCTCAGAACTACATGGATTTTCGTGAGTCTAAGAATTCTCTTAGAAATGGAAATTCTGCGAATTTTCATGGTTCCGTAGAGAACGCTTTCCGTTCTTGTTTCCTGGGAATCCACTACTTGGCTTTATGGATTCTAAAGTTATAGAAGGTACTTACTGTGAGACTGACTGATAGACTAAAGACAATGCACATTTCAACTAAAAACCAACTTTAAAGAAAGTTTGGATGTCGACTAGGTCCTAGAAAATTATAGGTTACCGCAGTTTAGTATTTTCCTTAGTAAATTCATGAATTAAGAAAAATAAGGTTTACAATTAAAACTATTAAATTTATTATATCTAGCTATATATTATTTTGTTATATATACTAGCTGTATAGTATAAGTATCTTCATCAGTTCCTAGACTTTAGAAACGTGTTGTTTCGTTCAGTACAACGCAACGGTCCGTGGTTCATTGCGTGTTCGTCGGGTCGCAGGCGCCGCCTCGCTCTCTGATTAATGATCCTTCCCCTTATTCTTTTACTTCCCACTCTTAAAGAGCTTGCGGGGCTCGGAAGAGAAATGATCTTTATCACAGAACCGACTTTTAGGCTCAAACACTGCTCTGATAATGTAGATTCTTACGTATACATTTTGTTCAAACAATGCTTTCCTCTGATTATCATATCTTGCGACAAGCTTACAGTGACTAATATAAATATTCAAAATCAGATAGACGTTGCTTTGTACTACCTTTTACTACGTCCTCAGTGAACGTGTTTATTGAGGAAATGCATTGTTATAGGTAAAGGTTACTTAACATCGGATTAGCCATATGCTGGTTTCTCATAAAATAACCTGTTTAGTCATTGGAAAGTTATAAAAAATATAACAGCCTAAAGGGTTTCTCTAGTTTCAAGACATTCTAAATGATCCTTGTGAATTTATTGAATAAAGAAATTTTGACTTTGACTTTGACTTTTCCAGTACAATTTTCGTCCTTGCCATCTGTACATTAGGACTGAACCTTTAGGTAAGTATTCATAATGAGTTATTTTATTTCCTATTCTTTCCCGTTAGTTTCTGTCTTCAACAGCGTCTTGTTTTTTCTATAAATAATCGAGTCGTCTTTTTGTTTTGACATTAACACCCAAACGCTGTTATCTATCGTAAGTTATCGGTAGGGGTGGAAAATCTTTTATAGATGCCTATGGTTGCTTTAGAACATTGAAAAAAAATTGTTGCGATAATAGTAAACCTACGCAAGATAACGGAGAAAAATGATGGAAAATGATTAATTTCGTTCATGTTGCTTGAACTTTGTCTACGTAGGTATATTATTGGATTATTTTACCATGAATAAAAGGCAGTTTTAACTAATTTTTTTTTTTAATTTTCCTCACAACAGGATTTTTGTCAAACTTTTGAATCCAGTTGCAAATTACATTATTCTGTCTCTTTGTGGCCGCAAATGAGGAAAACCGTATCACCCTAATTTAACGTTAGAATTTCAATGACCAACTTTTTGAAGCCACAAAAAAGTGTAAATAGAGTAAAATTGTTCAGAACAAAGTCCTTCAAAGGGGTGAAAATGACTGAAATTAGGGTAAAAACTTTTAATTATCTTTCCGTGGAGGATATTAAAATGGAGATTTTTAGACACGATAGAATTTAGGAAGTTCAAGTTAAATGGGATGGTAATGATTGGTTCAATTAAAATGTAGCTACCGATAAAACTTCACGATTTAAGTATTTAAACGGTTCCAAAACTTCCTAATGATTAAACGTTAGGAACGAAATATAATGGCACAATAATGACAATGGGTTGGTGAATTTTGGTAGTTTTTATACTACCAAAATGTTATTTTTTATGTCCTAAGTAGTTTACCTACTTAGTTTGAAACAAAAAATATAGAGGAATTCAAAATAATGATACCTTTTTTAATTAACTAGATCATTTTTTCACCACCATCACAGAACTGAAATACAGTATCCACCAGTTAGATGATGTTATAAACGATACACTTTACAATTAGCAGCAAACCACAGTAAGATTTCAATTTCAACAATGTATAAATTATCGAGCATTGCTCCAAGTACTCTCCCGTTAATAGTCCTAATCGAGAGCCATCGATCGAAGAGCCAGGAGAGGCCTGAAGAGGCCACAGAGATTCGAGTGGTTCATTCACTTGCAGACCAATTGATTGATACTTACTTTGAAATGCTTGTAGACGCCTACTTAGTTGAGATTATTCATTTCTTGACGAAGAAAACTAACTGAGCAGTTATTTCATTACTCTCCGTATCTCTCAACCCATCATTTTTACTCCGCGTTGTCGGATTATTTAATAACCAGTTTTTATATTCAATTAAATATGCGAATATGCGAAAATGAATCCATCGCTGTGTTTGATTAAGAGAATTTATGAATAGTAAACAGATAGGAGATAATGTAATAAAATTATAGTAAAAAGTATTTTTTTAAACAAGATTTTATATAAATGCTCTGTACGAAAGATAAATAATTATCTTAGTGGTATTGTAATACTATCGCCCTTGTTACATCTGAGGTTTAATTATGTAGACGTTTTGCAAGGCATATTTTATCTAATAATGGCATTAGTAAATAAAATAGGTAGGTATGTCACTCTCACACCAGTCCCATATCAAGTTTATTCCCAAAAGTTTAATAATATTCAAGGTAACATAAACATCCCTTTACAGGTCATAAACCCCTTACAATTCACGCACTCCAAAAACGCAAAAGTCATAAATAGTAGAATAATTATTTATGGCCTCTGTTTTCGCTTTGTTTGCTACAATGAGAGCATTGTGATGGTAATGTTATGCAAACGTGCCTCACTGCCTGAGTCACTGCGCGGAGGTGTTATTAAAAATAAACAGAGTGTAGGGTCTCGTCTCGGGAGATTAAAAAACTTTGTGGTTATGCGTGAAGAACAGAAAAAAGAACTTTATTAGAGTATTATTAAAACTGGTCGTATCTTGGAAACATGCATTGTTTGTAATAATAAACTCAATACTAAGATAGAAAAACGTTCATACGCTTGATGGCTCATAACGGGTTAGTCTCAAAATCCCCTTTGAGTTTTTCCCTCAAACTTTTGAGTTTTTTTTATTTCAAAATTTTTGAATCAAGGGGATCTTGAGACTAAAAGTCTCAAAATCCCCTTAAAGGGAAAAACTCAAAGGGGATTTTAAGACTAACCCCTCATAACAGGTATACATACAAAATGCTTTGTATGTTTATCAAAAATCAAACAAAATTTACAAATCTCTATAACGTTTATTTATGTATAAGTAGTACATAGATAAAAAGGGATACAGGAGTAATTAGATATTTATTTAAGGGTTAACTAGGATACATAACATAGGTACTACTGATATATAGGTAGGTATAGAAAATTCACTTTTTTACATGATATTGCACTCCTTATCCCATGCCACGTTTTATTATTTTTTGATCATCAATGAACCATTAATATAAATCTGATTTACTCAAAATTATCTCAATCTGAAGATTGACGTTACCTACAAAATAATTTTGAATAATTTTTAATTACTATTCATAGTATATAATGTAGTTGTTCAATGATCAAACAACAACAATAGTTCCAAGTACAAGATCTACTGGCTTATTCCTGACAGATAACCAAGACCAGATAACTGGTTACTTCAGAGGATTTTTTTTCCTCTGAGATAACTGGTTATCAATCATTCTCATTCATAAAATCCAAACTCACACAAAAATCTCAAAATTCTTATTTTACTCATTCGTGTCAAGAGACATTTCACTAATTGCAAATACACAATTTCATATTACTTAGAGAGTTTTTATACATTGGCTATGATTGATATTAAAATTTCGTATAAAATGATATTTTATCAACCTCTAATATCAAATAGCCTCTAAGCTTTGTAGAAGTACTCGTTGTTTTTATATTACCCGAAATGTACAATTTTCTATTAGTCTTTATTTACAAATGTACTTTGATATTGATTTTCAGATTAGAAAATATATAAATCAAAATTAATATAAAAATCAGTCTTAGTAACAATAAAGTAAATCTTTTAAAAATAATTGAGGTACAATAATAAAAAACATTATTAATTAGTTACCTACTCAAAATAATGACTAGTACTAACAATGTCACAAAAAGGTTAGGTATATAGAAATACTGATAGGAATCGATTTGGGTGTAAAAACTAATTAACATACTTTACGTTTTAAGAGGTTAAATTAACATTAAATAAGTTATATCATAAGTATAATCACAATCTTTATTTACTTACTCCTACATTTAACTTAAAAAAACAGACTAGATAGATGTTAGACTAGATATAAGTTGATACAGCTAGGGTATGTTGGTGTAGTTAGATAGTTCCTTCCCGTTTTTGTACATAGATGTGATGATGGGGTCGATGTTGTGGTACTCCTTGCCAGAGCGAGGTCGGAGGGTGTTGGTCGGCTGGCGACTCAATCTAGAAAGATAAAATATGATTTAAATGTATTTATAAATAATGAAAACTTCCTAACTTTAGTACGAATGCACCACCACCTGTACTCGGAAAATGCTATCGACGTGACCCATTTCTGGGCAAGACATAATATTTAGTGCTTAGATAATCAACACGAAGAAGATAAAGAAGTAGACGTAGATTTTTAAGATGAAAAAATAAAACAAAAGTGAACGTACCGTATCCCACTTGGTGCATCTGATGAAGAGTGTGAAGACGTCAGTGAGAGAGTCTCGATGTAGTCCGACATATCTGACGTTCCACTGGAAGTACTGTGCGTATCCATCACACCTGAATAATAAAAAGTAACCGCTAATATCTGTCTTACAAAAACTTCTAAAAGTATTTTTCGGTTCTCGGAGAAAAACGGCAGATTAATCTCGACGCTATTACAAAAAAATGATGGGAATAAGAATTTTGAAACCTTTACGAAAGATTTGCCATGTATTGAGACGATAGATTTTAGTATAAAAAACTTGGATTATCAGTTTGTAAAACAAAAAAAGTTGTAACGACATAATTTGATCAGGAGTTTCAACCAACTCTGCAGAGTTTAAACGACGTTACAATAATAAAACTTAACATTCATTCCTCTAAATTCAGTCTTCAGATACTTTAGTTGAAGGGCAGTAATGAAACAAGACATAAAGATGTAATCGGTAATGACTCCGTGACATTTAAGAGCTCGTCGCATCCGGTCAATTACACTTAAGCTTTGGGTCGTATCGTAAAAGGGTCACATCATTTCCGGTGTCCGAATGTACAATTTTATGTTTCTACTGAGCTATTTTACGGTTGTGGCGGTAGGTATCTTAGTTTAGATTTTAAAAATGAATGTAGACTTGAAAAAGTTTTGTAGAAATATTTTTAAAATTTTAAAATGTAAAAGTTTCTCTTACCTTTGAACTGCTTTGGGGGTAAAACGGGAACTTCAGCCTCCGCAGATGAAGACTTGGCATGCACGTGAGCTTTGTGTATCTGCATAGACATATCCCTCAAAGGATCTGACGACTTTGACTTCCTCGGCAGCGATGCATGCGCACACCCTGCTAAAGATCCTCGCATCTTCTTATGCACCATGTGCTGGTACTTTGAATGGCCTGAGGTTAACGGCATTTCAAACTCACTAAACTCAGCTCCTCCATGTTTCAAAGAACAACTGGAGACTCCTGAATCGTTGGAGCTTGAAGAGTCTCTGTTCCCAGCGGATTTGCATGGAACGCTTGATGATCTCTTTATTTGAGCATTATCCATGTGCTTGTTTCGTAAGGGAGGAGTATCTTTTGACGAACTTTCAGAAGTTTTGTTTTCTGATCCAGAAGATTTGCAGCAGTCGTAGCACTCTCTGTCGTTGTCGCATGGTGATGACGATCTCCTGTTTTCTAAAGCCATGTTTCTCAAAGTTTCTAAGGAGGATGAGGTAGCGTGACTTCCTATGCTGCTGTCAAACTCTTTCAAATCTTCTAAAAGTTTCGCTGAGTCGACAGAACTGGACCGTTTTTGCATCGCTTCTCTGTTGTTATTCCTTGCCATATAACTTGGGAGATTTGATCCTATTAAAGCTGGTATGCTATGAGACTTTTCAATTTCTGCTCGATGGACTCTGTTTAGCGGATGTCTTAAACTCTGCGACCAATTCGGGTTTGGCGACATTGGTGTGTATCCTGTGGAAGTTGCCATAATTGGTCCAGTATCTTGCTTAGCTTGTTTAGCAGGTTCCATCAATAAGTATTCATCTTGTTTGTTTTTTCTGCAAATTTGTGGTTCTGCGTGAATACATTTTGTGCAGTGTTTGGTCTTTTTGGGCAAAGTGGTAGCGGCAAATTCAACATTAGCGCTGAGAGCATCTAGCTCAGTTTGTGTAACTCCTGCTTTTTTCAGTAAGTCCTTAGCATTTTCATAATATTCAAGAGACAGAGCAAACTCTAGGTTCTCATAATTTGCGTAGGGACCTTCAAATTCTTTGTTGTTAGGTTCAATGTTTTGGTAGTTCATATATTGAGTTTCATCTTCAGGTGTGTTTTCTTTATCGGTAACTGCACTTTGTCTGTTTGTTTTTCTTGAGATATCAATGGTGGCATAAATGGCACTATCGTCTGGTTTCTGACCTGTAAATATTTCTGTGTTCACATTTTCATTGTTGCGTTTACAATATGGAAGACTGATGAGGTTATTTGCCCAGTTTGTAACTTTTTGACACGGGCATTCGATTTGCTGTATGCTTTCTTCACATTCAACAATGACCGGTTTTTTCTTCGATGCAAATTTTAGTATGCATCCACAGTTTTTCTTTAAAACTAAGGATCCAGGAGCTGAAGGTTTTGTCACTTGAAACAGGTCTTCTGCGAGTGCTTGCTTTAGTCGTTTTGGGGTGTCGTAATATTCATTATCCATCTGCAAATTAAAAAAAGTAAGATTTCATTTAAAAAATTGAATTACATTCAATTAAAATTAAATTATGGACTACATATGCGTTTGCAATAAAGATTCATCATTCATTTATTTATTTAAATACTGCATTGGTACCAACTTACCTCAGCGTGTGTTATTTTAGGAACATCGTAATTTTCATAAGGGCCTACTTTAGGGTTGTTAATGGGGTAGTTATCGTTCCCGCATGTACAACCCTGCACGGGGAGTGATGCGGGTGGTTTCTTTTGATCCAAATGTGCCGGTTTGGGTGGCCTATCAGGTGGTTTGTCTTTACATTGGCAAGCCTCTAAAGCTCTTCTTATCGCTCGAGGAGTGAGATATTCTGTGCTGTTCGAAGAGTTATCAGAACTACTCTCACGTACTGGATCCATCGTCCACGCTGGATTGAACTGTGGCCCACTATCGAGTGGAACCGTAGAAGGTTGTGACATGGTACCAAGTTTTGTTAGACAGTTAGTGCATCGTTCTAGAGTAACATGGTCTGCGCCACTCCAAGGAGGCTTGGCACCTATCTCTATATCACTCGGTCGGTGGTCATCATGTTCATCGTATCGTCTTTCATCTGATGGCCAGTAAGGAGATGTGTCTCCGCAGTCCTCTCCGAAAAAGTTCTGTTCGTATAGTGCGCTGGCTGTGTCAGGTATTGATGCATCAACTACGTTGAAGTCCGAAAGCCGCGTACTAGGGCGCGATTTGGATCCTTTGTCTGAAAAGAAACTCAATAAATGAAATGTCAATGAAAAAAAAAACTAATCCAAGCTTTCCATGTAAAACATACAGCTATGTAAAAAACCTGAAAGCAACTCTTCACAAACAAAAACCTTTGTATTAGAAAAATAATACTTACCTGTGCTCTTTCTAGGAGTTCTCTGCAGGGAATCTCCTCTTGCTGCTGAATCAAATGCATCAGTGATTTCTTGCGCTTGGTCAGTGATGAGGAGATGCAGACCTTCACCCTTCCCGCAGTGTGATCCACCTTCGAAGCAGAATCTTCCTTCTACTACGCCGTAACGTCTGGTTAGACAAAATAATATGCTCATTTTCAAAGAATTTCAGTGGGTAGATATTGCCCAGTCAGGATAAGAAAAATTATGACTATAGTTTTTATCAGGTAGTTTACTGCGTGTCTGCTTAGCATCCCAAAGAAGTACCAAACACCGTTGTTAAAAGTAGATTATTCTTCGTCGCTATAACGTAGTTTCTCATAAACACGATAGTAGCACAAAATGCACAACTATTACGAGTGGAGTACTCCTCGGCCCGCGCGGCCCGCGCGGTGTGGTCTGGCCCACTCATGTGGAGATAGAAGTTATGCAGACCGTTATATCATTAGACGTTTATGAATTGCGCTGCCGGAACTTTGGTAATGTACGAGTGCCTAGAGTTTGAGAGTTTCTACATGTGGAAAATTTAATAAAAATTATCTCTTATACTCTGAAGTTATCTCTTAGGTTGTAACTAATTATCAATCTGGGACGAATGCATGTACAAGATATTCTTATTATATTCACAGTTTATGAGACGTGGATTGATAAATAGATTCAAAAATTCAGCAAAGATTAGGATTTTCTATCAGCCTATGAAAAGTATAATGTATTAAAAAAAGTGCTTCGTCGTTTCAAAAATTACGCCAACCATATCTCCTCAAAATGGCGACTCTAGACAAAATGGCCACAGGAAGCGTCGACCATTAATTTGCTATACACCAACCGACGCATCGCATAAACCACCAGAAAATACTCCCCAAGAATTAAAGCTACATTTTCTAGCAAATAATTTTGGAACGATACATGTGTAGTTCCGACTTTATTGATAAACACATCCATGGTATAGATTACTGTTTGGTTGCCAAAAGATTTTTCCATTATTCTGTACTTTACAAATTCAGTGGTATTGCTGCTGCCAAAATATTCTTGTGCACTATTGAAATAGCTAGAATAAAAATATCTCAAATCCTGCGAAAGCAAAATACAATTTTTATTACGTTGAGAGAAGATTATGAGCTATCTTCAAAAAGAGCTCATCATAAAGGTTCTACCAAAGCAGTGCGAGATGAGATAAAGGGTTTTACATTTACTAGTTCCCAAATCAACCAGCTTTCTTGCTAGAAACATGCATTTGGAAACGCTTTGAACCTACGAGATCACCAGACAAACCAAAAAACAGACAGACCAACAGACACACAATGGCCTCAAACTTATAACACCGTATTTTTGGTTGGGGGAAAATATTTCATGACTGAAGCGACCCAAAGAATCATTTAATGTATGGAGCAGTTTATAGCCGAACCCAGTTTACGGCTCATGTCTTTAAATGCAATGTTTTATTGCGAATGCTTAATTTTATTTTGGTTCGATTATGGCATTTTGATGTCGGTTTTAGTACAATCTAGAGTCATCTCCTGTAAATTATTTATCTGTTTATTTTACGAGTGTTGAATCGAGTCTGATTAGACGCTTTGTTTTACGATGTTTGGTTCTTTTTCGTTACGATACAATCTTACACAGACGCCTGGTTACGATCTGCTTCGAGAGATAGATTATCTTACCTCAAATGTGCCAGCTCCCATAACCCCAGTAGACGCGGTGGTACTCCACTGGTGAGCGCAAACCGTCTCCCCTGCAGGTGCAGCCGAGCTGGTCCAGCTGGCAGCTTCTTGTTGCTGCCGCCAATCATTACCAAGAACTCTTTAGAGGAGCCGAGCTGCGTTCCAACCTAAGGGGAGATAATTTATGATAGAAATTCCAGGTTTTACAAGTATACTGAATGGAACGAGTTCAAAGAGACCGAAAGAGTCCAGATCTAAAAAAGATCACATTTAATAGAAGATGATAATGACAATAAGAAAGATAAATCACAAAATATAATCGGTGGAAGAGATAAAGCTTACCTTGACTTGCCAGGAGATAAGCCGCTCCCTTGTCTCAAACGCCAGCACCACCGTAACATCCTGGCAGACGATGGCGATGGTGTTGGACTCCTTGTCCAGCGTGAAGCCAGACTCGAAGCCAAGGAACTGCTGGAGCGAGAGGGACGCCTTGGTTTGGCCCTTCTTGTAGCGGTCTTTGGGATCGCGGTACAGCTGAAGGTGGAGGCAATCTGGAAGAAAAATATCAGAGTGAAAAAATGTAACCAGTTTATTTTACAAATATTAAAAACCCGCGATTTTGAAAATCTTCTCCTCTTCATCGTTGCTGATCATCATTAGACCACGGAGTTTGGACTTAAACCTTAATACTTTGAGATGCATGAAATGTTTCTAACTGTAATTAGGTACGCCTGGGATTCCTCAAAACTAGTTTTCAGAGCTGATGAATATCCTTGAAACGGCTCCACCATCTTTTTTTCTTCTTATAATTTAAACTCTGATTAGTGTGTCTGATTGTCGAGTATTTGAAACGTGAATTAGAGCTTTGTTTTACAACCACTATGTGTTCATAAAGTGGAGTTCCAAAGTCTCGTTTGTATCGTCTCGTTAAACTCACCTTTGTTCTTTGAACTAAAATACCTAAAACTCGTTTAACCCGGGACTAAAATTTAAAAAGTAAATACTTAAATCTTTGTAAAATTAAGGCACTTGTTTAACTCGAAATAAGGATCAAAAGACCTTCAGTTGAGATTTCGACCAATCACAGGCTAGAACGTTCAATTAACAACAGCTCGGGATCCGGGACAAAGGAATTTTGCCAAATAAAACTAACTTAAGCCTTAAAGTGGTCTGAAGGCTCTAGCTCAGCTCGGGTTTTTATAGCCTTCATACGGCCACTCTTGCTGATGATAATAGAAAGCGGACATCCTCCTCAAACAACTACTTATAGTTAACCTCTGTACTGCAAAAAAAATCTTGTTCTAAGGTAACGGCACCTGTTTCCGTGGTATTTTCACTAAAACTCGTAAGGATATCAAATAATAAGCATTTACTGTACCTTTCTGAAGGTTCGGCTTCTGTTATCAGAAGCTCTAGTGTTTTTACTTTCGGAAACTACTTAAGTTTTGACGGTCCGACCTATATTTCTATTTGAAATTAAATGAAATGTAAATCAAGTCGAAATCGCCCAATTCCGAGGCGAAAATCCTTATTCCGTGGTATTTGGTACCTAAATGCGTGTTATGAAAAATGTATACGAAACGACAGTAACAAACTGATAAAATAATGTTAGAAAGATTAACTTGATTTTTCTCTAGGAATACAGGTCACTTTTGGTGGTAGTACCTACTATTATTATTTAATAAAACTTTAAATGTGGTTTGGTATGAGTGCCATAATGCTATTAATATTATAAATGTAAAAGTTTTTAAATACCTCTTTGGATGTTTGTAACTCAACCTCTCACACGTCAGCGGTATCAACTTTGCTATTATCTTCATCCTATGATTGCAAACCCGGATAAATACACAAAGTGCTGATAACGGGAAAATCTTCCCGTGTGATAAATTAAAAAAATACTTTTGGTGTTTCCTAAGCACACACACACATACACATTACACATTATTAACATTATTATAGTATTCCACATTATAAATATGACATTTCGCAAAGAAATAAAACCAAGCGTGCAAATGGTACAAATATCACCGCAAGACTGAAGCGTGGTCGACGCGTGTAAGGCAAATGAGTGTCGGTGCCAACAAAAGAAACGCCGACAAAGGAAACACCGCCAAAGACGCCGGCGGCGCGTCAAAGACACCGCCGCCGTGCGTCGCTTCAAGGCGGTGTCTTTGACACTTTTGTCACTCGTGCCGCCGCCGCCGCAGTGTAATTCGAAGGGCGACTTTGCTTTGACGGCATTTACAAAGAGTGCCGCCCAACCCACAGCTGTGGAGACTAAACAATCCTAATTTCCAGTACCTAGTAAAAGCCAAAATTTTTTATATACCTATCATTCTTAATGTTAGCTGATGCCAAATTGTTAAAACTTTTGTTAAAGATTAACTTCTTAATAAAACATGCAGCCAAATGTGTGGAAAATAAATATTTTCGTAACATAATTTTCTATACAACCAATAAACAAAATACATGAGTAGGGTACCTACTAGGGTAGGGTACTAGTAGGGTAGGGTAGGGTAGGGGCTTGATGCAGTATAATTGCATTATTAGGTTAATTTTTGTGGGTCCTTTTATTGATAGGCTGGTATAGGTATAGTGTAAAGTTTATTTTGTTTTTATGTAAAGTTTTTAGTTCCGTATCTCAGAGGGTTTTAGTTTGTGTATCTCTGTGTACTTACCTGTTGTTTATATATTTGAGTTTACGTTGTAGTGATTAGTTGCTGTGTGATTTGCTTTGTCATTTTACGGCTATCGTGACTCAAGCCAAGACGTCC
Source organism: Gandaritis pyraliata (assembly GCA_947859175.1). Taxonomy (NCBI): domain Eukaryota; kingdom Metazoa; phylum Arthropoda; class Insecta; order Lepidoptera; family Geometridae; genus Gandaritis; species Gandaritis pyraliata. The sequence continues at coordinate 9,686,461 of OX401866.1, read as the reverse complement.
GTGAAATCAACACTGGCCTACGCGGATGACCAGCGCTACTGTATGCAAAATGCAGTAGCATATGCTGAGCTTAGGCCTTTTCACCACCACGGAGACACATAATATGTATATTTATAGTTATAATTTTAGTTATTTTTTAGTTTGTTTATATTGTTATTCTATTTTTAATTTAGATTTATGTGTTTTTTTTGGTGTGAAATAAAAACTTATCTATCTATCTATCTATCTACCTTTGATGTGTTATAACTCGTAAAAATTATTAAAAAGTATACCTCGAAATAAGGTTTTAGTCTCAATCGACTATTTGATTTGTCAAATCTATCGTTAAAATCACAAAAACCTAACCCCAGTTTGTGAAATTCAAAAATAAAAATAGGTCTTTCAAATTGCTATTCCGAGGTACATTTTTCACATACCTCGGAATTAGGTACTAGGTGAAATATTTGACCCCTAATGCCGCGGTTTTTTCAATATGTAATTTTACCTCATTATAATTAAAAAACCACTTAAACATGTATTACATACGGTAAAGAATATACTTCTTTCGAAAATTTAACACTAAAAATCCTAACCTAGAACAGAAAAAATCATAATAACCCTTATTTAAAAAAGCTTGCTACTCTCGTGCACAGAGGCAAAAATGTATGGAGAGTGCACTTGGACCAGCCACGGCTGCGAATTTAGCCAATTATTTTGGAATGTAAGCCCGTTCTAAGTCTCGTTTTTAGATTTATAAATAAAAAAATATATTTCCTAATGACAAATAAATTTTGCAACAAAAAAGAACCTAAGAATGAGAAGTAAATGCTGTTTTTCTAAATACCACGGAGAAAGGTGCCACTTTTGGAATACCACGGATTTGGGTGCCTTTACCATGCGATTCATAACAACCTACCGTCAAAATATGGTCAAAATATCTACAAGCTTTTTGTATTACGAATACGATGTCTGTCAGTTCTAAACTACGACTTCACATAACCAAAAGTTCGTCTTTTTATGCGATTTTTTTAAGATTTAAGACGACATTATGAATGTTTATGTACGGTTCTGGGGCCTTATGCACAGCTCGGCAGATACTCTAATAGGGATGACGGCAAAAACTCATTCATCGAAAACCAGTGAGTAAAAGGAGTTTTCGAAGTCATCAAACAAGGCCACTGATTACGAGTCACACGGCACTCTGTTGGTACATCATCGCGTAGTCACTGAACGTGAAAAATAACGGATGGATGGAGCAATGTTCTCGCCACTCAGCTGAAATACTATAAAACCCTGCCTTAGGGGCATAAGGGATGCGTTGTAGTTTCTTATCACGTTTCAGAGCGATGTTTGGATTGATCCAGACGTTAGGAAACTAAGTTAGGCTGTGAAGGAAGCTGAAAGTATGCTAAAATAAATCAGGCCGTAGGTTCAAATGTTTCAAATGTTTTTTGATACAGATTGCTCACACAAAAGTCCATTATAACAAAGTCAAACATAATTTAGCAGTAAAAAGGATTTGTGGGATATAATATTAAAATTACAACCCAAATGGTCCACTTGGCGTTATAATAAAGCTATATTTCCACGGCCATTTTGAATCAAAATGAGCTTTGAACGCGCTGTAAAATGTACACGGGATCAGCACGAATGAATCCGACAATCGTCAACTAAACGTATTTCAGTCCACAACTACACACTACGCGTCAACGACAGCTCGCCTGCGCAACGTTGCAGCGTCACCACGCAGTGTAACTTTAATAATGCTACCGTTACGATACGATTGCTGCTGTCAGATTTATTCGTGCTCATCCCCTTGATCGTAAATTCTGGGACTCAGGATGATACTTGTTTATTTTATTCCATGCCTCAGGCGGCCGGTTGCCTCACTCCATAAAATAATACTTTTCACATTTATTTGTTAGACATCTTCAAATACTGAGGATTTACGTGCCTAGATAACTAGCCACGGTACTCTTGAGTATTTTTTTCATGAATTAAAAGTGAGGATTTCGTAGCCGACTGCAGGCAGCAGCAGCAGACGCCGTGTCGCTGCGTCATGTCGCTGCTCGACTCAAAGCCCATGCGACGACGTCTCACTACGAAAGGTACAATACATAGAAATACATAAAACCAGTAGGTAGTATTACGGCGACACTACAGACTATCGATCAACTCTAAAGGGAACAATAATAATTTTCAGTTTATTTGAGACATTCCTTATCGACATATTATCACCGTCGGGAGGCTTCGTAAAGAAAAACGCTACAAGGCACTGCTTTTATCAGCTTTTCGGCGGTACATCTTTAATCTTTATAGGACCGTGTCCAAGGGGGTTTTTGATCAATTTAAAAGACTGTACGCTACAGCTTATCCGCAGATTTTTTTACGAGAAGGTTTTCTTCTGTCTAAATAATGTATTTGATGTGCCAAGTAACTGAGATGGTACATACAAACCAATTGCCTACCTGAGTAAAATGGTTACCTTTGTTTTTAGCAATTGCATTACTTTACAGAGCACGTTTTTTTTTGGTGCATATGTGATGGCGTCACGGCGTCAATTATTTTGAGAGGTGAGTAATCGTAAGTTTTCCTCGCATTCAATAGTCTGTCTGAAAAAATAGAACCTTTGTCTGAAAATATTTTAAGTATAATCACAGAACACTTAATGTACAGTATAAAATTTTACTATCTCTTTTAAAAGTGCGTACTTAAACACAGACCTGAATTTTATTATAATTTTCTTCAATGACCAAGCTGGTTTTAGACATCAGAGGAGAAAAAAGAATTACTCTTCAGATGAAAAATTATGACTTTTTATTACGAGTAGGTAGCTTAGTAATTATGTTTTATGAACATTTGGTTTTTACGATCGGTCAAGCTCTTTATTACAAAGTTCAAATCTTTTGTAATGAGGTTACTAAACAAGTTAGGGACATTTTAAAGGGTAGGAAATCAAAATACTTCGTTTAGAAAGTCTAAGTAAAAATGCGTTTATTCAATAAAATCACAAGGATCACATCGAATCGGCTTATACGACTAGGTGATTCTAGATGTCTGAGTAGAAAATACCGTACTCTGCAAAAGAGAATAAATACCTATACTTATAAAAAACTTAGCTATAATAGTAAAAACATCATGTTTGTTATATTTCATAGCTGTTCTAACATCTATATTTATTGGCAATCATGCGCGTGCCAAACTTTAATGGTATCTTCGACAATATGTTAAAATTGAAGTTCAAATCTTTTGATTTATTTCTACGTACAAAATCTTTTTAAAACGACATGATTGTTTATCTTGTTAGTGATTTCATTCTCGTCACAATATTACAAGTACAAGTACTACTCTTTTGTACTGATTTTGTACATGAACAGACTTAGCGAACTCTGAAGAGAGTTGGAACAAAACTCAAAGGAAAAAGTTCACAAAGAGCAAACTTCTGCAACTAATGATCCAAGGGAGATTGAAAAAGAATGCTTCAACGCGTCTGTTACAGAACTACACGACTCTCAGCATAGTTGTTACAATACAACTATAGTAGGAGGTACACTCAGCGACAATAACATGTACTTATACAAATCAAACTTTTCAATAATTGAAATATTTTCAATAATTTTTGTCACGGTTCTTTAGAAGAGAGGTGCTCCGTAAAAACATTTCATAAAATGGACACAACATGTTACCTAAGTACTATTATCTATTCTGTCATTAGAGCTTTCATGTAGGTAGATACATTTTTAAGAAATTTTGTATCGTCGCTTTTATTCCTCTTAATTATAACCTTTATAACCTCACTCTATTAGCCTCTATTCAAAGCTAAACTGTATTAGAAAATGTAGAATGAACCTCGAAGTAAGCTAACCCGTGTAATGGTAAGTCGGTAAGATTAAGATAGTCCCATACTCAGTGAACCAGTATTCTGAGGAGCCATATTACTCAAAACCACGCTCTAAATTGAAAACAAACACGTTCAACAAACTTGGCGGCCGCGAACGGTACGTTTGCTGTAGATAAGCACATACGTAGCAAGTCTACGGGCAAATACGAGTTGAATGTTTGGAAACACACATAGACAGATATAAATAGACGATTTTGATTGATTTATCTGAATCGAACATAATATTCCTAACGATAACTTTGAAACACATACATATAGTGTATCAAACATTCGCTCTAAAACAAATCTGTATTTTTATATTTTTATCTGTATATTATTTGAGAACAGATGAACAGAAAGTGCCTAGTGCCAAGTTAACCTAGTGCCTAGACAAGCCATACCTTAATTTTAAGCATGTGTAATTTTTGAAATAATAATAAATAAATAAAATAAAGAATCTCGCAATATTTTTGTCATTTAGAATTCTTGATTTCCGTCGTTTTTTCCTGATCAATAAAATCTGGGTCCCTTCACGGCAAAAGTATAAGTGTAGCATTGGTATTAAGCGTGTCAAAATAAGGTCCTATTTTGTAAAACACTGGTCTGGCGGTCAAAATCCTCTTTGCATTGAACAGTTGCATTTCCACTGATAGGCGCATGAAAGCACTGTGCTTTTTTTTTACTTTTTTTTAAGTTAAGTAGCCTTCAGTGCACTCTATATAAACGTAAGTACGCTGGTATAATTTACAAAGGAACGCAAATACTCTCATGCCCAAGGCATAATAAGCTATCAACCACAGCTTGCAAAGCCATGAAAATTATTTATAAGTAGGTACACCGCTTTTTTTATAATTCCCGCAATCTTTACAATGACATGTCATTTGTCTATTAAGTTGTTTTTCTCTCCGCCTTCCAGTTAGTGGTCTCACTTTGGCAATCTTGGCAAACCTTAGATCAAATTGGTAACACGTACTTATAACTTTTTCTTCACATTACGCGGTACTAAATGCAGAGTCATTCGCATTCCCTCATAAACCTCATAAAACTTTCAGAAATACACGTATTCCAAGTTGCCCATATATCCTGTACCTTTAGCACAAGTCTGTCTCATTAATCTTTTTTTTTTAATAATCAAGTCTCGACAAGTACCTATCTCCTGATTTCTGAGCCCTTGCTACTGTTGGTTGTTTCCTACAGCGTGTCCTTTTGACACATAGTACCTCCTACACACTATTAATTTGAGGCTTCACTATAAAAAAAATTATATAGGTTTATTTATATCGTAGTTACCTCTATCAGTCTTTCCCAAGACGTGCCACTGTGCCCAGTCTTCGGCTCTTCTCATCCAGTGTTTGTCAGCTACATTACCTATGAGGGCGTTCGAAGCTACACTTGCCTACACGCTGTTGTTTCCATTGAAGAATTCTTTTGCTACAACGATTGTCGGTTCTACGGCAAACATGTCCGTCCGGCCCACTGCCATTTCCAGTTTGTCGACCACCTTAGTTAGAACTACTATGCGTGATCCCAGCGAATTCAGAGCTAGTTTATTTGCGGATCAATTTGTTGCAACATGGTAATCAAACCCACACTTGTCTGATTACGCAGTAGCGGTACAATAGGTAGACAAATGAATTCTAGTGTCTCAATTTTTCCCACATATTTGACTTCTCACCACACCATTATCAATCTAAAACCGTATTAATAAAGTTCAGTTGAGGTAGACAATAAGTTTCCAGTGGCCCCAATGCAATGTGTAGATTATGTAGTATGTATGTATGTGATATCCACTTCCGAATATTGAATACATTGATTGCTTGCACGTGGTAATGATCGGTTGGCTCTTGGCTCCGTGAAAACTTATGCTATGTGCTTTAAAAGCGTTCGTTTCGAACTCAGAAGCTAATTAATGGAACTTTTGAGTGCTGTAACCAAAGTCACGCTCCTTTACTCAATGTTCCTAATTTACAACTTCTCTTCAAATATTTATGGTTATTGCTAATGTTTGCAAACGTATACAAATCAATTCAGATTCTGACAAACACAGAAGCTGCTTTTATACGTAGTCATAAAATTTGAAACCATATTATGTCATCGATCTATGGGGGTAAAGGTGGCGAAGTTCTACTCGAACTTCGTCTAGTGTTCCATACCATTGACACGCGAAAAAGAAGAAGATCGATCTATACAATTAAAAAAAACATGTTTTATAAGAATTTTAAAGCTAATTTCGTAATTAGATTTTACCTGAAAAACCTAAATATGAGATGTTTTAGAAGCAACGCCAAAGGGCCCTTAGACAAATCCTCGAGCGCTCAATCGCACTCATTAACGTTTCCTGCGCGTGTCTTGGTAATCCATTTAGTAATTCGGGGAAATAATTAGGAGATCGTGTAATCTCCACACGAGACCGTTCTTACCGTATTTTAAGCCAATAATATTTTCCTCAATTCAAAATTTTTCTCACACAATGTTTTTCAACTCTAACACAACTAGTAAATGTCACTTACGTAGGCAGCTATTAATGCATATTATGCAATTTACTTTGATACTTTTCTACCTAAAAGACCAATCACTGGCCACTTGCTGCATCAGCAACACATCAATGCCACATCATGGTAAAAAGACCTAAGGAATATTTGGAAATTGCCGCAAATCGCTCTTGAATAGATTTTTTAGATTTTTCTCAAATAGAAAAATTGTGACAAACGTAGTAAAAAAAGTATGATAATTTCCAAAACACTGTAGAATTAACTTCAGAGTTAAAGTTTTTTTTGAGTAACAGCTTAAAATACTGTTACGAGTCCTTCTCGAGTCTGGGTATTTACTTTGGTATTGAATTAACTTTGTTTGAGCTCCGAGTTACAAAGGGAGATATGGTTTTGAAGAATTCTGTTATTTATGAAAATAAAATTAGAGAGAAAATCATCTCAAATTGCTATATATAAATTAGTTTGAGATAAGATTGTCTAATGTTTAGTCTAAGGTTAAAATAGTATTCTAGCAGCTTAACACAAGAAAAACTGTTAGCAAAACTCAAAGCTTACGATGAAAAATGCTCCTAACGGATGTTCGTAAATAAATGATTCGAGCACAAACGTTAATAAAGAAAAAAATATTACCAGAAATGTTATTCCTACTTGAAAATTATTAACCAGTTCAAGAAAAACATTCAAATTGTTTCAATTTTCCGCACCTGAAACAGCAAATCAACTCACAAAGGTCTAAAGAAGTAATTCATCAACAACAACCCATTGACGAGTTCCGTTACTTGTCTCCATTAGCTGCGCCTGCCAAACCAGCAAGCTTCAACAAACTTTACGAATACATTAGCTTTGAAAAGCGACAAAACTGATAAACTTTGAGTCGACAACCGTAGCCAACCGACGACAATCTTATCAAGACCGTTTACACTCCCTCTTTTTGCTATGTCATTATAAGTGAAGTCGAAACAAAACCGTCAATGGATCCCTAAGCATAGCGTTTGCTCTCAACCCTTTAATTTCGAGTCTTGGTGAGGTGTTGTAGCTTTGACACCGAACTCCGAAAGGGACTGGCTCCGTAATTGTGGATCGGAAGTCAAATTAAACAAAGAAACTGTACTGAAGTAAAATGTATTTCTGTTTTATTTTAAGTTTGGTGAAAAACGTAGACTTCAAGATTCTGGCTTGGATTCAGGTATTTGCAAGCCGTGACCTACGCACCTATCTAAAAAACCTTTGAAGACCAATTCTGTTTTAAATCAGCAAGAACGTAAACTAGAAAAAAAAGAACTTGTGTCTGCTTTGCTACTATAAAGCGACTTGTGGCTTAGAACCTTTTAGCAAAATATCGTAAATACAAATCTAATTTCCTAATTAATTCAGCCATTGTTACATCCATCCCCACTGAAACCCGAATGCATTACAGCATCTGAACAGATTGTTTTATCTGCAAACATGTCACTATTTTGGGATAATTAAATGCCCTCATATTTCGAGAGCATTGTGAATTTGTCACACAAGCTGATGAGAAATAGCACCTTCATCTAAACATTCGCCCCGAATATTGCATAATAAGCTGTTGGAGGTTGACTTTTCAGTAAAAAAATTATTTTTCTAAACAAATAACTCATACCTAGCTTTACCTTTTACTATTTTAATGTCGCTATTTTTTTCGACGAATCGTCTCAAATACTACTAAATAATATTGTTTACAAATTTTTACGGATACTTTTATGTTGTACCTTTCTAAATCAAATATACAAAAACTTGTTCCGTATTCTTTTTGAATATTCATATCATTGTTTCTCATGCCCCGCTCATTAAAATAACAGAAATATAAAATAATCGACAGCATTGTAAAATATGTGCAAATATGAGTACACGAGCTGTTCTGCACGAGCTATGTCCGTGATTATTTACCGATCGGGAACAAATTGGTCAAATAGATCGGGAGGCGCGATTAGCTCGCTTCACGCTACACTGTGGCTTGCGTTCACCGATACAGTAATCAGCCGTTTAACATCCTTTTATATTTTACATAAAAGTTATCGAGCAATTTTATTAGAAGTAGATAGTCAAGTTTCGAGTAGTTATAGACGAAAGAGTGGTTTTCTTAGTAAATAAAAAATGTGTATTTAATAAAGCGAACTAAACCACAAGTTGCTCGGTATTACTTTTTTCAGGTATTTTTTTACCCATTCAAATAATATTGGTATTCAAAGTATTAGTATTCAATTTTAATAGTTGGTTGGTAATGCAATGTTGCCAGCATAGATTGCCGTAATTACGCGGGTTATGATTAAACTGATTAAACGAAGCCTAATATCATTTGAGTTATTGTTTGACTGCAATGTTTGAACGGGATTAATATCGATTGTAACGTTACAACCACTTCGAATCATTCACCATTGTTTTAATGATTTTGACCGGTATTTAGAAAAACCTAACGGAAAACGTGACTTCAAACCTAAAGAGGTTTTAAGCCACTTTTTATTTTTCCATTGCAGTCCTACCTCTATGATTTTATCATAGAACGAGCTTTGTTAAACCTACCAAAGAAAAAAAAACAAGTGGTACTCGTCCGCTAACCATCTAGCGGTCTATCGTTGTAATCTCAAAATAATCTATTTGTCCCGTTTTGGCACCAGAAAGTGAAGTTACTCAACATCAAAACTAGGTGGGAACTACGAAATACTAGATGCGAAACACATTTGTCTCGGCTAGTGCAGGAGCTGCAAGCAGACCTCCACACCGCCCCTGAGGACTTGGCCCAGCTCACTGATGTTCAGTTCCACTGACACGCTCTCTGATTGATCTATCCTCGTCGTGTTTGCTCATTATTCGCTTGATGGATGGCGCGCGCCATTTTATGTACACTTGGCTTTTTAGAGGTTTTTTGGGCCAATGTTTGTTCTGGATTGAAAAAACCTGAATTTGACCTTTTTCGAGCGCCGCCGGGTGACTAACCAGCTGATTATGCGGGTTTTCAACAATGGATTTTATTTTTTTATGGGCAAAAGAGACTGAGCAAATAGTAAATCCACTTGAATAAATGTTGAACGGTCATGAAAATTGGGAGTAGGAACAGACCAAAAACTCAACCTGTAACATAACTACCTACCATAAATTATTATTAGGAAAGGTACTGGTTATTTGAGACAACATGGCACTTGGATTAGCGACACATTTATGTAATCATAATTAATGCTAATTTTTTTTCATATCAGCGACAAAAGTTATTTGGGCGATAACAAAAATACTGGCGACATTTTTGCCTTCCATACACTTCTGAACTCTTCAACAAGTGCCAAATTGCCAAACCCTTCTTCCGTATCTCCACCTCACGGTACACCACAGTTCAATATTGACTTATCTTACACTTGAAACGTATCGAACACACTTGGTTCACTCAATTTGATTGCTGATCGAATAAGTGATTTCGGGTCGTTGCGTGTTTACTCATTATACACTGACAAGACAAGCATTTGACTGAACATTAGCTTGCGCGCTTTGGAAGGCATGTAGGTAAAGGAGTTAGTTCTGAAGACATTCGAAGACATGTCATGTCTTCGGATCTCTTGCAAAATCAGTCTCGAACTACGCAAAGTTGTGGAAACTTGATTGCTGATAGAATAGAATACATTTTTGTTTGTAAATCTTAAAATACATAAAGTATTTTAAGCCATACACAAATGTTTGTTCTCAGTGGAGATCGAACCCACAACCCACAGCACGGAAGGCAGATCCAAGAAATAGAAAGTATTTTATAAAATCAGCTCAATAAGGCTTCAGTTGAAGTGAATGTCCACTCGCTGAAAATAAAGAGTCATCGACAGTAAGAACGACGAAGATTTATCTGAAAAAGACATTGTAAGGGCCCGAACACACTCGGCTCAGTCAATTTGCGTGCTGATTGATTGAGTGCTTACGGCTCGTTGGGTATCAGCTCATTATTCACTTACAATGATCGATGGCGCGCGGTTCAATACATATATTTCCATTGTAGTCCGATCTCGAGGATACTATATCTCTTTCACAGAACTTTTGTATTCAATTTAAAAAAGTTTTTAGCTACTTGTCTTAGGTGGTTCGAATAGTATCTTTTCATGCATTTTTATTCAATCTGGGTATTTCTTTTGAAACCCATCTTTTGAAACTCTTGCTGAAAAAAAAAATTTAAAAAAGGGACCATTGCAAAATCACACATGATACACATAAAAATTAAACAAAAGGTTGCAACGTTTGTCTATAAAATATAAAAAAAAGCCACATCAATGTACCATTTTTCTACTGAAAACACATTGAACTAATAAAAACTATAAAATCCACATTGCTGAACTGTGCTAAAACTCTCAGTTATCGTATAATCTAAAAGATCCTAAGCACCATTGTTCCGCTGTGATAGAAACTAATCAAATAATATCATGGTTCCGATAAAAAAGCTCCCATCGACCGTATCTAAAGCATATCCAATACTATTACGATATCTACCCCATCTCGAGATAATCGGATCGGCGTTCGCTCGGTATTTGCGTAAGATAAACTAGCACATAGTACATTATACGTTGTACTATTCCGCGGTAGTGAAGCTACTTGTAAAGTTCCGCTTTTTATTACGGCGCTATTCATTTACTCGAGGAAAATGGTTTTTTTAATAACTCCTTGGTTTAAATAAACAAACCAAATAAAAAAAATTAAGTAGGTACTAAATAAATTAATTTTACGTAAATAATAATAAAATATATTGTTAGATAAAATAATAAGTATTCGATAAGGGTACCACGTGACGAGAAATATCTTTTTATTAAATAGTAAATAATAAATAATCTAATCGCATAGTTTTGTGCGTAAAATAAAGGTATGGATATTTCCGGTGAAAAAAAAAACTAGTTTTCGTTAACTGTAAAAAGTCGCTAAGGTAAAGGCACCCAAATCCGTGGTATTCCAAAAGTGGCACCTTTCTCCGTGGTATTTAGAAAAACAGCATTTACTTCTGATTCTTAGGTTCTTTTTTGTTGCAAAAGTTATTTGTCATTAGGAAATATATTTTTTAGTATATAAATCTAAAAACGAGACTTAGAACGGGCTTACATTCCAAAATAATTGGCTAAATTCGCAGTGGTGGCTGGTCCAAGTGCACTCTCCATACGTTTTTGCCTCTGTGCACGAGAGTAGCAAGCTTTTTTAAATAAGGCTGATTTTGATTTATTTTGTTCTAGGTTTTGATTTTTAGTGTTAAATTATCGAAAGAAGTATATTCTTTACCGTATGTAATACATGTTTAAGTGGTTTTTTAATTATAATGAGGTAAAATTACATATTGAAAATACCACGGCATTAGGGGTCAAATATTTCACCTAGTACCTAATTCCGAGGTATGTGAAAAATATACCGCGGAATAGCAATTTGAAAGACCTATTTTTATTTTTGAATTTCACAAACTGGTATTAGGTTTTTGTGATTTTAACGATAGATTTGACAAATTAAATAGTCGATTGAGACTAAAACCTTATTTCGAGGTATACTTTTTAATAATTTTTACGAGTTATAACACATAAAAAGTACCCTACTTATGTATTTTGTTTATTGGTTGTATAGAAAATTATGTTACGAAAATATTTATTTAACACACATTTGGCTGCATGTTTTATTAAGAAGTTAATCTTTAACAAAAGTTTTAACAATTTGGCATCAGCTAACATTAAGAATGATAGGTATATAAAAAAATTTGGCTTTTAGTAGGTACTGGAAATTAGGAAACATGATTTTTTAGTCTCCACAGCTGTGGGTTGGGCGACACTCTTTGTAAATGCCGTCAAAGCAAAGCCGCCTTTCGAATCGCACTGTGGAGGGCGGCGGCACGAGTGACAAAAGTGTCAAAGGCACCGCCTCGAAGCGACGCGTGGCGGCGGTGTCTTTGACGCGCCGCCGGCGTCTTTGGCGGTGTTTCCTTTGTCGGCACCGACTCTCATTTGCCTATAATTTGTACCATTTGCACGCTTGGTTTTATTTCTTCGCGAAATGTCGTATTTATAATGTGGAATACTATAATAATGTTAATGATGTGTAATGTGTGTGTGTATGTGTGTGTATGCTTAGAAAACAGTAAAAGTATTTTTTTAACTTATCACACGGGGAGATTTTCCCGTTATCAGCACTTTGTGTATTTATCCGGGTTTGCAATCACAGGAGGAAGATATTAGCCAAGTTGACACCGCTGACGTGTGAGAGGTTGAGTTACAAACATCCAAAGAGGTATTTAAAAACTTTGATATTTATAATATTAATAGCATTTATTAAATAATAATAGTACTACCTGTATTCCTAAAGAACAATCAAGTTAATCTTTGTTACATAATTTTATCAGTTTGTTACTGTCGTTTTGTATACATTTTCCTTACCACGCAATTAGGTACCAAATACCACGGAATACGGATTTTTGCATCGGAATTGGGCGATTTCGACTTGATTTACATTTTATTTAATTTCAAATAGAAATATAGGTCGGACCGTCAAAACTTAAGTAGTTTCCGAAAGTAAAAACACTAGAGCTTCTGATAACAGAAACCGAACCTTCAGAAAGGTACAGTAAATGATTAATATTTGATATCCTTTCGAGTTTTAGTGAAAATACCACGGAAACAGGTGCCGTTACCTTACACATATCTACAAATCTGGATCTTAAAGTGGACTAAAATAAATAGGTACCTACCTAAGTGATTTTGGAGTTCTAGTCAAACCGAAAAAAATGACAACTTTTTTTCCTTCACTTATGAAAGTCAACGTCAATTTATTTAGCAAAATCGCAAGGATCATTTTCAAATCCCTTTCATTTCGGATACGGTGCGATACTGTTCCGTGTACTATGCTGTACGGTTGATCCTATTATAGTTGGGACGAGAGGGTTAATCTGGTGTAATAGTGACTCTTGGCTCCGACCGATATCTGGCACTGGCTTGATTAGTTTCAGATTTAGGGGAAATATGAATTAAAAATGTATTTCAGTAGTTTCATTTTGCAATAACACTTTTTTAACTTAGGTAAGTTAGCATTTGATCTATCTTGTAAAAAAATAGAAATTAAAATCGCTTACGAATTCAAAAACGAATACTTCATATTAAAAAATTATGTTTAGGTATTTACATCTTTCTTAGCGAATGAAAATCTTTTTATATAACATTTCTCCCTCGGTATAAGTATTACTAACCTGGTTCAGTTGTTATTACGAGTATATTACCAACAACAATAAGCTACCTAAGATGGGCCAGTCAAGAGGCGCAATAGAAATAAACCTTATTTATTGAAAAAAAAAACCATCACAAAATTCTCTCATTCACTCCAACTCATTGACTGCAGTACAAACAGAATCACAGTCTCAACTCGCTAAATATTTATGCAACGAATCGGAGAAATACCCAAACATTTACCCAATGAATCCGACTCGAACGAGTCCCAGCATCTTTCATTGCACTGAAGTATTTGATCTCGGAATCAAAGAAAACAACCAATACTGTCTTGTGCGACCAGCACTGTATCAGTTTACAAGTGTGCGGAACCCTTAGCACCATTTTTTTCATCGTCTCTGCCTATAAATACTGTGTAATCATAATTGTCCTCATAGAGCACGTCCAGCGAGGACGCTAAAACTGCTAGTAAAATATGAGCATGTGCCCAATTGAGTACCAAATATCTAAAAGGTTATCTCGTTGAAAAAAGGCTTTCTGTGTAAGCTACGCCATAAAGTTCTTGTTTTGTAATAAGCCCTCTTTACTAAGCAATGCGTTGTCTTTATCAAAATTAGATGGACCTCCTCACCACTGATTTGATAACATAAGATAAACATGCTAAAGGCACAGACGAGACGACGGCTGACTCTTTTGGCAAATAAACGGAAAACAACATCGAGACAACCCTAGCGCATTAGAATGCACAGACAAATGCATCTTTACATCCAAAAACAAACTCTATCACCTAAGAATAAAACAGTATTTCATTCAACAACAAAAGTTGTAAAGCCTACACTCGCGGTCAACAAAACAGAATGTAAAAATAAAAATAAATTCACTTCGTTAAAGCGAATTTACATTTCCTCGGTGGATTTATTTCATTATTTCTGTCGCGTCGCGATACACTTTTTGTCGCGTTCACGTGAAACGCTGATATTTTATTGGGAAATAAATTATTCTTTCGATTCTGCGTTTAATTTGATTGAGGAATTTTTCTTTTTACAAACGAGTTTCAGCAGGGGTATGCCAATCAAAGTTGAACTGCAAAGTTGAACTGCAAAGTTTTAAATCATGGTTAGTTCATACTAACTCATAATTATTCTGTGACTAAATAGTGACATTATGACGTCATTTGATGTGTTTTCGCGCATATTTTGCTATCAAGTGTCTAAAAAGAATGATCACGTGGTACGTACCACGTGACCTGAAGAAATTACACTGGGCAGTGAAATATAACTTGACAGCAAAAGATTGGCATACGGGGGCTGGTGTTTTAATTAACACCTGACTATGTATGCTTATAAAATAAAATAAAACAAAGAATACTGTTTTTTTTTTAAGTAAAAGTTAAAGTTAAAGTAAAACGTTTTTTCGTCGACTAACAGTGTTGACAAAATCTAGGTATGTGGTGTCTGCTTGCAAATGCACTAATTTCTATTAATTTTATGCATATAACTTTTTTCAAAAATCAATAAATTCGAACAAAAAGAGTTACGATGGGTTTTGCAAAATGATAGCTTGGGCCACGTTTAGTCAAACTCTCATCAATAAGAAGACATAAACAACACTATTATCCCTCGCTGGCACACACAGGCGGCTCTACAATCAGTGTACTCCAGCTAATCCATTGTTAGTCCTCGATTATCGCGCATTACCTGCGCTAACGAGCGATCGAATACACCTTGATTGTCCTGCAGTATATTGATCGATTGGATATCGAAATAATCGAGTAGGTTCGAATGTACAACATCTATTTCAGGTTAGTTTTTATACGTGGAAACTAATTGGTTTATGTTTTATTTTGTTTGTAACATGTATTTTTAACCGACTTAAAAAGAAGGAGGCTTTCAATTTAGCAGTTTTATTTTTTATTATGCTCGTGATGATTAAATTATTAATTAAAATAAAACGTTAGTTTAAATTAGTAGAAATTGTAAATTTTTTTTTGAGAAGAAATTTCTTTAACCGCAAGTTTTAATCCTCACAGTACATAATGCTGGTCAGCTATCCCTACAGAGCCAGGTAAGCAAGGGTAGGTATGTATGGGTGAAACTGGACCTAACAAGCAATTAATAGCTGTGATTGTGTTCAGATTGATATGATATTACAGCCTGACGTACTATGTTAATGAGATACTCAAATTATACGCCTTGCTGCGTTAATGGTACAGGATCGGATTACATCTTACTTATAACAGTATTATAGTTGAGTGATAGCAATGTAATCTTTCGATAATAAGAACATGGGTTCAAATCTGGTCATGCACACATGGATTTTTCATTACAGTAGTTTTAAAATTTTTTTTACTGACCAATAAATCACTGAACTTTAAATTTTAATCTATTTATGCATGTATTTTAGTTTGCTATGAGTAAAAGCTTGAGAATGGTTCTAAAGAGCTTTCCTTTTTAGTTATAATATGTAAGTAAGTTCCGTGTTCCGCGGCCGCTCGTTACCGCACAATCTAATTGGGGCATTCCTATGAGTGCCGAGTCCATTCTGCACACTTCTAGTTTCTTTGACAGAGAAATTCATTTTACATTTGTATTGTGGCTTTCTGTATTTTCACATCGTTTAATTTAATAAAGCTCATTTTATTTTGCTTTTAGGTTCAAAGGTTAATTTTAAAATGTAGTTTAAATATATTTTTCTTTTACGTGTTTCTGATATATATTTTGAGTCTAAACTGATTTTTAAATTTTAACACCCCCCATTTATAGACTTTGTCTTTTATAAGGTTTTCCGAGTCGTTGTGATCACAAACATATTCCGTCTCCTTCCTTGACAACATTTTATATGACTGCTTACCAAAATATTTAATCCCCAGTAATATTGGTACAAAATTTGCCATAAAACAAGATTCACTGTCAAAATTTTAATAAGCAAGCCTCCGTAATCCCCGTCAGGGCCGTCACTCGACGTAAGCACCGCCTCTATTACAAGCCTATCCGCCCTAGTCCCGGAGATAACGGTTATTTTAGCACTTCATACCGGCGTAGCGTCAGTTTCATGTGTTTTGTGGTTCAATTATTTTAGTTGTAGTTTCTCGTCGTAGCTTTATGACTGGCTGTAGCCAGGTAGCTTAATGGACTTTGTGATACTTAGAAGAAAATATAACATTGTCACGTTTCAACTTCAATAATTTTCGTACGATTAAATACCTAACAGGAGAGAGAACATTGGAAGTCTTTGGGGGAGACCTTTGCCCATCAGTGGGACGAGATAGGTTAAGGAAAAAAAAATACCTAAGAATAGAAGTGCTTACTCATTTAACTTTATAGTTGTTAGGTTTTTTTATTTGAAACTTAAATGACGCTAGAAAGAAATCACGTACTTCCAATCCTTTTTATCCCAGAGGAAGCTTGCTCCGTGCGGACCGGATCGCGGCGGATTAGACCGGATCGAGTCGGTTAGGTCCGGACCGAACCGGACGTCGACGGGCGCGCCTCGTAAATCTGTCCACGTTTATTACACTGATTTTATTAAGATATTCTTTGAAGATTAACCTTGCTTGAAAACGGTTTAGATTGGAAACGTTTGTAAGTATAATGAATTTCAAATAAGCTAAAAAATTTATTATATTTTTTGAGAGAATTAAAAGTATTTCAGATGCCTAGTAAATCGGGATATTAACTGGCGGCGGCGGTGTAAGGAATGAGTAGCAAGGAATTTTAATCGGGACTAATTGAAGTCTAGAATTAAATTATCCGCCTAATCCGCGTATTTTATACGAATCAAATAACTTTAAGAAAATAAAGTGGAATTAAAACATGAAAATATTTCAGAAACGCTTGTAAAACGAGGAGAACTCGAAGCTTTCTTAAATAGACCATTCAGACCTGGGGTTCCACTTGACGCTGAAAAACGATATATACATCTATTATGTCTCGTTATTCAGCTTTGATAAATCACAACAAAAAATTGTATTTTTAAATTGAAAAATAACCTTATTTATATTTTGGGTGTGTTGAGGATACCGACGCACTATAATACCGATTATTGTTGAGTCAATTAAAACCACAAGGGTTAGTTTAAAATATCTTAAGTGTTTCTTAGTTTATCTATTTATTATTTTAGTTTCCCATGGCCATAATATCAAGCAAAAAAAATATATTATCCTACTTTTAATCCACTTAGTCCTTATTGACTGAGATTGTCGTGTCATTGTTATACGTTTTTGTTTGAATTTTGAACCTAGTGACTTAATAGAATCATTTATTATTCTGTAAACTCTGGCTGAAATTATACGGAACCATAACTTTTACGCCAACAATTTTTTTAAACCGGGCGCGCCCCTCTATAAATCGCGGCAATCCTCCGCAAACAATGTTTCTGAACGATATTAATGCTCTGCCCCCTCTCTTCTACCTCCCTTCCCCCGGAGATCTCCTGTGATATCATTTGCTGTCACTCTTTCCTTGACGAACAAATAATTTGCCAGATTTTTTCTGCAAAGGGTTGTAATTATGTGTTGTCAGACGTAGTTGATTTGAGTGGGCATTTTTTGCTATTCTTTTTATTACTTAGTCTAAGTAAAATACATATTATAATTTTAATATTATTATATGAAATAATTGCTATAGGTACGTTATATGCATGTTTTTTGTAGTATCTATTAAAGAACACATACAATTTATTCGCTAATGAGGAAGATGAGTTAGGCATTTTTTCCTGTTTTTATAGCTTAAATCAAAAGTCTAGAAGATTGTAAGGACAACTGTGAAAGAATTTTGGCGATAGCTCAAAAACTGAATTTTCTACGATTTTTTAAAGTTTGGATTTTCAAAATCTGTTTTTAGCCCGGCGATTTCGCGTGTGACGTCAGCCAGGTCCGATCGCTCACCCGCGCGTTTTAAGCGTTTTCTGCCTTTACGTTTCTATTTATATTTCTGATAAATAGGGAGAAAAGTACCAATATTTTTATGTAATATTGTGCCTCTAAGTCCTAAGGACACGTTTAACGCTTCAGATAAACTTTTTAACCACCGACTGAAGAAGAAAGGTGTTCTAAGTTTGAGGCTTTTTTGTGTCTATGTGTCTGTACCTTTCAAGGCTCGTAGCTCCAAAAAATCACTCGTAATTTTTTTATAACTATTCTTGAAATGGAAAGCAGATAAATCTGGCATAGTTCTAAGCCAAGTTTGGTAGAAATCGGTGCAGCGGTTTCCAAGTTATGAGGATGTTTATCAGCCCTCGACACGCATTTTGAAGGGTTCTCAGGCATATATTGATTGTAGTTTGAAACATTTGGTTCTTATACCAGTATAACGTGAGCTACTATTTCTTAGTGTTTCATTGATTTTGTATATCAGGTAAGACTGGTAATGAGCAAGATTATGTTATCGACGTGATTAGCAATGTTTTTAACCCCCGACGCAAAAACGATGGGGTGGTAAAGTTTGACGTGTGTGTGTGTCAGTGCGTGTGCGTGTGTCTGTGCGTGTGTGTGTGTGTGTGTGTGTGTGTGTGTGTCTGTCGAATGCGCGCATTGGTGCGCGTGCGGATGCGGATGGTAGTAGTCTAAGTCATATTGTCTACTAAGGACGTGCCTAGTGAGACATTGTACTGTCAAGTACAATGCCTCACTAGGCACGTCCTTAGTAGACAATGTGACTCGCTAAGGAGAAGAAGAATGTGACTTACACTAGGACGTGCCTAGTGAGACATTGTACTGTCAAGTACAATGTCTCACTAGGCACGTCCTCAGAAACTAAGGACGTGCCTAGTGAAGCATTGGCTACTGAGGACGTGTCTAGTGAGGCATTGTCTACTAAGGACGTGCCTAGTGAGGCATTATCTACTAAGGACGTGCCTAGTGAGACATTGTACTGTCAAGTACAATGCCTCACTAGGCACGTCCTTAGTAGACAATGTGACTCGCTAAGAAGAAGAAGAAGAATGTGACTTACACTAGGACGTGCCTGGTGAGACATTGTACTGTACAAGTACAATGCCTCACTAGGCACGTCCTTAGTAGACAATGCCTACACATACATATAGTGCAATGCCTCACTAGGCACGTCCTTAGTAACGAAGGACATTGTACAGTAGGTACAATGCCTCACTAGGCACGTCCTTAAGCAATGCATTGCTAATGCCTCACTAAGCACGTCCTTCGTAACTAAGGACGTGCCTAGTGAGGCATTGCACTATATGTATGTGTAGGCATTGTCTAC
The DNA here is from genome assembly GCA_947859175.1 of Gandaritis pyraliata. Classification (NCBI taxonomy): domain Eukaryota; kingdom Metazoa; phylum Arthropoda; class Insecta; order Lepidoptera; family Geometridae; genus Gandaritis; species Gandaritis pyraliata. The sequence continues at coordinate 9,666,717 of OX401866.1, read as the reverse complement.
TAAGGACGTGCCTAGTGAGGCATTGTACTTGTACAGTACAATGTCTCACCAGGCACGTCCTAGTGTAAGTCACATTCTTCTTACACTACACTTACTACACTAGGACGTGCCTGGTGAGACATTGTACTGTACAAGTACAATGCCTCACTAGGCACGTCCTTAGTAGACAATGCCTACACATACATATAGTGCAATGCCTCACTAGGCACGTCCTTAGTAGACAATGTGACTCGCTAAGAAGAAGAAGAATGTGACTTACACTAGGACGTGCCTAGTGAGACATTGTACTGTCAAGTACAATGCCTCACTAGGCACGTCCTTAAGCAATGCATTGCTAATGCCTCACTAAGCACGTCCTTCGTAACTAAGGACGTGCCTAGTGAGGCATTGCACTATATGTATGTGTAGGCATTGTCTACTAAGGACGTGCCTAGTGAGGCATTGTCTACTAAGGACGTGCCTAGTGAGGCATTGTCTACTAAGGACGTGCACGTGCGGATGCGGATGGTAGTAGTCTAAGTAACATGACAATGACAATGTGACTCGCTAAGAAGAAGAAGAATGTGACTTACACTAGGACGTGCCTAGTGAGACATTGTACTGTACAAGTACAATGCCTCACTAGGCACGTCCTTAGTAGACAATGCCTACACATACATATAGTGCAATGCCTCACTAGGCACGTCCTTAGTTACGAAGGACGTGCTTAGTGAGGCATTAGCAATGCATTGCTTAAGGACGTGCCTAGTGAGGCATTGTACTTGACAGTACAATGTCTCACTAGGCACGTCCTAGTGTAAGTCACATTCTTCTTCTTCTTAGCGAGTCACATTGTCTACTAAGGACGTGCCTAGTGAGGCATTGCACTATATGTATGTGTAGGCATTGTCTACTAAGGACGTGCCTAGTGAGGCATTGTACTTGTACAGTACAATGTCTCACCAGGCACGTCCTAGTGTAGTAAGTGTAGTGTAAGAAGAATGTGACTTACACTAGGACGTGCCTGGTGAGACATTGTACTGTACAAGTACAATGCCTCACTAGGCACGTCCTTAGTAGACAATGCCTACACATACATATAGTGCAATGCCTCACTAGGCACGTCCTTAGTTACGAAGGACGTGCTTAGTGAGGCATTAGCAATGCATTGCTTAAGGACGTGCCTAGTGAGGCATTGTACCTACTGTACAATGTCCTTCGTTACTAAGGACGTGCCTAGTGAGGCATTGCACTATATGTATGTGTAGGCATTGTCTACTAAGGACGTGCCTAGTGAGGCATTGTACTTGTACAGTACAATGTCTCACCAGGCACGTCCTAGTGTAAGTCACATTCTTCTTCTTCTTCTTAGCGAGTCACATTGTCTACTAAGGACGTGCCTAGTGAGGCATTGTACTTGACAGTACAATGTCTCACTAGGCACGTCCTTAGTAGACAATGTGACTTAGACTACTACCATCCGCATCCGCACGCGCACCAATGCGCGCATTCGACAGACACACACACACACACACACACGCACAGACACACGCACACGCACTGACACACACACACGTCAAACTTTACCACCCCATCGTTTTTGCGTCGGGGGTTAAAAACATTGCTAATCACGTCGATAACACAATCTTGCTCATTACCAGTCTTACCTGATATACAAAATCAATGAAACACTAAGAAATAGTAGCTCACGTTATACTGGTATAAGAACCAAATGTTTCAAACTACAATCAATATATGCCTGAGAACCCTTCAAAATGCGTGTCGAGGGCTGATAAACATCCTCATAACTTGGAAACCGCTGCACCGATTTCTACCAAACTTGGCTTAGAACTATGCCAGATTTATCTGCTTTCCATTTCAAGAATAGTTATAAAAAAATTACGAGTGATTTTTTGGAGCTACGAGCCTTGAAAGGTACAGACACATAGACACAAAAAAGCCTCAAACTTAGAACACCTTTCTTCTTCAGTCGGTGGTTAAAAAGTTTATCTGAAGCGTTAAACGTGTCCTTAGGACTTAAAGGCACAATATTACATAAAAATATTGGTACTTTTCTCCCAATTTTTCAGAAATATAAATAGAAACGTAAAGGCAGAAAACGCTTAGAAACCGCGGGTGAGCGGTCGGACCGGCTGACGTCACACGCGAAATCGCCGGGCTCAAAACACATTTTGAAAATCCAAACTTTAAAAAATCGTAGAAAATTCAGTTTTTGAGCTATCGCCAAAATTCTTTCACTGTTGTGTTTTGGACGTAAAAATCTATCGATCTACATTAAAAAAAAAATACGCTCATCTTCCTCATTCTTCTACAAGGCATAGTTAAGGTCTTCCTTTTATTATTATTTTGGTCAAACTATTCTACCAGGTGTTTTTACATAAATTATACGTAAAAAAAAAGTGCTGAAAGAATGATTAAAAACATCATCAAGTAGATTCTACTGAGGATAGATTTGACTAAGTATGACTAACGATATGATGTAAAAAAGTGACCAATGGCTTTGGACCTAGAAAATCTAAAAACAAATACTCCGAAAATGAAAAAAATACCTCGTGCCTCTAAAAATGACTTCATAAATAAGCCTCAATCAACTGAAAGAGAATTAAAGAGTCGTTACGAATTAAACCAGCTATTCAAAACGCAGAGTCCCCCGGGGCTCGGAGTCGACTCCACGTTTACAGCCTTGAAGACCCAATTATCAAGGGTTTTTATTTACCTACTTTGAAGTTTAAACTAGAATATTTTATTTACCTAACGAAAAAAGTAAAGAGATTATTGTAGAACCAAGTACTGTAAACAAAACGATTTCCATTTTGGATATCAGATTTTTAAACCAAAACACATAAGAAGTAAAAAAACATCTTAGTTGAAGAACACATTGCAGAGCCACTTGTAAGGCCTAGTAGAGCTGATCTTATTTTGCCACTAATAAAGTGTGATGAAGCGCAATGGCTGAAGTTTATAAAGTAGTCACAACGGATCTTTGTCCATCCAAAGTGTCTGCGCAGAACTCATTTTTGGGTCGAATTGGAGGTAAATGAATCTTTCCGCACAACAGTTGAATTTGAATTTGAATTTAGATAGATATATTCATGGACATTTCACACGACGCCCTCTAGTCCCAAACTAAGCCAAGCTTGTAATATGGGAACTAGATGCTGATAGAATACTTATATTTTTTTTCGTAAATACATACTTATAATACATAGTAACACCCAGACATAGAACAAACATCTATATTTGCCACGCACAAATGTTTGTTCTCAGTGGGGATCGAACCCACGACCCACAGCACGGAAGGCAGAACAGTACATGCGCAATCGTTTTGTTGCACCTAACTTCAGAGGGATAAAGATCCGCTGTGCATACTATAAGTAGGAGAAGGTTTTTCATGAGATTAGTAACAAGATTTTTTAAATTGGATCTCATTTTTGTTACCGTGTCAAAAGAGATTTATATTTAGATTAACAAACAGCATCTTAATCAAGTAGTTCTATAACTGCCCTCGAGGGCGCCATCTGTGACATTACGTCCACGTCGCGTGACAGCCCAAGGGAAAAGCGACCTAATTGAACATTGTCATTATGAGAAAATGATACAAAGTCGGGTAAAGACGTCAATACCGATTAGGGATAAGCTACTCTATCTTTATCAGCTTAGGTCCACTATACTGGGGCTTCCTCATTTTATATATCCTGTCTTATTTCGGTTTGTTTGAGCACCTGGTAGTCATCCATTCATACCCTGTGTATCATAAACTGTTTACAAGTATATTGCCTAAGTAGCACTGTTTAATAAAAATTACATAATATCAAGGTATCATTATAGAAAAAAAAATGTTTCAAACAGGTTATTTTTTGCACTAAAAATATGTAAATAGTTTTTTTATACGATTTTTTAAAAATTTATCATCTAAATTGAAATTTAAACTAGCTCATTTCTATCTTTCGAACATAATTTTCGTTTCAAAGCTCAAAGATAAATTGACTAAAAGCTTTTGTAACTAAACACCGAATTTACATAAAAAGACAAATTGCCACGTATCAAGTTCTTCAAAAAAGCTAAAAAGCAGGGCAAGAGTGAGAAAGCTCGATTTTCTGAGGGTTCTATCAAATAATATAGATAGATAGATAGATAATACTTTATTGTACACACAAAAGCCGTGTTGGCCGAGTGGGATTGTACCTCGACTTTCGATCCGAAGGTCGTGGGTTCAAATCCCGACCGTGCATCAATGCATTTTTCGTTCGGAAAATTTATATGCGCATTAACACGAGCTTTACGGTGAAGGAAAACATCGTGAGGAAACCCGCGGCTTAGTCAGCTCCGCACGTATTGACCTTGTCTTTCCTGTGGATACGGCTGACTAGGCTGAGAGGATGGTATAAAAAGTTATTCCAGTGTCGACCCGTACGCGTACGTACGGAACCCCGAAATAAATAATGTTTGTCGCCTCAAGTACGCTCGAATGGCCGAATTAGTCGTTCGTTAGACGTAAAGGGCACCATCCTACAAAACATAAATATCTTGCAAACAACGTAATCCAATAAAGATGGCCACAGTGTACTCAGTATCAGTAGGATTTCTGTCAGAGAGCCCCTCCGGGGTAGAAGTACCAACGTACCTATTTCTTCCGCCAAGTAGTGATCCTCGCATTGCTGTGTTCCTGTTTGACCGGTATGAGTGTCGGTGCAATTATAGGCACATAAGACTTAACATCTTTACGTGTCGGTGTGATGGACGCAGTGCAATACCCTACTGAATACACCCTCAATGGACTTACTCTGTTAGGTAATGCATTGTAATAGAAAAAGCTGCTTTACATCAGGTGCTTGTTCCATCTTTTTTTAGAGATTCTTTGTAACTCTGTGCTAAAGTTATTAGTAAGAGTTTGATTTGAACTGCCCCAAAAGCCAGTGACGTAGTTAAGGGTCCTATAAGCATAATGCTCTTTGTTATAATGTTCATCCTACGTTGCGTTTTCATCGTTTATTGCCCATAAAGGTACTGTATGAGTTATGGGCCTGCCCAGATGAGCAGACCCTAGACGGATTTGATTGAGTCACGGATATGTTAGTGACTTTCTAAATCCAGAAAATTCGAAAAACTCTATGGAAGCCGACTCCTACATTTTGTCCACTGATATTGCCACACTGTGACAGGTACTAGGGAAGGTCTCTCTGTCGTAGAGATATGAGGGTCTTAAATGCGTCCTTTGTCGCGGTATACTGATTTATTTACAACTTCTTAAGTGCTGTCACATTAACAGAGACCATTTAGTTAAGTGATGGAAAAGTGAAAATGAGACTAAAAATAAAATAATTCTGAGAACTATCCCCTTCTGAAATCTCTCTCTTCTCTCTCTCTTGGGTTTGAAATTCGAACGCATTCATCCAGCACTACTTAAACTCTACTCAAGCATAGATTTTAGTAGAGATTTTCATAAAAAACTATAAAATAATGTATGGTTGAGTTCGGGTCAGTACATGAGATGAGCAGTCAATGCGAATACATACCTCAGATGTCAGAACATTGATTCATACTACATAAATATTTGTATAAGAGTGAAGAAAAGAAATGTCTAAGTACGAGGTAGTACGAGGTTGCCAAGCGAAAGTTCATTAGCAAGCGGAAATTCGTGGTCTCTACTTATTCTTGAAGGAAAGAGCGAGAGGTGTGTAATTTTTAGCTATTCAGACAAGATTTACTATTGCTAAAACACTTCTCTTTACATTGTTTTCCTTCACCGTTTGTGAAGCTTAAGTTTACCCAATATCGGTGGATAACCAGCTCACAAAGAGAATATCGACTGTTCAACCATGCGTACATTCCGATGTCTGTTTGTCAGTCCGTAGATTCAACTAACTTCTAACTTTGGTTCTAGATCAATCGATTCGACTGACTTATTAAATAAAATTTGATATTTGTACCAAGTTTATAACAATTGGTATCTGGTTCCCATCCACTAATTGCTTAGTGGGGTTTTTTGGGATTTTTTTCACAACAAAGTGATCGAAATTAAATTCGCATTTTGTAAAATACCGTTACCAAAAACAGATACAATTTCGTATGGATAAAAACTGATTGATGAAATGAAAATTAGGTACTTATTTAAATTGCAACTTACTTTTCGCAAACCAACGTAAATAATTTATAAGTTAAAAAACTGGAAAACCGACTTCAACTCGACTACCAGCTTCATCATCAGATGATGATGACGATGATGACAGTTCATTGGAAATGTTCTAGTCACTATAAACACCACATAAAAGTCACAGGAAAGCAAAATACGCAATTTGGTGCACGTGGTAGGTGTTGATTCTTTAGAGGAACAACTGGTGGGTTTTTGCTTTTCTCCAATTAAATGCGGTTTGAATTTACAAACTGGGTTTATTGACAAATTTAGAAAAATGTAAAAGTTTAGGTGTGCACCACCAAGGGTCCATTGTTGCTAGCAGTAAAATGGTAGGCGCTACGCCGCAACTTGGCATATTGCATCGTTGCTAGCAGTAAAATAGTAGGCGCTGCGCCGCGCCGGGCATATTTTTTTTTCAGTTATTTCTATTTATAACCCAAACTACTCAACCGATTTTGATGAAAATAAAATGGGACCAATCTGGAAGTATATCCTTTCAGATGAAAAAAGAATTTATGAAATCGGTTCATAAATGACGGAGTTCTGAGGTAACAAACATTAAAAAAAAAAAAAAAAAAAAAAAAAAAAAAAAAAAAAAAAAAAAAAAAAAAAAACATACAACCGAATTGAGAACCTCCTCCTTTTTTGAAGTCGGTTAAAAAACACAGAGTACGGGCTTAAATAAATAGGCACCTTACGAATTAGTCCCACTATCTAATAGTTTTGGTTGGTTTGGGGCTAGATGACGTGTGAAAACATGTTTCAGCCGAATCGGGGTGTCTCGATCTAAATAGATAAGATAGTGTAGGCGGGTTTGTTAGTAAATTAGTTGAATATCCGTAAATAGTGTGTAATTGTTTAGTGTACGTGTTTTGGTTATAAACAAAGTATAATATATAGTAGAAATTATTCAAACAAGTGGACTTTGGTAGTAAGTAGTAGAACTTTTCGTGCAAAAGCTCGTCCGGGGAAGCACTACCAGCGTATGCACCTGCCGCTAAGCAGTGATGCTGGGGTCCAGTGGGCACAGAGACAAACACTCAAGATTTAACGTATATACGCCTTTAGAGCGATGGACGCAGGAGACGATGGCGTGCCTCAAAAGGCACGTTCGCAATGAACGTGCTCGCTTAGACTCGCGGAGTGTTGCTACTATCTATTTTATGGCTTATTCCAGAAATCCCCTTATGTAAACTACTACAAGCATAGTCAGAATCAAAATCAGATAAATTTTAGTCATTAAAATCACAAGGGTCATATAGAATCGTCTTGTTAAACTAGGTGATTCTATACGCCGGTTCCGCAGTAGGTAAGCAGAAAGTTAGATAAAGCGGTTTATGTGAGAGGTAATATTAAGTCCTGCGGGGGCGACGCTGCCTTTATTATTTTATCCACATTTTACCCTTATTTTTTTAGGCAAGAGCCTTTGGGTTTTGGCCTAAATTACTAGTGAAAGTAAGCATTCTTAATTTACAATGTTCATTTTTTTGATCACGCGAATTAACAGATATTTAACTATAATATTTCTTGTTACCAATTGTATATAACTAATAATATAGAACTGATAATCAATGACAAACCAAGGTTCTCGAATTGCGACCACGAACTGGAAGGTGGAGCGTAAGACGCCCCTCCATTGGACTGACGACATTGTTAAGATGACGGAAAACCGGTAGATGGAGAAGGCTCAGAATCGCTATTTCTAGAAATCTGAAAGTAAACTGCACACGCTGATATGGTGATGATGATGAATGTACATTACAAAACGAGTTTATACATTCGTAGACTTAGAGGTAATAGAGACTCGAGGACCGCTAATAGCGCAATAGAGGAGGCCTTACCTCAACAGTGGGTTCAAACGGGCTAACATGGTAGATAGATAGATAGAAAACTCTTTATTGTACTGTACCGGAAATTAGATATTAGACATAGTTCTATATTAAAGCGAAGTACAATGGGCGGCCTTATCCCTATAAGCGATCTCTTCCAGGCATCCTTTGGATGGAGTGGATTTTAAATGTACGATAGTTACGGTGCAAAAAACAAAGACTACATTTCACAAACTAAACCGCATAAATAGATACTAAACTAAGTAAAAAAAAAATAGTAGTATTTACCTAACTTGACCATAGAATAAACTCTTTTATAAGGGTGAATAGTGACTAAGTAGAAGCTTTTTGAAGACAGGTAGGGATTTGGCCTTCCTAATATCAGCAGGAAGAGCATTCCAGAGGCGAGTGGCTTGTATAGTAAAAGAATGCTTATAAAAGGTAGAACGTGCCTGATGTGACGTTGTTCACATTATTAAACTTATGGTAGTTGGTGTCAGTTGATAGCTTGGAGCACAGCTCACATCTGGGCGGTACAGGCGCCATGTTCTGGATCCCATCGCGCAGATTGCCATCGCCCTCAGGATTTCGGACCTCATTTACTTGTAATTCATGGAGCTGATCTGATCTCCAAACAATTTATTAGGGACGTAATGTAACACGCTTTGTGTGAAACAAGCATAATTTTCAGTTTATTAACCTTGGCTGCTAGTTTTACAATATTAGAGAAAAATCTACAATGACTTTAACTTCATATTTTTTTTTTATAAGCGTAAGGAATGGAATAAGCAGATGGCCCACCCGATGTTAAGTAGTTGTTGGTAAAATATAACTATTTATTTCAGTTTTATAGGATTTGGATATTGTTAAGACTAAAAAGTATTTATGAAAATTGATGTCCATTCATCAATTACACTTTGCGGTAAGGCAACTGTTCTTTAGCTTCAGAACTTTTTGAACTAAGATCGAAGTCTAATAGCGCTAGCGTACAGTAACGTATGACATCCACGACGAGTATTTGCAGTTAACTTTTAGATGAATTTTCTAGGAAACTAGTTCAAAACCAGTGCTAGCTTTAGTTCCTAAAGAATGTACAACTTGAAACGAACTCAACTATTTGAGTGTAGTTTCAACTTGTTCTTCCATTCATCTTCTTTATGAAGTCCGAAGAGATATTTTAAGACGACGGAACTTTTGTTTGAAGTTTTCAGTTGAAATTAGTTTTGAGGCACGGCGGAGAGGGTTGAACTGTATCGTTTTTGCTGAAAGGGGCGTTTTCTGAACCGCTACATTGTGTACCAAAATATTTTTAGGAGAAGGTTTTTGTTTCTCCAAAAAACTATTCTGTACGGATTATGAAACATGTTTAGCAGGAGTGGAAATGCAAGAACAACAAATTTTCAGCAGGGGTATGCCAATCAAAGTTGAACTGCAAAGTTTTAAATCTCAGTTCATACTAACTCATAGTTATTCTGTGACTAAATAGTGACATTATGACGTCATTTGATGTGTTTTCGCGCATATTTTGCTGTCAAGTGTCTAAAAAGAATGATCACGTGGTACAAAATTGTACCACGTGACCTGAAGAAATTACACTGGGCAGTGAAATATAACTTGACAGCAAAAGATTGGCATACGGGGTTGACAGCAAAAGAATGGCATACGGAGGCAGATCTTTTACGTAGGATTTTCAGTTTCAACAGGCAAAAAAACGTATTTTTCATCTTATAAATTTCATAATGATTTTTTTTACAGCCATTTTTAGTATTTCGTTGCAGTTTTTAAAAAATGGAACACTTATTCAACACGAACTTGTTTATTGCAAGCTTTATTCAAACAAACTACACAATCTCTCAAAGTAATAGTACATTTTCTCCCTCACCTCTCCGGTTTACATCGTATCTTCCAATTCCACAAGATTTGTTCGCGGATTTCCAAAAAGGTAAAAGCAGAAATAAACAAAACATCACGCGGCCTGTCATACCGACATCACATTTATTTTTACCTTTTTCTACATCGCGGTCACAGCTCAGCGACGGCGGCTAGGTCACTTAGCTTTCACAGATATTTGGATGTAGCTAGTGTAGCTACGCAAAATCCAACTCACATCAAGTCAATTTTGAAATACGGCGGTTTAAAGTTTAAAAATGTGGGAGCTGGCATACATGTGAGATCGTTTATAGGTTTTACAAATGTATTACAGCTTTTTTTGCTGAACATAAAGGTAAACCTTCGGAGCGGTTTGGTATACTTAACTAAATAAATAATAAATAAATATTCATGGACTTTACACACAACGCCCTCTAGTCCCAAACTAAGCAAAGCTTGTAATATGGGAACTAGATGGCTGATAGAATACTTATATACTTTTTTTTTTGTAAATACATACTTATAATACATAGTAACACCCAGACATAGAACAAACATCTATGTTTGCTACACACAAATGTTTGTTCTCAGTGGGGATCGATCCCACGACCCACAGCACGGAAGGCAGAGCTAATACCGACTGAGCTGTGACGCCTGTCAAACTCATTATTGACCAAAGTGTACATTGAATCCTTTCAGTCTAACTACATCTATTTGTATGAACAACTAATAAGATTTGCTCGCGTGTTATAAATTATTACTTGAGTGAGTTAGCTAACATTTTGTGAGTATTCCCGCAGTGATAATCCACAACTCAATTTCCAAGTCGATGCTAGTTTGTTTTGATGAATAAGAATATTCTAGATAAGATAAACATGTAAGGTATTTTTTAGATTTATAAGCTTCCACATTTTATCATGTTTTAGAAGTTTTCAAAGAAGCTACTTATATTTTTTCAATAAAACTGTTTCATTGTTTCTTTTTGCTAATGTATTAAGAAATCCACTTCAGTGTAGTAAAGAAATACGAACCCATGGTCCCATATGCAGCCTTGAATACCAGTCATCGATTTATGATTTTACCTGAAAAACAATTAAAATTCTCAACAATACAACAACCGTAATTATACGAGAGCAGAACAGAAATAATAAATGTATTTGCATTCCTTATTAACTCATAAATTAAGAGAATGAATATGCAATTTCGAAAAGCTTTAGAGCCCTCAGCTCAAATAATATGTGACAATCGTATACGTACGTAACACTAGCGTATTTGAGATACACTGCGCGGTGACTCTACAACGTTCGGCAGTCGAGCTGGCGATGACGCGCAATATGACTCGAATACAGTTTACGTAACGCAGCCACTATCAGGTTTGTATGTGCTTACCCCCAGTACAGCAATTTGTGAAACTTTCCAGCTCGTTCCATTGAAAATATTTATCACGCTTGGCGGTTTTTCAATTGGAAACAAAAGCGAGCAATCCACGCCAGAGTTCGAATGCAATAAAAACTCTTGTGAAAATCTATTTTAATATCGGCTGGTGATCCGACGGGACTACTCCATGGAGGTATTACTACTGGACCCGGCGAATAGTGAAATGAACCAAAATTAAAAAAAAAATATTTTTATACGACTAAATGATGGAACAAGCCGATGGCCCACCTGATGTTAAGCGGTGTTGTGTTAATTTTACAAAAATTCCCGACATGAAAATCCCCTTAGATCCACTTCATCATTGCTGGTCATCATCAAACCTTAGAGTCCACTCCAGCTCATCAATTTTTTTATTTCAAACACCTTGGTTCCTAGGTAGTCTTTTGTGCAAGTTCTATAGTATTTTAAAATGTTTTCACATTCTAAAACGCAGACTCCGAAGGTTGCCCTAGGCTGGTCAGCGTGTGAGGGTTACTTACGGGGAGCGATTCATTTCGACTGCGGCTCTGTATCGCACGTATTCGTTGCGAATTCGACTTGTTAGCGGGCTGTGTGGCGCAATGGACAGGACATGGCGATTTAAAAAAAAAACTAGTTCTTATTTTAAAGATAAAGTAGCAAGATGGTACCTATCTTGAGTAAGTGTTTTATGATTCGTTTTTGTTTCTGTTTACTTCACCCAAAATTTGGTGTCGGTCCGGTCTCATTCTTTGGTTTCAGTTACCGGTCTTGGTATCAGACCATTCTTAGTCTCTGGTCTTGGGTTTCCATGTTTAGCCTCTGGGCATGGTTTTCTTGCATCTATTTCCAGTCTCTGTTTTCCGGTCTTGTTTGTCAACTTCAGTCTCAATTTCAAACCGTAACTGAAATGGTACATATAGATGTTTCTCAAGATTCAATTGCCCCTTAGCTCCCTCAACCCTTAGCCCACCTTATTCAAATGTGCATAAATAATGTCCATTCATTAGATACGTCTGAAAAAGTGACCTTTCCTTTGACGAGGTAATGTAATTGCCGACCGTACGTTTCATTGTTTAATATTCAAATTGCTCATTTGCCTCGCTCGGGATGGATTAGTTCAACCCTGTTTAGTGCTTTTATTTAGCTTGCCTTCTGTGTTGGGAATTTTGGTAAGCATATTTGGCGAGGACTTTTGAAAGCTATTTTGCGAATTGAATACGGTGTATTAAGTTTGCATTAATAATTTAGATGAAAAACATAGCCAACAATCCATTTGTCATTTGACCTTAGTTGGTCGACTCCTAGAAACATCAGCATTGATTATTTTTTGTCTATGAAAATTATTTATTCCATGTGTTTTTTTAATTTTGTTAACTTGATACATAAAAAAAAGTTTCTGTAGAATAAGTCATTTTCATAGACAAAAAGTAATTAATGCCGATTTTTTAAGCGCTGGCCCGTTAGTCTACTATTATTGTGGTTATGGTTCAGTTTAATCACTGGAACTAAACCTTGTAAAGATACGAGTACCTTCAATATGAGGCGCAATAAAATAAGCACTATTTTTTTAATCACTATCATATTTTCAACAAAAAAGTTCGCATAACTCAAGTTTGTTTCATGTTGGCAAAAAATTGTCGATAGCAAAATGCGATGTGTAATTAGCAGGCAAATGTGGATGGATCCACCAATGATATACACAAACACACAAACATAGGGTGGGGTCACGCTACACGCGGGCAGCGGGTTGAATCATAAATTGATCGATAGTGACACGCATAAACTGCATAATGAAGATGAATACGTATGCATAGGGTGTAGTCACGTCACAAGCGATTAGAATTACCTCTGCGTTGAAGGAATTGTTGGAAATGACTGTTGCAATGCAGCCTAAGCTATTTGTAGGTATTCATTCATATTATAAAAGACCCTCTGACTCAAATCGAAGACTAAGAGAATTCCCGCAACTTTGTTCTCGCAGTGGTTATTTATTTTTAAACTAATATTTTGAGTTTTTAAGAGTCTTAAAAGTGCATAAAAGTCTTAAAGTTTAAAAGTCATAAAAGTCATAAAAGTTTAAAGTCTTAAAAGTGCAAAGTGCTAGTGCATTTTTACGCTACATGATATAATGAAATAACCAACTTTTGAATGCCCCGCTCCCCGCTCTCCGCTCCCCGCTCTCCGCTCCTAATAGAACTACACCTCTCCACTATAAAGCCTACGTTTATTAATCACGGCTGTGCACACAACAGCGAACAGACAAGAGTAGGTACAACAACATACCTATACACTGTACACAGTCTAGCACACAACAGCTAGTCCTCCTTGCTACGATAACATTTTAAAAATCATTTAAAATAGACAATTTTATTACATTATTACTTTTAGACATTGGCTTTGGACATTTCTCTTTTTTGACATTAGTCGTGCAAGTCTTTCATTTCACCAAGAAGTAGCAGAATAATGATTCAAAATGACTCAATAGATGGAGCTAATTCGATTCAGCTGTGTTTGTTCAAGCACAGATTCATGTGTGAATCGTGGTTATACACTCGAGAGCAATGATTCCGGGTCACTTAAAGAATGTTAAAAATCTCGGAAACTAAAAATGATAGGTTAATGCAATAAATTGTATTTAATAGACAATGTAATACTCCTTAAATGAAAGTAAAAAAATATGAGTCACCATACATTTTATTAACACAAAATTACATAAAGAAAAAAACTGCTGATCTCTCCTTAAAACAAAAATAGGAAACATGAAATTTTTGAACTTTATTACGATTTGACTTGAATTTTAATACTTCGTATTGCCTCCTCGTGCTTCCATTACTGCGTTTACGCGGTTTGGCATGCTGTACACCAAGTTCCTTATACGATTTTGGGGAATATTCTCCCATTCCTCTGTGAGAGCAATTTTGAGCTCACGAAGCGTGATTGGGGGAGGGTTTCGTTGTTTTACGCATCTGCCTAGCTCGTCCCAAGCATGCTCGATCGGGTTGATATCCGGGCTGCGCGCTGGCCACTCCATACGAGTAATGTTCATCTCTTGAAGGTAGTCATTCACAATCCTACCTGTATGAGGTCGGGCATTGTCATGCATAAATATAGCATCCTCACCTAAATTGACCATAAATGGACCAACATGATCATTGAGGATTTCTTCCACATATCTTACGCTAGTTAAAGAGCCGTTTTCTATGATCACCAGCTCTGTGCGACTTTCAGAAGAAATTCCGGCCCACACAAGTACAGACCCACCACCGTAGGCTACTTTTTCTTCGATGCATGCTTGCTTGAATCTTTCCCCTGGTCTTCGATACACTCTGTGTCTTCCATCGTGCTTGTAGAGCATAAATTTTGATTCGTCGGAGAACATAACTTTTGACCAATCTTCAATACTCCAATTTACGTGGCTCTGGGCATATCTTAGTCTTGAAATACGATGCCCACGCTCCAGTTTAGGGCCGTTTGCAGGTCTAAGGGGTTTTAAGTTAGATTCAGCAAGCCGACGTCTTACTGTCCATGCACTTGGGTTACTTCCTCCGAGGCGTCGAAACTGATTTGTGAGTTCAGTTCCTGTGAGAAAGCGATTTCGAAGCATGGTGTTCACCAAGTATCGGTCTTCTCGTGCTGTGGTACACCTGGTTCTGCCCGTTCCTGGTCTGCGTAGGTTAGAACCAGTTTCTTCGTAACGTCGGAGAACTCTTTGTACTGTTGACAGCGACACACCGACAGTCCTGGCTGTATCGCGCTGACTCCGGCCGGTTTCCAGCATTGTAAGTATTCTGGTGCATTCTTCAGGCGTAAGCGACATAATTTCAGCTTGAATAATGAATATAGAGCACTATCAACATGGTTTATATACCCACATAAATGACAGATTACAAACAAAAGCAAAACCAAATGCTGTAATTTCGTAGTTCCATCTTCGAAAGTGGCCCTTTTTCAAATTTGATTTTTTTAAGATATAACTTTACAATAACTAAGAAGTTTTAATACCTTCATTTAAGGAGTATTACATTGTCTATTAAATACAATTTATTGCATTAACCTATCATTTTTAGTTTCCGAGATTTTTAACATTCTTTAAGTGACCCGGAATCATTGCTCTCGCGTGTAGTACTCCAAGCATAGATATATGGTTTTTGAATAAAATTATGCCATTCACGTACACGAAATTGCGTTTTTTGCTTTTCTGTGACTTTTTATTCGTGGTGTTTACGGTCACTAGAACATTCCCAATGAACTGCCATCATCATCATTTGTTGATGAAGCCGGTAGTCAAATTGAAGTCGGGTTTTTTTAGTTTTTAAACTTATAAATTATACTACAATAAGTTTAGCTTTCGATTTTCGCATAAGTACCAGACAGTGATAAACCTACTTTTTCTCCTTCTTACCTACATAATTTATAAGTTAAAAAACTGGAAAACCGACTTCAATTCGACTACCAGCTTCATCATCAGATGATGATGATGATGATGACAGTTCATTGGGAATGTTCTAGTCACTATAAACACCACAGGAAAGCAAAATACGCAATTTCGTGCACGTGGTTGGTGTTGATTCTTTAGAGGAACAACTGGTGGGTTTTTGCTTTTCTCCAATGAAATGCGGTTTGAATGTACAAACTGGGTTTATTTAAATTATGACTAATAAAGTATTTACAATATTTATAATATGTACAAAATACACGTGAAGCAGTTTACATGTTTCAGTTTTTACACTAATTCGTTGATTTGTTGACATTGATTGATTAGCTGGCAGATGTTTGTTTGTGATTGATCCTTCAGCAACCCAATGTTTGACAATGCTGTTAAGTTGAGGGTCTATCCCTACTAGTTGCATTGCTAGTTCTGTTGATGGAACTAGTGGCATTTTTTTGTCCCAGTAGTTACATAGGCTGTTTAGTTGATTCAAGATTTTGACAGGCGTCATAGCTCAGTCGGTATTAGCTCTGCCTTCCGTGCAGCTGTGGGTTTATGTATGGATTTACAAAAAAAAACTGTATATAAATATTCTATCAGCAATCTAGTTCCCATAGTACAAGCTTTGCTTAGTTTGGGACTAGAGGGCGTTGTGTGAAATGTCGATGAATATTTATTTTTACTTATTACCAACGTTTGGGAAATCGGGCGTTAGTGTTAATTATCTTTAGCGAACGACTCTGAGTGCGGTAGTAAAATTAGCTACCACTGCTTCAATCGCCGATTATAACTTTATACTTGTGGAAACTCGTGCTAACTTTCAGCAAGCGCCAGTTAATAGTTTTCGATCAAGAAATGTGTTGCGGTACTTTTTAACAACTTTGCAGTTTCGTAAAAAGTGTTTTAAGGGTTTTCTATTCATAAATCTTTGCCAAAATTTACTTTGAACTAAGTAAGTAATATGTTGCTTGTTAGGAACTAACGTATGAATTTTTAATGGTTATTATGTTACGCGAGAAACCGGTGGATAGAGAAGACTTAAAATCGCTCGTTTTAAAAACCTGTGAGGAATCAAGTTTTATTAAAAAGCCTACTCTAAGTATAGGTACCTATTTCGTGCAACTGAAATAATTTCAGCAAAGTTTTAGACAGAAACAAAACTCATCTGCAAATTGCATCTTGGTCTTTCACCAGTCTATGAATGAACTACTAACTTAATTCCCCACCAAACCTCACATTTTGAACCTTATACCATTAGCTATAAGAGCTATAATAATCGCACTGCATTTGGTAAATGTGCTACAATAAAGGCATGGCATGTGTTGCGGAACTTCAGCATTGTCGCTGCAATTTTGACTCTATGCCAATGGAATTAGAATCTACGTACCATTGCTGTGTATTTAATTTGGTAATGCATTACACTCTCTGAAAGATTGTAAGTGAACAGCTAGTACACACGGCGACGCTTCGACCTAGACTGTTTGGACTTTGAACTATTAGAAGTTGAATGGAAGGTGGAATAATAACATCAACTGTGTTATTATTCCATTACTAGCAGTTACCCGCGACTTCGTACGCGTCTATAGTTTCCGTGTACATTTTATTATCTGTGCGTGTACCGAGCGGATACTTCTTTGAGAAACTTGACATAACACCTCATTACACCGAACTCGTACCTACTGGAATGTCAAACGCTAGTTGTTAGACCAAAGAGGTCGTGCTACGCCCTGTCAAACTGACGTGACATGACATGACAATGAAATCCTCTTGCCAATTGGCGCTGCTAATCCTTTTCGTTCATTTTATCCTGTAGATCCTGTTAATTATTCGGGATAAAAAGTAGCCTATATGTCAATCCAGGTTACGAACTATATATACGCCAAGTTTCATCCAAGTTGGTTCAGTGGTTTTGACGTGATTGAAACACAAACATCCAAACATCCAAACATCTAAACTTTCGCATTTATAATATTAGTAGGATAGGATTGCATAGTCACAGAAATCATGTTTTACAGCGCACTGCACTGCGCCCATGACTCTGATACGCAAATATATAGAGCAGATAATGCCACATGCTTGGAGTGAGCTAGCTGTCCTACTACAAGTGCATCCTAGTACCAGTGCCGTAGATTATGTTTTAATCACAATGTGCTTAGATGCAGATCAGTGCGATTTGCTCCAAGACTGGTGTAGTACTGTTCTAGTTGGATTTATATCCGTGTATTGTGGAGTAATAACGCGTCTCAAAGGAGTAGCTGAATGGTGCTGTATCTATCCATTTAGTTATAGACCACCTCTTTAACCCTCGATGGAAAAACGGAATGGGTTATAAGATTGATAGCACTGTGTGTCTGTCTGCCTGGTTGTTAGTCTGTGCCTTCGTAGCTCTGAAAGTAGGGCTCCAATTTGAAGGCAAATTTTTTTTGTACCAAATGTAGTAAGGATTTATTTGTAGTAGTTGGTAGCTAAGTTTGGTAAAAATTGGTGGAACCGTTTCCAAGTTATAAAGATTTTCATCAGCTCTGATAACCGGTTTTGAGGAATCTCAGACAATTGCAGTTTGGAAGTCTTAGTACAACCCAAAGTATTGAGATTTAATTAATTGAAGTCTATACTCCAAGGTCTGATGAAGACCAGCCATGATGAAAAGGATCTAAGGAGAATTCTCAAGCCTTCAGTAGAGGGTCCAAGTCTCAACTAGTAAATTGCTTTATTTTGGGTATAACCTTTCAAAAATTGTGCACTTAAAGGTAAAACTAAGACTGAATTAGTATTCTAGTCACCATTACAAAGTCTAGCCAGAATGTCATCGGTCCATCGATTAGGAGTTCATAAAACCTACGTACATGTTTCTAGTTTATTACTAGACATGTCCTGTATGAGAATATTCATGTTGGTATGTGGAGCGGCAGAGTTCAGACATCGGGCCAAATTGGCAAATGGCTGGGAAGATTATTACCGTGTACTGCCAAGCAGTGCTACGCGGAGAGTAATGTACGAATTATGCGATAGCTATACTAATATACTACAAGAAAACAAGGACGTAAAAGAATTAATAATGGTATGCACTATGGAATAGTATGAGTTGGTTTGGTACTAATATGAGACGAAAGATACATGCATGTTCAAAAATCCGGTAAGATGGGGCGACGACCTGCAAACTGTAACTGACAAACAAAATGAGAAAAGCCGAAGACCGGGCTCAATAGTGCGTCTTGAGAGACACCTACATCCAGCAGTCGATTTATATAGGTTGATGATGATAATGAAATTCAACATACTAAGCTGTAAAAAAAAAGATACTAAATCTAAATAGGTCCAATGATATTAATGATTTTCTTACCTTCACTTTTGCCAAACTTACAAAACAAATACATAGTCAAAATCTCTCAAAACGTAATTAGACAACCCGCAACTTGCATTGCTAACTGTACTTACAATGTACTAATCTTTTGTTACTTACCCGAAGTAAGATTGTATCATTTTTATCCGACATCTTTTCCCCAAAAGTAACGCTTTTCTAAGTATCTCAGCTTAACCATCTTATTTATACAAATACAAAGAGTGTCACATAATCCGTTTCAATAAGTCGAATGCGCAATATTCTGTATACGTGTTGCGTTCGGTGACATGGTGCTATGTTTAGACGATGCCAGTTGGAGGTTTTATACACACTGTCTAGTGCAGTCCAGCTTATGTAATCAGACAGTAATACTTGTGGAATGGAAGAGCATATAACTCAAGGCAATCTGAATCCTAGACCTGGCTACTCGATCCTCTAGGTGTGCGATGCACCCAAAAAGCATCATTGACAGCTAGATCTTGCTCGCTGCTTACTTTTTTTTTAATTTTAGTTATTTATTCTTATTTTTTCTTTTGTTTGTAATATTTGCAACTAATTGTGTTGTGGTTCTGTACCAAATAAATGTATCTCAATTTTCTGTCTCTGTATATAGTTATATTTCTTTCAAACAGCCTCCAAAAGATTATGTTTGCATTAAAAATTACCTATTTTAGTCGATTTTTATGGTGGAAAAATTCTATACCTATAATATAGTTTGTATTATTACACAAGTCACACAACAGATGTTTTCAAAACAAAGTTTGTCACAATATATAGGTTTTTAAAGTATCCTGTAGACATATTGGTAGAGTCACTATCTTCGTGTAACTGTGCCTAAGAATTCAATCTGTTCACGATTGTCCCCAAACAAAGAAAACGGATTAAACGAGACCGAGTCTTTTTAAGATGTTCTTTCTTTCTGCTGTAACAAGTTTATATTATATTGTACCTGGCTTTCATTTTGTTGGTTGCATTTTCTGGATCTGGTTCCATTGAATACTACAAAGAGTATAAAATCTTTATTTATACCTACTACTACTTCTACACTACTTCCACTTAACATCAGGTGAGCCATTGGTTTTTCCACCATAATATATTTGTAAAAAAAATACCACTTTTTATGCTAACACGACCTTGAGGGATATTATAAAAAATATTGCTATAGTAATATGTTAGGATAACCTAAATGTATGTGTTTGTATGGGGATGTAAAGATGGTTTGTCGTAGTTAAAGAAGACTTTGAAACCAATCCAACCTACAAGGACTCATCACAAAATCATTAGAAAACCCCTCAAACACAATACTAGCAATCAATACCACGGCATGGTCGAGTGACGTGGCATCGATTCACAATGACTCGATTCACAATCGGACGAATAATCGAGTAATCGAGAGCCTTTGTGTGAGACTCGTTAGGGTTGGTTTTATCCGGTTCGACTCTTTGGAAAGCACTGGTGCCTGGGATCTTTTACTAATAACATTTTTAAACGATAAGTGTTCTTCTTTTCATGGTCTCTGTCCGTCATCATCATTTCGACGGATAATTTTGCCAGTGTTAAGTGAATAAATTGAAATAGTCGAGTCATTCGTCAAGTCGGCTGTCATTTGTTTTGAAGGCAAAACTATGGATTTTCCTTGACCCTATACCCATTCTTTCGACGTTTTTTATGCTCTAGTAGATTATAAACGTCAATTTGGTTAAAAAAGCAGGTACAAAAAGCTGAGTAGTGATACAAAAACGTTCAAACTAGTGCTAGCATTTTTCCTTATCCGCACCGCAGCTCCTTTGCGAACCGTGTAAGTCTGTTTTTGATTGACACTAAGCCTCGAAATAATGGCGAACGATCGATAGCTTTAAATGAGGGAAGGTTTTTGTGAGGGTCTGAAGAATTGTTCGGGTTGATAGAACCTTTGATGAAGCTTCAATTTGAAGTTTTATGAAATGAACCAGAGAAATGTGTGTATTCTTTACCTTCTGAGTACCTATCCGCAGATAAGTGCCCAGAAGATTACAACTAAGACATGATTGTAATATTTGTGTTAAATTCAGCATGGTGTAAAAGTTTTATCTAGTCAGGCTCACGTTATTTCAGCTAATTTTAGTTTAAATCATTTTGTTATAAAAATATATCGTTATAACTTACTTTCTATACCAGTGCATATGCCACTTGTTTCAGAATATTATGAAAAGCACAAATGGCAGCTTAGTTCGATTCAAATCTCGATTCGGTAAAATCATGCATTCCCATCATTCCTAGATCTTTGACGATTTATGAAAGATGAACCGCAAAGGGTTCCTGATGCACTATATCAAGCATTCCCGTGTTCTTAGCACTAGTTTCCTTCAATTCAACAATTTAGTAATTGTAGAGCTCATTTTGTTAAAGAGTTCATTGGGAGAAGTACTACTTATCAACGTACCTACCTGTTTCTGCTGTCAAGCGCAGTGATATTCGCATCGCGATGTTTCGGAATATAGGTGCCGGTGCAATTACAGGCACATGAGATTTATATCCATACATCTCAGAATAATGGCTTTATCTCACTAATATTATAAATGTGAAAGTTTAGTACAAGTTTTGGTGTCCATAGCTGGTGTAAAACAAAAATCCGCTCGGAAAACGGTACACGCGTACGAAATCGCGAGTAACAGCTAGTTATTTTCATAAATCTGATGGTGATGAATATCCTCGATAGCGCAAGAAACAATTGCACTATCAAGTTCTGTCGCAGCACGGTCGTTACGGAGTCGTCACGTCCCCGTAACAAATGTGCTTGTGGGTTCCTCCGTGCCCGAATGCAATCTACAGTCGATTGAGATGAGATCAATCTTTGTAAGACGAACGAGCGAATCAAGAATTGGAATGTCTGTGAGACGAATGAGCTGGATTTTTGATGCCCCAGTGCTGTGAGCAACATAAGTCGAATAATAATATAAGTTTTTTAAAAATATATTGTCGCAAGATGCTTATAACATTTTGCGACAACATTACACTACATTTACATTCATTTATTTACATTCAGGTCAGTATTTAGTCAAAAGCTCTCAAAACATGTTTGGAGAATGAGAATGAGAAGAGGCGTTGCATAAATAAATTATATAAACATGAAAAAAAAAGAATTACGACTAGAGAACAAATCAGTCCAAATCTGAATTCGCACATTTCAAATGTAAAAGCTACATCCTCAAAGTTTCAATTGATTTTGCTGAGGATAGCTGGTTCGTTAACTTCTTTTTAATTAAATAACGCCCAAATCGAGCCTCAGACACCAATGGTTCTCTTTTTTATCGAGCTCATTTTAATCTTTTGATGGTGGGATGAGTTTATGACAGACTAAGCTGACCTGCCCGCAATTTTTTTGCGTTTTTTCAACCTTTTTTGAAATGTAAAGATTACGCACAGAAAACTATTTTTTGTCAAAATATAACGATGTACCAAGCCTATGACACTCAGAAATAAAATGAACAGCAAAATAATTTTTAGAATCGCTGTTTTAAAAAATTAAATTATCGTCCTACAAGCAAAAACATAAAAAACCTCTTCGTAGTATTAATATAGAAATGCTGTCGAAAAGATGTTATTTTTATTATTTTGACGAGATTAAAATATATTTTAAATAAAAACCATATTGTTGTTTATACCTTTATACCTACCAAGTATTAGCTACTTCGCATTGAGACTTTTTTACTAATATTCTGTCGTATCACTAAACTTAAAGATTCAGAATTTATTTGTGTACCTCAGTAAAGTACATACAATCAATATAAAAACCAGTATACAATGATACATTTCTGTTGTTTCAGGCAATAAAGAGTTAAAACAAAAGAAGGTATACTACAATATTTTATGTATTACAAACGTTAGATAAATAGGGGCTGTAACGCTCAGCGCCCCCCCGGGTCGACCCGCAAACCCAATATTATTGCAACCCTTCAGAATTATTAATATTTCCCCAGCGTATGTACTATCGGCAAAATTTCCGCCTTACCACTTTTGAAACTGTTTCGCTTGCAAGCAGTTAGCTACCTGACCCCGCCTTTTTCTTTTGTCTTCTTATTTTGACCAACCAGAGACCTAAACATCTATTTATTTTTATGACGGCCCATTGTTTTCATAACTTTTACACCCGAAATAATTTACTTCTATTGGTATTCAAAAAATAACGGCTAGTCAGTTCACAGAAAATGCACCCTTAAGGTGGTAAGGCAGAACTTTTGCTGATGGTACATACTCGTCTTGGATATTTTTTAATAAATTATTTCTAGAATTTCAAGAACTTCGAGTAGTTGCTATTGAAAACAGTTTTGCTAACGAATATAAAAAATATTAATATTATTTGAATGCTTTAATAAGTTGCTAAAATAAAACTACGAGGTTTTATGATTTACAAGAAAATCTTTTTGTAAGCATTTTAGCAATTACGACGAAGCACGTTTCAGTTCATAAAGATTAATTTAATATCACTGAGTTAGAATTTTCTTCGACAGAAATAAAATAAGCCGAAAGTTCAGATTTACCTCGTATTTATAAAAGACAGATGAAGAAATCATTTCGCACCTCAACAACCTTAGCACAGCAGAAATCCCAACATTTCACCCCAAAATGTGGAGCCTTTACACACAACATAATCACGGAAACGCCTAACCTCTTGGACCTTCGTCCCTCGATATAAACCTGAAAATCGAGTGGCAAGAGTTGAAAAGCGTGAAAACGTACGTGAGGCTCATTCAGTGAAGGGAAATGGCCGCTATTCCGGCGGTTTTCAACTAAATTCACTAAATAATAGTCGCAAATAGACGCGTTTAGGTGAGAGATAAATTGTAGAGAAAATAAAATTGCTACTGACCTTGGTTTTTCCACGTCTTTTTGAGGCAAGTTTTGATTTCATTTTCACCATTTGAGGATTTTACCGCATTTTAAATGTTATTCTAATAGTGTTTCTCATTGCGGTAAAAGGAAATAAGGAATACTTACGGCTAATATTTAGATTGCTTGTGGTATTTTAGTCAAAACAGAAAATTAATTGCTCGGTACAAAACGTAATAAGATTCTTTACCGTTTGTACCTAATCTACGTAACACTTACTACGTCTATCGGTAGACTTATTCCAGCTGACGACGATTAAAAAAACAAAAAAGTAGCTAGATCTATCTCTAAGTGTTAGTTCTAAGTTTCATTACAAAATATTATCTCTTATTATTTTTCTTTTGTGTGACCATGGTCGCAAATAATCTCTTTGATTTGATTTTTAGATAAAGTATTTTTTTTAACTCATAAACCTAGAAAAGAACTAAATACCTAGAAAGAGCATTGACCTTATCAAAGAACCATGTTCCCCGCAAAAAAAATCCACTTGCTTCCCACGCTAAAAAACAAGTGCTCGGGCAAATACTAAAATCATAGATAGTCCACACGGGGACAGTGCACTATCGCCATATTTTATTCAAGCCTCGCCGTGTAAAAGCGTTTGCCAGATTTAAAAAGCGCGCCAAAACAAGCTTTGCAACACGGCCCGGTAGGCGCATGTTAAGCTTAGACCCTACTTGTATGTAAGCGTTTATCCTTGCGTCATCATCATCAGTCCTGCTGGAGAAAGGCCTTCATAGGTTTCCAGAAAGAATGAGTTCGTGCCTTCTCCGTCCATTGATTTCTCGCGATCCTAATAATATTGTCAGTCTGTGTAATTAAATTATGTAAGAAGTATTTACATTAATATTTGCAATAACATTTAGGCCCAATATTCAGAGTTAAGGCCCTGGGATTTAGAAAAGCAACCTAGCCAGTATTTTCCTGAAATTATATTTTGGACAGTAGTCTATCTAAAACAGGCCTAAAGAAGTTAATTTTTAATAAGAAACATCTTTTTTTGAATTTGGGTAGGAGGCATGTCTAAATATAGGGTCGAAACAACTAGTTTCACCTGCTATTTTTATTTATTTTGTATTTTTTTCAAGCATGTCGTGAGTTTTCGAGGGTTTTGTAATACATATGTGACATTCATTGTTGAGATTTGGTATTGTTGGAGTAAAATAAGCCAAATAAAAAAAATATATTACTAGTACAGTTTTATCATCTTACTTAGGATATTATCATCATCATCCTCAGCCACACTTTACCAGTTCTGGTTCTGTGTCCGATTCATTCAGTTTTTCAAATAAAAATTTGTAAATTCTAGGCAACTATTCTATTTTAGGATCTGATAGCAAATAGTAGAAATTCAGGTCTGTTCCAAAACTTTAGTAAGATTATTCCACCACAATGCAATTTTATTAAAATATCCACGTAAAATAGAAGCGAGTGAACTTCTGCAAATGTGCCAGCGCAACGCTTTCCACTTAAGCAAGTGATGGTCCTTTCAACAAGGTTATATCGATAACGAAAACGCTAAAAAACGTTGGCAATGGCGTCAGTAAAAAAAAACCAACAGTTTAGATTCTATGTTTAAAATCTAAGCTATTGATTTTTTTTTTAAACTATGAAGTAGCTACTTTATAGTTTTTTACTCGTATTCAATTTTATATAGGACAAAATTTAATATACCTATTATTACAAAAAGATTAGTACTTATAACTCAAGTAAAAAAAAACCATACGATTACGTAACCAATAATAACTAAGATATGTGTGTACTAATTATCTAAGTTTGTACATTTTAGTAAGTAACTACTTAGGTAGTAAAACTTTTGTTTTACGTTAGTTTCGATATCTACTTATCTAGAAATGGTTTAAAAACCAAAAGCTAACTTTGATTCCATTTTTCGTTGACAGGAACACACTCTCCTGTAACGAGAGCTTCGAGTTAGTATCGGGCACTATTTTGAACTTTAAGCACATTAGTTTAGAGTTCAAAAACTTACGTCAAGGAATATAGTTTAGATGCGGGAAGGTGAAAATTGTGGCCTTAAATCATAAGCTGAAGCGTAAGCGGGAACTTTGATTTTTGTGAATATTTGATATAAGTAGGTACCTTCTTGCTTTTCTCCATTTGGTAAATATATTTGCAAAAAAAAAACACGTAAGTAATTTTTTTATGAGGAAAATGACGGACCAAGCAGATGGCCCACATGATGTTAAGCTGTAAGTAAGATAGACTAGAGCTTGTTGATATTTCTAACCAAATTGATTTCAACTTCCCTTACATCTAGTCCGATTAAAGTGGATATCCGGTCTAAGTGACCGCATATAAACTAATAAAAAGGTGGTCTCTTAGACCACTAGAACAGCAAAGCTGGCGTTAAATTGTCAGGAGCACGCTCACCGTCAGATTAGTCTGACGGACGTCTTCGCCATTCCCGCGGTAAACGCTACTGGGAATATGTTTTGACGTGAAGATTCACGAGATCTAGGCTGAATATATGTTACGGGTTTTTTCTCTTGAGGGTTGAGAAAAGTCATAAGTTGAGATACGTCCGAGATATGTCATCGGGAGATATTACGTCACGTTTTAGACAAATGAGCAAATATAGGTAGGTGAAAAACTTTGCGTGCATTTTGAATAACACTGTTCACAAGCAGCACTCCTTTGTTGTTCTTGCGTAGTATCATTCAAAACAACTAGATGAACTACTGCATTTTGTCCCCGCATTTTTGAAAAAACTGTGGCCTGTTAAACTCATGATGCTGAAGCCTATCCTGTCCTTTTTTCAAAACATCTTAAGGTAACTTCGAAGTTAACTTCATTACTATAAATAGAATCAAAATGGTGGATTCTACCACAATTAAGTAGAATTTCTGTGGGTAGAATGAACGAGCATACGAGGTCTCGAAGGCTTGTAATTTCAAAATAAAAATTAAACACGTTAATACGGTATAGTTCTCTCTCAGAGGTTCCTCTAAGCCATGCAGTAGAGGTAAATTGTTAGTAAACCTTTGTTTGATCCAGGCAGGTATCCAGGCAAAGTCGGGAGATTTAGCCGTCTGGGCCGGGACAGTGACGGACTCAGGTGGGCCTGCTGGAGCCTGGGATTATGTACGTCCGGGGATGAATCGCAGAGAAGGTTGTGGACAAATGGTTTTGGTAAACATTCTTGTTCAGTCGGTCGGCCGTTCAGATGAATTTTCAAGGCAAGTGTGATATGGTGTGAGGACAAGCATAATAATAAATGAAATTATCTGGATCCTGTAGCGTTAGCAAAAGTAAAAAGTAGGTCTATTTTATTGCTACTTAATATGTGTATTATAGTACTGAGTTTGGTATTCTAGAACCATTTTAATGTTTAAGTTGAGGCTGAAGCACTTATAATATTTCTGTGATTTTTAAAAGCTTTTGTTTTTTTAACTGTAAAATTAGGATTTGTTAATATAAGAACCAGTATGAAAATCTTGAAATAGGTACCTGAACAAAAGTAGGTAGTTTAAATTTTTTTACAGAGTAAAAGTTTCTCCAACTCTATTATTATGTGAGTAATTATTGCATCACAGCAGAAGAAATTAATTACTTACCTACATCCCCGAAAATCTCATTAATTTGCTCTACGTCGATAAATCCCAATTTTTCCCGCCATTTTCCTTATCGCCTTCCCGACGAACCCCTAAACGTCTCACAAAGGGTTCGCGATACAATGAACCAAACCACAGTTTCTGCAGAACAGCTAGTTCAATTCAAGTATTTGAGATCCATGTAACGCAATATTTTGTTCTTTTGTTTTATTTCATTTTAAAACTTCTATTTTGTCTAATCTATTTATTCCAATGATGGGTAAATTTAAAACTTCTAAGTATCATGACAAAATTGTGCTTAGCTTTAAGATCAATAGCTACCAGCATTTAGTAATAACTTTTCATTTACAAAATGTACGACAAGCTCTTCCAAATGTAGCCCTATTCTGCACTTTTTTTTTTTTTTTTTTAATATAATATAGAATGTCCTTTGGCCACAATCTCACCTGATGGTAAGTGACGATGAGGCCGACGATGGAGCAGGACAGTCTAGAAGACACCTAAGCACAAGCAGGAAAAGACCCAGATTATATTTCTCAGGAAAGACAGAAGACGGCAACGCGTTCCATTCCTTGGCAGTTCGCATAATGAATGTAGATCCAAAACGTTTGGTGCGAATGGGTGGAATGTGTACTTTGAATGTGCTTTGTGATGCTGTAGGTCCTGAGTACAGCAGCGGTTCACCCCAATCTGTGACCGGATCGGGAAATTGTTAATCGACGTTGCAAATGGCGCGTAAAGATAATTAGTAGTACGAGCGACGCCGGGTGTAATGACTAGTCAGTGGCTCGCTGCAGTCGATTTACGAGTTAGATTAATGTGGTCGCCACGATGGATGGTACTTTTGTCCGGAGTTTTTGCAGTTCCATTGTTTTCAATCGACTGTCGATTGAGGGTTAACTATTGGAATTGTATTATTTCATGATTTTGATAGCAGTAGTAGCTTGTTGTACTTAAGACAACACAAATAGCTAGTTTCCAAAAGAAACAAGGTATATTTAAATACTGACGGGTAAGAGTACAAATTATCCAAAGAAATTCACAATTTTATCGCATTGAAAATACAAAGTGACTTCAACATCAACATTTTTATGAAAAATATGATTCTTTTGAATTCGCGAGAGACATCAGGTGCCGTCACATCCCAAAATTGAATTCCACATAACTTTTTGACACGCAAAGTCCCGAAAACAATAAGACATTATTTCGCAACAATTTTCATCATTCCCGCCTTTCTTGGGATTTATTTAGTTCGTAGGAACAAATCAAATTTCCTTTTACTCGCCGCCGCAAGAGGAAATTTTAGAACTATATTATTTTTATATATTTTTCGCCATTCGCGACGGCAATACGACTCTGTTTGTCTTCGGGATTCGATTTGGAATTCGTTTAAAAATACAAACTTGGGCTTGGCGAGAACCTTGGCTTGTTTCATGAAACTCTAGTAAAATAAAAACATGACACGTAAACTTAATAAAATATATAACATCGGTCTTAATATTATATTTAAAAATATTTTTATGATCAATCTTTTTAATTTCAATTGTCATAACTCACGAGGTCTAGCGCTCAGGCAAATCACTGATCCAAAGTCCAAGTGACCATAAAAAACTGACGACATATAATGAATGAAAGTATTTGAAAAACAAGAGAAAACTATCCTAAAACCCCCATAATATCATCTAGAATTCCTTCCCCATTTCCACTCCAGCTAATTTCGATCCGATAGACGGCACGTCCCACAAATAAGGTAAAAAGGAGGGGAGGTAATGCCAGGTCACAATTGCGCCTGCACCTTTCAATTGAATCATCCGAAAGATTGTCGCTTCGGAGCGGAAAAAAACTAAAAAAGTTAGGCTATTCCTCCAGCGAATCGCAGATTTCTTATATTAATGTATTCACGAATATCATCGGAACGCTTTTATATCTCGGATATATTAATTTTGATAATAGCTTTCTTTGTTGGGAGACCTTTTGTTGACTTCGCGAGTGGAGCTCGAGCCGTTTTTGTGTATTTGCGATAGAAATTTACTTTTGCTTGTTATTCTGTTGCGGGAACAAATAACAAGGCTTTTAAGTAAATTACAATTATCTCTTTACTGTGTAAATATTGAAATATTGCCGATGGAAAGGAAATAAATCTAAACGTTTTTGTATTTAGATACCTCAAATCATAAGGGACTTATTAACTACTTTATAACACTATTATTAGCGTCACAATATTGCATAAATTGCAAACACAATGGTTTCACTACATAAGAACGTTGATTATCAGTCGACTCCGTTACAGTTTGAATCACAATAGTTATTTCGATTATCAAATGCAAAATAAATAGTTTCCAGCATCATTGGAACTGCATCCGAAGCAAAAAATGTACCTATCTACCTCTCAACAGTAGTTATGACTGCGAGTTTTAATTTTCATAGAGTTGGCATAGAACATGTTTGTTTCATGTGCTGGTCAATTGACTACTAATGAAGCGTTTTGTTTATTTCAAGCCATCTCAAATGAAACCTTCGTCATGGTTGATCTAGTATTCCAAAGCACAAAAATATGCAAGTGCCACTAGAAATCTCTCATCCAAATCCTCGACTACCTAGTTTTGACCAAATTATGCAAAGACAAATAAAAGAGTAGAGTTTAGAAAAGTATTTAGCAAAAGGATCTTTATGTTTTAGCCTATAGATACCATTTTGTAAATGGATTTCCGTTTCCACATCGGCTATCTGAGAAACGACTTTGTACAAAAACACGATTGATCCTTGTCCTTTATGTATAAAATAAAAATAAGATAAAAATAGCTTGTCTTCATCTTGTTTTTTGTCTGTGGTTTGGAACTACGAGTACAATCGAGTCACTGCCAAACAACAATCGAGTCGCTGTGGCGGACGGATCGACTCAATATCTCGAGAACATCGATTACAGCGCCATTGTGCTCCTGTAATTGCTGCATTCAGATGCGGCCTGCGGTTGTTGGATCCTCTCGACTTTTTAGCTTGGAGTTCTTGTAATGTAGTGTGCAAATCTTATTGTATTATGAATGCACTAGTTTTGATGTTTGTGAGTTATACCGTCTTGGCTAGACTGATTCTGATGTAACATGGAATAGATACATGATCATGACTTGGATTACAAAATAAAAATTTAAGTAGTTGTCAAAGAATTATTCTTGCCTGGTCTTTGAGCTTGGTCATGGGAAACAGGTGCCTAGATACAAATGGTTTGTAGGTACCCGTTTCAAATTGATTCATGTGATTTTACTGAGTCGGCTGCGTATTGATATTGATTTTGAAGTTAACAAACTATTAGGACTTGGTCAAATATTTTGAAATACGTGTAATAGATTTGCCGTCTGTATTTATTATTTCGTTGAATAAAATACAGTAAAATATCAAAGTCAGTTCCGCACTCAACCTATTTTATATTCAAGAAACTGATGCGAACTTCCTAAGTAACATTCCATTCGGTAACCACAAAACCATAACCAAAATACCTCAGCTGAATGTCTGATGAGATGGAATGAGCTGAGCATCCCAAGTGGAAAGTAATTAAAAACAAGATAAATAAACACAGCGGAAACTTTGCAATTTCCGAGCAGTCAGATAATTCGGGAGTTTCTGGTCAAACTTCAAGTATGCAGGGGATACCATACCTATCAACACCGACAATTTAGGCTTATAATAATTGTTATCTAAATTTGTACGGTAAAAATCACCTGAGATTAATTTCCTGAGGGTATCGTAAAGTTATAAAAACTTTAGAACATTAGAACTTAAATTCTGAGTTTAACTTGAATATTTGACTGACTGACTGAGATGCTTGAGACGGACGGGACATAACAAATTGAAAATAATATTTTTTACAGACTTTTACTGGCAAACTTAGGTGCTAGCGGTAACAGCTAATTGTTACTTTGTCGTTTAATTAATAACGTTTTTACAAACAGCGAAGTTACTCATTTGCTTACAAACTTTTCTGAATTAAAAAACAAATAACTTTAGGAAGACATTGTCCAACGAAACGTTTTCTAACAGAATCAAGATTTCTAAGCTCTGAGATTCTGCACAAGATGGACTTAAAAATGAGTGTAGGCACTGCTTTAAACAGTAACCCCGGATTATCTGAAAGTTGTTCCACAAGCTGATGTCGGCAGTGCGTTAAATAAATTAATCCACTCAACGCCTCTGGCGGAAGAGATAAGTATTTGGAGCAAAGTCCTTCGTATTAGACCAAATTTTGTAGACGGCAAGTTAAAATTAGGAGATCAT
Source organism: Gandaritis pyraliata (assembly GCA_947859175.1). NCBI lineage: Eukaryota > Metazoa > Arthropoda > Insecta > Lepidoptera > Geometridae > Gandaritis > Gandaritis pyraliata. The sequence goes on along the minus strand of OX401866.1, from coordinate 9,635,003 downwards.
TTATTAGCAAGTTTTAGCTAAAATGAACTTGGAATGGTATTTTAATTTACAACAAAACAACATCATTTTTGAAATTTTGACATTTCCAAAAACATAAAAAAAGTTTACAATAAAAATAATATTCGATGATTTATGAAATACTTACTACATACGAATTATTTTACGTTTTAGAAAGACAAAAAAATAATATTCGAATTACATACCTTAACTGCCGTGTCTCAAACAAGTTCAATGGAAGTGCAACCCCCAGCGCTTTACAAATACTAATAAAACCACCCCTACACAACAGCGGTATACAAAGTCAAAAAGTCTGCAAAATTATGTAGATGAAATCACATGAATCACTTTAAATCGTCTGTAACTAGATGAATCTAAAACAGCTCCAGTACCAATCTTCCGCAACATAATGCTGCAAGGAACATGTAATCCTCACCTGCTTATCCAAATCCAAACTCAGCGAGTGCCAAAAGTGCTGCCAACGGATTCCCATAAAGTCTTGGAATCGATCACTACCCCCTTATCGCCCCTGTTGAGGGGAAGAGAATCGAATCGCACCTTTAGTTTTATGGAAACAAATCGACGAGATGGGTCGATGGGTCTAGTAGGAGAGTTTATGAGTCTCAAACGTTGTTTTTGTAAACTTTATACATCTACTAGCAAAAAAACATAGCTACCTAATAATACAAGTAGGTACTTACTACTGACTGTTCATTCATTCCAAAAAATAATACTATTTTTAAGTTTTTTTAGAAGTGTTGATTCATTATTATTGAGGCATTCCACTCACAGCACCAATCGTTACAGCACCTACGCTATTATGGCCTACCTGATGGTAAGCGGCTCCAAATAACAACTGTATTACTAAAAGTGCAATGTCGAGCACGTCCTCAGTAGACGTATGACATTGCACTACGTCCATAACCCTGAGACGTAAAGTTGCGAGAATTTTTTCTCACCAGCTTTGTTTCAAAGCGTCAAGATCGTCTCGCCAAAGTTTTTATCTACTAAAGTATTTCAATAAAACCTATTATTCTAGCTACATAGTTCAAGCAAAAATGCATTGAAATATCGATATCAATATTCATAAAACAAGAAGTCTCAATTTCAACGAACATTTTTCAAAATAAATTCCATTTTCGATATTAAAAGTGCATCGGTTACACCAAAAGGATTAAAACCTACACTTTACCCCCCAGGGGCACAAAAGGGGGATACAAAAGGGGTAGAATGGGAGTAGATTCTTTTGATTTAATAACTCGACACGGTTATTAAATAGCGGTTTCGCCCGCGGCTCGGTCTGCATATCTTAGGAAACTATTTGGCTTGCAAGATAATAGTTTTTGTTTGAAGAGTTATTTTCGTTATGAGATTGAAAAGAATGTTGGGGTTAAGTATTGAAGCTTTTTAACAAAATAATTTTATTATTTACTGTGAAACTGTGATGTTTTGAAAAGAAATCTGATAAATCTTTGGGTATATTTAAATTACAATAAGATTTCTTCAATGTTTTGAACCAGTTGGATCGAAAAACATATTTACACAATTATTATGATCATCACCAGCTCTACAAGGCTTAATACTTGGACATAAGAAGGGCTTCCTCATAGGGTTCCAAAAATAATTATTTTAGGCCATGTCTGATTTCTTGATTGGCCCCCAGCCAAAGACTTGAATATATTGTTGAAGCTAAGTTGAAGTCAATAAAACTTTTTCTTTTCTAAATACTATTTACAAATATCAAACTTCATAGAACTTTTCATTTTCTATTTGAATATCTTGATTTTCCTTCGCAGATTCTAAACTGGCATGTCTGACTTACAGGCGGTTCAGCAATTCACGGAACACTGAGTTTCCAAAGAATCCTTTGACGGTATTAAAAACGGTATCGATTTGGAAGATTTGCAGTTTTGCACAGAATATCAACCAGTTCCAACGTGTAGCAGTAACACTGCAAATTTAATATATTTTGCTTGTTAAAAATACACAATTTATGTTTTCCTATAGCATTTATCTGTAGCACTACGCTATGCATTTTTATACATTACCTAATTTTCATTGACTTATTATAAGACCATCATGACGTTCTTCTGCTTAGATTGCCAAAGTGTTGCCTGTTCTTGTAGGCTCTGGTCACGTGGAACTGGCATCTAAAATCATCTAGTTTTATAAGACGATCCTAAAAACCTGACCTTAGTCTCGCCAATTTATTACACATGCATTGAAGTTTTTATTTACTCATAAAACATCACTAGGAACATGCATCGTACGTGGCAAAAATGTATAGACGAATAAAATTTCGCCTATCTTTAGATTAGTTTTTATCCAATCCCAATAGCTTTTAAAGACACTGTAGTAAAGTTCAACTTCCATCGCCACCAGCATCAAGTGACGCGGACAGATAGGATTGAAAGCTGGCTTTGTTAGGCGTCGAGGACACCGGTGAATATTTACGAGATTGCTGGTTTAAAGTTTCAATCGAGACGAGGTCGTTTCAACCGTGTGTGAAAACGATGCATAGATTACAGGGATAGACGAACTCTTTCTAATAAAGGGATGAAAAGTCTTAAATGAACGTTGGGTACCTTGAAAGTAATGGAGTGGAAAAGGCAAAAAATAGACATGTACTTGTCTTATGAACTGAGCCAGCGGACAACACAATAGTTTATAAATGGCGCCCAACGTGGGACAGGATGAGAGCACTTCCATAGACTAAGAACAGTACGACCTAGTTAACAAAAACTACAAAAAAAAAAAAAACTGGTTTTTATACAAAAACTGAAACATTCAGTAGTTGTAGAAACAGGTACTCGTGGACAGTGAAGCCAATTTGTCGTCTATAGCCCTCCACTGCCAATGCTCGATCAATTAATACCGAGTTCAACCGTACGGTTTCATTCCACTTTTTGATTCAAATTAGAATCGGTATTGATACAAAAATTGATATTTTTTACCAACACTGCAGTTGTAAAGGCGCAATCACACGGTTCAATTGGAATTGCAAACATTATTTTATTTGTAAAGCTTTTGCGTAGAGATTATTAGATGACCCATATTATGAAACTAGATTTGAATATCTAGATTTTGTGAATGTAAAGATATAAGCTAATAGTCCCCGAATATTAAGCAGTTAAAAAGCAACCTATAAAAATGCATTACCTCACTGAGTAAGTCTATTGAGGAAGTGGTCTGTGAAGCAATGCACTCGTCCATCACTCAGAGACGTTTATTAGCAAAATTTTTGATTCAAAAAATGACATTAATTTTAGATTTTTTAAATAAAATTGTAGGTTTCTAGAATCATCTATTTTAAAACGCCATCTGTTCGTGTAAAATAATTTCAGCGTTTAATTAATATATCTGTCGGTAGAGTGTGCTCTCAAATTTCCGCTTATGAACATACAGAGGAGAAGATTGTATATTTCATAATATCGTATACACACGGGCAAAGTATTAGAAAAACTACGTAGAGAGAAAACTCATTGTCGTTTAGTTATCATTTTAGGCCTCAAAGCTTTGGCCAATAATTTTTAACATTTGCCGTAAATTAATCAATGAAATGAGAGTCCAGTGTTCACCCAGCCAAAAAGTGACTGTGCAGAACTTAGTAGATCGGTTAGAAATAACCAAGCCATGACCGCTTGACTAAATGAAACAGGATACTGGAGAGTGTAAGAGAGACAAAAAAGGTAAAGCATGGATGGTAGCACAAAATGACGGTTCTCTACGTGTGCTACGAAAGTCCTATGAGAGTGCTACGTGACTGCTACGGACTACGAGCACACTTCGAAACTACTCATTGTTTCATCCACAGAATGCAAAGACCAATACGAGGTTTTAGGGACAGATGTGAAAGGGACGGGTATAGGACGGTTGTAAGACATTTTTCAGTGGGTGTATTTAAGAATCCGTGTGTATAATGGTTAGGTCGGAGAGGGGGCTCATTTCCTGCGGGAGGCCACAGGACGTCACTGAGACGAGTTTTTGCTATATTTTGGAAGTTAATTTTGATGAAATAAAAAATGTTGGCTAAGATATATGGTATAAAATTAAATAATATCGAACATGATACTTTCGGAAGGGATTAAATTCAATATTACTTATTGTTTTTTTTTCCTTTCGCTTTCAAAGTTCTAATTTCAATGTTTTACATAATCATAGGAAAATTTATTGTAACAATAAAATACACTCATATATAGCGAATATTAAGCTAAAAACCAGAGGATTAATTCTCTGAATAAAACCTAGTACAAATATAATTGGGATGTCATTTCAGTTAAAAGGCATGTTTTTTGACTTTCATGACATTTCAAAATAGCCCCGATGACATTCCAAAAGATTTTACTAAAAGAATTACCCTCCTACTTCATAACTTGAAGCCTGTTTAACAGGACCAGCGTACGCACTTGTTGCGTCTCATAAAACGTGTCTTGTTATCCATCCTCCGAAAGATAATTTTGATGGAAATTAAAAGAATACAACAGACTTTCCAAGAGTTTATTTTCTTTGAAAATCGTTCGAGTAACTTCGCAAAAGGTGCATGGGATGGTAATAATTACTTTTTAATGAGAATTAACATGTTTCAGCTCACTTTTTTAAGGATCTAAAAGTAAAAAAAAATAATTAATCTAAGACGAATTTATTTTAGGAACGCTTAGAGTCGGGGGATGGAGCTTGATAGATCTTGGTGAATTGAATTAAGTACTATTATCAACCATTATTATTTTCAATATACCTACCTAGCTACCTAAATACTAAAGTATCACTTTGCATCTAAAATTAACATAACTCGGGTTTATTTTGTAGAATATTGCAGTTTATTTTTTTTTACTTTTTGTTCAAGAAAACAATGAAATTAGAATTTGGTACTAATTCAATCAACCATTGAAAACTTTTGTAAAACACCAAAATCCACACACTCAACCCGCGCGTTGGTCGCCAATTACTCGGCAATTACAGCGCGATGGAAAACAAACAGCGCGTCACACATCGCTGGCTCGCAATGGGCGGCGGCCGTACGGCGTGAATTCACGCGTCGATGGTTATGCGGGTGCATTGTGACTTTTTAATGAGAGGCTGAATTTGAAATTGCGGGTTTTATAACCGTAGTAATGAGCAATAAATATAATCAGTTTAAAATAAAACCAATGATTATTATTACTTTTAGTAACGTACTAACTTAGTAGGTATGGAAAACGAAGAGTAAGACAGCCATACCATCGTAATTTTCTTCTTATTCTATTAATTTTACCATGATTAAATACAAACACTCATTTAGATCAATTTCGTACCACTACCAGCATACCACTAGTCACCAATTCACCATTATAACTGCCATCAAAGTACAAAATCAAAGCTTAACCCCCTGGCTGCAGTTTCCAAACTGACATTAACCCCCCGTCCTCGTATGAAGTGTTTAAGTTTGTCCAATACCGTTAGAGATCGTTATTTCAGCCAGGTCAAGAGGAGCTCAAACACGGAGAGGGAGTAATGAGCCTATTGCTCTGTTTGTGCTGATTTTCGTCTATTTATAACTGGAATTTACTACTCATTATGTAAGGAAAGTTTTTTGGTTGTTTCTGGCCCACGTGACGTTGACTGTTACCTCTGCAGATTACTCTATACCCTTCTCGAACCACATCTTTGCAGCAGAAGAAGGTTCTCTACGATGGAAAAGGTCCAGACAAGTTCGAGTTTTGGAACTCACCACTGAAGGTTCATTGTTAGATCGGATAGCGTGATACGTCAATGATCCGTGCGTATTTCTGCCACATAGCAGTGATGCTCGCATTACTTGTTCCAGTATAAAGGTGCCGGTGCAATTACAGGCACATAAGACTTAATACTTTTATGTCTCAGTGACTATTCCATCTCATGACTGTGCTCTCAGTCAGTTTTGAAAATGCTTTCGACTTGTCAAAAAAAAGGATGGATAAATTATAGACGAATATGATGCCTAGGTCGTCTATGCTTATTTAAAAGTAGTATACAAAATGGACTAAGATTAGTTGAACTTTTGGCAGGTATCATCTCAAGTGTTAAAAACTTGAGAAACATAGAGTATTCCTCAACTCGTGCACCAAATCATATTACGCAGAGACGCGGCAAGTATTGGAAAAGGTTTGAATATCGCAGGCAACTTGCACTGGAGTGTACACGCCCTGCTTGTTAGGGGTGTCACCGTCACATGTGTAAGAGAAATTTTATATTCAAATTTTCTGTTTATTGAAACTCAAGTAAACAAAACCCAGATAATTAAAATAACAAAATACTTTGGCTGTCTTTTTAGCTTAGTTGACATTAACATTTAGGGCGGCTTGCACCAGAATCACTAAACGTATTTAACAGCAAAATTGATTTAAATCTGACGTATTTGTATGACTTGACAACTTGCTAAATACTATTTAAGAGTTAAACGCGTTTAGCGATTCTGGTGCAAGCCGCCCCTAGAAAAAGCTATTTCCACTAAAATACTTGTTTTTGTAGAATGCAAACTTTGCTAGGAAAGTAGTTTTCCTAAACTTGATCGTGAATAAGTGATATTATTTAGTTAAAAACAAAATTTCAAATTGGTTCTTGTTGTTATCAAATAAATGATTGGCTTTGATTTTAACCCATTTTAAATTCCCCAGTTGCCACAAAGGACATCAATTTGAGACATATTATATTAATTTCTCAGAATATTGAACCTCTCATTGAAATCACGACGAAAAAAGTTTCAAATATTTCACGAGAATGCGTAAATTCTCTTTGGCATCGAAATGGCACACCTGAAAGGATTTCACCAACAAACGGCAACCCTGAATACTAATCGCGCTCGCTATTGATGTGCTGAATTTTTGAAATACACACACACATGCCTCCTCCATGCACACATAGACACACTCGAAAAGCTGCGTCACTTATATCTAGACTACAGAGGTTTGTGTAGGTATACAAATAAGTTTCTATTGTGTTTCAGACGATTCCATTATAGAAATTACCTGTAGTTTCTATCATAATTATTTATTGTTTGTGAGTTTAGGTACCAGCCCCCGTATGCCAATCTTTTGCTGTCAAGTTATATTTCACTGCCCAGTGTAATTTCTTCAGGTCACGTGGTACAATATTGTACCACGTGATCATTCTTTTTAGACACTTGACAGCAAAATATGCGCGAAAACACATCAAATGACGTCCTAATGCCACTATTTAGTCACAGAATAATTATGAGTTAGTATGAACTGACCATGATTTAAAACTTTGCAGTTCAACTTTGATTGGCATACCCCTGCAGAGATATGAATTACTAAAGAACACTAAATTCTGCTCTTTGGGCATACAAACACATCTGACAAAGGTTACCAAATCCGCTAAGAGCTACATTTGGAGTTATTAGTTTACTCAGACATAGTTAACAACAAATAGAAAAAAGCAAAAAGGCGAGTACCTACGTAAAGTTATTTTACAAACAGCATCACCTACCATCACTTCAGTAGTTGAGTTTGTGGAACACAATGAACCAGCTGTTCTATCTCTGGCTGTGTTGCAAATTCGGCCGGACTTAACGCCCATCGAGCACACACGGCTCAGGGTACGGAAGCCAGGATAGGCTTAGGCTCGCGAGCTTTGCGATGCTCTATGTCAGTCTGCAGGTACCAGGGACTCAGGATTGTAGGGAGCATCTCGATATTGTACTAGGTATAGTTGCAACTCTTAGAAAACTGAGCAAAACACTAGCCAAGTAGCCTAGCATAATGAATTTGGGATGTTATCTGATGGTGACTGTAATACGATTTTACAGTTTTACGACTTTTATGTAGTTCAGTGTTACCAACCAATTTCTAGTAAATTTTACCCAAATTTTGAAAGTTTATGTATCAAACATGAAAAACGCCTTGATTCGAACCCACGTCACAACTTCTGATACCCTGATGTACAAGAATTTACTAAATTTAGGCATAAAAATACCCAACCGGCGGATATTCAAAGATAGTTTAAAAAATCTATGGTCACAAGAATCAGAAAACTTCAAAAAAAAAACACTCCATTCTAAATCCTTTTTCACAAACAAACAGGGATTTAGTGTTAAGAACTAATAAGCCCACTATAAGTAATTCCCTGTATCCCACTTATTTCAATCCCTAAGAAAGTTTATCTGTACGCGCTAAGGGGATTTGCAAAGTTCCCTCGCAGGCTAGTCAGGGTCGTGGTAATGCCCCAAGGGTCGCAAGGATGTAAGATTGTACCATTTTGTTTATTAATTGACCTTATTTGAAGTTTTAGAAATGATAAAAGGTTAGGGAAGTTTAGAACAATTTTGGGGTAGTAATTTAATTATGATTTTCTTGGGAGTTCGCTGAAGTGACTTTAATAGGCCTCAGAAGGGTTTTGGAACGTGAATTTTGGGAGGTAAGTTCTGCATTAATTTATAATCACTATCCTATTTATGTACCTAATCACTAAATTCAAGTTAATGTTCAGCTAATTTAATTTAGTTTTAATCGATCTTGTTCTACGAATCTTATGTAAAATTATTTCATAAAAAAACATTTACTTACCAAAAATGATTGTATTTATGATAAATGAAAGTGGTAGTTAGAGAAGGTGAGATGCTTGATAAAAAATACCAGTAATGTAATAGGAAATTCTTTTACAATAAATAATTTGATTACTGAGATTTTGACATAGTGAAAAAAAGTCCACGCAGAGAAAACCAAAATTTTAAATATTCTTCTGTAAAATACACAGACTATAAATTCAGAATTCACCATTCAACCGCCATTTTAAAAAAAACTTGAAAGGAGCCGTAAATGTTCGCGTCGGACGCAGAAGAGTAGGTATAATCATTAAAATCTCATCATCTGCAACAGATATCGCCCTCGGGCCGAACTAGCGAGGAATCAGTGGAAAATTCTGCCTTGAGTTACTATTGAAACTCGATTACGGCATCAAAAGCTGATCTAGTACCTCAATTTTTCAATCAGTTGCCATTTTCTATGCAATGATATTTTTAGGTAAGTACCTACAGGTAATTTCTTAAGTAGGTACTTATTATGAAATAGCTCCTTGAAAAATGTTACTTCTTTCTTGCATAGTTTATTTGTTTACTTACTTACATTTAACCACCATAAATCAACTTTGTACCCATTGCTACATAAACTGCAATCATGTAAATCTACACAAGATGTGCTCGTACCTAAAATCGGTCTTATCAATCATTTAAGCAACTTAAAAGCTCGATATTATTATGCTTTGTATACGTAAGTAGGTACAAATTTACTTATTGCAATAAGCCTACCTACCTAGCTCAATTTGTAAGAAAAGAAAACAATAATTATGTTCGAGTTCCAATAGTAGGGCCCCCAAAAACCAAGTCTTGGTAATCACCCCGGTTCACGACAAATACGAAATTTATTCAAATCAGTATCAATTTATTTCGGCTAAATGACGATGCTTCGCAATAATGTAGGTATTTTGTTCCAAGTTACTTTTCTTTTGAACTTCTCGGTTGGTTCTTTTTCAATTTTTCAGATGATAAAATTTGGAAATTCGTCTGACTGTAGGTACCTACTTAATTCACGTTTATTATTATGCCTTATAGATTCGTATTTACTCAGATCTTTATGTAACTACTTACCTAAGTAAGTACATAATATTTAATTTTATGATGGGAGAGTGAAACAATTCTTGTGAATACCTAGTTCTAGTCCTAGCTCAGTTGCACTGAAATTGTTTATATAAGTGGTTTAGACATTAACGTTTTTAAACCGCTTTGAATAAACTCATACATAATTGGTGTTTGTACTAGACATAAGACTACTGGAATAAGAATATAATGTTGTTTCTGTGCACAACACTGTTGGTGATCCTATTAATAAATAAATAAATACCTACATACCCTAAATAATGGTATTACAGTTACTTGCAGAGCTATCTATTGCCGGGTTCATAAAATAACTTCTATTCTTTAGGTTCTGGCTTTGTGGCCTACAGGCATGCTCACTCAACTTTATCTTCATTCAGAGCCATCTATTGCAGGGTTGGTACAACACTCTTTCTGACTTGGTTTGGATTTTGCACAACGTATTTTCACTTACCGTGTTGCCAAGCTTCCAAACCCAGAACTGCAGCAACACAACTGAGGACGCTTGGAGATGAACATAGTTCAAAACATGACTGCTAGATGGCGCTGTTTACAATCATTCTCTTGGTTTCACATAGCGACACCTAGTTGAATCGGTTAGAACTTTAAACAGTATAACGCCATCCAGTGAGCTTTTTCAGGAATCAAAAATGAGGATGTTGCACCCCCGGTGTTAGGAAGTTCATATTATTATTAACAGATGGCGCTGAAAAAGTTGCAGTCGTTGAAGATGGCGCCAGCAGTAGTGAGCATTTAGTAAAAATCTGTAGAAATATATGAAAGTAAATCCAAGTACTTACCTAATATTAATTTCTTCCAATTCATTTAAAAGTTAACTTAATGTTGTTAACTTATTTTAGGACTGTGGAGTGTGGAAAGTTGTCTCTTTACTTATGAATGGTAGTTTATAAGTATGTACCTCTACTTACCTATTTTATTACAGTAAAAACCTAGTTACAGGAAGAAGGTGCAAAACAATTATGCAAATTCTTTTTTTCCTCGTTGATCTTTTTCTGTTAAGTCAAAACATCATAAAATACCCACTTTGCATGAAAACGAAAAACCTAACAAGTTCCCATCAACAAAACTAGGGGAACCACTTAGAGCTGGAACTCTTCCACAGCCCATTGCGTCAACTACTCGCAACTTGTATCGACAACACGCTGAGGCACATAATGAGCCGTCTGAGTGCAATGCCTTGCAATCAACGCAGTACCTAGATATGAAACTAAATTTTCTATAGCAACTCCATTTTGGATTCTTCGTTTTACTGGCACCTGGACTGTTTCATCTTTTAAAACGAGATCTCTATGATGTTAAAGTACCTATCAATCTAGTTCCTACATTACAAGCTTTGCTTTGTTTGGGACTACAGTGCGTTGCTGTGTGAAATGTCTATGAATATTTACTGAAGTCTATATGAATTAATCCTAGAGCCCTTATTTGTTATTTAACACCCTGCGTTCGTTTATACGCATGACAGAACTACTTGGCCCCAGTAGTACCATAAGAAAATATTATTTTTCGTGATACTGTATGGTTCTAAATGATTCTTGTGATGTTACTGAATAAACCATACTTAGTCGATTTTGACTTTTATAGTTTTACGGGTAAACCAGCTTCGCCCGCGATATGTTCGTAGTTTCAGATCTATGTCCCATTACTTTCTGTAGATTCCTTCGCAACGCAACTGCAATCTAACAAAGTACGAGTAGGTACTTCCCCGGTAATTTTGAAGCGTTGTTGCGTTGTGCGAGTTTTATAAAAATGGAACGATGTAATTGTTTGAGCGGTTAAGCTGTTACTTTGAGTACCTATATGAATATATTACATAGTATGATTTATTTTCATATCTGGATTAGGGACATGTTATTGTATTTTGTACAATTATTGGTATTGTCGTAATTTTCTGCGTAGGTAGATAAAAAAAATACTTCTAAAAAAGGCACAATGAACTAATCCAACCATCTTCAACGTTCGCATACCTCGAGAGCGCAGCGTAAAGTTACCTATATCTTTTGACCCCTATATGCCTGCATAAAATCGCTGTTTGTGGGCCGATGACCTAATGAATGAGTTTTAGTAGCTTTACCTTTGATGGGTTAGGTTCTATCGTCTGGGTTTTAAAATGACTGTGTGAGCAAAACCTGAGGTACCTAACCTATATTCTGAGAGTGGGCTGTTTTACCATCTTTGAGTACCTGACGTTATCTGTCAAATAACATATTTCTTTAACTATCTTTGTTTTTGACAAGTCTAAAGTAGAGACAGAAATATTTATAACTGGCAGTTAGAGTGATCATGAGATGGTGACTTTAGACATTTATTATAACTTAGAAATAATGGTTCTAAATAGCGTGTGAGTACTCTATGGTGCGGGCGGCCGCTAAGCCCCACCGTCACAGATCGATTGTGAAAAAGTTTTATTTATCAGCGTCTGCTTACAGGAACTAGGGACGGTGTAAATGTTGTCGTAATTTCAGGAAACAGTTTATTAGTATTTTAATAGTATAATCATAGTATTTACTAGCGTATTGTCATACATTAACATTGAAGTATTATAACTAGAAGCAGTTCCGAAATACAAAAAATCAAATTTTGAAGAAACAAAACTTTGAAATAAAGCTCTAATCGTTTTGCAAAAAAAAAGTTATCTTGCATAGAACTGTACAACTTAGGTATATTTGTCTTTTGAATTATTTAGACAGGGGTGACAGACAATACTTAAAAAAAAATGTCCGATCTGCCCCCTGTTTGTAATAGTGGGACAGATCGGACTTGTTTTAAAAGTTGCTCCTTTGTGAAGTTGTGCAAATAAAATTCTAAAAAAACATTATCGATATTTATCGGTATTCTATTTTTAATTATGTTTATTGTCTCGTGCGTTTTATGTTGTGTTTTGTTATTTTAGTTTGCCTACTTATGCTTTCCTTTTTCCATTCTCGTGTTGCAAATAAATATTTTTTCTATTTCTATTATCATCGATACAAAAATCTCGAACGTTCTATATCTCTATTGATCTATCGGCACATCCCTACGCCCTCGAGAGTTCGCACCAAATTGAACCGCCGCCGCGCCGCTGCCGTTTGATTCTCTTTCTTTCGGAATTTTTATTTTGGACAGACAGACAGTTTCATTAGACTCTTATTGTTTGGCACTCAGGGTACCGGCGCACCATCGATGTAAGAATTAAGACAAGATTTAGGAAACACACTGATTTCTTAGCCCCAAGCCGACATTTAAAAACTATGTGGCTCAACCCCTCTTTCCTCCAATTTGAAACTTAATTTGAAATTGAAGGCTAATTTAATTACTGCTTAATATTTCCATTAGATATAGAAATGCTCGTAAATGAAAAAAAAAATGCTTTCTTCTAATATTATAAATGTCAAAGTTTTGATATTTGGATGTTTAGGTGTTTGTGTTTCTAACACGCTGTTACTACTGGTCCGATTTAGATGAAACTTGGAATACTTAATAGATCGCAGTCTGGATTAACACATAGACTACTTTTTATCTCGGAAAATCAATACGATAAAACGGGACGCGAACGAAGTCACGGGCAGCAACTAATAATGCAATAAATCTGAAGTAAATATTCAATTCATGGCTACCTATTCCATCTGAGTTTCCTCGTCTTGAAATTTTGTCATCAGAATTGGTGACCTTCATACCCAAGGATCATCACAGTAGGCCACTTAGTTCATAAACTAACTCAAAAAATTATATCTAAAAGTATTTTTTTTTATTTACATCCAATTTACTTACAACTTACTTCATTTTTTCCATTCATCGCATTTCCAGTTTCTGTATTCCTTCGTATGCACGATCAGATCGACCTCTCGGGAATACGGACCGAAGGGTTATGATGAAGAGCTTTTCATGAAATTCATTTCGAATTTTCGCGAAACTTGATGAACTGACGGATTTTTTGTTTACTCACTTTTGGCCGTGATTGAAGTAAAGGGCTTGTTTTGTTCTTACCTGGAAAAGAGATGGGGAACTTTAGTTATTTTTACTGTGATGAAAAATCATGAAACTGGTGAAATGCAACTAGAGTCGTACACTGTGGCTATAATTAATATCTATTAATTTATTTTAATTGATTAGTTGGCCTGCGCCTGTATATAACACGGATCAATGAAATACTAAAAAGTAACCCGTTTTCAACGCTTATTTCAAAAATTCATGCTAAGTATTTTTGTTCAAAATTTCATCCCATCGGCTCAGCAGCCGTAACATACAGACAGGCATAAAATAAGCATGAATTGCGTATAACAAATTAGTCATGATAATATTATTTCGATTTCACACCCAAGTTATAGGCAAAGGGTAGTTTGATACTACCCAATCCCTCTGGGACCATTATACGGGACATTCGAGTCGCTATGGGCCATCTACTTGGGATCGAACTACTGAAATAGGTCACATCATAACTTGAAACTCGTATAATCAACTCATTGCATATTAAAGTTTATTGTTGAAATATCAAGAAGTTTTAGTTATACTTAGATAGTAGGTATAATAATATAGATAACTAAAAAGCCTAGGTAATAAAGACACTTCCCAAAAACTTTAGGGATTTTTTTATCGAATAAATAGTGTGAATGCGAAAAGAATATCAGAGTTCACACGATATATAGGTAGGTATGTACACAGAACAGAAATTTCTCTGTTCTGTGGGTATGTACATACAATTAATGAACACTAAATACGTTATATCTTAAGGCTATACGCGCACTTGGCTGCCAAACAAATCACCAGAAAACACAGTCGGTTGTAAATTTATTATAATTATCACACCACATTTTTTGAATCCACGAAAAATGTATAAAAGAAATTGACAAAGTAAAAGTTTTATTGGAAAATCATGTTACAAAGCCGCGAAAAATTGAAGTATTTGTGAAGAAAGTTGTGAATAACTTTTTAAAAGATTATGGTAATAATTTGTCCTGTCCCTAAATATGCCCAAATTGTTTACGTAAAAGGACAATCGTCTTTTTGCCGCAAACAATATTAATTAAAAATTCTTCAAAGCTTCAATTATAAGTATCTTTTGTTCACACTTTGGAAATTCAGCTTTTTTTATACTTAAGTAAAAACAAAAGACACAAAGGAGTTAGAAAATAAAACTAGTAGACCTTGGATATTTACCACTAAACCACTCAACCAATGTAAAAGCAACACTAGTAGTCAGTCATCCAAATGATAGCCACGTTGAAAATGGGTCTATTTTAATTTTTAACTGACTTCAAAATAGGAGACGGTTCTCAATTCAGTTGTATGTTTTTTGTACTAAATACTATTTCAAATTATTCTCTTGACACTGGCAAAATTTTTCTGTCGCGAAATATATAAGAAAGGAAGAAGAAATAAATCTGAGTAATTTTTTTTCATCGAGCAAACCCAAAGATTATTTTGTTTGCAAAAAAAAATGTAGACGGTGTATAATTCCATATTTACGTCATCGTTTTACACTAGGATGTACCCCAGTACATAAATAAATAGGCGAGTATAAATCAGGACGCCGCCGCGGGTGTTGGAACTGGGCCAGGAGCGCCATAAATTGTACTATTTTCCGGTGGAGAGTTTTATTCAAAACTTCCTCCCTTCGTCAAAGTCAGCCTGGTAAATATAAAAAGTTTTTCTGTGACACTGGGTAAGAAAACAGCTGGTTTGCTTTAAAAACTAAACTAGTGGGGTAAGAAAGAAAACATTGAATGTAATCAAACGTCACGGATCATAGAAAAACGGAACGGACGGACACGGATCACGTATGCTGAGTCAGGGACCTAATTAACCTATAATTATTGTTTAAGTTTTTTTATTGTAGTTTAAGGTTTAAGTCTGGGTTAATAAATTCATTTTCTTTCTTTCTTTATTTCTTTTTTTCAAAAAAAAACTACATTCAGTCAAAATATTCAGTGATGGAGATCAAACCCACAACCTGCAACGTAGATAGAGCTTTTTTTGGTATATTCCAGCAATCCCCTCTGAAAAATCCCCACCAGTGGGAGTTTCAGGTTTAATTAAGAAATCAGAGGAATGTAAAATTTTAATCATTTCTACCTACAATTTTATAGTGGTTATTGAAGAAAAATACAAATTGGACCAGTCAGGCTCACTCTGATTAATCATTAACCTTCTTTTCTTCAGGATTTTTGAACTTGTACCCTGACCGTCTATTGAGTAAACAGTAAGCTTTAAACAGTTGTAAGTTAACCAGCTGATTATTCTAAGCTGTTCTAAGCAAAGCAAGCGCGGTGTGAATTGATTTCGCTTCTCCTTCTTGCTTCGGTGCGTGTCATTGTCACTCTACGCGGCGTGTTTTGGCGCGAAATTATGGTGATTGTAGGATAAGACGATCTAAAGATAGATAATGCAGAGTTGCACTGGTTGGACTTTAAATTGAGAATATCTTCGTTGAACTATCGAACAATTCTAGAGAGCCTAGCGTTTCATAAATTCTGATCAGCAGTGAATTGGTTTATATTGTTGATTCTCTCCAATAGTTAATTTACACACTCATAAGTAGGTACAGTGGTTAGGGAGCGGTGTTACACTGCGCTGGTAGCGTTGTAACACTTTTTTTATACTAAATGATGGAACAAGCAAATGATGGATTGGGGATTTCTGGAATATACCAACTAAATGATTAACATCGGGCGGGCCATCACCCACTTGATGTTAAAAAGTGATAAAAAAATATTGATAAAAAGCGTGCTTATAACAAAATACGTCATAGTAAATAAAGTCGCCAGTTTCTAAAAAAATTCTTGTTACTCCTTACAGATGAAATACAATCTCTTACCAGTAGAACAACAAATAACCCGACAAGAAAAACATATTCCGGAAATGGCGTGTCAAAAACCCGACACCTGACATCTACCCTCCAATCTTCAAGTGTAAGGGGTAGAAATGATAGCACGTCATTCTTGATGAGATGAATTATAAACGCTACCCCTGTAAGGGGTGTAATGAGTTTACTATCTTTGCGGTGGTGACGAGGGTAGGCAGCGGGTCAATTGATTTTAAGGCATGTTTAAATATGCTTAAAAAGGACATGACATGTGTGGTCAGCCGATTAGTCAATTTGATTTTAAATTAATTATTTAGAACCTAGACAGTAGACTTTTTTCATAATAAACATATTTTTTTATGTATTTGCAAAGAAAATTACGACTAGTATAGTTTTTTTATATAATATAGAATGTTCTTTGGCCACAATATATTCACAGTAAGTTAATATATTTTTTAAAAGAGTGCCTCTTATTGTTGATTTCTGAAAGTAAAGTCGAACAAAGTGATTACTTGACACTAGACTTATGATACTTGTCGACTTGTAACTTAACAGTAAAATTAAAACAAAAAGAAAAATAAATAATAGAACAACCACTAGAAAAAAAAGTATTTTTTTGTAATTTGATATATTTTATACGATTAGTAATGATCATTAAAACATGAGTAGAGGTTTTCATTTAATTTACAACTAAAAATTATTTACGAAAAATAATATATACCTATTTAAAAATAATGTCGTTAATACGTCCCCACCTAACACTAGATGATACTATTTTATGATGACAAAATATCTACTATAAACATACATATTTTATGTTAGTTTATGTATATACACTACACAAACTAAGAGCACACAAAATATCTGCTATATTATTTTCAGCTAACACTAGATATTTTCATGAATACAACCGGTACAAACTTCATTTGTAACTTAAACCAAGCAACAGAAACCTTATAACATCCGCACACAATATGAAGTATCTTCAAAGTTAACCCCTTTCATTAGACGGGTCTGACAGACCGCGCTAATAAAGCGCTGGGAGACCGCACTTGACGGACGTGCCTGCTAACGTGTTGTGGCAACTTTACAACTACTTAGTACCGACAACCTATTACTGCTGAAAACCCTATTAAATTATCCTAGATTTATAACCTAGTTGTATCCTATAGTTTTAATAAAACTAGAAGGTATTTGAGTGCTTTGATGTCCAATTGTTACTATTTGGCTACAAAAAAAGGGTGAAGCTGTGGACAAAAGCTAGCGCTACATTAGCTACTTAAGGACGTAAAGAAATGTTCTAGAGAGACTGTTGTTAACCATTTCTATATCACAAATAAAACACAAAGCTCAGGATACATAAAAGCAAGTTGACTTGTCACATTTACATGAGAATACCAACCGCGGATGCTAGATAGGGTGTGAAAAAATTATTCTCGAAAACTTAACGATAGCGTTAACAAAGCTCAAATCGATTAATCGATTATTCCTATAAAACTTAAGAATTGATACTCACAGGTGCACGTATCTCGGGAGTGCTCCAGATTAAAGGTACATGCACTAAAGAGAATGTACATTTCTTAGGTTTATTCCAGAAATCCCCACCAGGAAATTTCCACCAGTGGGGATTTCAGTTTTTTTTTCAGAAATCCCCACCCTCGACGTCATAGCATGCTACGGTATAGCAGTAGGGAATTCGGGGATTTCTGGATTTTTTTCCAAGAAATCCCCACTAAGTATGTGATCCCTATTAGAACATTTTATACTTATCTTTATTTAAGTTAAATTTAGTTCTTCCATCCAATAATAATTATAAACAAATTAATATTTCATAGACATTTCACAAGACGCCCTCTATTTCCTTTGATTGATGATAGACTATTTAGGTATAATAATTAACTTGTAACGTATTCAAATGTATTTGTTCAACTTTAAGTATGATCATTTGAACGTATGTAACCGCCATTACATCTGGAAGTGATGTGGTTATGTTTTTTGTGTGGAATTTTCAAGAGTAATTTTTTCACAACCTGTATGTTCTGCCGTTGTGCCGTGTACTGAACTACACGCCAATAAAACGTAGTCATACGTGATCGTGCCAGTATCGAACACTTTCTTCCGTATTGTATACTGGGGGGTACTCTGAAACTGCTGATTTTGTGCTATAAATATCCATCTACGTCACTTTTTTAAATTATTACCATTCATTAAATAAAATAAATATATAAATATTCATGGACTTTACACACAACGCCCTCTAGTCCCAAACTAAGCAAAGCTTGTAATATGGGAACTAGATGGCTGATAGAATACTTAAATACTTTTTTTTTTGTAAATACATACTTATAATACATAGTAACACCCAGACATAGAACAAACATCTATATTTTCCACGCACAAATGTTTGTTCTCAGTGTTTTTGGTTTGTTTTGTTTTTGTTTCATTGTTTTATAGTCATTGATTAATGATTATAAAGGTGGGAAATACTTCATCAACCAGTTATACTTTTTGATTTGATTGACGTATTACATACGTATCAAAACTTTTTAATTTCTTTTTTGGTGCTCACTCCTTACTCATATTTTCTTAATTATTTACAGTCGATCGATATTCTCTTCGATCTAAGTATCAAATTAATTTACTATTTTGTAGACTAATCAAGCTAGTCAATAATAATATCAAAGAAATGAGCAGAAAATAACAGTTATTTTACAGCTCGCATGCAAAACTGTCTTGCCATCACAAAGCCATAAAAAACATAGGTAGTTGACAGAACCTACAGTAGACAAAAAGTGTCAAAATCCCCATAATGGGGGAAACTCAAAGGGGATTTTGAGACTAACCCATTTTCACAGTAGCCCCTGGAAGTTAGGAACAGTCCATAAATGGACTGGTTCCATTTACATGCTGGGTGGAAGTTGTACTGCATGAGCTCGCGTGACGTCACAATACCTTTGAGACCGCGGGGTATTGGCGTTCCGATTTTTAATCTAATCTAAGGTGTTTAGAATAATATAATAAAGAATTTTTTTACTGATCTGTGGAATACCAATCTAACTGTCAAACTAAGTTATTTCAAGATACAAATGATATTTCAAACTTAAAACGAAGTCACGTATAATATTAGGAAAATGTGAGGATTTTGCGTAATTCGTTTGCGGGTGAAAAAATACTGAATTTAGAATCTCATTTGGTAAATTGGATCGGCCTTTTTGGCGGATTAGAACTCATTTGAAAACAATCGCGAATTGAATGAGACAATGGAATAACATGGTCGGGAATGTAATGAGGATCATGAAATAAAATAAATAAATCTTGCCATAATAATAATTTGAAACACCAAAACACGCGAGAGATAATGCTGATGTAGGTACCCATATAATTATCATGATTGGAAATTATTGACTTTTCTGATTGTCATTTGGATTGAATACCTACCTAAAGTCGTGACTAATTCTTATGTATGACTTAATGTACAATAAAAATATTTTGGCAAAGTCGTCAAGTTTTATTTTAATAACACTTTTATTGAACAAATTCTTCAGAGACTTTATCATAGACCACCAGACAGACGTAAGCCAGTAGGCGCCAGTGAGACGAGACTAGCAGTGTCACAGCGGGTACCCATGTTCTTTTAGTGCTTTTCATTGTCTTGGGTTAAGCATTACATTTTTCAAAATATGTTAATGTGATAGAACTTCGCCGCAATGTTGAGTGATACCATTTTTCTGGTAAAGTACTTTCTTACTGAGACTCGTACAAAATCTTTTAAAATAAGCAATAGTAAAAGCTACCTATTTCGTATCTAAAAATGGTTTGGAAACTACAATGTTCTTGGTGATTGCATTGTGAGTGTTCATGACCCCATGAGACTAGGTTGTTGACTCGCATACCATCAATTTAGCGTAATATCAGTTTGCGTTCAAAATTATCAAAACTGGCGCCCAACATGGGGCAAGATAATCTGAAGCTTTTACTATTAAACTTTATAAACGCGCGGTTGTATGCCGATACGTCAATACTATGCTACCTAATACTTCTAATCTGAAGCAAAAAAAGTTAAAATTTGCTTGCAAGTCAAGATTGGCGCCCAACATGGGGCATGCAATTTCTCAGTCTTTTATTAAAACCGTTTCAGCAAACGGTATAAAGTTGAAGCATAAAGTTTGATTTCATTTTATAACTCTATGCATATTCTTTGTATGCGCGTCACGTAGATACGTACTTGTTGAAATGGTCGCGCTCGCTGTCATCGAATAAAATTTTTAATAAGAATATCGAATTGAATGTTCAGAATAGGTACTTCTCAATTGATATGATATTTTAAATTCATTTTTTTTTATTATTTGGACCGGTTTAGTGGAGTTAATTTCAACTATGGACTATTTAGAGAAGTTTTTAAGTTTAAAAGCTATTGCATTTTCTTTTTTGAATAGGTACAGGTCAACGAATTATAAATAAGATTGAAGTCGATAGAAAACATTATACCAAACGATTCCTTTCAACTTATCCAAACTGCATCTTCCAATGCCATTCGTAAAACGTCCGCAAAGTACTTCCATACATCAAAACACCCAACAGACCGCGTCGGTAAGTCTAGACCCAAGTTTATCATAGGCTTTTCCATGCCAAATACTTTATACACCAATACCCATCTCTTATCTTCAAGGTCACAAGGTTAAAAATTCAGTGACAGAGACTCGAAAGTTTCGTATTGCAACTTCTACCAAGCAGAATTAGTTTTGCCTCTCCAATGAACTCTATTGTATCCGCTTAGGGGCGAGAATAGCGTGTTCTAGCTGCTGGTTTTGTAGTGTAAGAGCCAGAACATCGTCGGCTGCATTTTATGTCGGATTTGTGATGATTCGATGAACAAGACTATTTATTATGTTGACATTCATTTATGGCTTTTTTGAAAAGATTTACATGGAATTTTTTTCTATGACAGAGCTACGTACATACTGCTAAAATATGATAAGCGGGTTTTTAAGTTTTCAAAGAAAGTTCCTCACTAACCGAAATGTAGGTACATACGATCTGACTCATTTTTGCAAAATTTTTATACACGTTACATAAAAGTAAAACATCAAAACTTGCTTCAAAGTCTTTTCACTTTTAACCTTTATCGACATGAAAGGAATTGGCAATATTTCAAAATTCCAATATTTTGAAGTTTCAGCTGCAAGGCGACCGTTTCATTTAGCAAAGTGATTGGGACGCTTTCATAAATTATATCCTTCATGAAGGCAAGACGGTGCGATGAGACGATGTATGTGCACAATTTTATTTTACTTTAAACTTTGAAGAAAATTTCAAGTCGGGTGGCATTTATGATCATGGTATAAAGTTACATACCTAGGTGACTCGTACTTTCTATGTATCTATTTAACCATTTCTTTACCCGATGTAGTCTAGTAGTCCTCCTCATCTGCCAAATTTTCGCTTTGTGAAAAAATTAACCCTATAAAGAGTGTAGTCCTTTTGCGGTTACTGTTTAATACAATTTCATCATGAAGTTTTATAGAAAAGTCAGTCTTTTGTTGACTTTATGGATAAACCCAACGATAAAAAACAGCATTATAAAACAAAGTAATTTTCTCTGGTTCCCTCTGGCAACTCGGTTGCTATTAGTGAAATGTCACGACTGGGTGACATTTCGGTGAACTAATGCGATTGAACGTGATATTTCTGGACTTTCATTTTATACAATACCATTTGGGGGTTAATTACTCGTGTTTTTGTTATTATCTGCAGGAATTTTGTTTTATAATTATTTGCCAATACATGATAACATTTTATTATTATTGTAAATGTTTTGTCAACTTTGCTTCGAAATATTACAAAACGTTTATCCAATAAAAAATAACCTGAAACGAAGCAGATTTTTATCTAAAAATAATTTCGCTCTGATCAATCAGGAATTCAGGGTAATTCGACCTTTCTGGGCGAAATAACTGACATACAAAGGACTTCACAACAAAAGCTCATTCTCCGCAAAAACCCTAAACTTCTACCGTGAAATATCTCTTTATCTGGTTTCTGATTTTCGAATCACGTCATTTTCTACTTTATTCAATTACAAAACGGTTTATTTTTAAACCGCTCGAAATCGAAGTAGCTGTCTTCACACTGAAAGTTTTATAATTTGAACTCTGTAATAATAAAGATAGGATGAGTTTTGGCGTGTTTAGCGGCTCGCTTATAAGTTTCCCCTACACCTGTCAAAAGTCTACTGAAGCTTGAAGATATGGGGACGTATCACCTCTTCCCTAGAGTACAGTCAGCGGCAAATGTTTGTAAGCTGTTCAAGGAAGTGACGTTTTGATAAAGAGAATGTTGTGAAGGGGTGAAACCTGTTATCTGTTTGACGTGTTTTGTTGAGGTGGTTCGAAATCTACTTATCGAGTTACTTTAAGTAGGTAATAATTTGGTTGAAGAAACAAAGCTGGAATAAGACACGAGGATTTCAATGTTCGTTCAAGCGTATGACGTATGCACGGTGATGGTTTGATTATTTTAAACCCTCATCATCATCGACAGCCTGCCATCACCCACAGTACGAGGCCTAAGCTTGTGACATCAACCTTTATCAATGATTGCTAATTTATCAATGATGAAATAAAAAATCAAAACGTGTGCTACGTGTTTGCTATCCATAAAAAGTTATCGTCACCTAACTCAAAGCGCCGAACTCATTCAACCGAAACAGTTATTTCTATTCAACAAAATAACTCTTTTTCGAACAAAAATCAAACAATTGCGCGCAGTGGGGCGACAAACGCAGTCGCACGCAACATTTGTCGCGATTGTGTCGCGCGGCCGCCCAGCCGTGACATACGTGATGCGGGAGTTCAGATTGACTTGAAAAATAGCTACACTCTTTACATGCTTAGAAATAGTGGCTTTGAAACCTTATGAAGTAACAAAATACCTATCAAGAGAGTTGAAAAAACACTGTGAATCATGGAAATTAGCATGCACGTATATATTTAACTATCCTGTAAAATATACGGGAAATAAATAAATCCAATTATTATCACCTTAAAACATTCTATAATTCATATATTTAATTTATTCTGTAGTGACACAGAAGGTTTTTATTAATAAGTTTAAAACAAGGAACATTGAACCAATAAAAATAAAACAAACTTCCTCTCCTAAAACAGCAAACATCCAACAGTAAAGCAGAATTTAGTGTCGCTAGCTATCTAATACTAAGTACCTACGGTACAGTCAGTGACAAAAATGTAATTCTAAAAAATTCAGGTTTGCGTCTTGTAGAAATTTCAACTGAATCCATTTAATTTACATAGACATGCAACAGTTCTTGTATGTGTGAAAAATCCAAAGGTAATCCTTTGCATTTGAAATTGTAAATGTTGCAAAATTAAACTTAAATATTTTTTTAAGTAAAACTACAAGGATCATTAGAACCATCTTAACTGCGGTTTTGTTTTGCTATGTACTTACTGGTTTTGAGTTTTTTTATGATAAATAGCTAAGTCTTTGGTTGTTTGGTTGCACCTGATGGGAAGTAAAGCTGCAACTAGAGTGAAAGCACCTTTAGCACTATTATAATCCACCTAGCCACTCTTGACTTAAAAAAATCTAAATTGTAGCGAACAGTAAAACAGCCATTTTGTTTTCCGACAGTACCTATCGGGCAGAACGCTCGCTGCAAAGCCAGTACATCAATTTGTGTAACTGGTACATAAAACACGGTAGCGCAACTCGTTGCTATATTTCTAAATCGTTTCTACTACAAAAACAGGGAAAGAGTTTAACTGAATAATTTAACAAGAAGATGTTAGATACATCTCTGGATTTTAGCACCAGTTACTGACACAATCGATTGTAGTGAACCTGTTGGAGAAAGGTTGAAAACATTCTGAATTTTAGTTAATTAAGGTTAGTCACAGGCAAGTCGGCCATTTATTGACAAAAAAATTATAAAGTGTAGTTTTTTTAGTACCTTTTCAGTTCAGTGGTGCATCATTGAAAGTCAATTAATTTAAAATAAAAAACAATAATAAATAAAGTTTTATTTGATCTATTAAAAGATGTATTAACACTTACTCCCGAATTTATAAACAGAGGCTGAATACTTCCCAAAGTTGTTCCAACCAGCATTCGTCTGACGCTGTGCCTGAATCCACTTCTAGTGCAGAGACTCTATGTAGAGACATCGTTTATAAACTCGAGGGTAATTTAGCATTTCACACTGGCTTGTTTATGAGCGTTTCAACGGAGGGACCATAGTGGAATTTTAGGTTTCTGAGCACCTCAATATTTAGTAGAAGTTCTCAAACAATTGTAAAACTGAACCGATAATTTGTAAAAGTTACGAATCAAAAGTTATAAGCATTTTAAAGTGGTCCCTCGGTTCCACACATGCAATGCTGGGTTCCAAGGATCTAATCAGTATTCACATCTTCTTTCACTGTCTATATTTAGTAGAAGATTTGTAAAAAAAAACTACTTAATTTCAGCCCTTCTTCTTCTTGCAGAGAGACGAAAACACGATAACAAAGTGGTCCCTCAGTTCTACATTGACGAAAATGTTTTTGCGGTTTTACAAAAAAACTAACTGGAATTTTAAGTTTCTGAATCAGTCAATATTTAGTAGAAGTGCTCATACAATTTGTAAAATCAATCAGTAATTTGTAAAACTTACCAATCAAAAGTTATAAGCATTTTAATGTGGACTTTCGGTTGAACACTTTCCAAAACGCAAAAGTAACTTTACAAAAAAACTATAAAACTTAGAGACGTGTAATATAGCTTATCATTTAGTAAAAATTTTTACTAAATATCTACATACAGCAATGAACAATAGACAGAGCCATTATCGAAATATAGCAATTTTAGTTTCCGGCATAGAGACGCAGCCGCGGGGTGACCACACGGCTTAAAAATTTTCGGGACAGGGAACAGCATGACAGCCGCGCGACGCGACGATTCCACTCTCTGCTGATGCGGGTGTGACTCAATGAAGTCAGCGTTGGTACTCTAAGTACCTATTCATCCATTGTATTTTCAATAGGTGAGTAAAAAAAATCCGATGATTGTCAAATAAATATAAGATCATACGAAAACGGAACGTCAGCGGAAAATCAATACTATTTATACTTAGGTGCTTACCTATCACACTACTCAAACAACTTCGAGAGGGCTTTCGCTGCCCAGTTCAACAATAGAATCTACAAGGTGCTTACCTAAAAAGAACAATCGATAGGAAAACTTCAATAACCACTATCCCACTTACTATTATAAATGTCAAAGTTTGGATGTTTGTGTTTCAATCACGTCAAAACCACTGAACCAACTTGAATGAAACTTGGCATATATTTAGTTCTTAACCTGGATTGACATTTTATCTTTTTCTCCTTTTTTTTTTTTCTCCTATCTTTTTCTACTTTTTATCCCGAATAATTAACAGGATCTACAGGATAAAATGAACGAAAAGGATTAGCAGCGCCAATTGGCAAGAGGATTTCATTGCCATGTCATGTCACGTCAGTTTGACAGGGCGTAGTACTACCTCTTTGGTCTAACAACTAGCGTTTGACATTCCAGTAGGTACGAGTTCGGTGTAATGAGGTGTAATGTCAAGTTTCTCAAAGAAGTATCCGCTCGGTACACACACAGATAATATAATGTAGGTACACGGAAACTGTAGACGCGTACGAAGTCGCGGGTAACTGCTAGTATATTAAGGCTACGAACTATAATATAATAATATATGCCAAGTTCCATCCAAGTTGGTTCGTAGTTTTGACGTGATTGAAACACAAACATCCAAACATCTAAACTTTAGCATTTATAATATTACTAGCAGTTACCCGCGACTTCGTCCACAAAAAAAATTAAAAAAAGTAGCCGATGTGTTTGATCCAGGTTACGAACTATAATATATTCCAAGTTTCATCCAAATCAGACCAGTAAGTAGTAACAGCGTGATTGAAACACAAACATCTAAACTTTGACATTTATAATAGTAGTGGGATAGTGGTTATTGAAGTTTTCCTAACGATTGTTCTTTTTAGGTAAGCACCTTGTAGATTCTATTGTTGACCTGGGCAGCGAAAGCCCTCTCGAAGTTGTTTGAATAGTGTGATAGGTAAGCACCTAAGTATAAATAGTATTGATTTTCCACTGACGTTCCGTTTTCGTATGATCTTATATTTATTTGACAATCATCGGATTTTTTTACTCACCTATTGAAAATACAATGGATGAATAGGTACTTAGAGTACCAACGCTGACTTCATTGAGTCACACCCGCATCAGCAGAGAGTGGAATCGTCGCGTCGCGCGGCTGTCATGCTGTTCCCTGTCCCGAAAATTTAAGCCGTGTGGTCACCCCGCGGCTGCATCTCTATGCCGGAAACTAAAATTGCTATATTTCGATAATGGCTCTGTCTATTGTTCATTGCTGTATGTAGATATTTAGTAAAAATTTTTACTAAATGATAAGCTATATTACACGTCTCTAAGTTTTATAGTTTTTTTGTAAAGTTACTTTTGCGTTTTGGAAAGTGTTCAACCGAAAGTCCACATTAAAATGCTTATAACTTTTGATTGGTAAGTTTTACAAATTACTGATTGATTTTACAAATTGTATGAGCACTTCTACTAAATATTGACTGATTCAGAAACTTAAAATTCCAGTTAGTTTTTTTGTAAAACCGCAAAAACATTTTCGTCAATGTAGAACTGAGGGACCACTTTGTTATCGTGTTTTCGTCTCTCTGCAAGAAGAAGAAGGGCTGAAATTAAGTAGTTTTTTTTTTACAAATCTTCTACTAAATATAGACAGTGAAAGAAGATGTGAATACTGATTAGATCCTTGGAACCCAGCATTGCATGTGTGGAACCGAGGGACCACTTTAAAATGCTTATAACTTTTGATTCGTAACTTTTACAAATTACCGGTTCAGTTTTACAATTGTTTGAGAACTTCTACTAAATATTGAGGTGCTCAGAAACCTAAAATTCCACTATGGTCCTTCCAGTGAAACGCTCATGCTTGTTTTCCTCATTAAAAACCAATAAAAAGTTGCCAGTTTTTGAAATTAAAAAACTAAACTATTAGCGTTCTATTTTCAAAAACAACCATCCAAGAAGCAATCAACGACCGATCTACAAACACGGATCTATCCAGCACCTCTCCAATCTACGAACGCATTTACATAGAAAGAAGGCTGAAACTGTAATTACGCACTTAGTAATGGGGGTTTACTTAGAAACGCCGCTCAACTTATATGAAAAGTAATCACCGTTTAAAACAGTGTCATCTCGTGAAATTATAGTAGGTAAATATCCCGTTTTTTGATGCCAATTAGTGTAATCTCGTTTGGTTTGTTTATGACAGGGAGAGTTTTAAGCTGCGTTTAAACAGGGTTGAAGTTAAAATGCTAAAAAGGCCGTATAAGTTTTGTGCCTATTGGTAATTTAGTTTTATTAAGTACTTGAGGTCATAAATTGTTTGAAAATCCAACAATGTTTTTTCTTTATCTTACTCTAGATGTCTATATACGTACTAAATATCTAGAAGAGATTTTTCACTCATGGTCAAAGTTACCACTGAGGCAAAGCGATACAATTCTGATTTGATTTGATTCAAAGCAAAGTATATTATGAGAAAGAGCCATACCTGTGTAAATAAGAGCTGTGTAAATAAGAGGCATGCATGTGTAAACGGAGTGGTATGGAAATCTGCTTTTTCCGTAAATGTAGTCTAAGCGGCACTAAAATATGCAGGGCGCGTTCTCTCGCGAAAAACACGAGTCCGTTGCGCGCTCCCAACGCATGCAAAGTGCCTTGTTAAAATATAAAGCGGCGATGTATACCGTTATAGTTATGTTGGTCGTAATCGCCGATTTGTAGGGTGAAATTTTTATAAGAATGAGCTCGGGAAGGCTAATAATTGTGGAAGGAAGGGTTTTGATTAGGTTTTTATTCATGGTCTTTTTTCCAAGCTATTTCTGTCTGGTTGGATGTGACCAAAACACGTGGGTCACAGTCACAACCATGTCCAAATGTTTTTTTATGAGAATAAGTGACGAAACCTAGACCCACATGATGTTAAAAGGTAACCTCTGTTAATATCAATGCAACGTTTTCACTAAATAAACAAATAATAAAGCACGTCCTCAGTGGACATGCTCAGTGAGGCAATGCATTGTTATAGGCAGAGGTAACCGCTTAACATCAGGTAGGCCATCAGCTTGTTTTATCATTTAGTTGTATTAAAATAAATCTAGGAAATCTAGGAATTTTAGGATTGACTAGAGCTTCCGCAATTACCTACCCTTCGCCAACTAAGATACACCATGGTCACTACAACACACGGTCAACACGTCTCACTGCCCTTATTGTAACAGCCTAACGTCTGAATTGAATCAGTGCACATTGTCCAAGAGATATCGGTAGGAGGTGCTAAGGGGGACGACACACGCCGCCGCCTTCCGCGACAATGCCGCGTCGCACCTCGCCAACACAAAAACTGACATACTTCAAGTTTTGCAGATAAAGACATTATGGCTATTTATGCATGTAGATCTGTGGAGTCTGATACGTAAATGATATCTAATTTAAGCGGAATTGGGATTGTGCAATCAGAGAGATGATTTATCCCTGAATTCATAAAACATGCCGTGTGCTATTTCCTCGATCTTTACAAAACAGGCAGCAGTAAGACACTTCTTCGGCATTTTCCCGAATATTTTGGCGTCAATATTTCCCGAACGCTATAATTTAGGTTTTTTAAGGCAAGTAGTTAAATTAAAAAACCCTTGACTTTGATACTTACCCATATTGAGGGAGTTGTGAAAAAATATGTAATCCGCCATTTTGTGGCTGCGGCCATCTTGGACCGGTTTTCATTAAACAAAGCTAAGAACACTCTCGCTCGACTAATTCACCTTTCAAACAAAAACAAAACAAATTAAAATCGGTTCATCCATTCGGGAGCTACGACGAGACACACAACACACTAACACACACTCACACATACACACACACACACACACACAGAGAGAGAGAGAGAGAGAGAGAGAGAGAGAGAGAGAGACATCAAACTTATAACACCCCCTAGTTTTTGAGTCGGTAGTTAAAAAGAGTGAGCAAGTGTGTTATAATCTATGCGTGCTGTACCTGAGACTGCATACACTTTCCATCAGGTGTGCTGACAGCCAAACGCTTAGATACCCTTCATAAAACAAACACTAAAACGTTGCAGCGCGTTTCGTAATTTTGCGATGCGTTGTCGCACCGCTTCGTTGTAAAAGTCTTTAGTGGTGAGTGGTCACTCTCACTGGACGTGCGATGGACGGGCAATTAGGCCGACTGTGACGACTTGCTTGCAAACTGTCGGAATAGCTTGCACGATGAGCCAATGCTCTTGTTACTTGATTTTGATTACCGCTTGAGAGATCTCTACCTAGGTATTGATTTTTGATTAACCAACTTCCAACACGAAAGACATTTTCGATTCAACTAGTTTTTATAAGTACTATGTACGAGTAAATACACCGATGGCCCTGAATGGCTAGTATCTTTTGCTAACATTTTCATGAAATTTTTCATTTATATGATATGTATGTAGTATGTCTATATTATTATTGTGTAGTAAATTATTCAGAAGATGTTTGTGCTTTCTATTATTTTTCTTTAGTTTTTATGCAAATAATTCTTCATTTCCAAATCTTCACTACGCCCTCACCCTTCCCCACTCGCAGTCCGAAATCTTATAAATATTTAAATAGAAATAACCTTTATTTCCTTCATTACAGCTGTTTGTATATTCATTGCTTTATTTGCTCAAGGGGTGACTGAATGAGATTTCGTATGATTTCCTGTTGTCTTGATCTTGCAGGAATTTTCATGTTTAGGGTGAATGACCTCGATACTCTATCACTGCTGTACAACTGCAGGGTACATACGAACAAATCTGACAGTCGCCGCGTTACGTAAACCTAACGTCAGTAGGTACACTGCGCGTCAACGCCAGCTCGTTTGCCGAACAATTCAGCGTCACCGCGCAGTGTATCTCAACAATTGTCACATTATTCTTGCTAACCTTCAGTTTCAGTTATAGAAAATCTGAAAATGGTTCAACACTTCGTTGCTTTCAAATTTTCCTTTATAGCTAAGGTCTCTAAATCTTACTAAACACACACATAGTTATGTATGTCTCAAGGCATCGATTTTAAACAAAAGAATACCAACCCTCATTGTTTATCCTCATACCTCCTCAGAATTAAACTATTCACAGGCATTACTCAAAATTGAGCAATCAATTGTTCTGAAGGTAATGGGATTGTGGTGTTGCGGGACGAGTGGCTCTACCGAGGTCGGAGTAGGCATGTGCCTTACAAATAGCAGGTATTTGGAGTACCTATTTTCGAAGGCTTTTTTGATGTCCCAATGAGAATTTTTTAATCATCATCATTTCCCATTTGCATAGTTCTGCTGGACATTGTTTAGTCCAGTCGCTTGATTTACCAAAATTTTAAATTATAATTTTGAACTTTATTTTCTGTGGGTTTTTGTGATCCTTTGCTAGTCTCTTGATTCTGAGCTAGTGTATGTAGGTGCCAGTTGTGACCAAAATGTAAGGAAACAGACAAATAGCTTGCGGTTTACACTCTTTCGTGTATTCAAAGTGCTGCTAGACAAAATACGGGCCGCTTATGGTAGAAAATTACAGTTACAATCTGAGAAAAAAAATTAGGCCAAGTGCAAACTTTATTATAATGTTCATAATACACACCATTTTTAATAGAAGCTGCAAGTAGTAGTATTGATACTTTGGTAACATTTCTAACAGTTATAAGCCGGTTTCTTTTCAAAGTGTTTTCCATCGATATTAGATAATAAGTTTATACACATTTCCCATCCCTAGTGTGAACCCATTGGGACGGGCGGGTAGCAAACAGAATTAGAATTAGGACAAACAGACGGATAGCGGAACACTTGGGCCGAAATGCGAGATGTGGGCCCAAATGAGGAACGAGCAATTATACACCTACAGTGAGTTATTGAAGGATTTATTGGGGTGAGAGGACTTATGAAGTTATATTCTACTGATTCCCAACGAACCCACTGACTGGCCCAGATGTGGTGCTCGTTGCGAAAACAATCCCAACTACCCCACTATGTAAATTGCAGGTCTCGAACTTAGCGTTTAGTTGAGAGAGGTGTGAGTTTGATTCCTGTAGCAAGACAAGTTTATTTGATCTGCCTGAGTAGGAATGTTATAAAACTGAAAAAAAAAAACTCTATTTTTATTATTGTCAGTTTTTGTCAGTTTTTAAATTAATATTAGTAGCTTTATGTCTCAGAGTGATGGGCGCCGTGTAATGCATCACATCATCATCATCACAGGGCACATGTCCACCTTGATCTTATTTAAGTTCTTTATATTGTGTTTATATACTCACTTAAATAATTGTTATAATTATTTTTTTTGATACAATAACGCATTAGATATAAGTATCAATAAATAATAAATGAATAAATATTCAGGGACATTTCACACAACACCCTCTAGTCCCAAACTAAGCAATGCTTGTAATATGGGAACTAGATGGCTGATACAATACTTACATACTTTTTTTTTTGTAAATACATACTTATAGTACATACTAACACCCTGTAATGTAACACCCTGTAACATCTGTAATGTTATTGTATTATTAGTAATGATGAATTTGAATTTGAATCTTCGGTGGACGTGCTCAGTGAGGCAATGAGTTATTATAGGCAGTGGTTACCTTTTAACATCAGGTGGCCCATCGGCTTGTTCCATCATTTAGTAAAAAACACAAAATCACAGATCAAGGTTTGTGAAGAAGTAATTGTACCTAACGTACTTTAAATATAAAATGTCTGAGTATAAACTTGCCTCTTGATGCTTAAACGTACAATACAAAGTAAAATCCAATTCACTCTAAATAGCCTCAAAAACGCTTTGAAACGCAGCAAAGAAGCACTAAGGGCGTATTAGCCGTGTCAGAGCGCACTTTGAGACCTAACGAGTCCTGCCGTGCCGCACTGGACACAAACACTGCCGCCAAATGGGAAACACTACAGAATAGGACTTTATGACACGCGTCACAGCTCAGTCGGTAACAGCTCTGCCTTCCGTGCTGTGGGTCGTGGGTTCGATCCCCACTGAGAACAAACATTTGTGTGTGGAAAACATAGATGTTTGTTCTATGTCTGGGTGTTACTATGTATTATAAGTATGTATTTACAAAAAAAAAGTATATAAGTATTCTATCAGCCATCTAGTTCCCATATTACAAGCTTTGCTTAGTTTGGGACTAGAGGGCGTTGTGTGTAAAGTCCACGAATATTTATTTATTTATTCGACGGTTGTACGTGTGGATGTGAAACTCCATAACTCTTATCCTTAAAATTAATAAGTAATTGCCTTGCCCCCGTTTTGCCACGCGGTTGGTGGTGGTTGCTTCGTATGTGCGTAGGTATCCACCACCACATAAACTGTACCTACTATTATTTATTTGTGTTTGTATGTCTCTGTTTTATCGTTAGTTTTATTGTATTGTGCTGTTTTGTGTGTGTTCCAAAATAACTGTCTTTTCTTTCTTTTTAATTGTGAGGTTTTTGTTGCTTAAACAACATAAATACTTGACATTATACCTAAGCTTATTGTGAAACGACGATATTGTCTTGGTAGTGCACGAGAGAGCTGAATGCATGCATGTTGTTACCATGCTAAAAATTGTTTGATTAAAATCTATTCTGACTGTTTTTAGGCCTTCTTCAAGCGTTATGTCATTTAGTAAAAATAATTCCACAAGGATGCAATATTTTTCTACTGGAGTTTCACTTCTACTGCATCTTTAACTACCTATTTATTGTTTTGAATTCTGTAAAGCTGTATTAATACGAGCAAATGAGAGAGTTGGAGCTTTTGTTGTTGCTATGAAAAGAATGTTCTTGTTTTAGTTAGTTTCGGTTTTAAATTTTAATACTTACTAAGTACCTAGATTGCAACTGGTTTCAATGCGTTTTTATGGTATGAACTTACTATGATTATTATTTTACTAATGAGTACCTCTTTGAGTACTTTTTAAGTAGTAGTCATGAAGGCATTGGTGCCTATCTCGGCCGACAAGTGATCCTTGCATTCAGTTACTCTGATTCAGTTTCAAACATTTGGGTCCCAGCAGGGGTATTCCAATCTCAGTTGAACTGCAAAGTTTTAAATCATGGTCAGTTCATACTAACTCATAGTTATTCTGTGACTAAATAGTGACTTTGTTTGCGCGCATTTTTTGCTGTCAAGTGTTTAAAAAGAATGATCACGTGGTACAAAATTGTACCACGTGACCTGAAGAAATTACACTGGGCAGTGAAATATAACTTGACAGCAAAAGATTGGAATACGGGGGCTGTGCATTTACGTGAGGTTTAATATATTATGTTACTTACGTCTTACAATGATGGAAGAAAGTGTAAGACTACATTGGTTGGCATGTCTTATGAGGTAATGCAATTATTAGAAATATCCGTTCAATATGGTGGACTGGCGGCCCACCTCTTCAGTAACCTTTTTCTCAAAATCAAACTAGGTAGGTTCATTTCATAAAAATTACTACGTTTTTGGGAAATTATTTTTAAAATTTCAGCTCTAACATTGAATCGGTTACTGCATACAAAAAAAGACTAAACACGGTTACCTGGCAAACGGAGATTATCCGACTCCCGCAAAAACACCACCAAGTCGCAAATTCAATTAATTCAGACTGTCTACTGTCATAATACCGAAATCCCCCTTTACCCCTAAGTTGAGCACAATTCCCGCGGTAAATAAAAACGCTCATTGTGCCCTCCGTCTGCGCCGGAAGCGAGCTTCAGCCCACAGTATGGAAAATACTAGAAGGAAAACTTAAACAACTTGAGACACTTATTACAATTAACTTTAGAGTGAATATAATGCTATGCAACTAGAAAAGGTAAGCTCCAGCCCCCGTATGCCAATCTTTTGCTGTCAAGTTATATTTCACTGCCCAGTGTAATTTCTTCAGGTCACGTGGTACAATTTTGTACCACGTGATCATTCTTTTTAGACACTTGACAGCAAAATATGCGCGAAAACACATCAAATTGTCGTCATAATGTCACTATTTAGTCACAGAATAACTATGAGTTAGTATGAACTGACCATGACTTAAAACTTTGCAGTTCAACTTTGCAGTTCAACTTTGATTGGCATACCCCTGCAGGAACTCTATGTATTTTTTAAATGTTTCGTTTTGAGCTTTCAAAAATAATAAAACTTGGGACTAGGAATTGAACCCGCAACACTGAATTCGTACTACGAAAAATTGTGATAGTTGATAACAGAATGTCTTTTTTTAGTTAGTAAAATTAAGCTCACGGCTTTTGTTGTTCGTAAACTTCGGGAGACAAAGCAGATGAAAAGGTAGTAAGGTTGACAAACCGTGCGCTAAATTTTAGGAAATTATAATTATTGTTTTAAGTATCAGCTTACCTACCTCACAGTTCATTTCGAATTCACTTAATTAAGCCCAGTTTTTTTTAAATATTTATGTACATTTCACACAACTCCCTCTAGTCCCAAACTAAGCAAAGCTTGTAATATGAGAACTAAATGGCTGATAGAATATTTGCATACTTTTTTGTAAATACACACCTACATAAAATACATAGTAATACCCAGACATAGAACAAACATCTATGTTTTCCACGCACATAAATTTTAAATGGATAACTTTAATAATAATTTAATTATTTTGAATTTCAATGTTTTCTGTTCTAGTTAGCTTACTGGGTTCACTCCCACACTGTGGCTCACAGTCGCACCTCGGTGAATGCGTACAGCGAAGCGCTCTCAGTATTTGCGTTGAGTGCATTAGCTCAGTGAGATCTGTTGTATCTAAATATTGCAAGTGCACTCAGTATCTTGCAAATATTCTTACAGCGCTTAAGAAATGTTGAGAATTCGCGCTTGTAGAAACTTCAAGAAATTTTTAATAACTAATAGGCAAGCGTTTGACCGCGATCTCACCTGATGTTACCTAAGTGACGATACGGTTGACGATTTAACCCATTTACCTAGAAGATTAGGTATCTTTTGAGGTCAAACGTTCTTATGTATAAAAAACCCAAATTCAACGAATTTACCTGAAATTCTTGTTATTCTTCTTGTATCCTTTTATCAGCAACAACCCATTATCACCACACATATCGTTGTCACCATAATTTCTAAACCGCCGCAAAATAAATCTTCAATCGCATCTTGTTTTTTTATTCAACTATAAAGACCGTGTTGGTGGTTGGTTGGTGGTGGTGTTTCACACCTTCAAACTAGCCACAAATCGCCCCTCCTCCCTTAGCCTCCAGCGACTATAAATACCACCCCGATATGCCGGAGGCATTACACATGAATTACTTTCTTGGACCCTCAGAATCTTTGGATACCCGTTTTGTCACATTGTTTCTTAGACATTGGCAAAAATGTAGACAATCAAATTCAAACTCAATATGTATGTACATAGGTATGTATTTTCGTACACTCCGATATCAACGCAGTGGACGCGTGGCTTCAGTTGTAATTTTCTGGTTAAAAATTAAACAATGTTAGATGTTTCATCATGACAATACCCATAACAATTCGGGAGACACGCTGGGACGATAGACGATTGGTACGATTTCATAAGCGATGCGATTTAACTAAAACGCTTTCCAATTCACTACCCAATTTGCCCCACTTCGTTATTTGTACCGGCTGCCATGGTTCTGCGTTAGTCACATTCAGGTGCAACCAATAACCACCAACCACTGCTGCCTGCTGATGGAGAAGCTTTGAGACCACATTTTGATTTGGCTAGATAAAGAATGTTGTTTGTATGTGTGCTTACCTGAAACAAAAAAACATAAACGTTATTCGTGCTCAAGAGTATTGAAGAAAATATCTGGTTCTACCAATCAGTCGGTATGAAGGTCTCAAAAGCCTTACAAAAAGAAGAAGTATGAATGCTCTTCTGAAACATTACAATTAAAAACTCCCTTGCATTCTTCTACCTTTTACAAGCATTCTTTTACTATACAAGCCACTCGCCTCTGGAATGCTCTTCCTGCTGATATTAGGAAGGCCAAATCCCTACCTGTCTTCAAAAAGCTTCTACTTAGTCACTATTCACCCTTATAAAAGAGTTTATTCTATGGTTATGTTAGGTATATATTACTATTTTTTTTTTTACTTAGTTTAGTATCTATTTATGCGGTTTAGTTTGTGAAATGTAGTCTTTGTTTTTTGCACCGTCACTATCATACATTTAAAATCCAGTCCATCCAAAGGTTGCCTGGAAGAGATCGCTCATAGCGATAAGGCCGCCCATTGTACTTCGCTTTAATATAGAACTATGTCTAATATCTAATTTCCGGTGCAGTACAATAAAGAGTTTTCTATCTATCTATCTAATGCTTATAAAGTAACATGGTTAATCCAACGCTTCAGCGTATACATTACACCCAATCGCCCATCCCAACAGGTAGCGATAATAACTTCAAAGAAATTACATTTCTTTCAAACTGTAATGCCCCAAGTTGGGACGTCAAACCTTGTTTGGGGTAAATTTATGCATTTTATCTTACCCCAGACTACCCCAAAGTGCCCCTGACGTGCTGTAGTTAAATATAACTGGAGGCTTTTGGGGCATAATGCGGTAATGAACAGCTAACGATTATGGAAACAAATTGTGGGAAATTTCAGTAGTTCCTTATTCTGGGGTAAACTGTCAGTTGTTTTTTATTACAAGTGGGGTCAATGGGGTTGAGTGGCGATTAGAGACGATAAAAAATAAATAAACTTGAATGTTTTTGGGAAGTGGGGTAATCATAATCATTTGAAGTAGAGGGTCTTATCGCTTTGGTCTACTCACTATTACTTTATAACTCGAAGCGGTTGTGACGTAGCTTGCTTTGTCAATATTTACTGATTACCTTCGCTCAAACTCGGATGACAGTCACACGACCACCAAAAAATAGTTTCGTAAAATCACACAAATCTCGCAAAGTTTTTTGTGAGAATAATGTCCCGTAAGCGTTCGTTTATTGCTTGTTTAGATTGAATGAGCATCTCATTCCGTAGAATGATCCCCGAGGGAGCAATGTATTACTCGCAACTACGTGCATTACCGTAGACATTATCTCGCGTTTTGTTCGGTTTCTGTCTAGCTCAATTAAAAATGTAGGTACACGTTATTAAGTCATTCTTAACAGATACAAAGTTCAGTAGAGTTCTGGTCAATATTTGGATGGGTGACTGATATTTAGCATATTTTGAACTTTCGTTTTTGAAGAAGAAGATAGTTATTAAATCTGGCTTAAATGTTTTCTTAAATCTAGTTTTCTTTATTTTAGTTTTTTTTATACAACCAATTGATGTAACAAGTTAATGGCCCTCCTGATGTTAAGCGGCTACCAATTTATTGCCTCACTGAGCACGTGCCTTGTGATGCATTGTACTGCACTTATCACTCTAAGTCAAAAAGGTGTTAAGTCTCATGTGCCTGTAATTGCACCGGCACCCATACCCTTCAAACCGGAACACAGCAATGTGACGGTAAAAACATCACTGCTTTACCGTAAAAATAGGTACGGTAATTACTCGTACCAATTCATAAAGAGCCTTATTACGGTCATCAATTAAACAGGCTATGGTTCAATATGATTTTACTTAATGTATTGCAATTAATTAAAATTCTTTCGCTCGAGGGCCCTTCATGTCGGCGTTGATTAAATTATTTAAGTCAACTGATTATTTTAATGCTTAAACTTATATATCAAACTGGAAATGATGGGTGATTCTGTTTGCCCGCAAATTTGATTTGCCACATTAAGGTTTTCTGTGTCGTCGTGGGTATAAAAAGCTAGAAATAGCACTACTTATACTAGACACTCAATAGTCATGCCTGCCCTCGTATTCCAATCTTTTGCTGTCAACTTATATTTCACTGCCCAGTGTAATTTCTTCAGTTTACGTGGTACAATTTTGTATCATTCTTTTTAGACACTTGACAGCAAAATATGCGCGAAAACAAATTAAATGACATCATAATGTCACTATTTAGTCACAGAATAACTATGAGTTAGTATAAACTGACCATGATTTAAAACTTTGCAGTTCAACTGAGATTGGAATACCCCTGCTGTGAGTTAATGTAATTTTCATAGACCAATACAAAGAATCAATATCAGATTAGCAATTTAGTTGATTCCTTACTTTATAAAAAACTAATTAAGCTTCATTGGACGTCGAACTATCTAAAAACAGAGTGGGTTTGATTTCCGCTGCGTTACAAGTGCTTGCAAAAACATCATAACTTTGAAATATCGAGCGGAATAACACTAACTTATAGATTTGCGTATCCATTGTGTTTATATCAAAGAGAACCTGTGCATGTGAAAGGGCACAGCGTAAAGGTGCATTCACATAGATCAGATGCCAGATAACAGGCATAAATCAATGCCGTACTGTCGAAAAAATCACAGCAATATACGTGATCGATGAGAAAGGCAGCGTTTGAATTTAAAAAATATTACGATGTAACCACGCTTGTTTTGTTGATAAAAAGCCAATTTTATTGTATGTACTCTGATTTTACACTGTAAAGTAAAATTATGTAAGCTGTGTCTGGATGAGTTTAACTGGAAAAAATAAACATGGGTTTTTACTAAGGGCGTCTTGCACCAGAATCACTAAACGTGTTTAGCAGCTAAATAGATTTAAATCTGACGTATTTTTATGACTTGACAACTCGCTAAATACTATTTAAGAGTTAAACGCGTTTAGCGATTTTGGTGCAAGACGCCCTAAGAATGTTTCAGTCTAGTGTCACTGGGTTAGCGTAATTTTAAAATGAAGCTTATAAAGTTAAAAACCATGCGTCCAAATAAGAGCACAAAAATTATACAGTTTAGACGTCACCGTAGCTGTTACTACGACGTAGCTGTTGCTACGACGTAGCTGTTGCTACGACGTAGCGCATTGACTACGACGTAGCGCAATGACTACGATAGCTACGGACGGCACTAATAAAAGTTAGTTTTCTCAAAATCTCATGTCGAAATAGATACCTAGCATAGCATATCGATAGATAAAGTAGAGGTTAATTCTCTTCATATTGACAGGTAAAGTGACACCCTAATTAATTTGGAAAAGGACAAAGTACGTAGTACACACGTGGGTAACGGTAAATTATTATTAAACTGCATTGTTCGGCTGCTCAAGGGTACAAGAAAACTTGCTAAATACATAAGAACATACGTGAAAAATATTATTTAAAAAATGAAGCAACTACATAAAAAATCTACAGTTAGACAGTCGTGTATCACTGTAATGGTGTTTACAAACATCCAGCACACAGACAGTCAAGATACGATCTGCAATACAGCTGAACAAAACCCAGCCTCGCGCGACTGCACTCACCCTTCAACAAAAGCGCATCCAACATTACTTTTCACCTACAACCCTCGATAGCTCGGACTGAACAGCTGGCTCAGTCCTTTCTAATGCTAAATGTGTGCGATAGGTAGCTAGACCAGCGATTATTTTCGTATGCTTCTATTTTTGGTGTAGTTTTAATATTTTGATTATTGTGATGATATTACTTCGTTCTGCGACTTGTTGCTGTACCATTTTATGATAGCATGAAAGTATGCACTAAAATCAAATTAATATAGAAAAAATTCTCAAGGATAGGTAAAGTTTTTTATTATGTTGATATTTGAACTTAGCACCAAACCTTAGAGTGGTAACCTCTGAGTGGAAAGGCATCCTTTGAACAGCTGGTGGTGTTGCGTGTAGTATACCAGCTGTTGTCTCCGCGCTGAATGTCCTACCTACCCCTATATATTTGCGGACGACAGGCATTGTGGACGAGGGAGGCACAGAAATGTTTTAATTTCATAATTTATGCTGACAACATGACCAGGGTTTTAATGCGCCGGTTTGCTCACATTAGATTTGCTGAGATAATTTTAATTAATATGACAATAAAGTACATAGTTCAGGTGTGCATTTTAATACTGTCTTAAACATTAAAGTACAGTAGTATGTAGAGTTTTTTTGTGATAAAACTCTTTCATAGAAGTAGATAAGTAGTAACTATATGTACTCATTTCTGTCGCGAAGCCTTTGATCATAATGCTGTGTATTTGAAAGGCTGGTGCAAGAATAGGCACATGTCTTGTTACCCTTACGTAAATAATAAACTCAATACAATGTCAGTATGAGGGGATGCAACCTGTTATAAAGTTGAATGCTCAACATCATGTGGGCCATTGCTGTGCCGCGTTTTCTCTAAGAAATATTATGTTGCACAAAGCAACATGAATACTTGGCTGAATGCGTAGTTCTAAAACAGTTTCAATATTGCTTAGGAAAGAGGTAAAAGGTTCTGACAGTCTATTAAGTTTCGGCATAGCGTTATGCAGCTAAATAGGAATTTGGTTTTATTTGATTACTAGTAGTTACCCGCGACTTCGTACGCGTCTACAGTTTCCGTGTACATTATATTATCTGTGCGTGTACCGAGCGGATACTTTGAGAAACTTGACATTACACCTCATTACACCGAACTCGTACCTACTGGCATATCAAACGCTAGTTGTTAGACCAAAGAGGTAGTACTACGCCCTGTCAAACTGACGTGACATGACATGACAATAAAATCCTCTTGCTAATTGGCGCTGATAATCCTTTTCGTTAATTTTTTCGTTCATTTTATCCTGTAGATCCTGTTAATTATTCGGGATAAAAAGTAGCCTATGTGTCAATCCAGGTTACGAACTATATATATGCCAAGATTCATTCGAGTTGGTTCAGTAGTTTAGACGTGATTGAAACACAAACATCCAAACATCTAA
Source organism: Gandaritis pyraliata (assembly GCA_947859175.1). Lineage (NCBI taxonomy): Eukaryota > Metazoa > Arthropoda > Insecta > Lepidoptera > Geometridae > Gandaritis > Gandaritis pyraliata. Next base: position 9,593,652 of record OX401866.1, on the reverse strand, counting down.
ACTTTCACATTTATTATATTAGTAGGAAGGATAGGATGTAAAATAGTTTTGAAGTAGTTACAAAATTATATCACTTTTACTGAGTACAACCCAACTGATGGTACGTACTCGCCATAGCTTACAGATGACTGCAAAACAGCGCGTGTTGCAGACCCTTGAGAAATTAAAAAAAAACAAGTTTCTAAATTTTGCTTTTTAAACAGTTTTTAAGCTAAGCAAGTGCCTTAAACTTATTTTTTCAAAGTTCTGTCACAAATGCGATTTCGTAATCGAAGTCACATGAAAATACTATAAAAACAACAATCACCTGTCATTTTTCACAACTCAAAGTGAAAAGTGGAAAACAGTCAAGCCCGAAGTTTGCGCATATGAATTGGGGATCAGTAACAATAGATAGTTGCGGGAACCTCACGCTCCAAGGTGCAGATTACCATAAATCAACGAGGGTCCCGTACATATGCCGGCCATGAATATTTGAAAGGATTTTTTCGTGTTTCATGGAAGTTTCCATGTTGAACGAAAAACTGAGTATAATATTGTTTCTCCTTGGTATTCCATGTAGATCAGGGTTTGTACATATTTTATTTGCGCACCAAGAACAAATCTTTCAGAAGTTTGGTAAGTCAAAATATAAAAAATACTGCTTCTAACGATTCATTTAAATCCTTTTCTAACTTTGGTTCAGATGTAATCTGTAACACCGGACTACTGGTCACCACTGTAAAATTTGTCGTTGTTAATAAATAAATATTCAGGGACATTTCACACAACACCCTTTAGTCCCAAACTAAGCAATGCTTGTAATATGGGAACCAGATGGCTGATAGTATACTTACATACTTTTGTTTTTGTAAATACATACTTATAATACATACTAACACCCAGACATAGAACAAACATCTATATTTTCCACGCACAAATGTTAATATATAAAGGATCCCTAAATATCTTTGTATAAGCACAATTGAACACAAATAACCTTATAAGCACTCCGACACAATACCACAAAATAGATAACAATACGGAAAGATTTCCAAACCATTTCTTGACACAATAAAGTCGAGCTTTGGAAGTTGATAACCTGTAAAATTGACATCGGCTTACCGTGTCACAGTGTGAAATGTGCTTATAATAATTTGAATTTTACACCTCAAACAAATGTAAACATTACAAGCCTAGAAATAGAGTACATTTTCGCTTGATAAAAACTTTGAAGTTATGATGAAATGTACCCGATTTTCAGAGTATAACGTCATAATTCAGAAATGTGACTCCTTTCGTGACAGTATCAAGCCACTAGTTATTTTGAAGTAGGTTTGGTCTATCGTTTATTTAAATGTTGCTAAACTAGACAGTTTTATTTAGAAGATAGCAATTTTATAGCTCCTTTGTGTTTTATATTGAACATCACAAAAAAAAGTGGACAAAAGTTATTTTTATAAAATAATCTGCTACCTTACTTACTAGATCCCACGGTTTTTAGAACCATAAGCGGTTGATGCATTGAGTCTTCACATAACACGCACACTCACTGGACGTGTCCTCAGTGGACGTGCCCTGTGAAGCAATGCATCGTTATAGGCACTGCCTGGGTCATCGGATTGTTCCATCATTTAGGTGTTTAAAAAAAAGTCCTTTATTAGGTCTTTATAAAATAACTGTCTATAGACAACGATCCTATCTTCATAGAGTATTGTGTATGAAAAGTATGAAACGAATTCACAAGGTACCCTATAAAACCTGCAACAGCTGTACAAAAAAGTGTGAATACTGGGAAATAGTCTTGAAATTATCGCGATATTGCCTCCGCATGGGCGCTAAACGACTGAGATCTGGCGCTTAGCCAACTGGATCTTTGAGAATTAGCACCGTTGCTGATAGGTGCCCATTGTGAAGTGGACTTGTGTAAAGAAGCCAAGTTTTAAGTTTGCTGTCGGTTCTTATAAGTTTGGTCATGTGGAACTTAGATACACATAGGATGATATTTTGGACGCCACAGACGAAGGGGTAAAAGTGGCGAAGTTCTATTCGAACTTCGTCTAGTGTTTGTTGTCACCATTGACACGTAAGAAGAAGAAGATACACATAACTTGTGAAGTTGAAAAGGGTTCAAATGATTGCTGAATAGAAGCGGAAATCGACCATTCACTAGATAGGAGTTCTTAAATAGTCTTTCCTAGTAAGCTAGAAGCATTTTTTATACAGCTAAATGATGGAGCAAGCCGATGGCCCACCTGATGTTAAGTGGTAACAACTGCCTATAACGACGCTTTGTGTCCTTGAGCACGTCTAATTTGAAGACATACCCTGTGATGCATTGCACTGCGCCCATTACTCTGAGACATAAAGATGTTAAGTCTCATAAAGATATTAAGATGATTTTAATAAAAAGAGCTTCCTAAATATTTTGTTTCAGTAAAATTGGCATAAAATTATTAAACTTTGTGGCTTTTTCATTGTTTCTGTTTGTAAGAACTTACTGATATTATTATGCTAGTAACGCCTTTTACTAAAATTACCTTGTAATTTCCGTAATCCGATCGCACAACAATACCATGTCCACACCATAGTGTAAGTGAGTTCCTGTGTCGCAACTTCCATGGCTTTTTATGTGTAGTGGACAATGGGATTATAGCATAAAGGGTTCCTTTAAGTGCGGACTTATATTAATATCAGTCAGAATGTTTGATAGATCGTGGAAGCCGGAAAGTCTTGCCGCGGGATTTCGCACGATGTTTTCCATCACCGTTTAAAATGCCAGACTAAAATTACATTTACAATATTTACTGGATTTCAATTTCATTTCAAAAGTATACAATAGACAAAAGGATATCATGGGATGTCAATTAATTTTTTTTGTATTACAATCTTTTTCGATTTAAAAAAACATTTACCAAAATAAGATAAATATATGAATTCCCTGCTCAATAGCTTAAAAAGCCTAGAGTTCAAAAGGCATGCAATTTTGGAACGTTTGGAGCGTTCAAAAAGAGGTAAAAAAGAAATTCAAATTCGTTTTGGATCGCACCGCGCTATCCTTTGGGAACCTTCACGGAAAACCAGAGAGAGAAGATAAGAAACAGAGCTCTAGCGTTCATGTCATATCACCTTATTGACAAAGATCATACCCGTGGAAATAAAATTCGTGAAGTTTTTTTAGAACTTTACTAGCATATCACTTGCTTCGTTATCTAATGAATGAATATTTATTTGCGTGAAGTATGGTAAGTTGCTTAGCAGGGGGGGTATTCCAATCTCAGTTGAACTGCAAAATTTTAAATCATGGTCAGTTCATACTAACTCATAGTTATTCTGTGACTAAATAGTGACATTATGATGTCATTTGATTTGTTTTCGCGCATTTTTTGCCGTCAAGTGTCTAAAAAGAATGATCACGTGCTACAAAATTGTACCACGTGACCTGAAGAAATTACACTGGGCAGTGAAATATAACTTAACAGCAAAAGATTGGCATACGGGGGCTGGTTCCTATATTTTTTATGCCTTCTAGTAAATTTGTATAGTACCAACCTGAAGTGATGAAGTTCATACCTATGTTCAATTAGACTTTACACTCACAACTTACTCGTAAAACATCTTCATAATGTCCCCACTTATTTACGAATGATGTTCTTGGTAATTCAACAACCACCAATTTTTTTTAATCGTTTAAGTTAGTAGCTACAGTTTACATGCATTACAATAACGATCATAGTTTTCTTTTAGTACCGTTTTGTAAGTATTTTCTGAGCCCTATAATATTGTGACTCTGTTGCTAAGACCACCGATTTATAACGTTTCAGATGAAAAATCCATTCGCTATGAATTATAACTTTTTGTCCTTGCGCTTTGGGATTCCCTTTCCTGTTTTCTTTTTTTAACCATAAAAAACTGGTTTAAATTCCAAAATGGCTCTGAGATGATGGGATATGAAAAATATGCTGTTTTTCTCGTTAGAAATAGAAAGAAAAACTATTTAATTTACTTCTCTGTTTGTCTTGTTGACCAAAAAACTAGCTATCTACAATATTATAAATGTCAAAGTTTTAGATGTTTGTGTTTCAATCACGCTGTAACTACTGGTCCGATTTGGACGAAACTTGGAATAAATATAGTTCTTAGCCTGGTTTAACACATAGGCTACTTTTTATCCCGGAAATTAGGATAAAACGGGACGTGAACGAAGTCGCAGGCAGAAGCTAGTCAAAAATAACTAAAACATCAAAGCTTCTAAAGCGAAAGATCATTTTTAAACTACTTTACAAAGGTTAACACGGTTTACGTGATACAATGAAATGGCATATCCAAATATATTGGATCGTGATCGTGTCTCAGGTCGCGAGGGACCGCGCCTACGGAAATGATGCGAATATGGGAGATTTACCGAAAGGATATACTAGTTCCTGGGGAATATGTTATCTTGAAACGGAATACATGTAAAAAATCTGGAGAAAACTGTACGAAGTTTGACGGTCTTTTCTTCGCTACGCTTTGATCTGTAAGGTTGTGAGACGTGGTAGTAGGGTTAATATTTTAACATGCAAATGTCATAAATTTTTGTAGCTGATTGTACCGTGCTCATAGTTTCTGATACGACACAAAATGTCAGCTAATTGTCTTAGAACTTTACATGTTTATTATTCTAAAAGCCCCCTGTAACTTCCTGGTGAATATAATTAATCTAGTAGATCGTACTTAAGAATGCCAAACAGGAAAAACATTTCCGAACGAATAAAAATTTAATTTAATTTTTTTTTTTTGTGGGTCGTGGGTTCGATCCCCACCAAGAACAAACATTTTGTGCGTGGAAAACATACTTAGATGTTTGTTCTATGTCTGGGTGTTACTATGTATTATAAGTATGTATTTACAAAAAAAAAAGTATATAAGTATTCTATCAGCCATCTAGTTCCCATATTACAAGCTTTGCTTAGTTTGGGACTAGAGGGCGTTGTGTGTAAAGTCCATGAATATTTATTTATTTATTTATTTAATTAAAACTGTCTTCTAAAGGCTAGTCTCAGCCCGTTTAAGATTATCAAAACAGTACATTTTCATTAGCTAATTGAGTTGAGTTGCCCCTCTTTACCCCCCTCCCACCCCCTCCCTCGCGTCCGTTCATCACTGCATAAACGATATTATAGGATCAACTAAAAATCATTAGGGTTGTCACTTTTCAAAATACTTAAATAAACTTAATACTTAGCTCTCGTTCTTAGAAAATTATATTTTTAAGGAAATTATCATAATTTCAATTCATCATTTTAAATTAAGTTAAAGATTGTACATCGATTTAAATTTTCTTTTTTACAACTCCATAAACTTTTGACCATACGTGAATTACGCAATGGTTTTTGATACTTTAACTAATATGAAAATAAGTGTATTATTGAGATTTATAATTTATTCACAAAGAAAATTATGACTAATAAAGTATTTACAATATTTATAATATGTATAAAAAATACACTTGAAGCAGTTGAGCTATCTACACACTGTTGCAAACGATTTATAGATAGCTCGTTGAGATTTATTAAAAAAAAACAATTGCTGTACCTAGGGCTGGTATTTATTTGATAAACTCCCGATTCAATGCAAAACACAATAGAATCTAAATGGAAAAATGTGACATTTCTATCAGTAATCGAAATTGAGTAAGCGTCAGCCCTATTTTTATATACAGCGTGTTTCGAAGCTCTCTTGTATTGCCCCTCGTCGGATTTTATGTTAATTCGGATGCGATTTTCAGATGTGCTTTTAGCATCCCGATGTATAGTGATCCATTCATGGACTGACGTTTTGGCAGAGGGTTGTAAAATATTTTTATTTTGGGAATCCTTTTCAGTTGAAACTGAAGATTTGTGTAGAGCAGGTACGCTTATTTCCTTCTGCTACTCCAGTTCTTTTTATTTTCAAGTAAACACAGGTACAATGATCTTTAGACTGTCTGTCTACCTTCTCAAAATCACATGGTTTTTCAAAGCATAAGATTTTTTTAGTTAGTCGAAAATTGAATTTACGAAGTCAGTATATCCCTAGTAAGTTATATTTTGTACACAGACTTTCTAAAGCGAGCGTAATATCCAACTTACCAAACGCTGTGTATTTTTTAGTTTCGTTTTAATTTAAATTCTACAAAGATTTCCCTACCAAGGAGTTCTAGTATGGAATTGACTTTGCACGGTTTTTGAAACGGTGAAAAAGGTACATAATTGAGTGCATAAAAAAAAGTACCAATATAATAGACAACGTCTAGAGCATCAGTGATTTTGCACATGTGTGTGTGATAACGAAAATGGATGATTTTGTAGAAAGTGCATCTACTTAATTTGCAATAAATACGCGATACCAATTTTCAGTAATTCCATATCAGCTGAATGCAGTCTGCATTTGAAGCAAATATTATTGAAATGTTCTCAACACTATATTCTAACGCTACACCAGCCAGCGAGGTAGATGCGATGTCAATAAAACCATTTAAACGATTTAAAAGTAAAAAATACTGTCGCTTATTAATTCAAATCGGTAAGAATAAAAATCATTCTTAAAGTATATTAGTCAAGTAGCGAGTACACTGTTCCATCGTCACACTAGTCCTTGTTGAAGGTAAAGAACAACCAATGAATAGACAGCAATGTACTTTCAACTAACAACATACTCTTAGCACGAACTACTAAGGTTGGTAGTAGGTACTCAGAAACCAACTAGGATCGAAACTGCGGCCAAATGAAGCTTAATCAAATAAATCGCTTCCAAGCTCAGCTTCAACGGAGCTGTTTCTCATTCATTTACCTTCACAGATCGTTAGCTCATAACCCTTGCCGCGCGACTATAGCATCTATCACAAGCGACTAAGGTGCACAGGTCGTGTAACGTAGTGTCAAGCGGAAAGTTATAACCTATCCCTGCCATGCAAGTATAAGAGTTATTACAAGGGGGTAAGGTGCACTTGTGTCGGTAATGTAATGGTCTCCACCATTGACAACGCATTCGTCGAGGCATCCTACAGGGCGATGCGGAAATTAGATGACGCGGCTAGAGTGGCGATAGAGATGGGGTGATGTCGATGAATTATACAAATAAATTGCTATTCAGATTGATTGGTCTTCAAGAAATTTTTGGATGTCTGAAGGAAATAGTCAGAAACAAATACACATCTAAGCATACATCATTTGCCTCATCCCTACTTTAGAATAATAAAGGTGTACTCTCTACTACAGTGAAACACTAATGGCTCAATGCCACTCCTACTAATTCTAAGAGGTTTCTTCATGATATTTTTCTTTACCGTTTAGGAGCACAGCACAGTGTCATACCTATTTTATAGGATTTATTTGAGTAGGTACAGCCTATACGGAAATCTGCATCAATGCCTGAGATATTATTTAAATTTTATTAGATTAAATAGGCTTGTATAGCACTTAGCAAGACTGAGAGGATCCTCAACTTCGTCTATTTAGTTACTAAATTCGATTGGACGCTCATGCGGCTACGTCTATTCAAAATCGATTAACAGTAATTTCATCGACCCATCGCTGGTCTACAAGTATCGACTTAAGTGCTACACTAGAGCGTATCGTGCGAGTACAAGTCAGCAATTTCCCGCAACGAGAGGTGATTTATACCGCGGGTCGGGTATCGTAGTTACAAGCTCTTTACAATCAACACTACGAGGCTCGTGAAGACTTTCAGACTTTCAGGACTTTCAGGTGCTTTGCCTCGCTTCCAGTGCAATGCTTGGGAATATTTGATCCGGCAGGTTCAGGGATTTATGAATGACTAGCTGCTAACCGCGACTTCATACTCATGTACTGTTTTACCATTTTCTCTGAAGCAACTGACGTGACGTCGTTCTCGTGTCAAAGTATGTTTATTGGCGCTGCTAATCTCGTTCCTTCATATTATTCTACAGGATATCCAACAGAACCTACATGTCCTTGGATATTCGAGATAAAAAGTAGCCAATGTGTCAATCCAGGTTGCAAACTATATTATATTTCAAGTTGGTTCAGTAGTTTTGATGTAATTGAAACAAACACCTAAAAATCTAAACTTTCACATTTATAATTTTAGTGGGATTTTCACACTGATAATGTCGGGTACAGATAAACCGAACGAAGGCTACGAGTCAACTTTCTACCCTATGGTACAACCAGTTGAACAACGCGGTTGTACCACGGGCCGCAGCGGTATGTAAGTATGTTTTCATAAACCTTTTACGGTTAATCCATTCGGTTTAAGTTATTTATCTACAAAGTTACTTTGTTAACAAAACAGTGTTCCCAGTTTCATTTGAAGTGATAAAACGTCACTCAAACTACCCCATACAACACCCAAACAGACCGCATCTCAATCACCCCACAAACCATACAGAGTGACCCAGAACAAGTGTGCTTTTTGAACCCCATTTGTTTTAAACACGTCTGGTTTTTATGTCTGTCAATTTTATTGTCATTTTGATTTTGCTATAACTTCATTAAGTGTCATTTAAGTCAATCCAACTGTCACCAGCATCGAAATATTTACGATTTTAGAAATTAGTAGTATACTTAGCTGTATGAAATACATTGTGTTAGACTTTTTCTTTTTAAAAATCTACCTTTTCTAGCTGAACACAATAATTTACTAAAGCGTTTCGGGCTTGTTACATTTAGATTTAGATTTATTTATTGCATTTTACGTTACAAAATATGGGCACCTAGATCTTAGTAGGTAGGTACTTAATGGTTAAGTACATTCACCGCGTAAGGGTGCTGCAATTTTCCAATTCTTTCGGAGTCATACACTAATTTTGTGCCTCCCTGTATAGTAGGTACATAGATACGACGTACATCACCCTGCTTAGCTACAAACCGGCTCGAATGGCGCTCCGCCAACCACGCATTGAGCCTAACAAAGTGTGGAAACGCTGCCATTCTACACACAATCATGCTAAGAACGTGTATGCCTACTGACACAAAGCTGGTTTTGAAAGCGAGTCATAATGCGGCTTGCTATCCAGTCTTGGCACGTAGCTTAGCTTGAAAGTGAAGCTAGGAGCTTTGAGGTACCTTTTTGTTTAATAAAATATGAACTGATAATAAAATTACTTTTAGTACTAACAAGGGCTAACTAAGGCTTCTGAAAGCCACTGGAAGTATCTACTTCTTGTAATAAAATTTTGTAAAAATTTAATTGGAGTTTTGTTAGAAGGTCTTATTTGTTTGGCTGCCATTTTGTAACAGAAACACTTTTACAACATCAACAAAATCCCAATTATATTTGACTTAGATTTTATTTAAGGAATTCTCCTCTGATACCCAAAATAAAGGCGGGTTTATAATAGGACCTAACCTAACCCCTAACTGTTAGTGCGTAAATAATTATGTATATGTTGATTTAGTTAATTTTACAGACAAACAAATCTATGAGTATTCATCGCCGGTAAAGTCCCCCAAGAAACAAAAACGTATATCCAAAGAACAACAAATAAACAGATACGTCTAACAACATTTGCATAAACTCGGTTTTGCATAATTTGAGGCTGCAAGTGCAGCTTTACTTTATACACACATGCTTATTTAAAACAGCTGGGTCACTAAGTATCTAATAAAATTTACTTTTGCCATAAACGGAGCTTAGTAAAGTTTTAGTTTCTTTTATAAGTTGGTAAGTAGGTACATTTTTTAGTAGAGTTTCAGCTCAAACATTAGAAATGAATCAAGAAATAAAAGTTTGCTGTAGTGATGTTGTGCACCTCTGCAGAATAATATTCGACAATCACATCATCATCGACCTACCTATTTCAGTCAATTCAATGTACGTCTTACAATTTTTGTTTTTCCTGTGAGTAAAAAAATGTAAAAATATAATAAAGCTTTCTTTTAGTGGACAATATGTACATCGCTCTTTTTACGCAATTAAAATAAACTCGCTTAGCTGTGATGATGTAGACTGTGACCGCTCCAAACGTTTTCGCTTGGGAACGCCATCATTTACCATTGAATTAATTAAAATGAATAATTTAATTCATTAGTGCAATTAGTTAACAAATTTTGTACAGAAATATAGTGCAATTTAAATTCGTTTTAAATAGTTTTAGCTAAAATTAAGAGTAGGTTCTTACGTCACTATAAAAGTTCTCATATATTTTGATAAATTTTCAATAATGATAAAATAAGGGACAGATAAGATTTTGGCACTGTTTTTACTAAACTCGCACGTACTTACCCCATTCATAAATATTCTTATCTTTTGTCTACTTTGCCCTTACAAATGTACAAGATGGCGCAAAAGAACAAATCTGTTTTTATATTTGCGCCAAGATTATAGTCTAAGAATGTTTTTTATGAGAACATGCGAGGGAACAAGTAACAGTACCACCTGATATTTCGCGATTTGCATTAGGAACCTTATAGAATATATTTACTTACTAAAACATGTATTGTGTTCATCAATCTAAAACATAAGAATGTAAATCTGTGTAACTGCACCGGATACACAACGTAATCACGAATTGACCGCAGAAATATTATAATAAATCAACACTTTTTGGTTACCCTGTACTTTCAGATACTGGACGTGCATTATTAAAAGACATTATCGCATCACGTATCGCCTATACGTTACAAGTCCGAGCCGCGTTGTAAATAAGGGGACTGGGGACAGCCTGGCGCAGTCTAGGGGACATCGGACACGGCGGACACTCGTGGGCTTGTAGGCGATAACTTATAGTTAGATATTTATTTTATCATTATCTCTTTGAAGAAGTACACTGTTGGACAACGAATACGAACATATAAGTAGAATGATATATCCAGACAGAACGAATTTTAGTTTTCCTTCAATTTTCCATCCACAAACTTACCACGAGTACAATCGTCTGACCATGGTTAGGCCGAGCTACACTTCGTCTTTGTGGTTGCTATTCAAATGACATGTGTAATCTTTTCTTTGTATCATATGTCATCACTTCAGTTGGTTTATACAGGGCTTGGGGCAATTTTTCGTCCATACCACTACACGGGACAAAATAGGCTTTGGGATATCCATGACACTAGTACAGGATACTATTGGAGCAGCCATATAAGCCTCCATTTCAAATTCTCTACAACAAGTAATATCGCACTTGCCGACATTTTTGCACTCAAAAGGACGGATAAGTGTACCCCACTCGTTTTGACCGAAGGGTGTAATGTCCGGGCTACACCTCGTTTCACTGAAGAGGCATTTTACACATTTTACATGGAATATATTAATGGGCGCGTGTATATTTAATTACTGTGTGCTGAAACACAGGTGTGACATCTGCTGAAATAAATGGTTAAATAAATAATGATAAAATGACTCACTTTTTGATAATTTGGTAAATAATAATTGGTTTATTTATTTTAAATTTTATTATTGCCATTGCTGCTACTAATTTCTCTACGATTTTAGTCCGTTACGATCAAATAAACCAATCAAGATTAAGTTCTACATGCTTAACAATAAAATAACCCACTTTTCAAATCCACCAACAAAACAGATCCAATTATTCTGAACCGAAGAAGTTGAATTTGAAACGTATTTTCCAATTTTTGTGAAATTCTCGAGAAGCGTACACACTCTTTGTGGCACCTAAATTGGTTTTCAAGGTTTAGTCTGCGCTTGTACGGTGTAGCATTTTGAAAAGTTCTGCAGGTCTTCTAGGAATACAGAAAAAGAATTGATAACAGATGAATTGCTCAATGTGGCTTTTTAGGCCTGCAGCTCATCTCAATATTTTTGAAAATTTATTGTAATTCAGTTTACCATTACAGGACATGTATTGGACGTGCTCAATGAGGCAACGTTATAGGCAGTGGTTACCACTTAAAATGAGATGGGCCTTCGGCTTGTAAAAAAAAACCAATAGTACTAGTTTTAGTAGCACGAAAAGCTAACCTTTTTATTCATGACGGATAGCAAGCTCTTCACCGATATCTCAATTCTACAAAAGCTTTTATCTCAACTAGAAGACGAAGCTCTTGAGCGCTGATTTGAAAAGTTAGCGCTGTTCTTTCTCCAGTCGATTTTCTCTTGACTTTCATTTTTAATTTAATTACGTTTGAATTTAGCTTGTTATTTTTATTCGTTTGTGATAGAGCCAAGAATTTAACTATTTAGGAATTTGGTTGCCTTAGATTAAAAATAACAATTTACTAGTGACAAAGGCTTTTAAAATACTTAAAATTGAATTGTTGCTCTAATCTAAGACAAATAAATAGTTTAAATGGTTTTTTTTAAGGATTTTCCTAGTAAATTGTTGTTTTTAATAGGTAAACTATTTATACTGCGGCTTATACTCGAATTTTCTTTCTTGTTTTTTCTAATGGGTTGGCCTACTTTTTGTTAACCACTCAATTCTTTGTTGCATCTGTTGTTTATAAGTAAAAAAATGTTTTGGTGGTCACGACCAGTAGCTTTAATCTGATCTATTTCACTGCTATATTGTACTTAGCATGATAAAGGTTTAATTATCTTTTAATACGGCTACTTAGTTTTGTAGCGTAATATTGCCCGCTGTCCGCGAACAAAATCGGAACTTCTGTATCGAGTTTAAAATAGGTGCGCGAAACTTTTATAAAGAAAGATTTATTTTTCTAAAAAACGACTGCAGTCATTTAACGGACGTAATATGGAAGCTACTTTTTTAAGAGCATCCCTCCGTGTCAGTAGATCCGTGGTAAGATGTAAATGTGCGTTTGTAGCGATTCAGTTTTCGTGATATAGTTGGGATATGATTCATATCTAAGTAACGTGGACTTTATTTATCTCTAAAGGACTCTATCTACGAGTAATTCAATTACGTGTGTGGTTTCACACACACGTAACTGCGTTTAATCGATCACTTTGCGGCATCTGTCTGTAGCAACTGAAGATAACAGACATTACTTTATTGCAAATCTAAGCTTCAGTAAGTCAGTAAAAACCGATAGCAACCTGAGCACCAGTTTTCTGTTTATTGCAAGATAAGGCAATAAAATTATATTTCTTAACTTCACTTTCTACAGCTTTTGTGGCTGTGAACAACACCAATTTTTTATTAATTCTCCAATTTGGTTTTTAATACTGGCATCACTCCGCTTCAAATATTAACTCAAAAAAAGTCATAAGAATGTCTTTGAAACGTTTCAAAACTAAATTCTAGGCATTCCAGGCGCGATAGGCACAAACTAATGCATGATTTTTAAACCAGGTTACAGATTTATAGGAACCAGAATAGATAATATCACTTTTTCGTGTTTACCACATGAAAAAATCTGTGCATTACGTAAACATACCTTATTTGAGTGACACTGCGCGTAATGACAATCCATCTGGCGGACGTTGCAGCGTCACCGCGCAATGTCACTCAGATACTTTACTGTGACGATGCGTTTGCGATTGTCGGATTTATTGGTGCTCTACTGACTCTAGAGTTTGTTGATAGCGTGAATAACTAGTGCCAAAGGTCGCTGTAGCGACTCAATAAAAACAGAGCATTCCGTTTGTCTGCAGAAACTTGGTCGCAGCCTTCTTTGTCTCTAAACTTGTTAAAAACACTGCCTTTGGGAATTAAATTGTCATGAGTTCTTTTGTACCTGCTGCAGTTTTTTTTAATAATTTTTATTTCCTTTTACATTTTTTAAGAGCAAATGTTTTTGTAGTGTGCATATTAACACCTACTTATAGTAGTTGTCTCGCACTGCTCATCAAGATTATTTTGTAAAAAATATATACAAAAAAAAACAATTCTTATTTGAAATCATGTTTCGTAACTGAAATCAAAATCATATATTTTGAAAAGCAGGATTTTCACCACGTACGCGTTTCAGCAAATAAAGTATGTTCACTACATAATAGGGGTAGGCAGAGGTACTCAAAGCCAAGGCAGATGCGATATGCTAATCCCCATGCAAAAGATATGAATAGCATTCCAAGGGTGCACTTCAAAGGTTCGCAGCACATTCTTTATGTCTTAAAATAGGGGGTGAGGATAAGGGGGTTGAGGAAATTGAGGGTAGATCTGAAGAATAACTTTGGGAATACTTAGTATCTTGTTGTTGGGTTGTTTTAACTTCGTTTGGGTTAAAAATTATAATCAGATTAAATCCCGTAAATATATAAAAATATGAATAACTAGGAAATAAAAAGACGAACATTATAAATAAGGTCTTAAAAAGGAGTTTATTATTACAAAGAAAATTATGACTAATAAAGTATTTACAATATTTATAATATGTACAAAATACACATGAAGCGGTTGAGCTATCTACACACCGTTGCAAACGATTTATAGATAGCTCAACTGATCCAAATCAGTACCAATCGGAAGCGTGCCCAAGACACTGGCTGCATTGCCGCGCTGAATAGCAATGCTGATTCGCTGGCCCAGATAATCACCAGCTCTCGGGTCACGCGTCGCTGCGACTAGACGCCCTGCAATAATTTTGAAGACCCGGAGGGCCTCGGTACCCCACGGACCCAGAGTCTCGACCCCAAGAGGTACAAATGTGTAGGCCCTGTCGAGACCCGCATACTTGCGCCTCTTGAGATCCTCGGCCGAATCTGCTGCCGCACCGGCCCTAGCGGATGTCCTAGACAGATGTGAAGGAGCAAGGGTGTCGACGCAAGTAGCGTCCCACACCAAAGGCCTTCCCAACTCCCAAGGAACAAGAGTCATACCGTCAGGCCGTTTACCATCGTCACGCAGCAGACCATTCGGCTCGAGAATGGCTGGCACGTTCACGCTGGTAAAAGCCCGGCGGATGATATCGTTAAGGCTAGCGTGACGGGATATCCGACCGGCGGCCCTAGTGCACGATAATCCGTGGTGACCAAGCTGTTCGACAGCCGTACCGCACTGGCAATGATGAGGCGCACAGCACCGAGCACCCAACCGTAGACAGGTTGCAATACGGAACGTGACAGGATCCATTAGAGTACCAGTGTTATGAGAGGGAAGAGCTTGCAACCAAAATCCTGACTCTTTTTTAGAAACGGCTAGGAGACGGGCACGATCTGCGGAGCTTGAACACGTTTGTAACAGAGAGTTCCGTGTTAACTCGCACAGAGGCCCGTCCCATTGCCGTTGAGCCGAAAGTGATTTGGGGAGAGCAGAATCGGGGCAAGCTCTATGCCAAGCATTTCTAGCTTCGTCTTTGTACGAAATTTTGAGATCAATGCCAGTAAGAGCCAAAAGAGACGGATTTAGAATTTTTTCTACCAAAGAATTAGTGCTATAGACGGAAGACAAGAATGCTGGTAGGGCTACACTTGAAATTTTGCGAATACCTAAGCCTCCCAATTTGACAGGTAGGGAGGCCTGCGACCATGCCCTGTCATCCAAATAAATATTCAAAACCGATGACAAGGTAGTCTTTATTATGTTGTCTAAGCCTTCCACCAGCTCGCTGTGTTTCCACAGTTGACAACATCGTAAAGAGTATGTAAATTTAGGAACAAAAAGACAAAACTTGATAATAGTAAAAGCCATGTGGCTATTAATTTTGAGTAATCTGTCTGAAGTTTTATTGAAATTTTGAATTTTTTCATCAACAAATCCCGGAATAGACTCATCAAAAATTGGTGAACCAAGGAGGCGTAGTGAACACTTATCTACAACTGTAATGTTAGAAGCCAAACTATTGAATTTGTCAATTATATAATTTTTATCCACACAAGTTCCAGAAACAAAAAGTTCACATTTAGAAAAATTTAGTTCCAAACCTATTTTTTGAAATTCATCAATGATGAGTTTTAAATCGCCAAAAACTGTGTCCACATCCCCACCTAATGTTCCGTCATCCAAATACCAAACATTGAGCTTAGACTGGAGACGTTGAATAATTGGATGGATGGCAAGACTGAAAATGGCCGGACCTAGAGGGTCACCTTGCTGGCAGCCAACAGCAGACGAAATAACATTGTTCCGGTAGATTAATTTAGAGGGTGAGGCATAACACTGCCAGAGAAAAGGGTAAATTTCGGGAATTTTATTTTTAATTTCATTTAGCAAGGCTCCCCTATCTACTGAATTAAAGGCATTTTTGATATCTACCTTCAAAATAACCTCCCCGTAATTTTGATCCAAAAATGTACGAAGGGAATGTACCGCGGCCTCACAACCGCCTCGCGAACCAAAGCCTAGCTGAACAGGTCGGAAATAGTCGCCTAGGTAATCGGCTTCTTTCCGACAGCAGACTTTAGCTGCAAGGCGGCGATAGGTGGTGCCTACGGCTATGGGTCTTATCCCGCCATCCTTCTTTTTGAGTGCGCATAGGTTCGCACCGTACAAGAGCTCAGTGATCTCGCCGTTGACTCGACCTGACAACATCAGGTTGATCAGAGACGTCATGTCCCCCAGAAGGACTTCACCGGCATGGCCAGACCCACCAGACAGCAGATCCTTTAGATGCTGTGGAGTCACAGCATCCAGGCCGCCGGCAGAACCACTCTGGAACGACATGACGGCCCCAAGCACATCCTGGCTGGTCGCGTCTACGGCGCCGTCACTCTCTTGCGGTGGATCGGGGAGGTGCAGGTTTGGCCCTGCGGATGGATGCTTACTCTCAAGAGATATGAGAGTATCATTGGAATTTGGAGCTATCGTGTCGCTAGAAAATAAAATACGGGAGGCACCCTTGATATCACCGTCGCTGAGTTTACTCTCCACAAGTTTGTAGATAGTAGACTCAGTCAGTGGTTTCTGAGATTTTGAATTTGTTGGTAAGTCCTGATCTGCATTCATAAAAGATGTGTGCTCTCCGCGTGCACTGTACCTAACACAATTTTGTTTAATCCGAACCGTCAATGATAATTAATAATTAAAACTAGGAAATTGGCTCAAACAATTTTTGTGTTTTAAACGGTTTAGTTCTATTCTAAGCCAGTTGAGTTTCAAATTCAGTAAGTTTAAATATTAATGACAACAATCATAAACCATAATAATTGTATTTGTTATACTTTTTAGTGTCCCGATCCTGTTTTGGAAAATCGGAACACTTAATTTAAAAACACTTAATAAAATCGTGTTTTAATTATAGTTTGTTTTTTATTGTATGTGTTTTTTATGTTGTTACAAATAAATATTTTGTATTGTATTGTATTGTAATTCACATAGTAGAAACATTTATTTAAATCCGCAAGCCGTTTTCCAACCAAATCATTTCTAGCTACGGCCGTCAAACCGACAGAGCGTCTGAGTTTTCAATATATCACTACTCTATGCAACCAAAGAGCACAACCAATACAGATATGAAATAACCGCAGAATAGGCGAATATACAGGGTGTAATAAAAAAACTTTATTGAGTTTTGTGGGAATTTTAATAGTGATTTTGATTGAAGGAGCTGAAACGTTGAAGTTGGGGTTTGATACCCGCGATGTAGTTTTTGATACCAACGACACTGCTCATCTTAGTATCAGATCTTAGTATCTTGTCAGTCTTCTGTTTAAGAAGTCCTTCTTCCAACAGAAAAAAGATTATTGCTTGGCCAATCAATGCAACATCAGAAATCAGAAAATATTTATTGTTTAACTGTTATACAAATGAGATCTTTAGTACAAGTTTTTACAGAACAAAAGGTGTACTATTATTTAGTGAAGAACTAGGTAAAGCTTATTTACACGTGTTAAGTCGCAAGTCAACTCACTTATCAACTTGTTAGTAAGAAAAATTATACGTGTAAACAGGCAACTTTGAACTCGCGACTTAACAATATGTAGACTAGGTTTATTCTTATTTTTCCTCTTCTTCTTATTAAAGGCCTCTGTCCATAATTTCGATAGACAGTTTGATTAATTGGAAGCACACATTGCGTTATTATATTTATACCCTGTATAACCACAGAGTACAGCAAACATAGATGAGACAGCGAGATAGCCGCAGAGTAGAGGTGCACAGCGGTCCGGCGCCGCGGGACGGAGAACTCCCGATTCAAATGCAAATGCTTTTCGTTCCGGATTTGCATGCGTTTAGCGGATACATTGATGTTAGGGTTGGCACGTGTTATGAATTAATAAAAAAACGTCAGTCACAAAAACGCAAAATTGATCAGTTATTTTTAGTTATAGCGTTGTTGGTTGGTTGAATTTTGCTTAATCTGTAGTGGAATATATGATATTATTCTTCGGGCCGAGACGAATCTAAGCCGAAAAAACGTAAGTATTTTCATTTCAGGAATGTAGACATTTGAATATTATACTGCGGTGAAAAAATTCGATATTTATTATTAGAAAAACATAAGTATGTACCTACAAATGTAATAAATACATGTTGCACATACAAAAAAATGTCTCTGATTTTCCTCTCTTACAATTATCACTTTCATTAAAGAACGGAATATGGTGGTTTCTCATAAGTTATTATTTTTTTTTAATTTCAATTTATTTACCTACAATTATATTTACTGTTGACAGCCCTATTCCAAAGTCAGTAAGACCGCATTCAGGATGCACCGCGAGTGGTGCAACTCGTTTGCACGACTGCCGACTGTCCCGTTTGCAGCAACCACCTAAAGGTATATGCAGACGGTGTCTTTTGAACTGTAAGCTCATTGCTAAATGGCAGTCTATTAACAATTTTTGTGTAGATAAAACTGCACCTGATTCACAGCGTTGAGTTTTGATTGTCGGCTCCCATACCACAAGAAAAGATACCAACAAAAAGTATAAAGGTGAAACTCTAATTAGACACGCTCGTCTCTACGAAGCTGATCTCACTGGGTTCGTTGATCCGGAGCCGCAGAACTTGCTTATCTAATTTGGTAACTCTTGCGAACTATTCACTTAATTTATCCGCAGCCTCCGCGCCATTTGACGTCGAGTCGAACTATCTAGCTCTAGGCTTCAGTCACAGGCAGCTCTCAGGATAGCTGGTTCACTACGATAATTTGAATGAGCTAATGTCACTACTAGTGTAGCTTTTAGCCACTCAGAAGTTTTTAGTGGTGTAATGGCTATGATATTTCACATTTTAAAGTATTCTACAACCGCTAAGAATAAGATTCACGTTAAAAATGCACAAGAACCTAATTAATTACGTGACTGACCTGTCTTTTTCCATATATTTAGATTTGTTCATTATTCTTGACTAAAAACCGACAGAAATGGTAGGGAAATTCGTCACGCCAGAAAATATGTGGAAATTTTTCCAGCACGCTCAGCCCTAGCTAAAAAAATGTGACTACCCCAGCTGTCCACGCGCTCTGTGGCGACTGAATAGAAGTCACAAAGTTCTTGCAGTATAGTGAAAGAGATTTAGTGGCGACACGCGCCGATCTCGATACCAACTTATACCAAAGGTTGGAATAACGATAGTTTTGTATACTTTTTAACGCTCTAGAGAGCTACTTAGATTTTAATCAAAAACCTTCCGGCGCGCGGCGTTTTGAAAGTGTAATTTTAGAAGATTTTGAATGAGAATTGGTCTGAGAATAAAAGGTAGAAATTCATGTTTTAGTATGATGTCTTTAATCGCCCACCAAAACTAACTTAATTACTTTTTAATTAATTTTTTTATACTAACAACATATTCCAAGCTTACTTTTTATTCTAATTCCCATATTACAAGCTTTGCTTTGTTTGGGACTAGAGGGCGTCGTGTGAAATGTCCATGAATATGTATTTATTTATTTACATAATTATGGATTTTTAGATTAAGATATTTATATCTGAAAAATAAATAAATTTTAATTAAAAACAGTTCATAGCATTTATAATTTCAAATCAATCTAAAGTTAATTTAATTTCAAAGTGCTTGCATTGCAAAGAGAAAATCAAAGAAACGACAGACCACCAATTAATACCATTCTGATAGCGCGGCAATCGGACCACCCCCAGCAGACTGGGGTGTGCTATGTCGGCTATGTCGGCTATGTCGGCTATGTCGGCTATGTCGGCTCGTTAGCCGGACGCGGTCGGCTCTCGATGTCAGCTCTCTTTGCTTTCATCCACTGAAACTCGGGATTGGGATAACTTTATATGCCTGAAAAACATCGTTGGAGATATTGAAACTGCTTTTTAAGTAAAATTACTTAATCTAAATGAGATGAAAGAATTTCTTCGGTAATTAGTACGAGGAAACTTAACAAAGTATTGATGATATTATAAATACTACTTTATCAGCAATCTAGTTCCCATATTACAAGCTTTTTTTAGTTTGGGACGTTGTGTGAAATGTCCATGAATATTTATTTATTTATTTTTATGATAAAACAATCCTGCACCTCTTCCATCTACACAGATGTCTAAAAAGTGACGGTAGAAGCACATCGTCACTTTCGACTTTGACGTAGACTTGGTCTACGGTTTTCACTGTCATCAAATTATTTTAAGCACAACCAAGCCATGCCGACTTTACAACAACTGTAGCAACTTTCATAATTGAAGATCTTTTCTACAAAAAACACTCGAATTCTTTACAAACTCGAAGACAATTTACTCTAAAAACGGCAATCTTCAACAAAGAACAGCTATTCTCGGAGCACTCGCAAAAAGTACGTCTGCTAGAATGTTTGTGAGTTAATTTGCTCTCGTACGAGGCAGTCGTTAGCGAAACCGAAGTTATGTCAACCTGGCTTAAGTTATTTTCATACAGGGTGAACAACACAGATTTCACTTGACAAAGGGATACGTAGAATGTATCTATGAAAAGAGCTAAGAGCGAACGAAATTATAGAATCTAAGCCTCAGTGAGAGAGACTAGCTTTATCTTGAGCGAGTAAGTAAGTAAGTAAGTATGTTCAGAATTATTTGGCCAAAAATATAACAAATAAATCGCAGCGGTCACTACTTCAAAATCAGTGGTTTAAAAGTTAAAAGTTCTAAGCTAACTTTTTCATTAACTTTTACACACATGAGTTAACTGAGCGCCAAGTTACACGATTCATTTTGCCAATTTAAAGTTAAAGCGAATTTATCCTGTTGGCAACACTTTTATTTTTGTTGGCAACACGACAACTTCAGTTTAGCCAACTGCAAGTCAACATGATCGTACAGGGTTGCAGATGCGGGGTTGAATGACACTGTGTCATTTGTTTTTGAATAAATAAAAAATCTTTCTTTTTGGCACTGACTGATAGTTTTGTCATTGGCCAATGGCCACATCTTGGGTTTTAAAGTTCTAATGCGCCCATCTGTCATGATTTTTACACGTTTTAAAATTACTTATATTGTCAAGATTTTACAATTTGAGAAAGTGTTGAAAAACATCGTTAAGAAGCCATCCATTGTTGATACATTGATCCTAACCGCACAGTTTCAAAAACATACATTTTAAAACTCTCGATGTTCGTAATAATCTTGGCAATATGCCTACATAATTCAATTAAAATTATGACAGATTAGGGTCAGCCCTCACCACAAAATATCCATTCGTACTTTGAGTCTAAATACAATATGTTGCTCGTAGACCCAAGTGATTTCAAACACACTTGGGATTTGCGTAAAAATGTAAAAGAGTTAAAATAAATCTGTACATAATGTGTGTTAAATACAAATTCAAATTAATTGTTTTTATACAAAAAACAATGAACACACAGTACTTGTTAGGTATATATTACTATTTACTTTTTACTTAGTTTAGTATCTATTTATGGGGTTTAGTTTGTGAAATGTAGTCTTTGTTTTTTGCACCGTCACTATCGTACATTTAAAATCCAGTCCATCCAAAGGTTGCCTGGAAGAGATCGCTCATAGCGATAAGGCCGCCCATTGTACTTCGCTTTAATATAGAACTATGTCTAATATCTAATTTCCGGTGCAGTACAATAAAGAGTTTTCTATCTATCTATCTTGTTTCTTGCAGATAACTAAAATGCAGTAAGTAAAATGTTCAGGTGATGTTAATGTATTCAAAGTTCCAATGATGCGATTGTGTATGGGCATGTAGGGTTAATTTAACCCTCCTCTGCACACTCAAGTCCATTTTAGCTAAAAGACATTTCACATCACACAAAGTCCCACAAAGCTGGCGTCACGCCAGGGACGGGCTCGATCAATCAATTAAACGTGACGGTCGAACTAAGTGGCGTTTAAAGATGCACGTCCATTACACCACAGCGAGCACATAATACTCATCTGATTTACATCGCATGCGAAGAAAGATTAGATTTCAATTTAAATTCTTAAAGACATATTGGTGTAACACCTATTTACTATTGATTTATAGATTTTCTTAAAGTTCTCGTACTTTTGATAAAAGTTTTTGGTGTAATACTTAGTATTCAAAGGCATGAATTGCTCAGAATTACAAAAAAAATAACCATGACATTTCAACTACATTACAATTATTGAATGTCGCCATTCAACGAAATCATAAAGTTGTTTAAGAAAAAAAAATACTTACCAATAAGGAAAAATAAGCTGGATTTGTAAACAAACCATCAGCGACTGACAAAAACCTATATGGATAAATGAACGTGTACTTTAATTGGCATTTTATTCCGCTCAGGGACGGATTGTGTGGGTGACAGGTGTAATAAATGTAGACCCAAGAATGATACGGTCACTGGAGGGTAGATAATGGAGGTTTTAATGGGGGTAAATTAGGATTTGACTGGACCATGGTACTGACGGTAATTCCTAATTATAATTATTACAATGTACGAAAAGGGTATCATGATGATTCTGTTTTGGTTTATCTTTTTTACAAAACCTAAAAATAAATATCGTGAAAATATCTCGTTCATAAAACCACGACAAATAGAGTACCAAAACACACCCCTAGACAAATTTCGCGAGTGAATTCAGTCTTACATAAGATCCGCGTTTTCCTCGTTCATGACAAACGCTCATGTTTTTAAACTCTTCATATTCACACATTCGCATTACTATTGATCACAAGTACCTTGGTAGCTATAAAGATAAAGATACTTTATTTGCTAAAACATGTGTAAATTAAGATGGTAGGTAAACATTATAGAAACAACATGTCTTACCGGTATCAACCGGTGTGCAAATCGAGATGATAGGTACGCTAATAGTTCGTCAAAATGAACTCACATTGGATAGAAATTAGGTGATAAAGTCTCTACATTTATATAAAATTAAAACATGCAAAATTAAATTATAATGTAGGTACTTACTTATTGTTTAATTACAATTTATCGTTTAGGAACTCATCAATATGGTAGTAACATTTTTCTATAAGAATTTTTTTTAATTTTCTTTTAAATTGACCTGTATTTAAGTCCCTATAAGATTTAAGAATTTTATTGAAAACTAATGGAGCCATACATATGATGCTTTTTCGTAGCAATGCAGTTTTAGATATGTGTCTATAATAGCTTCTCGTTCATTCGTATGAGTTTTAAGGCCGTCTTTAGGCCTCCGTCGTGCTGACTGCTTCCGTGCTTCGGAGGGCACGTTAAATTGTTGGTCCCGGCTCTGCCACGACGGAAGCCCAGAGTTGGCCACACTAACTCACACAATCGAACCACTTTATCTCTAAAAATGCACATGAGAATTGAACCTGCACCTGTCGTAAACTGGACCATCACCCGCGAGCCTTTTATAATTTAATAGAAGTAAATATAATAGCAAGTAAGGTTACAGCAGGTTTCACAAAAACAAATGTATTTTACACATGTAAGTGCACTATCTACAAACAAATCTTCAAACTATAATAATTCTGGTACATAAAGTTAATGGTACATCAAGCGGCCATAAAGATGAAGCGATAGTTTTATTTAACACAATGTTGACACGATCATTAGTTTTGCAGTTTCTGACAAAACGTTGATGTATCGTGGCATCGTGGGTTCGAATCGAAGTGCACCGAGGGTCTTTTGGAAGTAACATTTGATTTAAAACATTATAAGATTTACTGGATGTATATAAAATGTGCACATAAACATTTAGGTATGAAGGTTAATCTTTTCATTTCAATTTCAACTTATATTAGGCGCAGTCAATAAAAATGATGTTAAAATGTTGGTTATTCAGTTTCTCATTATCTTAATATCAGCATGCTTAGATAAAAAATTAATATAGATTAAGCTGGAAACAACACAAAAAAATATTATAAAATGAGGCGTTGTCCCGAAGCACGTCCGTGGGCAATTTGTCCCCGGTGTGTCGCAACGCGCGCATTTCCTGAAAGCCCAAGCGGTTTCCGTTTCCGGCTAAAAAGCCTTCGAGGATGTGAAGCCTTCACTCCATTTTACATCACCGTACTTACAAGGATGTAGAGTTTAGCCGGTTTTTTGAACGGACATAAAAGACAACAAAAAATAATGACAAAAGTTACGGAACAACAAACTAGCTATAATTGAACGGGTTTTTCTTCCTTTGGATATTGCATTTGAGGTAATGCAATTGGAATAAGTCTCACAGGTGTGCCACACATATGGGACTATCTGATCCATCACTTTGGGATGTACTTACACTTGAACCCTACATTTGACACCCATAATTTGTGTGGTAGACAAAGAAGGTGCGAAGAGCGTGTGTAGTTTTTTCTTGTTCTACCACACTCTAGTCGCTCAGGTATTTTTTGATACCCATTCATAATTTACTATTAAAGCACTTCTAGTATGTTCATATCTTCATTGATCGCCCGCGGGTCGGCATTCGACAATTTATTTCGCATTAGCGCCTTTTGTGCGGCCATTAGTGGCCCATAAACCCAGCTATTTCTACCTAGCTATATAGAGGTACGCACGGTTTACATTCAAACGTGGAAATAAATATTTGAATTAAAATTTAAGGAGAAAGAAATAAATGGGGACGATAAAAAATAGGAGTCAGAAATTCTGAAGTATTCCGAGGGCTTCTAATGCTAGTTTCTAGAACCTAAATAATATAAAAACAAATTAGAATATAATCCTACCAGTAAAATATTAAATGTACACTATCGATCTAACAAAATAAGTAATTGAAAAGTTACCTCTAGATTAGATGTAGCTAGACCAACATACAAAAAACACTAGCTCGATGTTTTTTGATCAAGCATATGCGAAAACAGTTTGCTTGATCAAAAAACATTTAGTTTAACCCTACTTTACCTAGTTAACCCTTGCCCTAAGGCGTAGCACATATTACCAGTGCTACAAAAAACATGAAAACATCAGCACAATTGGCACGGCGGCGTCGATTACGGTAATTCCCGTAATAGTCGTGTAATTTGTCCACACGCTGAACGAAGGTAATGGGTTTGACACCTGCTATGACACACGTTTCATATTTGATGGTAATGAAAACGGGCTATGGAGGGTAATGAGAATACAGGCTATTTGAGGGTAATGAGAATACAGGGTATTTGGAGGGTAAAGAAATAGAGGTATGTTTAAATGCAAGCCGTTTTTTGTGAGAGTATCAAAAGAAAAATGGACTGATTCCGGATCATAGAAGATTTTTTACAGCAGTCAGATGTCACAAGGCTTCGATTATCAAAAATCTAGTCAGGTCACTGTTGTAGAAAGTTAAAAAGTAAAAAACAATACTTCAATCTTTACACATTGTGTTGGTATTGATTTAGGTTGACAGGCGTCACAGCTCAGTCGGTAATAGCTATGCCTGCCGTGCTGTGGGTCGTGGGTTCGATCCCCACTAAGAACAAACATTTGTGTGTGCCATACATAGATGTTTGTTCTATGTCTGGGTGTTACTATGTATTATAAGTATGTATTTACAAAAAAAAGTTTATAAGTATTCTATCAGCATCTAGTTACCATATTACATATGCTATGCTTAGTTTGGGACTAGAGGCGTCGTGTGAAATGTCCATGAATATTTATTATTATTCACATATTTATTTATTTTCATAATTTTTAATTTTTTTACAATATAAGTATAAAAAAACATATATTATTATTATTTATTATTATTATTCTACAGTGACCTACATTTATGATAAGTTGAGTGTACCAACAGGTACCTATCCAATAGATGAAGTTTTGGTAATATTCCTTGCTACTCCACAGAGTAAATTATTAGGGAACTTGGAACAACAATAAGTCAGGCGTAGCCCGCGCCGCTTGGCGTGATTGATGTGTGTGTGTGTGACTTTTATTACTGTGAGCTCATTGCTGTGACTCATTGCATAACCACGGTATGTGCCTAGGCATGGATATGATGCAGATTACTCTTGATTAGTAACCGTTGTGAAAGAGCTCGTCCGGGGAAGTACTAGCACCGTAGACTTTTGACTTTGACTTTTGACTTTGACTTTGACTTTTGACTTTGACGTACCTGTTTCTGCTGCCAAGCAGTGATGCTCGCATTGCTGCGTTCCGGTTTGAAGGGTATGGATGTCGGTGTAATTACAGGCACATGAAACATTCTCCACCAACAATGCATACTAGTGGGTATTTCTGTTCTTTCCAAAAATCCGTACTGACGTAATAGTAACGTCACGTAATAGTAACGTGACGTAATCAAAGCGTAATAGTTACTGCGTATGTTTTTAAGATAATTCAGGATTTTAAAGAAGGCGAAGTAAACTCCATTACTTGGCTCCATTGTGACAGGCGTCACAGCTCAGTCGGTAACGGCTCTGCCTTCCGTGCTGTGGGTCGTGGGTTCGATCCCCACTAAGAACAAACATTTGTGTGTGCCATACATAGATGTTTGTTCTATGTCTGGGTGTTACTACGTATTATAAGTATGTATTTACAAAAAAAAGTATATAAGTATTCTATCAGCATCTAGTTACCATATTACATATGCTATGCTTAGTTTGGGACTAGAGGCGTCGTGTGAAATGTCCATGAATATTTATTATTATTCACATATTTATTTATTTTCATAATTTTTAATTTTTTTACAATATAAGTATAAAAAAACATATATTATTATTATTTTTTATTATTATTCTACAGTGACCTACATTTATGATAAGTTGAGTGTAAGGTACCTATCCAATAGATGAAGTTTTGGCAATATTCCTAGCTACTCCACAGAGTAAATTATTAGGGAACTTGAAACAACAATAAGTCAGGCATAGCCCGCGCCGCTTGGCGTGATTGATGTGTGTGTGTGTGACTTTTATTACTGTGAGCTCGTTGCTGTGACTCATTGCATAACCACGGTATATGCCTAGGCATGGACATGATGCAGATTACTCTTGATTAGTAACCGTTGTGAAAGAGCTCGTCCGGGGAAGTACTAGCACCGTACCTATTTCTGCCGCCAAGCAGTGATGCTCGCATTGCTGCGTTCCGGTTTGAAGGGTATGGATGTCGGTGTAATTACAGGCACATG
This sequence comes from Gandaritis pyraliata, assembly GCA_947859175.1. Classification (NCBI taxonomy): domain Eukaryota; kingdom Metazoa; phylum Arthropoda; class Insecta; order Lepidoptera; family Geometridae; genus Gandaritis; species Gandaritis pyraliata. The sequence continues at coordinate 9,566,466 of OX401866.1, read as the reverse complement.
AAACATTCTCCACCAACAATGCCTACTAGTGAGTATTTCTGGTTTTTCCAAAAATCCGTACTGACTACTCCAAAGCGTAATAGTTACTGTGTATGTTTTTAAGATAAATAAAAAAATAAATATTCTTGGACTTTACACACAACACCCTCTAGTCCCAAACTAAGCGTAGCTTGTGATATGGGAACTAGATAATTCAGGATTTTAAAGAAGTCGAAGTAAACTTTATTACTTTCAGCATAGCTCAATGCATTGCAAAAGCTTGAATTCAAATTGTTCAGATATTGTACAAAGTCTGTGCCTGTTCGAACCCCAATCTATGTAAGCTCCAGCGTAACCTCTGACCTCTTTAGAAGGTCAATGTCAGTCCGTAATCCCATCTCCATCCGGCAAGACGTCTCTGGCTTTGGACCGTGACGTCACTACAATGTGATGTCAGCTCAGTACAAATTGTATTACAGCAGACCTACTTGTATGACCTACTTGTAGAGATAGTTTTTTCATAAATACTCCATTATTTATGTATTCAAAATGATATAAAATCTGTTATCATTATCATTTTTACCATTACTTTAGGTTCATAATTTGATATGATACTTGATCATAGTATCTTTATTCAATAAAATCACAAGGGTCATTTCGATTCGTGTTATATAACTAGGTGCTTCTAGGTGCCAGTTCACGCGACCAGAGCCTAGAAAAACGGGCAAGAAAGTCAAAGTCAAAGTCAAAATTTCTTTATTCAATATATAACAAGGGTCATTTTGATTCGTGTTATATAACTAGGTGCTTCTAGGTGCCAGTTCACGCGACCAGAGCCTAGAAAAACGGGCAAGAAAGTCAAAGTCAAAGTCAAAGTCAAAGTCAAAGTCAAAGTCAAAGTCAAAATTTCTTTATTCAATATATAACAAGGGTCATTTTGATTCGTGTTATATAACTAGGTGCTTCTAGGTGCCAGTTCACGCGACCAGAGCCTAGAAAAACGGGCAAGAAAGTCAAAGTCAAAGTCAAAGTCAAAATTTCTTTATTCAATAAAATCACAAGGATCATTTAGAATCGTCTTATATAACTAGGTGATTCTAGGTGCCAGTTCCACACGACACGGCCAGGTTCTGAGAGTTATTTTGTATGAACCTTTTTACAAAAAAAATATACTTAAATTCTGAAATACCAGTGTGGTGACATTTCAATTTGTGATGTACTAGAAGCTCGTGCCTGCAGGCTTAATGCCAAGATTTACAAAAACCTCTAACCCGTTTATATAAGTAAGCGCAATCATTTATTTATTTATTTATTTATTATAAGGCATCGCCAACAGCACACATAATACACTTTCTAAAAATAACTTACAAACAATAATTATACTATAGAATGTGTGCCAATTACAGGCATGCACAGCATTCGTAGTCAATCATCAACATTAGTAGCAAGCGCTTGAAGCGATGCAAATGTAATGGCTGACGGATTAGCATATTTCAGTTGTTTCAGCCGCTGCGACTGATTTAGTTTAGCTAATTTTGCGATCAGAGGGGTTGTAAATTTTACATTGCAGTTCGCTTCACCCTGATGGGGTAAGTTTTTATTTATTTTATTCTAGTCAGGCGAAGCGTAGAATGCCTTCTTCTGTTGATGGTACGACGATATTGCAGTCAAAAAAATTAGTACTTCAATAATTATAGATTCAAAAATCGTTACACTGGGTAAGTATCTAAAAGAGGCATGATTGCTGTGGTCAGTGTCTAAGAAGTTTGAGGTGTGGGTTCTGCTCTCCTGCCAGCAAGAATTCTACAAAATTAAAATGTAATGGTTACTATTTCGGCTTGATTACTAAGATTAAAAATAGCAATAAAAAACTGATCAACGAGACCACTAGTTTTATATAGGTTGTTTTTTTTTACCAACGGTTCTACTGGTGGGCAACCAAATATATAGAACCACCCTTAAATAAAACAATTTGGAATATAGATAGGTAATGCTATTGTGATCACTTTTAAAATAAGAAGATACATTGCTTTATGGAACTCCAACACTGAATATTTCTCGGCTAATGACCGCGCAATGCACGTAAAGGCAATGTTGTAGGACTATTACACCTAAATGTAGCAACGGCACACAAACCGAAAGGTAATCGGTAGATTTGAATTCTAACTTTAGCGATTATTATTATTCTGTTTCTAAAGTAGTTAAAATGTACGCCAGGTTGCAACGCAGTAAAATACGCAAAATTAATGATTGACGACGTTTTGAAAGCGGCTGACAGCCACACTCAAAGACGTCACTTAAACATAAGTATTAATTGAAATTAGCTAGCGGTGTCTCAAATGATTTGTAATTTGTAAAGTCGGGCAATCCCTGCTACTTGGCACCGGCTACCGGCAACTAAATCGTGTGAAAAGGCACTTAGCTCTAGATACTGGTCATCTGGTGTCTGCAGTGTTCTCTGGCTTTTCATCTCAAATATATCTACTAGACAATTTGTAACTGTATTTAATTCTACTACTATAAGATAACCTTCTGAAGGAAGAATAAAACCAGACCTTTATGTCCATTTGTCTAGCTTAAGGCCTCTTCAGGCTGATGATAATGATGATGGCGAATGATGATACGAATTGCTTCTTAGTATGAGTAAAGAATTAAAAGAAAACAGTGAGTGAGGATGAGATAGGTGAATAGATTTATTTCAATAACACCCCTATTATTGCAGTTATCCGGTGCGGTGCAGACAAAGGGTTAAATGGTGTAAATCATCATAATACCGGATCCAGCGCTATAAGTCACCATTTTTAACCCTTCTGATGTCTAACTCGATGGCGTTAAAATAAAAGGTAAAGGATGACAAAGAGTAGATGGCGCAGCAGGGGTATGCCAATCAAAGTTGAACTGCAAAGTTTTAAATCATGGTCAGTTCATACTAACTCATAGTTATTCTGTGACTAAATAGTGACATTATGACGTCATTTGATGTGTTTTCGCGCATATTTTGCTGTCAAGTGTCTAAAAAGAATGATCACGTGGTACAAAATTGTAACACGTGACCTGAAGAAATTACACTGGGCAGTGAAATATAACTTGACAGCAAAAGATTGGCATACGGAGGCTGAAGGTTGATTTTTACTGCCCCAAAACAACGGGGTGTAATATTTTATTTATCAACTAGCTACTTAATAATAATGATTAAATTAGACACTAAAATCAACTTAGTAATTTAATTTTGAATAGGGATTTCTTTTACTTTGAGATAATTGACTAAGTACAAAGGTTTTTCGTTAAATGATAATAAAATTAATTGTAGTGTAGTTTTTTTGGCTTGATTTTCTGTGTGTAATCAATAAATAAACAGCCAGTTTTAAGTTATTCAAAGTGATTCTCAGTTAATAAATAAATAAAATAAATATTTATGGAAATTTCACACGACGCTCTTTTAGTCCCAAACTAAGCAAAGCTTGTATTAATAATTGTTGTTAATATTGTGACCTTTAGTTTTTTTTGGTAAATTATGTATTTTGATTTAAAAAAATTGAATTATGCTTTCATTACCTACGCTACCAATGTTGTCAGCTAGTGAAAACAAAAGCCCCTTCTGGCCACTACTCTTTGGCCTACCCTTTTGATTTGAGACACCCTACGCTAATTTATGCGTTCTCCGTCTGGCCAACCCCCACCATGGTGCGAGTAGGTACCTCGTAAATTCACCACCAACAAATTGAAAGAAACCCATTGTTAGTAGTGGATATGAGTACTTTTTATGGGTTTTTAACGGGATGTGATGACGGAGCCCTAATTTTATTTATGGCGCTGACACGTGCAATTGTGAGTTCTAACGTTTTGGTTTTATTTTGAGATGGTTATCGTTAAATACGGATTTATTTGGACTTGAATTTATCTTTGAGTCGTTGTGGGGTTAAAAGATCGAGAGATAAGTGGATTTAAATTTTACTGTGTGTGGGTGGTTGGGGCTGTTTTGATTTTAAATCGTAAATATCGAGAATCACTTATACTGCAGACAGTATCAAAATACACAAATACATACACATATCAAATACACAAGAGGCTACATTTTAGATTTTTCTAAAGAAAGGGTTTACGCAACTACTAAAATCCACAGTAATTATACTTCCTCCACGGACTTCCTCTGTTGCCGTACTTAATGGATTTCTGTAGGCAGAGGTGATTGTTTAACATCAGGTGGACCATCAGCCTGATCCATAACTTACTTTCAAAATTGCTTGCAAATGCAGAGAAATGGCAATATTGTTTGTGAATTAACTTATTCGACAAAAACAATACAAAAACAACCCCACGTTCGAAACTCCTGGTATCGTGAAATTGACATTTAGATATCCCTATTCATTAGGAGAACAAAAAACTAATGGACACAATTAACCTTCAGACCTATCAGTCCCCCCTTTACCCCCTTTCATTCAGCCATGGTATTCTTACATTCACTTTGAGCTCACGTGAAGAAACGATTAGAGCAATACTTATTTTGGGAATTTTTTTAAGCTAATAAATAACACGTCCGCATAAATAACCTATTTTATATTACATTGTTTACACATTTACACATTACACAATTTTGTACCACGTGATCATTATTTTTAGACACTTGACAGCAAAATTTGCGCGAAAACACATCAAATGACGTCATAATGTCACTATTTAGTCACAGAATAACTATGAGTTAGTATGAACTGACCATGATTTAAAACTTTGCAGTTCAACTTTGATTGGCATACCCCTTGATATGGGAACTAGATGGCTGATAGAATACTTATATACTTTTTTTTTGTAAATACATACTTATAATACATAGTAACACCCAGACAAAAAAAGAGGTTCGATAATTACTACAGATAATAAAACTTTGCATTCAACAACTGAACTTAGAATTTTTTGATTAAATGCATTAGCTAGAATGCAGCTCGTGCATTCATTTTATTTGTACTGTGCAATGCGGGAAGCGTATAGGAGCATGCTCCCTCAACAATGGATTACTTGCACTGGTCACGTGGCATTGGTTAGCACCCTCGTTAGTCGATCAAATTTATTGGAGTCAGAAGTGATGGTACTGTTTTAATTGTGCTTAATAATTTGATTACTCTGTAGTTATTATAATTTAACTACTATAAATACATACTTATATTGTGACACATATAACGCGTATAAACTGGCACCTAGATACATCATTTCAATAAAAGTGTATTAAAATTGGTTTATCAACTTTTACAGCAGGAACCAGGGCAGGTTCCAAGTTCCTTGCTTGTTCTCCGAGGCTCTGATCGTGAGGAACTGGTACCTAGAGTATAGATTTAGACGATTCTAAATGGTCCATGTGATATTATTAAATTCAATAATTTTCTTTTTAAATATTCTCTTATTACCTTAATATTAACTTAACCAGCCTATTTGCAACTTTTCACACAAAGATCGGTATCTACACAAAACAGATAATTTAGTTGTCCTCCGGTGCATAATACGAACAGGATGCAAATCGCCCGCCTAATTTATACTCGCGTAAATTCGAACGTCCGACGGACCGCCTTCGTCGACGCGGTGGTACTCGTGTTGCGGTCTGGGTATTAGCACCTGCAGACAATATGTTAAGGGTTAACGATGTCAATGATTGATTTTACGAGCCTCAAACGGTGTAAATATCAGAGGTGACGGCCAATGACAGGCACATGAAACCGGTTAATCCTACTAATACACTCGAGAGCAATGATTCCGGGTCACTTAAAGAATGTTAAAAATCTCGGAAACTAAAAATGATAGGTTAATGCAATAAATTGTATTTAATAGACAATGTAATACTCCTTAAATGAAAGTAAAAAAATATGAGTCACCATACATTTTATTAACACAAAATTACATAAAGAAAAAAACTGCTGATCTCTCCTTAAAACAAAAATAGGAAACATGAAATTTTTGAACTTTATTACGATTTGACTTGAATTTTAATACTTCGTATTGCCTCCTCGTGCTTCCATTACTGCGTTTACGCGGTTTGGCATGCTGTACACCAAGTTCCTTATACGATTTTGGGGAATATTCTCCCATTCCTCTGTGAGAGCAATTTTGAGCTCACGAAGCGTGATTGGGGGAGGGTTTCGTTGTTTTACGCATCTGCCTAGCTCGTCCCAAGCATGCTCGATCGGGTTGATATCCGGGCTGCGCGCTGGCCACTCCATACGAGTAATGTTCATCTCTTGAAGGTAGTCATTCACAATCCTACCTGTATGAGGTCGGGCATTGTCATGCATAAATATAGCATCCTCACCTAAATTGACCATAAATGGACCAACATGATCATTGAGGATTTCTTCCACATATCTTACGCTAGTTAAAGAGCCGTTTTCTATGATCACCAGCTCTGTGCGACTTTCAGAAGAAATTCCGGCCCACACAAGTACAGACCCACCACCGTAGGCTACTTTTTCTTCGATGCATGCTTGCTTGAATCTTTCCCCTGGTCTTCGATACACTCTGTGTCTTCCATCGTGCTTGTAGAGCATAAATTTTGATTCGTCGGAGAACATAACTTTTGACCAATCTTCAATACTCCAATTTACGTGGCTCTGGGCATATCTTAGTCTTGAAATACGATGCCCACGCTCCAGTTTAGGGCCGTTTGCAGGTCTAAGGGGTTTTAAGTTAGATTCAGCAAGCCGACGTCTTACTGTCCATGCACTTGGGTTACTTCCTCCGAGGCGTCGAAACTGATTTGTGAGTTCAGTTCCTGTGAGAAAGCGATTTCGAAGCATGGTGTTCACCAAGTATCGGTCTTCTCGTGCTGTGGTACACCTGGTTCTGCCCGTTCCTGGTCTGCGTAGGTTAGAACCAGTTTCTTCGTAACGTCGGAGAACTCTTTGTACTGTTGACAGCGACACACCGACAGTCCTGGCTGTATCGCGCTGACTCCGGCCGGTTTCCAGCATTGTAAGTATTCTGGTGCATTCTTCAGGCGTAAGCGACATAATTTCAGCTTGAATAATGAATATAGAGCACTATCAACATGGTTTATATACCCACATAACTGACAGATTACAAACAAAAGCAAAACCAAATGCTGTAATTTCGTAGTTCCATCTTCGAAAGTGGCCCTTTTTCAAATTTGATTTTTTTAAGATATAACTTTACAATAACTAAGAAGTTTTAATACCTTCATTTAAGGAGTATTACATTGTCTATTAAATACAATTTATTGCATTAACCTATCATTTTTAGTTTCCGAGATTTTTAACATTCTTTAAGTGACCCTGGTATCATTGCTCTCGCGTGTATTATAAATGCGAATGTTTAGATGTTTGGATGTTTGTGTTTCAATCACGTCTAAACTACTGAACCAACTTGGATGAAACTTGGCATATATATAGTTCGTAACCTGGATTGACACATAGGCTACTTTTTATCTCGAATAATTAACAGGATCTACAGGATAAAATGAACGAAAAGGATTAGCAGCGCCAATTGGCAAGAGGATTTCATTGTCATGTCATGTCACGTCAGTTTGACAGGGCGTAGTACTACCTCTTTGGTCTAACAACTAGCGTTTGACATTCGAGTAGGTACGAGTTCGGTGTAATGAGGTGTAATGTCAAGTTTCTCAAAGAAGTATCCGCTCGGTACAGGCACAGATAATATGTACACGATGTACACGGAAACTAGACGCGTACGAAGTCGCGGGTAACTGCTAGTCTTTTATAAAAATTTACTATCAGATTCAGATTGGAACTAATTAGCCAACACAGTCCCAACTGGAGGCATCTGGGCACGGGTGGCCCTTTAGGTCTCAGAAGCAATACCACACAAAGCACGTATGTCGTGGTCGTGCGTGCTCTGTAACATCATAGTATTTTAGGCAGACGTAACCATTTAGCATTAGGCTTAGTTATCTTGGTGCAGTACAGTCAGTTTCGTCTAGAATAAAAAATACCGATCTTGTAAAAAGCACCGTGGTGAATCAAACCCGCACATACATCTTAGATAGTTCTCCACTGCGTCACTAGCTTCATTGATATATATTTAAAACAATAAGCTGCAATTACGCCGTCCTTACCGCCGGTGCAGCTATTTCCCTCGCAGTCGGGTTCCGCACGTAGATAATGAAATTTTCATACGAAATGGATATACATTCGATGTTGCGTCCAAACTTTGTCATTAAATTCAACCCGTTATTTTTTATCGACGAAATAATGGTTTGTTTACGCTACGCGGTCCCAGATGCCCCCAGTTGGGACTGTGTGGGAATCCGGTGATTAGTTCCAATCTGAATCCGATAGAGGTTTTTTATTAAAGGTTAACTAGTTTAAAAGTATTTATTAAAATTCCAAAGTTAAAATGCAAATGCTCACAACTTAAGTTTTCTCTTTCATGACTACTTTTCATTACGCTATAAATAGAGATCTTTACAGGTTTTTTGAAACTCAAGTAGTATTTTTAGTAGATTTTACTTTGTAAAGGAAGTAACATTACATTTCAAAATACACAGAGACAGTTTTTTTAATGAAAAACTACTTACTTCTTTACTTAATTAGCAATGTAATGATCACAAGAGTTTTTTATATTTTGATAACGCTCACTCAATGTTTTTTTATAAACTTTATCTAAACTAGTTAAGCCATTAAAACGGGAAATTCAATACTAGTTGAGTCAACGTAAAAACTGTAAAAAAAACAAACTGTAAAAATTCCGTATTCGGACCATTTCTTCCTTAAAAAGTATGGTGGACTACAAAGCCATAACTTCATTTTAGGAGCATCAAATTGATTCAACCATGCAGCCATCACTATTGTACGAGGACGTAGTGAAATTTCTATAACTTTGTTAAATCCGCTTTAGTCAAACTACAAAGAGTGTGACAGGCGTCATAGCTCAGTCAGTAATAGCTCTGCCTTCCGTGCTGTGGGTCGTGGGTTCGATCCCCACTGAGAACAAACATTTGTGTGTGACATCAATAGATGTTTGTTCTATAATACATTTACGCTTTACTTATAACATTATGTATTTACAAAAAAAAAAGTATAATTATAAATAAGTATTCTATCCGCAATCTAGTTCCCATATCAGCTTCTATTTCAGCTATCATTCAGCTATCAGCTTAGTTTATGACTAAGGGACGTTGTGTGAAGTATCCATGAATATTAATCTATTTATTTATTAAACTGAATAGTGACTACAGAACAACGAAAAACAATATTTTTAAGACAAAATTGCTTTCACCTAACGCACTACTTTATACAAACCAAATACAAGCAGATTTGTCTTGTGACAAATATGTACATATTATGTACAGATTTGTCACAAGACAAATCTGTACATAATATGTACATATTCAGAATATTATGTACATATTATGTACATAATATTCTTACGGAAGCATTTCCCATTCATCAAATCTGCCATTGACCCAACATTTGCAATAGATCCAAATGCATTTGCTAATGGATTGTCGCGTGTGCTCGCATACTTTTTTACGGGACTGGGGGACTGGGGGACACTTTTTACTGGGACCGGGGGTCTGGGGGACACGCTTGTTTGTTTTACCGTTTTTGGATCTAATAGGATCGGACGTGAAAAGTCTGTTCAATACGTTCGTGCAGCTAAATGAAATTGAATTTTATTGCTACGGTTGAAGGTCCAAAATTCAGTGAGACTCGACCAGGGTCTTAGCTGGGATTTTATTGGAATTTTTAATTGAATGATACGGGACGTATCGCTTTGCGTCCCACGAGTTTAAATAAAGATTTTGATAATGACACCATTCCTTTCAGGTTTTTTTAGTTAATATTTACAGCTCATTTTATTCCTGTACTTAAGTATGATTGGGTTAAGTATAGCCATTTAATACACTCTTTTATTAAAAGATTCTAGAATTTTATATCAAGTTTGTGCACTTGGTAGTACCTATTGTTATGTTATTCTGTGGTACAACACCGGTCAGTACAGTCGAAATAAAAAGTCATTTGCAAAGAGGCCAAAGCTTATTAGGTATCAACACCATTAATAGTAACCCAGCAACAAGTGAAGCCAGGCGCATTTGATCCTAAATCTACATTATTCTACATAGCCAATGTTCGTCATAGATTAAAATAAAACGATAAACGTCCCCCACGTGCTATTTGCATATTTGTGCAATGTAAGGGGTCCGTTAGGGGAGCTAATTGCAATGGGAACTATTGTTTTAGATTAGAGTTGTCTTTTGTTTTCAAGCGGGTTGCAAATTAAAATACCCATTGTGTAGTTCCCCTTGTTTTGAGATGAAGAAAAGAACTTTTTTATGTGTTGACCGAAATAATATTCTATTTAGAAAAATATTTTTCAGTACTTTTCAGCAACATCGAAAGCCACAGAGATGTAATTTAATAAAATTTTGTTGAATTTTGTCTTCTAAACTAAGTGAGTTGGAGTTCAAAATACATAAACCAAAATTCGAGACGAGTCCATGACTTAATTTTGGTACTATTCTCGACTATGGTACAACGTTAGTGGTTTTAAGTTTGTACCGTGAATTTATACAAACAAAATATGGATCTAGATATCTGAGAAATAAATAAATTTAATTATAAAAGCTCTCATCTGGGTACATTGAAATCGAACTATAAAAGCTTGAATTTATTTAAAAATTTTGATTTGTAGACATCTTGCTGACACTGACTGTACATGCCCTCCAAGTATTATGCTGCCATGGTATAAGCTCTGGCAAAGTTTTATTATTTCGACGATATATGTTATGTGTAGTGCCATTACACTATACTTTGCCGCAATCCGTTTCCGAAAACTTTTTATTGCGTCCGTATATCCGTATCCGGGTTAACTAGTTCCGGACAAATCACCGGCTGTAGGGTTCTAGCACGAGAAAAAAAACTACAGAACAACTAATACAGCTCCCTGAGACCCTGAGGGTGTTTTTTTATAATAATCTAATCTTATAAGGCTGCTGCAACTGCGGGCGAAATAATTATCAAATAGCTATACATTTCGGAAAAATCGTGAATCATTTCTAATTATCTGGAAGTTTTGACAGCTCGCTCACACGCCCTGATTGCTTATGTTTTGATACTATCATAATCTGTCAAATTACGACCAAAATGATAGTTTAGCTAGGTACCGGTTAACTGACATTTTGATTGGAATTTGTCTGATTCTGATGGTATAACAAAACTCTTGATCGCTGCGCTTATAAGGAGTAGGCTTACCGCGAGATCTTTGGAACTGTAACAGTTGCTCTGTAAGTTTTCTGCTCTGTGGTTGTGGTGACGTGAAAAAGTTTATTATTAGTGAAAGTTTGTGGTGACCCTCATTTTCGTGAAGTATTTGGGTCGAAGTGTATATGAGACGGCTGTGCCACAGATTATAATTATGACTAAAGATCTTATAGATAGTGATTTTGAAAGATTTATTGCTGTATTCAACATTGGTTATATGTAATAATAAATCAGTCTTTTGTATCTAATCTAGATGGTTGATAGAGAGTAAGGAGTCACATTTTATCCATGCCCCTATAAACGGCACTCTGCAGTGCCTGGAACATGATTGATATGGAGTAGGCTTGTAACACCTATACCATCCTCTCCTTAGTAGGTTTTATCCACAGGAAAGGCAAGATAAATACGTAAAGTATACTTAGATCCTGAAGTTCCAGTGAGGTACCTAGGCTTACAATTTACTGCTAGACATACAAGTAATACCTATTTAAACCTTCATTAATATTCTGATCACAAAGCTCGCAGGTCGTAAAGCATAGCTTATAATTGAATCTGCCATTTATACGCCCCGAGGGCATTTCGGGCTATTTTCTGACCTTTGGGGTCCAGTCCGTTGTCTTATCTACCCCCTTCATTTATTATTCGGGGTCTATCTGATCCTGTGGTTATTTTTAATTAAATATTCTGATTGTACTTGTGCTGAGTTATTTTATACCTGACTGATGAAAGAGGGTTTTTTTTTCTAGATATTTATAAAAGTTGCATTATAATGATGGACGCAGTGCAATGCCTCAGGGCACATGCTCAGTAGACGTACGCGCAGAATTATGTGTTGTTATCCAAACGGGTATTATTGAAGTCATATAAAAGAAATCTCCTTCGTATCAGGTACTCTTCGATTCCAATCTCAAAGTTGAACTGCAAAGTTTTAAGTCATGGTCAGTTCATAATGACTGATGTCACTCTAAGGGCGTCTTGCACCAGAATCACTAAATGTATTTAACAGCTAAATCGATTTAAATCTGACGTATTTGTATGACTTAACAACTCGCTAAAAACTATTTAAGAGTTAAACGCGTTTAGCGATTCTGGTGCAAGCCACCCTTACTCTGTTAAATTAATTTTATAATTGTTACTTGTGCACATCTTTTTTAATAAATGTTTCTATTCTATTCTACTAACTCATAGTTCTTCTGTGACTAAATAGTGACATTATTGCAACAATTCCCTTTCGCAAAATGTCCTAGCATTTGGTCCTATTAACGATTCAACACAATAAAATATTTTGGATTGCCGGGTCTATTTTTTCCAAGCTCACAGCAAAAAAGGGGTTATGGAACACATTCAATACATCTCGTTTCTATTCAGTTAGAACGGGCAAGTTGTAAAGCGCTGTGGTACTCCCACAATATTTACAGAACTGGCTTAGCTAACTATTATGCGGACCCATCGAAGCGCTCACCACCTGCCGATTATAAAAAGAGTAAAAAGCCTTTTTTACTCGCTAAGTACAAGCGAACGACCTAGCCTGGCTGAGAAAATCACAGACTATTTTTGTTGAAGGCTAGTGAGAAAAGCTGCTGAATTAAGTGGATGTGGCAATGAGCACGAGCAAAGGCTAAACCAGACTGTAGTTGCTGTTTCTGGAGTGCAAAATGTTATTTCAATAAATGTCAATGAAGTAAGAAGACATTTTTGTATCTATCTAATATAGTTTCTGCAACAGAGGGACTGCAGAAGTATTCCAATCTCAGTTGAACTGCAAAGTTGAACTGCAAAGTTTTAAATCATGGTCAGTTCATACTAACTCATAGTTATTCTGTGACTGAATAGTGACATTATGATGTAATTTAATTTGGTTTCGCGCATATTTTGCTGTCAAGTGTCTAAAAAGAATGATCACGTGGTACAAAATTGTACCACGTGACCTGAAGAAATTACACTGGGCAGTGAAATATAACTTGACAGCAAAAGATTGGAATACGGAGGCTTACTTAGGAAGCCTCACAAGATACACAGGTCTTTTAGCATCAGCATTATCTGAAGTCCAGGCTGTTCCATTAATCTTGTTGATTTTGAAACTTCGTATCCTTTCCATTGACCTTCAAAAAATTAATGGCTCATTTTAGTACCTAAAGTTGTGACGATGTTTTTAGAACTTCTTGAATTTACCCCGAACGAGCTAACTTTTGTTTGCATTCAAAAGTGTTATTCAGTTCCGAAACGAATTCTTTCTTCGAATTATTTGAAAAGAATAGACAGTCGTAAAAATAACATCAAGGTAAAAGCGTCGGGTCGTTCACCTCAGAGATAAGGATGTGGACGAACTCAGGAAATCCATCAATGCCATTAGACGCAGTTTATAATACATTACTAGGTTGACAGGCGTCACAGCTCAGTCGGTAATGGATCTGCCTTCCGTGCTGTGGGTCGTGGGTTCGATCCCCACTAAGAACAAAGATTTGTTTGTGGCAAACATAGATGTTTGTTCTATGTCTGGGTGTTACTATGTATTATAAGTATGTATTTACAAAAAAATAGTATATAAGTATTCTATCAGCATCTGGTTCCCATATTACAAGCTTTGCTTAGTTTGGGACTAGAGGGCGTCGTGTGAAATGTCCATGTATTACCGACTGAGCTGTGACGCCTGTCAAATTAAGACGGGACATTTGATATATTTCCATCTTCTTCTTCTTACGTGTTAAGGGTATGAAAACACTCGACAAAGTTCGTATAGAAAATTTCCATTTGTTAGGGTGTTGCGGAATTCCGCCATATTTGTTTTGAGTTTAAGTCTGTGCCCTTAATACCTCCCTGTAGAACATTGTAACCCGATCACTTATTACCGAATCAGGACAATGCTGTCTTTGAGGCTTTTATCCTTTCTGATATTACATTTTATTCTTTCTTTTAATGTAAGGATTTGTCTCATCGAGAGGAAATTTATTGACAGCGAGATCTTTTAAGGAATCGGAGGGACTTATGGAGGGCATTCTAATTTTATTTTATTTGTGGGATTTTATTAGAACACAATTTTTCGAAGATCATTGTAACATTATTAAAAAATTTTTTTTTCGTTCAAAGGTAAAATATTACCCTTTTTTGCGATTAATTAACAAAATTACTTATTGTTGATATAAAATTTCTAGTTATTGTGGTTAGACGTATTCATAAAATTTAAATAAAATCTATGCATCGTTAGTCCTAAAAGCGAATTGACGATTTAGCAAACATATTTGTTAGCAAAACGACCCATCTGTAATAAGCAGATTACCTATGAGAAAGTAAACATCAATAACTGTCCTTTTGCGCGTCGTCGGGTAATCATTAGATGCATGCCAGCATATAGGGTCGAAGTCAAACAGCTTAGTAAGCTTAAGCTCAACAGCCTTTCGTCTGCATTACCGAGTACTATCACGCACAAAAGCGCCAACAGACTCATTACCAACTTTGTTCGCAATAATGAACATTTAGCAACTCTGTTCACAATTATGAACATTTAAATCCTACTCTGAACTCTGTGATTATTTCACTGTGTTTTAGTTAATCCTTCCCACAAGCGGTATTCTAACATAATTGTTATAATTGAATTAAATGGATATTAATTAGTTTATTTGATTATTCAGGTATTGTGGCATAGATACTTTCTGTGCTGTCGATTGTGGATTCGATTCCCACACAGAACAAAGACTAAATTTTTGTTAGTATTTTAAAAGTTAATTAACTAGGCCCGTGTTTTTCAACCCCCTTTGGGGGTCGCAGTCTAGATACAGATACAAGAGGGTCACGTAGTATTTCAATTGAAACCCTAGAGCAGTACTTAGCTTCCTAAAACTTAAATTGCGGATGGTTTTAATGTGCGTGATTTGGGACGCGTCTTAATGGGGCCGTATTCACAAAAAGGTTGAAAAACACTGTTTTATGTATTATTTATCTTTTGACAGTTTTTTTTATGAGCTAAATAAAAACACAAAAATACTTATAAAATCATTACAAATAAACGTATTTACAAAATAAAAAGTTTTCTTCCAAATCATTTTTCTTAAACTAAACAATTTTCAACATTTTATATTTTTTAAACTTTTCATTCTAGCTCACTAGAGCATGCACCATTGCTGCAGCAAGAATATTATAAATGTGTTTTAAAAGAAGAATAAGAACGGTTCTTAAAAAAATACAACATACATAATTTTTTTTATTAAATGTGACTTAGTTAAAAGGATGAAAAAGGATTACAAACGCCCAGTTAATTTCACACATTACATTACATTACATTTCTTTCTTTTTTACTTTCAGTTTACGAAAGCCTGTTAAAAAATATTTATAAAACGTAACATCAATAATACTCTCGATAATTTTTGTACATGATCACGAAACTCTAAAGCGATATTATTTCCCTATAGTACCGCACATAGCTCGTAACACTCGTAGCGTCTCGTAGCATCTCGTAGCATCTCGTAGCATCTCGTAGCGCCCCGTAGTGCCTCGTAGCGCGTCCCAGGGCCTATAAAACTTGTAGCGAGTTAAAAATACTGAATAAGAGTTTCGTTTAGCATTTGGGGTTCCGTAGTATAAATAGATTTTTATATTTTTACCAAAAGAGTGCCAGAATTGTTTCCAAATGAAAATCAAATCAGTCGTTGAAAGATTGTTTTTTTCTCTGCTAACTCAATTCTATTGTGCTGAAAGCTTGTAATGTTTGTCACGTCCGTAAAAAAACCCATTGAGATTCTTCATACGTGTTTTATGTGGCTGTGGTACACACTTTGACATACAAACGGTCTGTTTAACAATAACAATAATATAGAGATTTGATGACAGTCGATAATCTTTTTTTAAGGGTTTTTATTTTAGGCATTTTTTTATAGTTAATCGTCTTTTTTCGTAAATAATAGTAGTTTTACATTTGGAGTACCAACTTGGTAGATTGCCTGATACTTTTGACCTGGATCCTCTTAAAAATATTTCATTTATCGGCGGTTAAACCAACGGCTTCTTAAATACTGCAAAGTATATAGTGCTTTCAGCGATAAGGCCGCCCATTGTACTATTATAAGTTAATTTTTAAGTTTTTGTATGTCATCTGACTTCTTTGTGTGTACAATAAAGTATTATCTATCTACAAATAAAACGACAGGTTTTTCAACTTGAAAAAACATCACAAATTAATTTTAAACCTAGAAAAAAAACAAAAATCAAACATCAAAACAAAGAGAAAAAAGTCTCACCATATTAATTTTAAGCCACTTATTCAAAACTTAAGAAATGAAATACAATGATAAAATCGTATTAATTTATTTTTGTCGTATATTTTTACATCTTCATTTAATTTGATATACGGAACCATTCACAATAATGTGCAAACTACCTTTAAGGCGATGTCGCGAGTTCGCGTTACCAGCTGCAGTCCCGCTGCAAATTTGCACTAAATTATCCAGAAGAAAGACTGGAAAAGAAAGTTGGTTGCGTGTTTGTTGGTGTTTGAGAGGATAGATTTTTTTTAGTATCAATAAAAAGTCTAGTCAAGTTATAATTTTAACAAAAAAATATTATGTATTCCGTCAGCAATCTAGTGCAAGTCAAGTTTTGCTTAGTTTGGGACTATAGGGCGTTGGGTGAAATGACTATGAATATTTTATTTATCATCAAACACAGAACTGGTTTTCCTTACATTGGTCTTCCATTTTCTAGCGACCTGTAGGTAGTAGTTACCTATTTCTGCCTTTAAGTAGTTATGCTTGCATTGGTGTATTGCGGGTTGAAGCATACGGATGCCGGTACAATTACAGGCACATTACATCACAGAGGGTGCAGTTCACTGCTTCAGAGGGTCACGTGCACTATGAAGCATTTTCAGTGGTAACCGCTTAATATCAGGGTCATCAACTTGTTCAATTCCTTTTTCTCATAAAATATGACAGAGATTATGATTATGCCCCAGTCTGCATATTTCCCCGATTTTTGTTCAAATACGATTCGTCAATAATTCGCTGCAGGCTGTTCCAATATTAGCTTACGTTAACGAGTTGGCTTCCTTGCTCCTCAAAAGTCTACCCTATTTGCTCTGTAGTACAGTGGTTTTTGCGTTTGAGCGGTGCCCTAATTATTTTATCTAAATATTTGCCAATTAAGGTGAAGTTGCCATTTGTTTTAAGGGGAGAATGTAAGGTGTTCGGAGTAATGTCTTTATTCTTTTGTTTTATGTTATTTCAATGTAAGATTGAACAGGAGTGAAAAAAGTTTATGGTCATAAAAAGACAATATAAATGCATAAACATATTGGACATAATAATATTATTATGCATAATAAGGCAAGTGTAGTAGTCACAGCAAATCTTTGTCCCTCTGACGTATCTGCGCAGAACCCATTTTTGGATTATTGGAGGTGCGAATTTTTGCGCACAACAGTAGGTATATTCGCAATCATTTTGTTGCACCTAACTTCAGAGGGATAAAGATCAGTTCTCCGTACTGTACTTAGTTTTAGGACAAAACCACTTAGGTACTAACCTGAGACGTGTATTGAACTTACTACTAGATATTAAAAATGGACTAGACTAGAAAAATAGACTACTATATATTAGGGCTAAAAGTATTTGGTACTTATTTTTTGCAAGTAGAAATATTCCAAAAACCACAGTGCTAAAATACTTTTTTTTGCATCGTTGTATCATCTTTTCAGAAACTTGAGACTTAATTAAGAAAGTTGCCAAGTGCTTCTCAACTCAAACCTCTAAAAGCGCAATAAAGGATGCCTCCAGTAGTCACAGCCGTATTCACAAACATCAACTTTATTGCGGTGAAACTTCTGCTTCTTACGGCTTAGTTTACTTTAGAACAGCTTGTCTTGAAACAGCATAGACGATATCGTTTTTAAAGTTTGAGTTTGTATGATAGCAAACTCTAGGTTAGTTTATTTTTACTCCGGAAAACGATACACAATGGTTCGCTACTAAACTTTGAGTTACATTGCGCTGCTGCTTTGTGCGTCGTGTGTGATTGCTTGAATCGTTGCCGTGTCAGCGCGCAATGTAAATCAAATATCAAAAGCGAGTCTTATTTATGTCAGTTTATCTTTGTGCGGAGTAGATTTTTTGGGGACAGATTTAAGGGAGAACGCAAACCAAAGACAAAAAGTCTTGTCGAACAGTTAGTGATGTGAAACTTCATAATTTCGTGACAAACCATGTCAGTATAACTTTTTTCGTCACAATATGCTTCGTCTTATTTGCTGTTTTCGTTACTTGCTTATTTAATGAGAATCATGCTAAGTACTTAGTAATATTATTAAGTACACTACATAATTAAACTATATTCTTATTTATTAAAAAAGCACAGTTCATTCTCTAGGTATGTGCGTATAAAGCAATGTTTAATAGGTAGGTACTAAACAATGCTATAATAGATAGGTAAACATAATTTTATGCATGCGTCGTGTCAATTGATGTGAATTTCGTTACAACGAAAACAGCATATGACGACGAAGCATTCATCATATGCTGTTTTCGTTATAACAGAAAATTTATTTTCACGTCACTAAGTACGCGACAAAACAGTTTTGTCGATAGATGTGCGTTGGCCCTAACCCCTCAAAAAAAGTATCGAACTATCTAGACATACGCAGTGCCCACGGCAATGCTCAGATAAAAAGTTGATGTAAAACTATTTCTCAATACTTCGACTGAACTATCGGCTGATCAGAAAGTCTACAGTCTGCAAGAGAAGTCTAACTGTTCAATATAATCTAGGATTATCTCAAATTGAGATATTTTACAGCCTCAAACCTCGAAGTCTAATTTGATTTAACGAGGTAATAACATTTTTATTTGCCGTATCCCGTTTCAAACTAAATTGAAGTCTCGAAGAAAATGCGAGTGGCTGTATAGTCTGGGAGCTCGTGCCGTGATTTATATCATGCATTGCACGAAGTAATAGGTGGAATTTTTTTGTATTTTTAATTAATTTTCTCTCTAAGCTTTTAATTTAAGCTATGGGAAGAAAAACGTAGCAATTTATGTTTTGTTTTCTCTTTACTTGACAATTTTTCACTGTATTTTTACACTACGTTACTCAGACTAGGTAATAAAAACGTACACATAAAAAAATTAACGACGAGTTAATCAAATACACCCTTAAAAATGTGTTTACACGTAGTTTTTAGTTTCATAATTTCCAGTTTCACAGTACACAAATTGTTTACCTACATAATTATTTTACTTTGAACCAATGACAAGTCAACTGATATTACGATATTTCTATTTTGTTTTACTTTTATTCACAAAGAAAATTACGACTAATACAGTATTTACAATATTTATAATATTTACAAAATACACATGAAACAGTTGAGCTATTTACAAACCGTTGCAAACGATTTATAGATAGCTCAACTGATCCAAGTTTTCACTTGAAGGCATTCAAAGAATGACGTAAAAATAGTGGTCACTGGCTCTTTAACTACAAAAAGCCGCAATCGTAAACGGACTGCAAAATATTGTTGTAACAATGTGTGGTATTGCAATTTTAATGGTTTTTCTTGATGTGAGCAAAGCCGTACATTATTTGGCTAGTGATTCGATGTGCTGTAAAACAATATACACGCGAGAGCAATGATTCCGGGTCACTTAAAGAATGTTAAAAATCTCGGAAACTAAAAATGATAGGTTAATGCAATAAATTGTATTTAATAGACAATGTAATACTCCTTAAATGAAGGTATTAAAACTTCTTAGTTATTGTAAAGTTATATCTTAAAAAAATCAAATTTGAAAAAGGGCCACTTTCGAAGATGGAACTACGAAATTACAGCATTTGGTTTTGCTTTTGTTTGTAATCTGTCATTTATGTGGGTATATAAACCATGTTGATAGTGCTCTATATTCATTATTCAAGCTGAAATTATGTCGCTTACGCCTGAAGAATGCACCAGAATACTTACAATGCTGGAAACCGGCCGGAGTCAGCGCGATACAGCCAGGACTGTCGGTGTGTCGCTGTCAACAGTACAAAGAGTTCTCCGACGTTACGAAGAAACTGGTTCTAACCTACGCAGACCAGGAACGGGCAGAACCAGGTGTACCACAGCACGAGAAGACCGATACTTGGTGAACACCATGCTTCGAAATCGCTTTCTCACAGGAACTGAACTCACAAATCAGTTTCGACGCCTCGGAGGAAGTAACCCAAGTGCATGGACAGTAAGACGTCGGCTTGCTGAATCTAACTTAAAACCCCTTAGACCTGCAAACGGCCCTAAACTGGAGCGTGGGCATCGTATTTCAAGACTAAGATATGCCCAGAGCCACGTAAATTGGAGTATTGAAGATTGGTCAAAAGTTATGTTCTCCGACGAATCAAAATTTATGCTCTACAAGCACGATGGAAGACACAGAGTGTATCGAAGACCAGGGGAAAGATTCAAGCAAGCATGCATCGAAGAAAAAGTAGCCTACGGTGGTGGGTCTGTACTTGTGTGGGCCGGAATTTCTTCTGAAAGTCGCACAGAGCTGGTGATCATAGAAAACGGCTCTTTAACTAGCGTAAGATATGTGGAAGAAATCCTCAATGATCATGTTGGTCCATTTATGGTCAATTTAGGTGAGGATGCTATATTTATGCATGACAATGCCCGACCTCATACAGGTAGGATTGTGAATGACTACCTTCAAGAGATGAACATTACTCGTATGGAGTGGCCAGCGCGCAGCCCGGATATCAACCCGATCGAGCATGCTTGGGACGAGCTAGGCAGATGCGTAAAACAACGAAACCCTCCCCCAATCACGCTTCGTGAGCTCAAAATTGCTCTCACAGAGGAATGGGAGAATATTCCCCAAAATCGTATAAGGAACTTGGTGTACAGCATGCCAAACCGCGTAAACGCAGTAATGGAAGCACGAGGAGGCAATACGAAGTATTAAAATTCAAGTCAAATCGTAATAAAGTTCAAAAATTTCATGTTTCCTATTTTTGTTTTAAGGAGAGATCAGCAGTTTTTTTCTTTATGTAATTTTGTGTTAATAAAATGTATGGTGACTCATATTTTTTTACTTTCATTTAAGGAGTATTACATTGTCTATTAAATACAATTTATTGCATTAACCTATCATTTTTAGTTTCCGAGATTTTTAACATTCTTTAAGTGACCCGGAATCATTGCTCTCGAGTGTAGTATAAATTATTAAATAATAGAAGTAGTAGAACTCCTTGATGTGAAAGAGCTCGCCAGGGGAAGTACTACCACTGTTATTTCTGCCACCAAGCTGTGATGCTTGCATTGCTTTGTCCTGATGGCTGCCGGCATAATTACAGGTACATAGAGTAATGTACATACTATGAATATTGATATTTATCTACAACAGGTGGACAGAAAAAATACGATTTAATTTCTACACCATCTCGCATTTTTACTACTTGTACTAATATTCCGTGTCTTTACGTTTCCCTACAGGCTTTCAATAAAACCTGCAAGTCTACATCTATTCTAAAGTTCAAAATAAAATGACAATATTGGCTTCGTCGGATAGCTGCACGTTCATAATAGATGCACTCCGCAACTACACGTGACCCTGATCCTAGGCACGTGTTCTTTGCATACACGATTGGGAAATGAAGAAAAGCTGAGTATCGGGATTGGACATATAAAAACATTAAGTTTGAACGAAGTTTTGGTATTTTAGAGCAATTTATTCAGCTTCAATTTCGAGTATTGCGTTTGTTTTACATTGTTTTAAAGACCAGCGGTACCTAACAGTAGAAATGAATTTTACAGGTTATATAGAGACAACTAAATCGTCTATTTACTGTACCATTGTTCATAGATCTAGCTTATTTGCAAAAAACTCAGGAAAAATACAATTTAAAAGTAGTTAGAACCGCGTTTCTTTCACTCGGATCGTATCCCAAATTTTCTATAACAAGTACCTACACTGTTTCTCTCTCAAACTTTTTATAAAACTTTGAAATATGCAAACGGGGGAACCGCAACATTTCTCGATCCACAGATAATCCGACACATTTCAATATCCGCAAGTTTTGGAATACAAGTTTGCCAATACGTTGCACAATGGTACTATGACTGAGAATGTGTTGCATTGCAAGTAATGGCAAGTTTTCAATTTCAAAGGGTTCCCTGGTCTTAAAATGGTTTCAATATTATTTTGCAACGACCAAAGTATCAAAAATAGTATTCACAGAAAATTTAATATTTTATTAATAAAACTGAATTTCGTAAAAAATACTTGATAAAAAGTTCTAAAAATATGGTTCGTACTTTCATTGTTATGTAGAGTATTTTATAAAACTTGAGTTTTTAAATGAGAATTATGTTTTT
This sequence comes from Gandaritis pyraliata, assembly GCA_947859175.1. NCBI lineage: Eukaryota > Metazoa > Arthropoda > Insecta > Lepidoptera > Geometridae > Gandaritis > Gandaritis pyraliata. The sequence goes on along the minus strand of OX401866.1, from coordinate 9,543,930 downwards.
ATTTTAATTATTACCTTTCGGCCTAAGTGATGGTCCCAGCTGATATAATCTATTTTAGAAATTATAGTGTACTAGCAGTTACCCGCGACTTCGTACGCGTCTAGTTTCCGTGTACATTATATTATCTGTGCATGTACCGAGCGGATACTTCTTTGAGAAACTTGACATTACACCTCATTACACCGAACTCGTAGGTACCTACTGGAATGTCAAACGCTAGTCGTTAGACCAAAGAGGTAGTACTACGCCCTGTCAAACTGACGTGACATGACATGACAATGAAATCCTCTTGCCAATTGGCGCTGCTAATCCTTTTCGTTCATGTTATCCTGTAGATCCTGTTAATTATTGGGGATAAAAAGTAGCCTATATGTTAATCCAGGTTACGAACTATATATATGCCAAGTTTCATCCAAGTTGGTTCAGTAGTTTTGACGTGATTGAAACACAAACATCCAAACATCTAAACTTTCGGATTTATAATATTAGTAGGAAGTAGGATGTGGATGGACTGATGAGCCTTTGTGCAAACTTAGTATCAAATACAAACAGCAAAGTTCAACTTAATAGAACTAATAAAATGCTCTCTGTCCCAAAAACTAGTTTGTTTATAAACAAAGCTAATTAATTACCACAGTTCCGAAACGAACCGAATGAATTGCACTGAATAGTTTCAGCATAGTTTTGCCAAACTGTTTTGAACTCTATATTTAAGTCCATAAACCTTAACCCTCATTGATAAAATTTGCCAGCGGTTATGTTGAGCCATTCTAAGCCGTATTTCACAGGCAAAAGAAACTATTTTACATTTAATCAATTAATAGTAAATCGAATAGTTTTTGACACGATTCAGTGCAAATAAAGCTCTAAGCATACAGTAACAGATGTGGTTTTAGATTGAATGTGGAGTTCTGCTAAACGGTTGTCTCGGTTGATTAGAATTTTGATGAATTGCTTGCAGTTTCTTGGTCTTTAGTTTTCCTTATTTAAGTACCTACAGTTGTTTTTCTTTAACAAATCTGCAAATCGCATTCCTCTATAAAACAGTTTTTTGGGTAGCTTGTAATTTGAAAGTACTTACATTTATACAGGGTGTCCCTATAAGTCCGAAAGGGGGGTATTCTACACGTCATAGCGAACAACATTAAATTTGTTCTACGACTTTTAATATTTCAAAGTTTTTCATTCATGAAAAGCGTCTTAAAGTTTCCTAAAAAATAGCATTGCACACGTGTTAAAGTGTCTATGTGTTAGTGCGACGTGATAGGAGGGAGCGTGAGCGAGCATGTGTACTAAGAGGCGGGTACGCAAACTAGATAAGCACTAAAAGTAGTCGCAAATTTCTAAAAAAAAAATTGAAATTTCAAACATGTTGTATTCAACTTTTGCACATGCTAATCTATTCACGTGTTTGGTCCGAATAAGCCCCTTTTCGGCTTATAGGGACAATATGTTACACGTTGTATTGACTCTGTTCAATCTCTATAATAACAGTAATTACATGTCAAACTAGATATGACTAGTTTAGCCCACAGGTTTAGCCAGTAACATAGTTAAGTCGGTGACAAGTCACCTTCTGGTATCCAGTTTGTCTAAGCAAATTAAATTAAATCTATTACACTATACAATGAATCTTGTTTACACGCCAATTCCGTCTAAATTCGAGGGTTTGTAACAGCGTGGTTTGCAACTGCTGTACCAGTCAGTTAGCAACTGAAAACCCGACGATCAATCAGAGCGTGGTGTCTGAAACAATGTCTTAGGTACTCTTAACACGAGCCGTGGGACGATGCAATCAGTTGTGGTCCGACCACAGTGCGGTGTGGTCGTGCCTACTTCATTATATGCTTATCAGATTTTGTGAGAGTTATCCCTTTTAATTTTTTTTTGCAAAGAATATCAAATAGGCTCACTGCTAAGTAGATAGTTACAATACGTTTTGATTTACCTCTGCCCTCCGTGCTGTGGGTCGTGGGTTTGATCCCCACCAAGAACAAAACATTTGTGCAAGCATAGATGTTTGTTCTATGTATGGGTGTTACTATGTATTATAAGTTTAAATTTAGAAAAAAAAGTATATAAGTATTCTATCAGTATCTAGTTCCCATATTACAAGCTATGCTTAGTTTGGGACTAGAAGGCGTCGTGTGAAATGTCCATGAATATTATTATGCATATATTTATACCTAGCCGGTATATTTTTTTTATCAAGTACGTACATAGTCTGGTTTTACGTAATAAACAGGATTGCATTAAAAAACGTAATTACAGAGGCAGCAAATCATGACATAACCATTATCAATAGGTACCTAACTATAACCACATTTCAATCAGTTTATGGAGTGCTAATGAACTGCAACTGTCGCACAGATGGCGCTCGTGAGGCATTACCATCGACATTTAATAATATTATGCGTCTATCGCAACTTAGTTAATTATCTGTAGAGACTGAAATTATCTGTCATTTGGTAGAGTAAGGCCCATATTCTTAGACGCTATATTAATAATCCACACATCGACTCTACTTTGAAATCGTGCATTGATAGGTTTTAGTAACGACAAAGATATTGGTAAAAAAACAAACAGTCTTCAATTAATAAAATCACGAGAGTTATCTTGAAAACTGGTCTTAAAGATTAACCCACTGTCTTTTAAAAAGTTAAAGATTATGTGTGGTATTCAAAACATAATAGACATAATAAAATAAAAATCATGTTTAAATCCTCGGCATTTAAGCAGCAAAGCAAAAAAAATCAAAGTTTTCATTTTAAAAATTCTATTTTATTTATATGTCTTTCAGTGAAATAATTTTCTTCCTGTATGAACCGGATGCAAAATAAATTTCGCCAAATTAATTAATTTACTCTCATGCAGCTCTTATACTATATTCCCCGATGTTTCCCTGGAAGCAACTAGCAACACTTGCATGCATGCCACACATACCCAACGACGCAATAAGCCGATGCACTATGGCTGGAATGCGAGACGGGAAACACAGATTTTACTTTTTATTGTATACTTAGTGTAGCTACTTGTCTTGTTTGCATTCTGATTGCTTCAAACTTAAGTAGGAACACAAGACCTTATATTCAAATATTTACGCTACAGCAATAGTTTGTATTAAATACTCAAATTGGAGTCAATCATTTCAAGTCCTACTTTCAGATCCAGGCAAAGCATAAATATCTTTTTATGATCCGGTTTTCCACTAACTTAGCTAGCTACATTTACAGAGAACTTTAATTTGTGCATCAGATTTCCAAAGTAATGCCTTCTCTTAAATTTTTAGGAAGTTGCCAAAGGACTGTCTAAATTTACGCAGACGTTATCCCATTGAATTAGAGTAGACGCATGCCTACATTTTGCTTCAGTTCACATGTTTCACGTTGGTTGAATTAAACCACCACTAGATATAATATTAAGTAAGGAGGTATCGTCTCCAAAGATCTGCAAAAACACCAGTAAAACTGACTATTCCAGTACTGCCATTGGCGTGGCTCACGCACTCTATAAATTATGAATAAACATTATTAGGTGCCAACATCCTATATAAGCGTTTGCACACTGACCGATACTAGTATAGTATTATATTATCTGTGCCGATACTTACCATGAGTCATCAGTCTTGTTCCATTATTTATGTTCATCTTAGCTACTATATGTATCGTATGCACATTTTGTACAGCTATGTACAGTACGCACAATGGATCATTATCCCTCTGAAGTTAGGTGCAACAAACTTTTGTGCACGTACTGTTGTGCGGAAAAATTAGCTTACCTCCAATTTGACGACAAATGGGTTCTGCGCAGATACTTCAAAGGGACAAAGATTCGTTGTAGCTACTATAAGAATTTACCAAATTCATGTTTATAGCCATAATTTTTTTTGTTTTTTTTTGTTCATCGATATCGTTTTGGTGTCGTGTCGATAACAGTATTAGAATAAGTACAGCCAATATCACCCGTTGTCTTGTCTCCTCCGCTTCCCCCTTATAGTTATGGTACGGTTAGTCATACTGATGGAGGATCGAACAAATATTTAGACAAGTGGTTTGTGATCCCCTGAAAATACATACTGCCAAGCTTCAAAGCAGATGTGCTCTATAAGGTAATGCAGTTGTTATAAGAAAGCAAGGCATTTGCTTTCGTTTGTTGTGATATTTTTTCTCATAAAATAACATAGCTATGCACTAATCGCATAACAAGCGATCAGGAGTCGATACTAAAATCTTGAAAATATTAAAAAATTAAACGTTTGTAACTGAAACTGAAAAACGTTAGTGAAATTGATCTGTTTTTTCAAGAAATGTGACATAATTTCTTGCAATAACAACATCATTTGTCAGATTACTGAAACAACGAAAACCACATTTGTTTCAGCCTGAAATACATTCTCCATTTTCATGACTTTCATTACGATTCGAATGAAATATTAATTATTCGTACTAAACGCAATTTATGTTTGTTTGTCTGCGGAAACATAACGTTGGAATTATGTTGCGAGGAAATTAAATCGTAAATATTAGAAAAATACATTTATTACGGTGGCGTGGGATTGCATTTACTGTCCTAGCTGGTTTTCTGTTTAGTTATTATTCTAGTTACTTCTTTTGTTGGCTCAAACTGACTCAAAGAGTAACTTCATTATCAGTGATAATAAATGGGTAAAAACATACAACCGAATTGAGAACTACCTCCTTTTTTGATGAAGTATGCGCTAAACTCATTTTTGAGTCGAATTGGAGGTAAGTAAGCGAATTTTTCCGTATCTGTACATTATTTTTTTTGTGAATAAAGTCATTGGTTTTTATGACGTGTATCACTCCTCGTGTAGATATTAGAGTGTGTACCGAGCTGAACTGAGCCGACGTCATGAGGGCTGAGTCAACGCACGCACACCACACGCGCGTGTTTTCACCGCGTGTGGAACTGTGTCGAGCTGTACTATAGGGCGATAGTTTTTATCTTTTATCTACTGATATTATCGTCTACCTACTGTTTACAACTTTAAGTATGCATTGAAAAATACTTTATTAAAAAAAACCTTTTGAAAGTGTATTTTACGGGCGAAAACATTTTGAAACTATCGGTAGATGAATATGAGACGCTTTTTCTGGAAATCCATGCAATGTTCAGACTGGATGAAAATCATGACCTAATTAAGACTCACGACTATTTTCCTATCAGTAGACTCTTCAGTATAAATAGAAACTCTTGGAAAGAGACAAAGAAAAAAAACAAGAGAAAAAAGAAAAGAAAAATCAGAGAAAACAAAAGAGATGAAAAAAGAGATGTTTGAAAAGAGGTGGTGTAGCATGCACAAACATTACTTTTAGTCCAAATTTTGCACTACCTACTCCATGTAAGTAAGTACGTGATTAGTTGCAATCACCGTAGCAAGAATACTAACTGATTTCCACAATAACAATCAAATTCGTTCTGTATTTTTTAACAGAAGCAGTATAAACTCGTCCTAAAGTTCACTATCAGATTGTAATACTTACGTTGATTTATTTTAAGGATCTAAATTGAAAATCTCCACAACACCCAGAATTGCAGAGTTCCAAGTATTTAAATCCACAAGCCAGCGGTCAGCTATAAATACTGCCTAACGAAGGCGCAGTAACGAAACGCAATGCACGCTCGCAGCAGAAACGAAACGCAATGCGACGACGCATAGCACACATTCTGGGGTAGGTGAAGTATGTACTTACCAGGTGGACATTTCGATGCATTGTTTTATTTGAATCGCGAGTGAGGCTAGAACTTTTAGATGTAGGCATTGTTAAATTGAATTTTTTCATGCAAATTTTTTTTTATTAAATCACTATGTTGCTAAACAACCTCCAAAATTAACAGCAACCACGATGTTTATGCAGTAGAGTTTCAGCCGATAAGGACGGTCGTATGCCAGCATGCACAATTCCGCCACCAACAGTCCATGTAATCTCTGCACTTGAGCATTCACGCAAGCGCGCACATAAAACAGATCTTATCACATCGAATTAAGCTTCAATGTTCTACGACAGGCGCATTCATTTCGGACCTACACACGTTGGGACTCAGACCAAAAATAGACTCTATTAAGTTGTATTAGAGTTGATTTTCGGGTGGATGTTAGTGGATGGCATTATGCATTGTTTGCTGACGGCTTGTTACGCCAAATTGTGTTATGAGTTGTTCTGGATGAATGGGTGCGCGGCCGTGTTTGCTGAATGTTGGCGCAATATTGTAATTGTCCGAGTCGCTGCTAAAGTCCACATTAAGGACAAACAATGGGCGGGACTTTGTGGAGGAAGTTTAGTACAGGCAGAATATGATACACTGCCATAAGCTACGAGCCAAATACTTTGAAACAAAAAACTAAGGCTTTGAATAAAATATTGGTAGATTAGATACACACTTAGAGTATTAAAGATGGTAATGTGAGATCCGTAGCCAAATAAATCTAACAGTGTGATATGTTTGAATTGGTTTGATGAAACAAAATATCATTCGACAGTAAAAGCTGCATACTTTGCTCAGAAAATTCCATTTTCAAAGAAATCTCATTCAAAAGAATATTCCGATACAATTTCAATATGAAAGAAAATCACCGAAGCTTTTGTAAAATATTTATAGTGGTTGCAACTCGGAAAAATGAATGTTGAGAAAACATTTAGAAAGTTTGAAAGCGGATAACGGGACAAATAAAAGAGACAAAAACTTTAGCATCGAAGGCCCGCGGCGATCTTCAGTACTAAAGAGTCAGCATGAAAAGAAATTAACAATCGTCGCGGTACGCAAACTCAAAGGTTGAGTTACACTGCGCGTCAACGAAAGCTCGACTGCTGAACGTTGCAGTGGCAACCAGCAATATTACTCAAATACTGTACTGTTACGATACGATTGTCATTGTCAGAGTTGTTAGTGCTCTTCTTCAGAATTGACGTCTGTAGTTTTGTTAAAAAAACACCTCCAAATCAAAAGAACCGCTTGACTTATAACCATTGTGACTTATTCTGTGTTTATAAGTATGCCCCTTAGTTATTAACAATGTATTGTCCTCTCCTCGCGACGAATTTATGAACTAGTTCAAGGCTATGTAAAAATATTTTCAACTAGAGAATCCCCTAGACTCTCCCTAGATAGAGAATATCATAGACAATAAACCCGACTCTACAATCACCATTAGTAATGCCCTGTAATCTATCAAGCTATTAATAATTCCACTATAAACACGGGACAGCGGCTTGACCTCCACGACCCCTGAAACTGTAACCTGTAATTTGGAGAAGTTATTCAGGAATTATTCCAAGTAGGCTACAGTCTGTTTACTGCTTTTATGATTTATATCCCGAAATTGTGTATATTTTGGTAAAAAAGAAAAAGTTGAAAGTAGGTTTCGAGGAATACAGGGTGTAACAACTAGTACGGAAAACTGATACTATAAAGACTATTTCGTAACCTCGTATAAAGGCAAATACGCATTTTTTTCTTTTTATAAATCATAATTGGCAAACACATCATTTCGTTATAAAAGTAAGCTTATTAGGTTTTTGGCTGTGACTAAAATATAGCAAGTCTACACCTAAAAAGGTACTTAAATTTAGGTAAAGGTAATTAAATTTCCAAGTATGTATACAATTAAATTAAACTGTCGCTGTTACCGCGGTATATCTTTACGTGTAATTACCGTTTCAGTTCAAAATCGGTCGCGTACGGTGAATTTCAAGTTTCAGAGACAACACCTAATTATGTTGAATTTGAAACGTTTCAACCGAATACAGAAAATATAGACCGATAGAAATGAAACTAAAGTACCTATAAACTTTATTTATTTATGTTTATTTTATTTTATTTTATATATTTTCTGGCTACCAACAGTCATCAAGGAAATAATCTTAACTAAAATATACTAATCTAAAGACCAAATAGTGCCCAAAATTTGCGCTTATTAACTAATGCCGCTCAATTATTATGTTTTTTAACATCCCAACTTTTAACTCAATTCATAACTTTTGAACTATTTAGGGCTTTGCAGGTTTCCTTTAATAGTTTACAGAACTTCTAATATACTCACGAATTGTATTAGCTACAGATTCGGCATAAGGAGAGTTTGAGTGAGTTACAGTTCTATAACTCTCCGACTTTTTTGTCACATTGAAATGAAACTCAAGCTTTGGTATACATTTTATGTCGTGGGAAGAAGCAAATGGCACGCGGAGTTACTCAGAGGTAGGGTTGAAAGATTAAAAGTAATTTTGTGTCTTTTTGAAGTTTTATAAAGGGTGCGGGGTCAAGCTCTGACGGATCGCATAAAGGTATCAGATGGCTGAATCATAAAGTTCAATTTTACTTTTAAAAGTGATCTAGTGTTTTGCTTTGGAACAAAATTTTACCAATCGAAACTAACATTTTGTTCAAAGTTATTTTTGTGCGATGCAAACTCACAGCTAAAAGATCACTGTTATATCAGATAATCTAAGACCGGCAATTAAGTAAACAAGAAGAAGAAGTATTTCTTAGTAAGCGCAAGATTTCCTCGTCATTTCCTAAATTATTCCGTGAGCATCTTAGGCATGTAATTAAGGAGCTCTGTCTTTCTCAATTTGGACCCAAAAGTCTTATTCATTTTACAGTTTATTTACTGCACTGTGCTCTGTAAACTCAATGTTGTGAATACATTCTGTTTATTTTACAAAAGCTACCAACATATGTCAGATTACAGGTGTTCTATTGATTGCTTTGCCAAGACCTACTTAGACCTTTTTGTTGTAGGTTCTTGTAATTTTGAGACTAACAAATAAAATTTCTCACAGACGCATAAAAAATACGCGTAAAAGAAAATTTCTACATTTGTGATCATTTGGCAGGCCGAAAGGTATTCTAAAAAACTCATACACACCAAAAGTCAACAGATCTGCCTGAATATGACGTGAGGTAAACCAATGGGTGATCTTAAAAACTGTTAATGGCCATTCAAAGTCACTAAAGTACCTAGCTGAATAATAATGGCTGATCAATATTAATTAAAGCTATTCACGCCGCCACTCAAACTGAAGCCTCAGGCGATCGATCAGTCTCCTAAGTCGCGGCTCTAAGTTATGACATTGATTAAGCCAAGTTTGCTCGCTACGTCATCTCGAGTGTGGAGTACTAGCAATAGTTAGGATAGCTGGTGCATTTACAAACAGTACCATCTCCATACTTAGTGATTAAGTCCAACGTCTTAGGTTGACGAACGCAGTGTAATCACATCAAGTAATTGCATATAATTTGAGTGTGCAAGTTTTCAAGTCATGACGTTATCTATAATTGAAATTTTTTCCGTTTCCTGTGATGATCAAATAGTTAAGAAGAGTGTCGTAGATGGTTGGAATGAGCTGTGAGAATGTAGAACTAACAACTTATGTGCAAGATTACGCAATTTGGGCTGTTACGGATTGGCTTATAGGACTTTGGCATTATTTATTACCCTGATTCGACTCCAGGCATACGTTTAATGGAGTTTTGATAGGAGGTTGACCTGGTATTAGAGCAAAGCCATTCAGTATACGTAAAGGATTTCAAGCAAACCAAAGTGCAGCTTAGGATAACCCCCCATGAGAGGAAAAGACGACCTAGTAAAGGTTGCTCGGATCCGTTATGCGCGGACCGTATAAGACCGATCACTCTAAAAATCTATGAAGTAGGTAAAATTCAGTAGTAAAGGTCCTATGACTGAAATAATGATGATGATAAAAGTTCCACACCCACAGGGTACATAATAATAGTTACTCATGTGACATAATATCGCACTAATTCAAATACTTTTTACTGAAAATTAAAATTCATATGTGAGAATTCACCATGAAAAGTAATGTACCACAACATTCAAACAATACATAAATACTTAAAGATTTCCTTAACATTGCTACATGACCACAATCATCATCTAGTTGCCATTAGGCCCTAGAAGAGTGCTCTAGATGTCAATGACAGCGGACACTCATCTGTGAATACACTGAACGATACTAACCATCTAGCTGATGTTTTAAGATAATACAGTCTCAAAATTTCTAAAGCTATTTCTAAAGAGTTATTACTGGCCAGGCCTGATTCGGAATAATCACAAGTTATGCCGTCCGGGCATTAGCGTCAGAGCCACGCTGCCCTGATTAATAGCACCATCGACGCATGCCTAGCGGCTATCTACCCTCCAGTCTGTTTGGGCTCTTTATGTCTAGCTTCTGTCTGTGACTTCACTCGAGCAGTAGTCGGATTAATGACTACTTTATTATTCATGTCTACTTGTTAAGTACCTACCTAATTATGACTATCTACTGATATGTTTATTTTCTGTTCTGTCCCTCTGTATATATAAACGATATTGTATTGTACATAGTAGATAGTAGGTATATTTAGCATAATATTTGACCCTGCGTATAAAAATGCAATAGACAAGACTTGTTCACATGATCTAGGTACGGTAGTAGGTAGTATTTTTCCAGACCAACTCTTAGCACATTACTACCAAAATGTAACACTGACTGAAAAATGCATTTCGTGTTACTCTAGCTTTACTAGCTAAGCAAATCGTCTCAAGATCTATGTAAGGCCTATTTAAATAATCATCAGTATGATAAAATCTCTCCCATAGAATTCTGGGAAAACTGTTTTGTGCTTTCTTCATCTACTAATTTTCCGCAATATTCACAATGTCGTCTATTGTCCGTCGTACAATCTAACTTTACTAGTAATTGTCTGTTAGTAATACACAAGTTATACGGTACAAGGCAATAATGTCGGCACGCACAGCTGATTAATAACTCCTCTCGATACATACTCAAAGGTCAATGCCCTAGAGCATTGTTTAACTATTACGGCCTTACAAGTGAATTATTTGCTGCTGGAATATCAATTTTAGGAGATATTTTGTGGAGCTTTCGTGACTGTATGCTCACATTACTTACTATTCTTAGTGTTGTAGGCAAAGTGTGTGTTTATTTTAATTTATTTACCAAAATACCGGTTTAGAATTTAAACATAGGTTGCAACAATAAATTGGTATAAGTAGGTACAAATAAATCTTACTTAGGTTTACCGGCGAAGGCCAAACTAAGCGTTAAGCTTGTATTTTGGACTTCTAGAGTACAATTACCAAGTTAGAAGTACCTGACAAGAGATTGAGAGGAGAAAGTACACGTCCTGCTTGCTTTAGCAAGAAATATTATAAATCTTTGAATAAAACACCTGTGTTTTATTAATACTCTTCCAAAAACTGAAAATATTCACCCACCGACATAATATTTTCACATTTTCATGACTTATTACGTCATTACAGTAATAATAAATGTCGTGCGAGTAGATGCAAAGAATCACAATAACTTCGAGTATGTTTTCTCGCAAAAAATTACCAGCCAAGGTTGGCAGGTAAGCTTTTAAATTGTTCAAATTGTACAAAAAAAATTATAGAACAATATAATTATATTTTAACTAGCAGTTACCCGCGACTTCGTACGCGTCTACAGTTTCCGTGTACATTATATTATCTGTGCGTGTACTGAGCGGATACTTCTTTGAGAAACTTGACATTACACCTCATTACACCGAACTCGTACCTACTGGAATGTCAAACGCTAGTTGTTCGACCAAAGAGGTAGTACTACGCCCTGTCAAACTGACGTGACATTGAAATCCTCTTGCCAATTGGCGCTGCTAATCCTTTTCGTTCAGTTTATCCTGTAGATCCTGTTAATTATTCGGGATAAAAAGTAGCCTATGTGTCAATACAGGTTACGAACTATATATATGCCAAGTTTCATCCAAGTTGGTTCAGTGGTTTTGACGTGATTGAAACACAAACATCCAAACATCCAAACATCTAAACATCCAAACATCTAAACTTTCGCATTTATAATATTAGTAGGATAGGATTATAATAACAATTTGATTCAAGACAAAAATTCCGGTTGCATAGAATCACGCTTAAAATACATTGTAAATACATCAGTGGTGTATCTCATGGTCTATTCCCTGACAGATACCATGGACGGACATCTGCCATCTACATCATACATTTTATTAGATCACTGCTAAAACTTTTAAATTATTGGTTTTGTTTTGAAAAAGTATTTAAGCTACAAGATGATTTATCCGACAGCCCTATGCATGCGGCCTGTAAAAGATGAATTCCTTGTCGTACTAATGCGACGAGCTTGCCCCGTTATACTCGTAAATGCAGAATATAGTATATTTGCAGATAATTCACTAAAATGATAGTAAAAAATACGATAGGTAGTTGAAAACTGGATTTCAGTTTAAGAAATAATACCCTGCTAGTACTGAAAACCGGCACTTATAAAAAGACTGCATACCAAATGATTAAATTATAATAAAGGGAAGTAACCTACTAAAAAAATATTAAACTTTTTATACAAACCCTTCTGACTCATCTTTGAAAATCTCAAAAACACTAAAACCAAAAAGATCTAATGGGATATCACCTTGCGTTGAAATGAAATACAATTTTTAACCGACTTCAAAAAAGGAGTTGGAGTCGGTTCTTCTAGTTTTTTAAACATATAAATTATTAGTAATATCTACTTACATAGTTTTAAGTTTGTAAAACTTAAGTATAAATAAATAACTAACTAGGTAAATTGATAGTCTTTCCTGACCAGAACAAACAAGTCATACTGCGTTGTAGCATCTGCATTTCCTGCGTGTACTATGTAATCACGCCTGAGCAGATGACTTACATACAAGTCGTAATTCGCGTTATGATTATGACTCGACCGCATCTGGGGCACGTGTGTACTGGACACAGTACACAGCATCCAGCTGGTATAGTGCTGGAAATTATTGAAGAGGCCAGTTGTACACAAGACCAGCTAGATACTTGGTGATATTTTTAACCGACTTCAAAAAAGGAGGAGGTTCTCAATTCGGTTGTATGTTTTTTTTTATTTTTTTTTTTATTTTTTTTAATGTTTGTTACCTCAGAACTCCGTCATTTATGAACCGATTTCAAAAATTCTTTTTTTATCTGAAAGGATATACTTCCAGATTGGTCCCATTTTATTTTTATCAAAATCGGTTGAGTAGTTTGGGTTATAAAAAGAAATAACTGAAAAAAATATGCCCGGCGCGGCGCAGCGCCTACTATTTTACTGCTAGCAACGATGCAATATGACAAGTTGCGGCGTTGCGCCTACCATTTTACTGCTAGCAACGATGACCTTTGTGGTGCACACCGAAATTTTTACATTTGTCTAATTTTGTCAATAAACCCAGTTTGTACATTCAAATCGCATTTAATTGGAGAGAAGCAAAAACCCACCAGTAGTTCCTCTAAAGAATCAAACCAACCACGTGCACGAAATTGCGTATTTTGCTTTCCTGTGGCTTTTATGTGGTGTTTATAGTGACTAGAACATTCCCAATGAACTGTCATCATCATCATCATCATCTGATGATGAAGCTGGTAGTCGAATTGAAGTCGGTTTTTCCAGTTTTTTAACTTATAAATTATAGCTTAAAATACTCGTAAAAATAATTAACACCTAGGCAAATTAGGTAGTTGTATTTTAATAAATTACTCAAAATTAAAAAGAGTAATATCATATTCCATTTTTATAGGTTCCGTAAATTTACAAAAATTAAAACTAAAGCTGTCATAGTAAAAACTTCGTTCGTTCATATGAGTTCATCATCATCATCATCCGCAGCCCGATCTCACCCACTGCTGGGTATAGGCCCCTCTTTCATTGTGCAGCCATTCTCTGCGGTCCTGCGCCACTCTCATCCAAGTTCGACCTGCGACGTTAGTGATGTCGTCAGCCCATCTCGCCGCTGGACGACCGACACTTCTCTTTCTCTTTCCACTAACTCATATGAGTTAGTGGCCTACTTAAATGACAGAGTTTTTAGACCGCCTTAAGGCCTACGTCGTGGCTTAACGACTTCTAAAGCCGACAGTTTAACGACCCCTCCGAAGCACGGAAGCGCTCCAATGTCACCCATCCAAATAATGACAACATACAAGATACATTTATTTGCCAAAATAAGTGTTACAATTTGGTCTTATGCTAAAGTCAGAGGCACTTTAAAACTTATTCACCCTTTTCAGGTATCGCAAAAATGTTATATTTGGGCGCTTACGTATTTATTATTTGACCACGTAGAACGTCGCTTAACTTAAACAAACGGTGAAGATTGACTGAGCAAGCTATGCTACGAGCGCTTCGTAGTAGAAGGTAATTGAACATGTTTATATTTGCACCACCTATTAGTTTCAGCACAAAATGCAGAAACCAACTGTTTAAAACTAAGCTGAGCAGGTTGCCGTATGTTGTAATATGGAAAATTATTTATTGCCAGCCTTTTTGCATTAAACCTACAAAAAGGGGTGCGATAGCTGGAAATAAACCTTGCAGAAAAACTGTATATTCGGGTTTTAAGGCTGTTGCTTTTACTCAGTTCACACGTCTTATTAAGGGTGTTGAATGGAGTGGATTTTTCCAAGTTTATTCTGGTTTATGTACTGGTTCGGATATTTGTTAGTTGTGTACGTACTACGTACCAATAGTGAGACAAGGAAGCTTACATACCTGAAACAAAAAATATTATCGTTTTTCTGCCTTTTGCAATGTAATCATCATAGCATGAGGCTGTAAAAATCAACAGCAGCAGGGGTATGCCAATCAAAGTTGAACTGCAAAGTTGAACTGCAAAGTTGAACTGCAAAGTTTTAAATCATGGTCAGTTCATACTAACTCATAGTTATTCTGTGACTAAATAGTGACATTATGAGGTCATTTGATGTGTTTTCGCGCATATTTTGCTGTCAAGTGTCTAAAAAGAATGATCACGTGGTACAAAATTGTACCACGTTACCTGAAGAAATTGCACTGGGCAGTGAAATATAACTTGACAGTAAAAGATTGGCATACGGAGGCAGAGCTGGACATAGGCCCATATAGATTGACAAAATAACTATTAAATTATGGTGCATTATGAAAGTTCAAAATTCTAGTCTAGATCGACAATCGAGATGAAAGACACTGATATCCCAGTAACAATAGTCAGATAATTTAGTTCGATGATCGAGCTGATGAGAAACATTCTGTAGACTGGCAGGAAGCTTTTTATTTTAATACAAATTGGAACTAATGGCACTGCTGGAAAGGATCAAGTAAGTAGGCAGTGTTTAATTTATCCAGACCATTTAAAAACTTAAATTTTACTGAACTGAAAATGCCATCCAAGTCTATGATTAAAGCCCTATTCCCTCGTATAATCTAGGCACATTCCCTCATATCCTTATGAAGTACCAGTCGGTTCTAGGACCTCGTTTCACGGGCCATAACGCAGGTACTTGCACTCAGCCGTGTGCATACAAAGTGCAGTTTATATCCCATCTCAGTTTTATAGCTGCTTTCTTATAATTTTATGAGCCGGGAGGTTTCTTGTTTAAGTTACACTATTAGTCATTTGATTACTAGTATGATTTTTATGGGAATATGTGACAGATTATGCGGATGGCTTACACAAACACCAAAAAATGTGTTGTATAAAATGTCTAAAAAAATTACGTGGCCCACTTTTGGTATTTCTCAGTGCGGATTTCTGGAATATACCAATAATTAATTATATATGTCTATCTACTTTTGAGACGTAAGGATGTTGTCTCAATGTGCCTGCCCCCGTATGCCAATCTTTTGCTGTCAAGTTATATTTCACTGCCCAGTGTAATTTCTTCATTCATTTTTGTTTCACCAAACGATTTTTGTCCATACAAAAATTGCGACAGTCATCAAAACTGGTTTTCAGATCTGATGAATTTCCTCATAACTTGGTAACGGCTAAACCAATTTTCACCAAACATGGTTTAGGATAATTCCAAATTAGCCAGCTTTCTTACAAAAAAACCACATTAAAATCGAAGCCCTATTTTCAAAGCAACGAGGGCAAACAAACACACAAACAGACACACAGCGCCGTTAAACTTATACTCGTAATACCCCTTTCATTTTTTGGCCAGGGGTAAAAAATAATGATCTATATTTTATTTCCTGTCTGTTTGATGGAAGCTAGCCTTTATTACGCAGGTTACGATGCAATTGACAACAATATTGGCATCGTTGCTTCGGATTGAGTTATGTCTATCCACGTGTCTCGTGGGAGCCCTATCTATCGGGTGTCGGCATTAAACAATCAGTGAGCTGATATTATGCCACTCGAGTTAGACTTAAGGCTACACGCACACTTGACAACCAACCAAACGAATTGACTATTGAAGTAACATTTGAAGAATTTCATTTCATATCATCTTTTATTGCTAACATGTAATTTACAATGACAGAGAATTTAGCCTCCGTATGCCAATCTTTTGCTGTCAAGTTATATTTCACTGCCCAGTGTAATTTCTCCAGGTCACGTGGTACAATTTTGTACCACGTGATCATTCTTTTTAGACACTTGACAACAAAATATTCGCGAAAACACATCAAATGACGTCATAATGTCACTATTTAGTCACAGAATAACTATGAGTTAGTATGAACTGACCATGATTTAAAACTTTGCAGTTCAATTTTGATTGGCCTACCCCTGCGGTAAGTTTAGGACTAGAGCGTTACCTACGTAAGTTAATAAATGACCATGAATATTATTAATTTTTAAAGTACCTAGTGAAGTTTACGGGCGGAACCATGAAAGCCATTAATAGTATGACTGCTAAATAAAAGTATTAACAAATCGGTTAACAAACTAGCGCGAAATAGTACACAGCAGCAGCAGCAGCTGATGTCAACAAAATTATGCAATGTGTTCCCGCAAAATGTGAATGTTGACCGCAAAAGTGACGCGAGTGGATCCGCAATCATGTCACACCGTTTATTCACGCGATATTCAGACTACGCGAATTTGCGGTTCAAGCTATTTGAATCATTCAAAATCATATTAGAGTGTTTCTTGTTAGCCATTTTACAAGAGTCAACGCATTTAGCTGACACATGCTAGTCAATTCTTATAATTTAAAGTTATCGTTTGATAGATTCAATGACTTCTATGCCATCGCAATAGAGTCTTTTGAGTCCTTACGCCAGCTAAGCAATACTGAATGTACTAAATCTAAGATCACACACTGAGGCAGGTGGTAGGTTGGCGCAACCACAGATTATTGCGTCCGCAAGATTGTGTTAGAGCTCTTTACTATCTTAATCAATAGATGCTTGGAACACCAAAGGTTTGAAACAATTGGAAAGCCCATTCATTGGAATATTTAAGAAAAACCAATCAGAACCGTTTATCAGAGTTCATAGGTGCGAAACTGAATATTAGGCCCCTCGCAGACTGCAGACTTTCTGATCGGCGGATAGTTTTGACAGTTTGTGTTGCTAGAGCAGACTGTGACAATACTGAATCTTTAATACGCACTTGCATACAACTTCATGGCGATTAAACCCGACCAAATTGTCAGTCGATCAGAAACCCTGCAGTTTGCGGGAGGTCATACACAAAATAGACACTTCATTTTACGATATCATACATTCCTTCTATCTTTCCACGTCACCCGTTATTCCCGGGTTAACCGTTAACCCATAGCTAATATTAACCCGTTGTTAACGGTTATGGAGTTACTAATGATAATGGGAGATGATTAACGTATATTAGCTCATATCGGTATCTGACAATGGGGCAGAATTGTGGATTCAAATCATAGTTTTGGAAATGACAAGTAAAATAAAACCAACATTCTTTTCAGTACCTACAGATAATGATGAAAAGTAGAGAAGTAGTAGAAAAGTAGAGTAGTAGAAAAGTAGAGAAGTAGTAGAAAAGTGAAAAGTAGTAGAAGTCAACTTTCCATTAGTTTCCGGAAATTGGTCTTCCCCGTCCATCGACTTTCTGCAATCCAAACAATGTCTTCGGTCCATTGGGTGGTCCTACGTTTTGCATTCTGGTTCGTGGTCGTAGGTTTCGTGGTTGTAACAGTAGTCTGCATGATATTCTATCGAACGCTATAGTACAGTACATCAAGCACTAGTTTGAATATTCTATCTATCTATGTAGTTTCTGCCAGCGAGGCCGCTGCAGAGTCGGCACCGGAAACTGGTGATAAGGATATGTTTGCGATTGTTTTCATAAAAATTAATAGCTACAATGCTACAATACGAGTAAACCGTTATTACAATCCCGACTTCGTAACCACATTCGATTGTATCACTTGTTTGTTCATAACTACTTATTTCTGTGATTTTTTCGTTTGTTTCCAAATACAATAATACTCTAATCTGAATCCATTTTTTTGTACTAGGTATTAACAGTAAAAAAGGTTTATCACAGAAAAAAAAGAATAACAGTAGGTACTAACTTATATTATTGGTTAATAAACTTTTTTTTCTAATACCTTTAAACACGTCGCCGTAAAACAAACTGCTTCACATCAGGTGGGCCATCGGCTTGATAAATCATTTAGTTGTATAAAAAAACAAAGTGTAGTTGTTTATGAGAAGTGATAAAACTCAAGCAAGTTAATACACAGCTGACTTCAGAACCTCCTGTTTTTTGAACTCGGTTAAAAACTAAAATCTCTTTGTTTAATAACAACCTTTTAGTTTTTATAGTAATAACAGTCAAGCATAAGTTAATTAATAGAGCAGTCAATTAACGCGGTCGTGGGAAGTGAAACTTATGCTAATTACGCTCTACACTTTTATTTTTCACTCTACGGAAAATTGATAAACGAACCATTTTCTACAGATTTCTGTACTCTGATTTTAAAATGGATTTATACCTTCATTATAGCCAGCTGCAGTAGCGGGCCCAGCTGTTAGGGTTTTCTTTGACAAATCTTGGGTAAACCCTTTTGAGATGGTTTGAGCCCCCACCCCTAGATCCAGTATTGACCTATGCATATTAAGTTTAACACAATAGCAGTTGAAACCAGGGCTAACTTTGTGAAAGGGTAAACTTTACTGCAGAGTCTAATCTTGCACAAGAAAATCCATAACAAACTGAAGTTTTAGACAAATTACCGACTACTGCATAAGAAGAATCCTCTAGAGTGGATACAACTCACTGTGAATAAAGTTTATCCTAAGTATACTAACAGGATAATACCACATCAAAATACTATACATCAACATATATATCCTCGTTATCAACCCATAAAACCACATTAGCCTTTGCATCTGAATGCGGACGCTGTAAATTCTCAGAAGAATATTCTAGAAAGTTCTGTACCGTTCTGGACCTCTTCAAAAATACTGAAAGCACCCGCTTGGGAGTCGAATAAGGCGCACTGTACATGAAGAGACAAGGCATGGACTAGACGTGGACTTGGAGGACGCTCTGTCCGCCTATGTTTTATAGCTTATAGTCCCAGATAAATCACTTTTCTTAAAAAAAACGCCATTCAAATCAGAGCCCTAATTTCAAAGCTATCAGGTCACAGACAGACAGAAAGACAGACACAATGCCGTCAATTTTATATAACACCCGTTCCTCTTTTCGGTCGTAGGTTAAAAAGAATGAACATCAACGTAATACTTAAATTTAATTTTGCAAATAAATATCTAGTATCTCGATTTATGGCAATAATTTGTGTCTCGTTCTTGTCCTTAGTCCACGTCCCGTGTGCATAGAGCCTTAGGTTCCGTGAAGACGTGGTTGAGCTTCACGAGGAAAATGTTGCACTTTTATTTAGCAGATGTGTTGCGGACAAGACATTTGCATTTCAATGCAGCTTCAATGGTATCACAGAAAGATAAGGCTTGTTTTGAAAACAATGGATATTTTCTGGCATTATTAAATAGAGCAGTGCTGGAAAGATAAATGCTAGTTCTCAATTAACCTTTGTTATGCTGAAACGCAGATTCACGCAAGATAAATGTTTATCTTGTTAATAAATGTTATGTTAATGTTAATAAATGTTTTTTCTTTCTTTCTTTTCTTTCTATAAAATACATTTTCTATTGAATCTGATACCCGATAGGTTTAACAATTTGTAAATACAGAAAAAAACTATCATATTATATTGCCCGTCTATTTATTTTCAATATTGCGTAGGTTCGTCAATCAGATGGGTTTCCTACGCTGTATTTTCCGATATTTAGCTTTTCTTGAGATAATAGAAGGTGCCCAATGAACTTTTACAGTAAGACCCTAGAACGCATGGTAACTCTGTAGATAAAAGATATCCCCATTGATGCAGTTGATTGCAGGATAGTAAATAAGTACTTACTAACAAACAGCCCCCGTATGCCAATCTTTTGCTGTCAAGTTATATTTCACTGCCCAGTGTAATTTCTTCAGGTCACGTGGTACAATTTTGTACCACGTGATCATTCTTTTTAGACACTTGACAGCAAAATATGCGCGAAAACACATCAAATGACGTCATAATGTCACTATTTAGTCACAGAATAACTATGAGTTAGTATGAACTGACCATGATTTAAAACTTTGCAGTTCAACTTTGCAGTTCATCTTTGATTGGCATACCCCTGCAGAAAGGCAAACACACTAAAGCACTGTGTTACTATATAAATATTGCAAAAACTGTCGCACACCGCAAAAGTGATAAAACACGATGTCATCGCTCAAGACAGCCTCCTTATCAAAATAAACAAGTTGTGTGTCCCCTGATGTGCTTATAATGTTTGGTTATGGACTTTGGGGTGTTCTGGGCCCCGGGCCACGGCTTAGCTACGATCCTTGAGAAATAAAAATATTTTTACAGGCGTAATACACGTAAAAAATGATGAGAAACCATCATCATATCGCGTAGATATAGAAGTCCATAGATTATCCAATCATTCAAACATCCAAATGTCTAAACATTCACGTATATAATATTAGTGGGATGGGATAAGGTTATGACTGTCATGAGTAATTGACCGAGCGAGCGAAGCGAGCGAAGCGTCTCAGTTTCCACATTGGCCAAAAATGCGTTTGTCCGGATGTCTGCTGTCTGTCTGTCTGTTCTCCTCTACAGGTCGCATTTTTCAACCGATCTGGACGAAACTTGGTACACAGGTTATATGACTTATTAGAATTTTTTTGTCGTCGGGGATTTTTGATTGGGGGGAAAATAGGGGAGAAAAGAGGGAAAGTTTGCTGTAGCGTTATTTATCGACGGATTTCAATCAAATTTAAGGAGCACACGAAAGATTTCATTCTACACAAGATGGTGTAAAAATATTTCCAAAAAGGGGGACTGGAAAGGGGAAAAAAGGGGAAATTATTTTTTTTATTTTTTTTCCCGAAAATTGACTTCTACCAATATCAATGAGACTACACAGTCCTCTTCGCCTTTATGAGATAAATCCGTAGACACCAGATTCGACCTCTTAGGACCAAGGGAACGCGAGTAATCGCTAAAACTTATACCCTTATTTTGCTCAAAAGTCTACATAAGGGCCTATTGGAAAATTCAAGCACCTGAAATTAGATTTACTTAGCCAGGGTAAAAGGGAAAGTGTTGGTTATTGCACGGTTATAAAGGCTCGCGAGGTCTATGTTCTCACAGGACAACTAGTATTTTATTTCTGTATTAACATTGAATTGAGCCATGCTTGAATAAATTGGTGGTTATTGACCTTCTCCGTTGAATAACTTTCCTCGATTTTGTCATCTTAGTTTATAGGAACTTAGAGAAAAATATTTGGTTATAAACACGAGAACTAAACCGGCACTTCTTGGGGACGCGTTATTTCACAGCAAAATATGTGAAAACAAATACAAATAGCTGTGGAAATGATCACCCTTCCCTAATTACTTTGTTTGGCGTTATTTGGCGCGATCTGTCTTCATTTAGCGGCTCGAGACGTCGGGTTATGGTAAACATCTTTAGTAGGTACTTACTATACCTTGTTAGATGTGTATATTACAGCATAAACCTAAATATCTATGATGCTTAGTATACACTTGACGTTAAATAGAATGGTTAAAAATTATTTATAAGTTAAAAAACTGGAAAACCGACTTCAATTTGACTACCAGCTTCATCATCAGATGATGATGACGATGATGACAGTTCGTTGGGAATGTTCTAGTCACTATAAACACCACATAAAAGTCACAGGAAAGCAAAATACGCAATTTGGTGCACGTGGTTGGTGTTGATTCTTTAGAGGAACAACTGGTGGGTTTTTGCTTTTCTCCAATTAAATGCGGTTTGAATGTACAAACTGGGTTTATTGACAAATTTAGAAAAATGTAAAAATTTTGGTGTGCA
This sequence comes from Gandaritis pyraliata, assembly GCA_947859175.1. Taxonomy (NCBI): domain Eukaryota; kingdom Metazoa; phylum Arthropoda; class Insecta; order Lepidoptera; family Geometridae; genus Gandaritis; species Gandaritis pyraliata. The sequence continues at coordinate 9,521,723 of OX401866.1, read as the reverse complement.
CCACAAAGGATCCATTGTTGCTAGCAGTAAAATGGTAGGCGCTACGCCGCAACTTGGCATATTGCATCGTTGCTAGCAATAAAATAGTAGGCGCTGCGCCGCGCCGGGCAAATTTTTTTCAGTTATTTCTATTTATAACCCAAACTACTCAACCGATTTTGATGAAAATAAAATGGGACCAATCTGGAAGTATATCCTTTCAGATAAAAACAGAATTTTTGAAATCGGTTCATAAATGACGGAGTTCTGAGGTAACAAACATTAAAAAAAATAAAATAAAAAATACAACCGAATTGAGAACCTCCTCCTTTTTTGAAGTCGGTTAATAAAGTAGACTATTTTCTGTTATAATGTATCAAAGAGGTGTGATGGTCTTGCTTGAAACAAAAAACCTATTTTACTTCTAAGTGAAAAAGTTTTTGATTACTTATAGAGATTGGATAAAACTCTTACAATTTTTATGTCTCGTTACTGAATTTGTTTGAAGGGGCAATTTTTCATTAGAGACCAAGAGGGGCTTTATCGAGTGTCGGAAAGGTAAGGAGTCTTTAAACTAAGTACTGGAAATGAAAAAAATTAGCTCACGAGTAAATTACGATATTATACTAAAAACAGAAAATCTAAGAAAAATTAAAATTTTCGAACTCAAGGTAAGTATTGCAAGAATAAAAAAAAATTTCGAGTGCTTTAGAACCATAAAAAAAATGATAAATACTTCTCTAGAACAGCACACAAATTTTTCATCCATCTGACAACTAAATTTTCCTACAACAAAATTAACCTTCAAATCGAACCCACCTGCAAACTAATATTGATAGATTATCCCCATTTTGAAATTAACCCTCAAAGCCTCAAAGGGTTGTCCGTTTAGGAAAGTTACGAGAATCAACTTAATAGCCATCGTTTAAACTTAAAACTCATCATTTTGAATCTAAGTCATAATTTTGGCGAAACTCGTCATTTTCAGTCAAACTGTGATTTGTTTAAGAGGGAATTAAAAGTTATATTGCTGTTTAATTTTTAAACCTTACCGTGGATTAAATTAATTTATATTAATCAAAACCCGCTATTTTGGCAGATTTAATCATTATTTATGTTTCTTTTACTCATAATGTTATCGATAACTTAATAATAATAAATAAATAGACCTTTTGCATGTACTAGCTACAAATCAAGATGATTTATACGAGTGCATCAGTCATTGAATTACGAAAAAGTATCAAACAAAAGTGCATCGCGATAAAATTGTTACGCAACAAATTAAAATAAAATCACAAAGCGGGCTTTATAAATCTACAAAATCTAGCTAGTACCTAGTAGCACTGTATGTTTATACAATTTGATAAAAAAGCTCACTTCGTAAACAAGGGGTCGCCACTCAATCAAATAATTAGCAAATATTTATTCGAAATAATTAGCTGAAGGGGAGGCTCTCATGGAATATTTACGTCATTGTTTGTAATATCGGAAAGAGGAAAATTATAACGAGCTAAATAATGCAAAATGTTTCCTTGGAAGGGCTAGGAGAGAATGGAAAATTTAATATTTCTTTTCTATATTTTTGCCAACTGACGTCTCAGTAAACCCTCGGAGCTCCGAGAGAGATCTACTCACTAATGAAAGCTCTCAACATATTTATAAACTTTTGACCGTAATCTTACCTAACTTTCGTTAAGTAACGGTCGACGGTGATGTTGTTCAAAAAAATTAATTAAAAAATATGACGTACGTCTAAAAAACATCTAGAAAAACAGGTTGAAGCTAGTTACCACTCTTAAGTAGCCCTCAGATTGTCATATTTTCATCCACTGCCTTAAGATGGCATGGTGATACAACTAGCAACATTACTCCAATATTCTGACCCACCCTACTCCCCTTATAATAGTTCTAACTCCTATCGCATAAACGCCATTATTCCTATAAAATATTAAAATAACCATGTTGTCATAGCGGGTGTTTACCATACGAAACGCACTAAACATGCTCATGCATTTGCAATCGAGTCTCCCCTTGCATGCACCCTGTATAACCCTGCGGAGTAAAGATTGGAGAATTGACCACAATGAAGAAATAGTGTGGCCTGGGTAGGTCTAATCTATCTCCCTGTGGATTAGTTACACCGTGTTTTGTCTTTTGCATTGACAAGCAGATTCAAATTCGATCGAAAGAGACAAAACACGGTGTAACTACTCCAAGTTTACATCAAGTTTAGTAATAGAAGAACGGGCATGAATTTGTGACTTGGTTTCTTAGGGCGGCTTGCACCAGAATCGCTAAACGCGTTTAACTTATAAATAGTATTTAGCGAGTTGTCAAGCCATATAAATACGTCAGATTTAAATCTATTTAGCTGTTAAACACGTTTAGTGATTCTGGTGCAAGCCGCTCTTAGAGTTTTTTGTATAAAATTGCAAAATAATTATTGAAAACTTTTCAATAAAAAAACCCAATATGTGCTTACAGTTAAGCAAAATAAGAATGAAAACAGATAAAACCAAGGATGTATTTTTAAAGGAGTAAGATTCCAAGTAACTCTGATGTCGGAATGGTCATAAAATGGAAGCCAGAGCCCAATGAAGTGTACGTTGTATGTACAGTATGCATGTACGTGTACAACACTGTTACGAGCCGCACCTGACTTGAATTTTAACTACAATAAAAGGCATTGGAAACATCCTGACTAGCCGGCTCAGCATGAAAAGCGCTGTTTTCTATGTTTTAGGTTGTGGGTTCAATTCCCATCAAGAGTAGTAGCATATATTAGAAGTAGTAGTGCTTCTTAGACACATGACATTAACTTAATGTCTCAGAGTGATGGGCGCAGTGCAATGCATCACAGGGCACGTCTTAAAAGGACGTGCCCGGTAAGGTAATGCATCGTTATGAGCAGTGGTTACCACTTAACATCAAGTAGTTGAAGGTGTATTAAAAAAAATGTCAAATTGCGAGCTAGCTTTAATGAAGTGTAATATATCCAGTGTTAAAAAGTATACCCTTGTATCAAGGATTGAATAAACAAATACTAAATACGTAGGTACAATCTCCCAAGTCATGGGTTAAAATAGCTAGATCTAAATTACACACGAAAATATTCCTTCAAAATGGATTTTTTTTTTTTTTTTTTTTCATATTAAATAATTTATTCACAAAGAAAATTATGACTAATAAAGTATTTACAATATTTATAATATGTACAAAATACACATGAAGCGGTTGAGCTATCTACACACCGTTGCAAACGATTTATAGATAGCTCAACTGATCCAAATCAGTACAAAATGTTCAAAATGGAATTTAAATAAATTCCATTTTGAACAAACGTAGAAGGTAGATACTTAATATGAAAGCCATCGAGCAACATTTAAACTTAAAATAAGTAACTTCCTTTTATTAATGGCACACAAATAATCAGCAAGCGACATCAAAACTAAAGTCAAGAGAATGAATTCCATTTCCCATTGAAAGTTAACTTAAAGTAGCAAAGACACAATTCTTAATGTCTACTACGGAAAACGATATACAAAGGTTTGTCGTGTTTTTTGAGTTACATTGCGAGGCGATGCGGCAACTCCGCCAGAAACTGCACAAGGCACTGCGCAATGTAACTCTGAAACCTAAAGAATTTTCGTTTTTCGCAGTAGATGCTCTGAATTTGAATGGGGATAATAAAAGCTTCCGCTATTCATATCGTTACATTGAACGTCAACATTGGCGCCGCTAAGGAAATGTTGGGCCATGAAGTCAGATTAAAATCGCTTTTTCAGTTTACTTCTTGTTCCTATGAAAAAAAATGGCTTCATAGACAGACCTAACTGATATTAACCGGTTACCTTTAATTAAAAAAAATTGTATGTCGATTAAAAAACTGTTGTTACTACTAGCTTAGTTAAATATACAAGCTAATAATGCAATTGAACTTTTATTTAACTAAGGACTATTAAAATTTCTATCAAACATAATTATATCTTAGAATATAAATTTAACCTGTTCGTAACCTGAATTAAGACATAAGGTACTTTTTGCCCCTGAATATAAACATGACCAAACGAGACGCGGAAAAAGTCACTGGCGGTCGTTAGTAGAAAATTATAGTTTATGTATTCCAATCTTTTGCTGACATGTTGTATTTCACTGCCCAGTGTAATTTCTTCAGGTCTTTCTTCTTCTTTTTCTTTTTAGACACTTGACAGCAAAATATGCGCGAAACACATCAAATGACGTCATAATGTCACTATTTAGTCACAGAACAACTATGAGTTAGTATGAACTGACCATGATTTAAAACTTTGCAGTGAAATATAACTTGACAGCAAAAGATTGGAATACGGGGGCTGGTAATGTTTAAACTCGACACGAAGCACCGAGTTCGTGGCCCCACCGATATCTTAATGCTGTTTCCTCAGCCGGCCGCCGGGCTCAGCTTCTTACTGCTCTAATAAATTGTGTTATGCTTCTCGTCTTTAATATTGGAAGAGTTAACGTTGCTTTTGTAAATTATTCAATTTGTAAAGTTTGTATACTACTGGAAGCTATTTTGGTACATATTTAAAATCAATATTGTAAACTTTTTTTATTTTTCCGTTGTCTAGTGAGACCAACGAAAAGAAAATACGTAAAGATCAATGACTACTTAAACTTTGCACTATCTTCAAATAGCGTAAACGTGCTCAGTGAGACAATGTATGTGTAACATAACATTATCCGTATTCCAATCAATTTCTTCAGGTCACGTGGTACAATTTTGTACCACGTGATCATTCTTTTTAGACACTTGACAGCAAAATATGCGCGAAAACAAATTAAATGACCTCATAATGTCACTATTTAGTCACAGATTAACTATGAGTTAGTATGAACTGACCATGATTTAAAACTTTGCAGTTCAACTGAGATTGGAATACTCCCGCATAAAGAGTAGTAACCGCTAAAAATCAGGTGGGCTATTAACTGGTTCTATAATATTGAATTACCTACTTTAAAGCTTCGACAAACTTACGGATGAATTCATGTGATTTAATTATATTTAGTAATTATTCTGAGCTTTTTGCATTGACTTTCATATATAATTCTTAACAAGAATTAAACACATTCAAGTCTATAGAAAAAACCTAGGCATGAATAAATCTATTTTTTCGCCATCCTTATTTCTTTTTTCTCGTATACATCTTGTTAGTACTCGCATTGGCAATTTCCATGTTTACATGCCGTTTTATCTCCCCCTACCTTTTACCCCTTACCCTTAGGGGTGTGCTTGTAAATTTACAATAGGCTCTATGGGGTAAGGGAGCCTATTATGATTTATTTAATTTATTTTGGCCGATGTCCAGATTGGTGTACATAGGTTCAATATTAATTGATTTTCAATCAATAGTTTGCACAGAATTTGATTTTGTGTGGATCTTATTGCGTATATTAGCACCACAGAGTGACCTTTATTCGATGGATTGTTGATATTACGTAGGTCACAGGAAATAACTAAATAGCAATCTCTCACGAATCATTTTTTTAAGCAAAATAGATTAATTTAGTTCAACATTCTAAAAACTATTGACATAAACTTTGCTAAACTAAACAAACAACAACAGTGAATAAGCTATAAAGAAATTAGCTACCTCATTTTATTAAGGTTTTTTTTTCTACATTCCATATTTTAAAATTTTTACTAAATTGCTACGAAGTCCGTAGCAAATCGCTACGGACATCGTAGCACCGCTACGAGGCGTAGCTGCAGGCGTCGTAAACGTTTCAGTTAAAAGATGTCAAAATTACGAAGAAAAACTTCCGTAATTTCGTTGGAATTTTCAGGCCGCTTTTTGAATATAATTTCGAAAGGAATTTTCGACGTCTAATTTTAATATTAATGTGGGTTAATAGACGTTTACGAAACGGTAAGTAGAACACAGTTGCTATGAAAATATGCATTTAGAATCATATCATACTCCTAATATACCTGAGAACTTGAAAGATTTTGTTTTAAACATTAGCTTTTATTCACAGTTTAGATCCTATATTTATATGCTATTTTTCTGTAACACAAACAATATTTTATTTCTACTAATGATCTTCTAAAGCTACGATAGCTAAAATGGCTGCTACATCTGTATTCATTCTTTTTCTTGTTATGAAAGTGACAATGACAGAGAATTTTTTAAATTCTCGCTTAATTGACAGTTAGTTATTAAACTTACCACATTGTAAAACTCATTCATTGTTTTATTACCTACCTAGATGTAAGTTTGTAAAATTTAAGGAAATAAATAAACTAAATAAAATAAAAATAAAGTTATGAATAAACAGGAACGAGTAAATTTCATTCAAATCAATGCAGCCGCCCGCGCTACTGCCATTATAACTTGAGTTAATGAAAAAAAAAAAGGTCTAAGAGATATAACACTATAGGTAAAGATATAATTAAAGGTTCTTCTTCTCTGGATTAAACACTAAAATGTCTTCAAAATAACAAAACAAAGAAAACATTCTCAGCAAATCGTACTTTCCCCCAAAAAGATATATTTCCAGCCATAACCGAACAACCGCCTTCTCAGATATTAATGAAATCCTGCGATTTAAATATTAAATGTGAACACGCGTCGGCCGCCTTGTCGGACCTAGTGCTAGTGCTATGGGTGGCCGTTTCCTTTACTTTCTCAGGTGAGACATTGTAATTTTCACCATTTCTATATCGACGAGGGTTTTCTCGATTGAAAACAAGAATTAAAATTAAATCACTTGATTTGAAATGCATACATTATTTAAGCTATAAAACATGTTTTTTTTAACTTTAATTTAGGGACTTTTACGAGAGTCAACAAGCCGTATATACCCGTATAAACTTATAGTTATGCTAGATTTCAGCAAGTGTGAAATTGGGTCTTTACTTTGCGAGATTTGGTCTAAACAAACACACAAACATTGCAAGTTAAATTAGAGCTTGTTATTAAAATTATAAACTAATTAAAAACTTATTTCTAGCAATTCAAAGCACATTCCGATTTCAATACAATTCAATTCCAATACAAAAAGCACATGCACCCACAAATAAAAAAAACATCATAGATCCATCCACAACTATTAGTAATATCATTCACCTTAGAACCACCAATATTTCAGTTTTATTAGCTGCATTAAATTCAAACTAAAACATAGCCACATCAAAAGCTCTTACTTGCAAAGGTATCCTTTACAACTAGCAAGTGAATGCCCTTGGTTAGGCTAGGTTAGACAAATGCGCTTGTACAGTACACGGCGGTAAAGATGGCGCGGGCTTAAGATAGCCTTTGTGCGCTGAGAGGTTTTGTGTACGTACACCTAGCATGGGGCAATGCATAAGCGATAGCGGGCCGAGGCTATACCGCCAAGCATTGCTGTGTTCCGGTTTGAATGCTGTAGATTTGGGTGCCGGTGCAATTCTAAGTTGATGAATATAGTGCAATGCCATTCAGAGCACGTCCTTAGCAGACTTATTTTATAACGTAAAGCAGCAATCTTAGTAACAAATAAATCTGTCTATCTAAATCAAATAACATTGGCTTATCGTACAAAATCGACAAAGTATTTACTGAAGTAGGTTATGCATTGCTCTGTCATAATGATTATGATCTTAAAAAATGGTATATAAGAAAAATATATTTTTAAGGTAAATAAATATTCAAGGATATTGGATTGGATTGGTTAGTTGACGGCTCGCCAAACAAAATGTTTCATAAACACGAATGCGTTTGGATAATCATAAAGCTACAAGGCAGCTTTCTAAAACTGATGGTAAGTTATTTAAACTAGTTGTCCTGTGAGAACATAGACCTCGCAAGCCTTTATAACCATACAATAACCGACACTTTCCCTTTTACCCTGGCTAAATCGAATTTCAGGTGCTTGAATTTTCCAATAGGCCTATGTAGACTTTTGAACAAATTAACAAGTTTTAGCGATTACTCGCGTTCCCTTGGTCCTAGGAGGTCGAATCTCGTGTCTACGGATTTGTCTCGTAAAGGCGAAGAGGACTGTGTAGTCTTATTGATATTGGTAGAAGTCAATTTTCGGGAAATAAATAAAAAAATAATTTCCCCTTTTTTCCCCTTTCTACTCCCCCTTTTTGGAAATGTTTTTACACCATCTTGTGTAGAATAAAATCTTACGTGTGTTTCTCAAATTTGATTGAAATCCGTCGATAAATAACGCTACAGCAAACTTTCCTCCTTTTTTCCCCTATTTTCCCCCCGATCAAAAATCCCCGACGACAAAAAAAATCTAATAATTCATATAACCTGTGTACCAAGTTTCGTCCAGATCGCTTGAAAAATGCGACCTGTAGAGGAGAACAGACAGACAGACAGACAGACATCCGGACAAACGCATTTTTGGCCAATGTGGAAACTGAGACGCTTCGCTCGCTTCGCTCGCTCGGTCAATCAGCATATGAGACCGTAACAAAACAAATGGATAGGTATCCTTAATTTATGATCTCAGTAAGTCTATAAGTTGTACTCAACATGCTCATAGTTTAGAAGCCGGAAGTCAAGGATCGTCATACGAGTGGTGCATGGGGGTACGCTCACTCTAGCAATATAAATGGTACCGATTCTGTTGTTGCAATCTCATATAGTTGATCGAAATTGCAATCCTAATTTGATAATACTAAAATTACAGCTGTTTTTGTCTTTTCACGTTGATTTTTGTTTTAGGCGATGGTATTAATTTATACCTAACAAATGAGATTACAATCTTAAAATATGATTGCAACGCCCGCATAATCATTCCGTTTTTAATAAATTCGGTCTTGTTTTGAAAGTCAGTTAAAAAATCATGATAATTTATAAAGTAACAATTCTCGCAGTTTACGTAGAGCAAGTTTTCTACATTTAAATCTATTTAAGTGTACAAGAACTAGTTCCATCTATTTCTATTCCAGCTTAATAGAAACAGACTGACAGTACATTTGTTTCAGCAAACGAAACAGGGCACAGGAAAAACTCTGAGAATAAAGTTGGATAAGTGTGTGTAGGTTTGGAGTTTGAGGGTTCTGTAAATAAAAATAAATGAAAAGTTTAATGAAAGTGACGAAACAAGAAATATCAATTATGATAGGATCTATTCATGCTAAGCTTTTGTTACAATTTTTTTTAATTAAATGATGGAACAAGCCCACCTGATGTTAAGTGATACCACTGCCTATAACAACGCATTGCTTCACGGAGCACGTCCACTGGAGATGTACGTGTAATTGCGCCGGCACCCAAAAGCAAGTTTTAAATGAAACAATTATTAAAATCTCGTGCATTTGTTTTCGCGCAAAAAACATAAGTAGGTAAAAAGGAAGCAACTACTTTAACATGTAAAACCTAGAAAATTTCATATTGAGACACAGAACCCTGAGAAACTGGATTCTGGAGTAAATTGGTTTCCCTCAATAAGTTGAAGTCCCCTGACAATGCGAATTATTTCCGTGCCTATCTTGTTATTCCAATTTTGAGGCAATTCGTTTTTTTAGGGTTCTGTCACCTTATGTACAAAAATAACCCTTAAACAGTTGCAACCCTAGTTGCAGAAAACATAAACATAAAAAAAAGCTACGACAAATCTATATTTAAACTGTTGTTTTTTTCCAATGTTCTTGCAAGCGTTTTATATAATTTACATAAGTACAGGACCCTTTGTATTCATAGCTGTTTCACGCTTGACTAATTTTTCTCTCGATAAGAATAATCGAACTCAAGGATATTAAATAATCAACTTTGTAAAGGCGTCTCGTATTTATTGCTCTTTGACGTTCTTCCAAACATTATTAACTATTAAGACGTTAAAAATACTATAAATAACGGGAAATAGAACCAAATATTACCGTATTTAAGAAACCATTTTTACTAACAAAACGCCATCTATCGCCAAACTAAGTAAAGCTATGAGAACTTTTTATAATAGCAAGAAATACGTTCGTTCGTATAAGTTAGTGACCAACTCTGGTGACGGAGCAAGGCAAGGAATCGAACCCATACCACAGAAGCAGAAATACGCAAGAGGTGGTATACATTTTATTATCTACCTAGCAATGATTCCAACCAATTTGAATGCCAGTGGATAAGTTTGTGTTATTACAGCCTTCTTCGGCAGGCTGACAAACTTGTTACCCCTAACTTGAATTGTAACATTAATATGCTACTCTAGCACAAGAGCTAGGAAGTTGTGTTTGTGCTCAGGATTATCTTATAAGTGCTTTTATGAAGTAGAAAAGCGCACACAAGCTTTGCATCTAAGTTATAGTGCAATATAGTCAGTACGGTACAGTCTGCGAGTAAAATAACTACGTATGAGGTAGCGACCAAGTTTTGTGATGGAATTTTTAAACTGCCCGAAAGATATGGTGAATTCAAAACTGTAGACGGAACGCGTGGCTTATCATGCCTTAAAGTAATAGTATATATCTGTACAAAAGATTTTGTATAGGACGAAGTACCAACATACCTACTATTTCTAGCAATCAAGCAGAGAACAAAACAGAGCATGGTTGTGTTCTGATTTAAAAAGGTGCAGTCATAAATCGTACCTACCTATAGTCTAATCAATACTACCTAATTTAAATATTAATGAAAGATAAAAGCGTGATATTCATCAAACTGCCAAGCTGACTGTACCCCTGTGTAGCGCAATATTCTCTCGGAGGCTCCAGCTAAAGTGATGTATGTCAAGATTTGCGCGACTGATTTAGAATGTGCTCGGTAACTTAGAAAGCAGTGTTTACAACTAGCATTATGAATGCTGGTATTCTAAGACGTTGGCCAAGAATACTACCTACTTCTCATAATATCCTAAAAGTTATGCGTCGAGTGAGATTTGTATCTACATCACCTTTTTCTTGATACGGGGATAATATTTACGCTACCGACAATAGTCAATACTCAATCAGTTAAATCACAAAGATCATTTAGAATCAACTTAGAAACTGAGAAAAATCCCATAGAGTTTTCCTCTTTCGTGCAAGGTGAGTTGCCGTGCGTTCACTCAATGAGTAAAAAAAAATTCTCAAGCAAACAAGATAGCAAACTGTTTTGTATTACCAAATAATACAAGTTTTCCATTCCAGAAATGTCATGCAAGTTTCCTTGCAAAGTGACCTTGAAATATTGTTAATTGCTAGTCTTGTAAACATACTAATATTGTGTTGTGTGTATCCTAAAATACATGATACCATGGTTCCACTGCACCCGTGATAGGTACATAATTATATAAAAAAAATATAGGTGTTACGGTGATATTTTCCCTGAAGGGTATTTTAGAATCGCAAGTCAAGTGAGATTGTGGCCAAAGGACATTCTATATTATTTAAAAAAAAGTCTCAAAAATCCCTTTGCAGCAAAAACTTTAAATAGAATGAAAGACGGTAACATTTGGTCGCATTTCGAGATTGACCTTACACTTGACGTTTGCACGAATGTTGTACTGCAGGGGTATGCCAATCAAAGTTGAACTGCAAAGTTTTAAATCATGGTCAGTTCATACTAACTCATAGTTATTCTGTGACTAAATAGTGACATTATGACGTCATTTAATTTGTTTTCGCGCATATTTTGCTGTCAAGTGTCTAAAAAGAATGATCACGTGGTACAAGTACCACGTGACCTGAAGAAATTACACTGGGCAGTGAAATATAACTTGGCAGCAAAAGATTGGCATACGGGGGCTGTTAGTTTAAATTGCATGCTTTTGCAAATCTACATATTTAATTAAATCACGTCCCATGCTTTAACTTTCTTTACCCTCCGAGACACACGACGTTCAATAAATTTCTTAATATACGACAGTTGTCTATTCAAATGCACCCCCTGCCTCCTTTACCCCCCTTGAACCCCTCTGCACCCTTGCACCCTATCAACTATCGTAGTGCCAAGTTTATGCAAATTCCCACTGCTGCGTTTTATGGCTCGGCCTTCCGAAGTTATAGAGAAATGAAGGGGAAAAACTTGCGGATTCTGACCGTGATGCGTTAAGTTTGGGCTGAAGTAGTTTGCCAGGTGAAGTCTTTAGTTTAGAGCTGACGACTTTATAAGCGGTATTTTTATCAGTTTGATGTCACCTCTGTAGCAGTTTTATAATTTTAGCATAATACGAGTATAGCTAGCTCCTTTAATTTTGTTACCTCGAATAATCCTCGCCTCGACTCGACCTTGAAATCGTGCTTTAGTAGTAATTTTCACAAATAAAACAACGAAAACACGACTTCAAGGTCGAGTCGAGGCGAGGATTATACAAATATATTTCTACAACCGCAGAATTAATCTACGTAATCTAAAACTATGGCAGTTCTTGGCAAGCCAGCGTCCATCGCTTTGCTTTAAAAATTCAAATACAAACAGAAATCCTCGCTATGAACGAGACTAAGCCTTTGAAGCTGAATAACACAGTTTAAAACATGCAGTAGAATATTCTTATATCTTGGACACACGAAGTATATATCGCCCACATTAAAAACAAATACATATATCTGATTAATGGACTTATAAATAAATAAATATAATAAGGAAACTAGGTTTCTGATAGAATACATAAAAATTTTTTTTTTGTAATAATACAATGTATTCAACCTATGATTATAAAATGGTTTGTAGTATTCGTCTAAATTAATATTTTTAATAATACCAGTATGAGATGAAAGTAGTAAAAATACATTTCCGTTTCCGTAATAAAAATAAATACATTAAGTTGTTGGACTGACCATAATTCCGCTGCATAGTTTAACACGGCGAAGGTTCTGGTAAAATTTTAATTAGCAGCAGAGGGCGCTTTCGCATTTTTAACTAGAAACACTAAATGGAAATTATTATTGCTGTGAATGCTAACGGAAACCCGGTATCAGTTTTTATAAATTCAAAGATAACTCTTTTTGTATTTCTCAAAAACTGGATCTTAAATGTAAACCCTGGTAGTTCAGTGCATCTACTTTAATTATTATCTTCATTTAATTAAGCCGAGTTTTATGAAGGTTGTAATTGGATCGAGGAAGCAAAATAATGTTTGTTGTTATTGCTGTGGGGCTGTGGCTAATAAAATATCTAAGAGTGACTGTCTTGGACGTATGAATATTATTAAAAAACTGTCTTTTTTTAACTCTTTTTTAATTGGAACTTTTCATTGATGAGGTTTTTATTTTATGGTGATTTTACTAGTTGCAGAATATGATGGGTTTTCACCAAGGATACAAAATCATAAGAAAATTACTACTAATACAGTATTTACAATATTTATAATATATACAAAATACACATGCAACAGTTAAGCTATCTACAAACCGTTGCAAACGATAAGAAAAATCATTGGTTTTCACTGTTATAAGTTATAGCATTCTTGTAATTTTCCTTTGTATGGTATAGGTATTAGTTTGTGTATGGTTTACTGTAAATTTCCCTTTAGAAAATATTGATTTAGACATAATCTTGAAAATCCACCAAACCTAATCTGCTCAACAATATTGTTCATCATAATGTTCCATAAAAAATCTATAGGAATAATATTACTTACGGAACGTCGCGTCCTGATGACGTAATAAATAAAATTTCCCTCCGCCCAGGCCGAACGTATTCCGCCCTTCACAATCTTGCTCAAGCGACTAGTTGTGTTATACGGTTTGACTTGCTTTCTAACCAACAATTTAAGGTCAATTTATATCTACAAAATACTTGTGCTACACACATTGAACGTGTCAGACACGTGCCGTGAGAGACAAAATAATATTCTTCAATATTGTATTTCTTAACGTATTCATAATCTATCGTAACACGACTGCGCAGACGCTGACAGACACTGTATAGAATAGCATGATTCGTCAGTCACGGCACATGTCTAACACGTTCAATGTCTGTAGATATAAATTGACTTTTAATAATTTATCATAACATTATAATCGCGTTGTTCTAAAACTTAAAATTAGATTGAAGCTCAATAATAAATTTTGCAATATTTCTGTGACTAAAATAAGGTTTGTTTTAATTTCTTGACGATATCAATGACACTTTATGAACGAATTTTGGTAACTGTTTTAGCTACATCAGATAGAAAACCTGAAAGGGATTGATTCAATAAACAAACGACCAAAGCGCCAGCTCACATTGTGCGTTTTGATAACTTGACTCGTCACAACATAAATTCGGCACAATTATCCCGGAAATTCCAGAACTAACAGACAGACAGTTCCCTGCTAAACGGGAGACCCTCGCTAGGTCTCCAGGAATTCAAATTACGGTTTTATGGGCGGGAAATCTGTTTAATGTCTCCGTATTGGGGGGGCGGGGGGCGGGGGGGGGGGGGTAAGGGATGCAACGCATATTTACGACGTAAGAACATAATTTGATTAAGATGTCTACGGAACTCTGTGTTTGTATGAAACAGTCATTTGGCATAGACAGGGCTAAATTTGAGTCTAGCTCCTACTAGTTACATTGACTTTAATATTTTCATAAAATGTTACTAATGTGAGAAATCTTTTTTAATAATTTTTTTTTTATTCTACCTTTCGCTGTAAGTAGAGGTTAACATATTTTACACAGGCATTACAGCATCCCGTTCATTGGGAAATGTGTAAAAAGTGGCCTTTGACACAACAAATTTTAATCATCTTGATTACAAGTAGATGCAAGATCATTAAGTATTCCAACCTTAGTTTGTATACATCACTTTTAACCTCTGGATTTAGTGAAAATTCGATGAAAAATGTGTTTAGAATAAGCCTAGTCTAGATCACCATATCTTGGATGAAATGAGAAAATGAAGAAAGGTCCATCAGATAACTTAGCTCAAAATTGTATATTTCAAGCAACACATTCTCATAACTGCTTATTTACTGCTTATTTTATATAAAATAATAGATAATTTCAAACTCTAACTGCATTTTGATGCAATAACACGACCCCTTAGAATGCACGTTCATCCCCGGGCGCATGTACCGTACTTTTTAATTTGTTCGGTTATTTATGACTCCTGCACGCCGGAGACTTTGCCCTGGTATTATGTTACTTGGAATAAAACCTTTCTGCTATAATTAGGGGAAAATAAGAACTAGGCACAAAAAATGCAAGAATTTTAAAGATAAAGATTCAAAAAGATTCCAAAAATAACGTGGTCAAAATAAATGCAATTCTCTTACAAGTTCTTTATGATTCACTTTGTAAAATATTGCACATAAGTTGAAAACTTACTGTAAACCTAACAAAAACAACAACAGAACGTAACAACGGCTCTTTAATCCCTCTGCAGTATCTACACAGAACCTACTTTGGGTCGAATTGAGATAAGCGAATTTTTCCACACAGCAGCATGCGCAAAGTTTGTCGCATCTAACTTCAGAAGGATAAAAATCCGTTGTGCGTACTGTACGTATTTTAAAAAGATAATCATTTATTGACCTTTTAACTCAGAATATTCCTTTTAAACGTTTTTTGTTATTAAATCATCAAAACCCCATCGTACTAAACTTGTAAACATCCCCCAGCTGTATTTAATGTTGGTTTATCTAATGCACTGAACAATAAGAAATGGCTACAAACGTTGTTACACCCTTTTAATGCTCACGAAAATTACCAGAAATGGTCGAATATTTTATGAAAAATCAGAGCCTTAATGTTCGGGATAGGGCGTAAGAAACTTTCTTTGTGTGGCCCAAGTTATAAGAGACGACTGAAGTTTTCCATTATTTTTCTGTAAAAAAACTCTGCTTTTATTGATAACCCTACTTAATATCGAATTATTCTATAGCTAAAACTTTAATGAAATGAATACAAGTGATTTTTTCCTTTCTTCCTCTAAGCATTAAATTTTTCAGCATGCTAATGACGATAAGAATGTCAAAGAATATTTAAACAAAGATTAACCCAATACTAGACGAAAGCTTATTTTCTCAAATACCCCTCATCGCTCACCGCTCCGCTTACCGCTTGTCCTCTTCACTTGCTTCCCTCCCTTTGCCTTTATCTACCCTCAATCTGTACTTAACACGGAAGACTTAATGCTTGCTAGGAACTCGAATTAAGTGGTAATTTCGGAATTTCTTGTATAACTCATGCGCTTCGTGTTTTAGTAACACCTTCGTTCACTTCTTCATTTTCTTTTATGACCGACATAAGGCAAGGGTTTGTGAGATTTACCCCTTTATTCATAATCTGCTATCATTTTAGCGTAGCTTTAAAAAATGCTTTGTCATTTATCACTTGCATTATGATGACGAAAAGAGATGACAAGTGATTTAGCAGTCATTTTAAATGGCGTACACATTTTTGATGCAAAACACAAACGCTGTTTTTTAAGCATCATGGATGGACAGAAAACCACCATTTCGATGGCATCTTGCCAAATAATAAATTGAACTAACTTTTGTACAAATCGCTACCGTCATCTCAACTGTGAATTACACAAGATTCTTTAGTCCGTCGTACTAGTGTTTTATTGAACCTGTTTGTTAGCGACGCTCAAATTATATATGTAATGTCAATTTCAAATTAGGTTAAGTAAATGACACTGTCAAAATTGAAGTTAGAAAGATAAGAAAAAACAAAATGTAGTCTAGGCCAACAATCCATGCGTTTACGCCACCAAAAGTTTTGTAATAAAAATATTATATCAATTCATCGGTGTTTGTGCTCTGAAATACGATTCCCAGCTTCTACACTGTTTCTCGAGAGAGCCTTGACTAAACCACGTTTCATAAATATTTACAGACATCTCTGAAGAACTGTAAGAATACTGTATAAACTCACCTGCGGCTGGAGACAGCTTGGTGACGACGCCCCACCGCGACTTCCACTGCAACAAACGGACAACAGTTACCACTATGTCTTTGCGATTGAGTTTGTTCCGCATTCTTTTTTCACGATAATATTATTGGTAATACGTGGTAATACCTGACAAAATAAACGATGAATCTGTTTACACAAACTAGTTGATATACAAACAATTTCATTTAATTGAAAACGCTAATGAAATTAAAGCTCTCCATTATCTATGACCACACGAGAGGACCCATCGTTCTTTTACATAGATCCCACTGGGCTCTTAGCACTCGTTTTAGCGTTTATAATACCACCAGCGGGATTACGGTAAATTCAAAATAAATGCATAGTTCCCTTTTGTCCCAATGAGCGAACGAACGGGAAGAATTTAAAACGTCTTGTTCATTCCTCTAGTCACGACCGAATGCGAGCTGGAATGAACGTTATAATGACTTATACTACATGAAACAAGAGATTTAACTTGATATTGTGGTAAATTAATTCTTAGATTATTTTTTTGCGCGGGTCATAAGCCCGCAAGTAGGGCCTCGATATTTATTTAGGAATCGATAAGTGTGTTTGTCTAATTGTAATAGTTGTATGATTGTCATGTTACATTGTATAATTGTGCATACTATGCCATATTTAGATTTCATCAAGTTACACTTCAACCGATGATTTCAGCCCTTAAACTTTAGCACTCACGTCACGATTCTACAAAAAGTTTTATTAAAAACAATTCTATACGCTGCAGTTCATTTACCTCTATCTAAAGGTATCGTGTTAGAAAAAAAAAGCATTTTTGCATCGCCTTGCCGCGCATTCACTGCAAATGCCAAAAGGTGAGGGTACAAGTCACAAACATAACGCGCGAAACACTAAGGTCGGGTACAGG
Source organism: Gandaritis pyraliata (assembly GCA_947859175.1). Classification (NCBI taxonomy): domain Eukaryota; kingdom Metazoa; phylum Arthropoda; class Insecta; order Lepidoptera; family Geometridae; genus Gandaritis; species Gandaritis pyraliata. The sequence goes on along the minus strand of OX401866.1, from coordinate 9,504,080 downwards.
GGGGTAATCACGAACAAATCTGTCAGTCGCTGCGTTACGTAAACCTAACGTACTCGAATCATATTGCGCGTCAACGCCAACTCGATTGCCGAACGTTGCAGCGTCACCGCGCAATGTATCTCGGATACGCTAGCGTTACGATACGTTTACGATTGTTTATTTATTCGTGTTCAAGGCACAGATCGGGCGCGGGTTGGGTGCGCGTTTATGCCGTTGAATTTATATGGACACACACACAGAACGCATGCGCTGGTTAGGCATACACATTCCGTGTGATCTAAAATAAAACCCTTATAAGTATTGTATTTTATCAAATGAACTAAAAATGTAGTCAAAAAATTCAAATAAGTAAGTCAAAAATAGAAATGCAATGCATATTACAATGGGACAAAATGCGCATGAGTCATTTAAGCAGACATTTAGGTATCAACCTGTGTTGTGGACATAGAGAACCTTTAATTAGTATGTTGTGTATATTTTTTATTAATTTCATAACTTTTATTGAGCGGCAATTTTTTCAACATGTCTATGTGCCTTCAGTTACAGTCTACATATTAATAATATTTAAGAAATATCCATCAAGCTTATGCCTTGTCCACATCGCGCTCAGTGCATTAGACAAATGGCGCGCAGTACTTTACCGCGCGCGAACACGCTTCATTCGTTATCGCTTCCATCTCGTTGGGCATCGTAACATTGCTTGATTTAGTATCTCATTTAAATTTTCGGTTATAATTAACCCCTTAACTTTTGGGGTTTTGATTCATAAGAAGAACCACTTGGAGTAAAATATACTTTCTTGATTTTGCTTGAAAAATCAAAACGTCTGTAGGTTTTGGTGTTAGGCTTCAAGTTGAGATTCTAAAGTTGTTAAAGATCAGAAAACTTTGCAAAATCTGAAAATGCAATAACATCTTTACGACGATCACGTTTTCTTGTAAGAAGACGGAGGAGGGGTTCCTGAGTATGTTGTACAAGTAGCCTATGTGTCAATCCAGGTTACGAACTATATATATGCCAAGTTTCATGCAAATTGGTTCAGCAGTTTAGACGTGATTGAAACACAAACATCCAAACATCTAAACATCTAAACTTTCGCATTTATAATATTAGTTGGACAGGATTAGTAGGAAGTGATTCTTATCGCACAGATAGTTTAAATGGAAAACCAAGAAATTAAGTCATTATAAAAATATTTTCAAAGTCCTCAGCTGATAGTACGATCATGAGACGTTTAGAAATAAGTCAGCATTAAACCCAGCTAATACAAAATGGCATGCCAGTAACGTCTCAGCGGCGACAATGCAAACAGCCCGGAGCCGTTTCATTTGTATGTTTGTTTGTTTGTTTTTAATTGAAAGTTCGACTCAGTCGCGATTAAACAGCGGGCGAAGCCGTAAATAGTATTTAATGTGCAGAAAACTGTGTTTGAGCTGCGCAAAGAAGAAGTATAAATAGATAGATAGATAATACTTTATTGTACACACAAAGAAGGTGACATACAAAACTTAAAAATTTACTTATAATAGTACAATGGGCGGCCTTACCGCTGAAAGCTTATAAATAGATAAGATATTTAAATTAAATGGAAAACTTAATTAGAAATATCCAATCTTACACTGAAAAACTGAAATAGATTGAAAATCCGCAGCCTTATAGCGAAAATATACAAAATAAAAATGCCTATTTAAAAAAAAAATCTATTTTATTTGTTCCAAAAATGGATCCGTGATAGCTGAACAATAAATAACTTAAATTGAATTAAAAGTGTGACGGGCTTATCCTACCTACCCTTCCTCTTAAAATGATTGATGTGTTTTATTTATTAAAGTTATAAGGATCACCTTTAAATCATTATTTACATTAAGTTCAGGAGTCTATGCGAATTCTATTTCTAAAAGAACATTGGAAATAATATACGCCTTGATTTAAAAAAATAATAATTTATCAGCTAACTTAATAAAGCTCCCGTGTTTAAAAAACCTTCAGTAAATAAATAAAATGAAAGTTAAACTGTATAAAAGACAATTTTGTCTTCAAAATATAAATGTTTTTTTCCTCGATTGTCAGCAGTCAGAGTAGGTAACAATTCATTAAAAAAGCTGTCAGAACCACTCGTCATTACCCCAATCATCATTCAAACAGAAAAATAATTAGCTATCCCGTGACATCTTAAAAAGCCACAACAGCATGCAGCTGTTGAGGAGAATAGCTGGTTCATTCTGTATAAGTAGAGTCTGGGCAAAGCTTTTGGTATAAGATTAATTCTTTTTTTGCAACGTAGTCGACGATATAGCACGCAAAGTGTCATTCTAAGTTATTGATAAAACCACAAAAACATCTAGGTAGATGTGTTTTATGAGTGACACTTTGCGTCAAATCTCGTCACCATCTCCTTGCTTTCAAAAAATTGTTTTCACATCCTCCTCTTTCATTATTTCTTGTTTTAGTATTTGTATGGAGGTATTATATTTCTTTATTATAGATATAAGTATCTCTGACGTACCCACCTGGTGCCGGCGGAAGACCAGCGTTGTGTCATTTTGACGCAACACCATGCTGAGTTCGTCACCAATTTGTAAATGTATTGTATGTGTCAGCGTGATTTTACAAATAAATGTTTCTTTCTTTCTTTCTCAAATAATAATATACCCTCCTTTATCTTTGACTTTAGTCTAAAGTTGAGACGGAGATATTTATATTTGACGGATAATGAGATGGCCAAATATTTGTTTTATTAGTTAGCCCGACCAATTACTATAGCCATCGCTGCGGCGGCAACGAAACTACAACCATCTTTATTGACCCAGCTGCTCTTCTCGCTCTGTGTTGGCTCTGCCGTTGACACAGAGATAGCGGGTGGCGGCGGCGGCGTGAATCTACAATGCTTTACAATAGCCACGACAAAATGCCACCCGCTGTTGTTTTCAAAACAACGATATTTATATTCTTTGGTTTTTTTCTTTATTTCCTGATTCAAAGTTTGGAAAAATATGTTTTGATATCATACTTTGTAGTCTCGTTTTTGTCAACTTTTCTTTCGAGGCTTGTAAAATTATAATTCTAAAAATTGTTGCGTTTTGAAAAACCTACGGTAACGGCACCTGTTTCCGTGGTATTTTCACTAAAACTCGAAAGGACATCAAATATTAAGCATTTACTGTACTTTTCTGAAGGTTTGGTTTCTGTTATCAGAAGCTCTAGTGTTTTTACTTTTGGAAACTACTTAAGTTTTGACGGTCCGACCTATATTTCTATTTGAAATTAAATAAAATGTAAATCAAGTCGAAATCACCCGATTCCGAGGCAAAAATCCTTATTCCGTGGTATCTAGTACCTAATTGCGTGGTATGAAAAATGTATACGAAACGACAAAAACAAACTGATAAAATAATGTTAGAAAGATTAACTTGATGGTTCTCTAGGAATACAGGTCACTTTTGGTGGTAGTACTATTATTATTTAATAAAATTTTAAATGTGGATTGGTATGAGCGCCATAATGCTACTAATATTATAAATGTAAAAGTTTTTAAATACCTCTTTGGATGTTTGTAACTCAACCTCTCACACGTCAGCGGCGTCAACTTTGCTATTATTTTCATCCTGTGATTGCAAACCCTAATTCCTAAGCACACACACACAAACACACACATACACACACACATACACACACACATTACACATTATTAACATTATTATAGTATTCCACATTATAAATATTACATTTCGAGAAGAAATAAAACTAAGCGTGCAAATGGTACAAATATCACCGCAAGACTGAAGCGTGGTCGACGCGTGCAAGGCAAATGAGTGTCTGTGTCGACAAAGGAAACGCCGACAAAGGAAACACCGCGAAAGACGCCGGCGGCGCGTCAAAGACACCGCCGCCGTGCGTCGCTTCGAGGCGGTGTCTTTGACACTTTTTTCACTCGTGCCGCCACCGCCGCAGTGCAATTCGAAGGGCGACTTTGCTTTGATAGCATTTACAAAGAGTGCCGCCCAACCCACAGCTGTGGAGACTAAAAAATCATGTTTCCTAATTTTCAGTACCTACTAAAAGCCAAAATTTTTTATATACCTATCATTCTTAATGTTAACTGATGCCAAATTGTTAAAACTTTTGTTAAAGATTAACTTCTTGATAAAACATGCAGCCAAATGTGTGGAAAATAAATATTTTCGTAACATAATTTTCTATACAACCAATAAACAAGATACATAAGTAGGGTACTTTTGATGTGTTATAACTCGTAAAGATTATTAAAAATTATACCTCGAAATAAGGTTTTCGCTTCAATCGACTATTTGATTTGTCAAATCTATCGTTAAAATCACAAAAACCTAATCCCAGTTTGTGAAATTCAAAAATAAAAATAGTTCTTTCAAATTGCTATTCCGAGGTGAATTTTCACATACCTCGGAATTAGGTACTAGGTGAAATATTTGACCCCTAATGCCGTGGTTTTTTCAATATGTAATTTTACCTCATTATAATTAAAAAACCACTTAAACATGTATTACATACGGTAAAGAATATACTTCTTTCAAAAATTTAACACTAAAAATCATAACCTAGAACAGAAAAAATCATAATAACCCTTATTTAAAAAAGCTTGCTACTCTCGTGCACAGAGGCAAAAATGTATGGAGAGTGTACTTGGACCAGCCACCACTACGAATTTAGCCAATTATTTTGGGATGTAAGCCCGTTCTAAATCTCGTTTTTAAATTTATATATTAAAAAATATATTTCCTAATGAAAAATAATTTTTGCAACAAAAAAGAACCTAAGAATCAGAAGTAAATGCTGTTTTTCTAAATACCACGGAGAAAGGTGCCACTTTTGGAATACCACGGATTTGGGTGCCTTTACCTTAGTTCGCGGAAATTTTGATCGAACGTTCAATTTCATTCAGTTTTGAGTTTTTTTTTGTAATGCAAGAGCTGGTGGTTTGTATAACTTTTAAACATTTATCCTTATTCTAGTTATTATCCTTACACCACGGTGCTCTTTACCTACTTCAAGTATAAATAAATTAAGTATCTATTGTTTGGATCAGTTGAGCTATCTATAAATCGTTTGCAATGGTTTGTAGATGGCTCACTGTTTCATGTGTATTATGTACTAGCAGTTACCCGCGACTTCGTACGCGTCTACAGTTTCCGTGTACATTATATTATCTGTGCGTGTACCGAGCGGATACTTCTTTGAGAAACTTGACATTACACCTCATTACACCGAACTCGTACCTACTGGAATGTCAAACGCTAGTTGTTAGACCAAAGAGGTAGTACTACGCCCTCTCAAACTGACGTGACATGACATGACAATGAAATCCTCTTGCCAATTGGCGCTGCTAATTCTTTTCGTTCATTTTATCCTACAGATCCTGTCAATTATTCGGGATAAAAAGTAGCCTATATGTCAATCGTTACGAATTATATATATGCTAAGTTTCATCCAAGTTGGTTCAGTAGTTTTGACGTGATTGAAACACAAACATCCATACATCTAAACATCTAAACTTTCGCATTTATAATATTAGTAGGACATATTTTAAAAATTGTAAATACTGTGTTAGTCATAATTTTCTTTGTGAAATAATAAAAAAAGTATCTGTTCAATTATTTTAGCAGCAACAGGAGCAGCTTTTCAAATAATACCCAAAACCCTGTTACTATAAGCCTCCAGTTGGCTACACAGAGTGAACTCAGTGGTAACACCAAGCAGTTGTAGCCCGACACGCGGCGGGTGACACCGGGATAATCTCAGCTAAGCTCCCTCGGTCTTACAACTTTATATTTTATTGAATAAATTGCTCTCAACTTAATAACTTGGAAATAAATGTTGGCTAAATAAAATTCATTTGCTGGATGTTGCAAATGTCAATCATCACACGAACTAATACCAAATAACCAGCCCCGTATGCCAATCTTTTGCTGTCAAGTTATATTTCACTGCCCAGTGTAATTTCTTCAGGTCACGTGGTACAAATTTGTACCACGTGATCATTCTTTTTAGACACTCGACAGCAAAATATGCGCGAAAACACATCAAATGACGTCATAATGTCACTATTTAGTCACAGAATAACTATGAGCTAGTATGAACTGACCATGATTTAAAACTTTGCAGTTCAACTTTGATTGGCATACCCCTGCTGATAGTTGATGTAAGATAGAGAAGGGAGTGGGAGAATATTGAATCCGGTTGGCACAAGACCGCCAGCCGTGGCGTGATAGAGAAGAAGTCTTTACTTATAATTTTCAGGAAAGCTAGCTTCATGGTTTAGAAATATAATTGACCGAGCGAGCGAAGCGTCTCAGTTTCGAGATTGGCTAAAAAATGCTTTTGCCCATCTGTCTGTCTGTCAATTCTCGCCTGCAGGTCGCATTTTTCAACCGATTTTGACTAAAATTGGCACACAAGTTCCTTGATTTATTTAAATTTTTTGTCGATCGCGATTTTTGAATAGGAGAAAAATGGGGGGCAAATGAGGGGAAGTTGGCTGTAGCGTTATTTATCGACCAATTTCAATCAAATTTAAAAGACACACTAAGACGAAGGTATTATAACATTTTGCTTAACATAAGAACAATGCACAGGGTGTTTAGTTTGTGAGAAATAAACAAAACTATGAGAGTTATTTCCTTACAGCAAAACAATGCATTTTGCTCCCACTTTTAATTGAAAGTATGGATTTCTTGTAAGAAGATTACAGAGGCTATAATAGGGTGGAGTTAAGCTTCCGATCGATAGGGATACCGATGGATACAAATAGCAATCTATCTTTGCCAAGCTAGCTACTTTTCAATGTAATAATCTAATTACTTAGTTTGAACTTATACTGTACTTAATTTGGTTCAATATTGTATTTAGAAACGGCGGAGTTTTGAAATTTTAATTATTGTGTAGAAATTCATTCTACAAGGCCTTATTGGTAATAGGTACTTGGAAAATAGTGATAATAAAAAAGGTTGATTAAGAAACTTCAAATAAACTAAACGTACAACTGAAGAAAACTATCCTTTCAACAATGCAATCTAAAATGACTTGTGATCCCTTGCAATACAGATAAAATCTGTGTATACAATGACCTCCATATATTTCTCAAAACAATGCAAGCAAAATTGCACTGCAAACCGTAATCATACGGTTCATTTTCGAGTGTAAAAAGATTAAAGTCCAGGAGATAACTCCAAAACAGCAGCGCACTTCCAAGGGATTTATAGTAGGGACAAAACGGTCGAAGTTACGTACTATACGCGTTTATTTCTTTTTGATTTCAGTTGATGGTTGTAAGTTGTATCCTCCGTTCTTAGTTGTTTTGAGTTGTGAAGTACTTTTATTGGTGTCTTGACTCAGTTTGAAGATTGGTTCGGGGATTTATGAAGCGAGAATGATGTTGAATACATGACAATGGCTCTTTGACTTTTTTAGCCAATCGAAATGAGTTCCAATTTTAAAAATGGTATTATTGTTCGTTTCGCTACGGACTGGATTGTTGCAAAATAGTTTAGAACAACTTTTAAACTATTAGAGTGAACAATCGATTGCGAAGTTTGACTCAAGTGGTTCTAAATTCAAATATTTTTATCACCACAGAGCGCTCACGAAGAACGAACCCGTGCCATGTTACAGAGTAAGTCTACTGTTTTGAACGAGTTGTATTGCACTGTGTCTATCACTCTGAGATTTAAAGGGGTTAAGTCTCATGTGCCTGTAATAGCACCGGCAACTGTACCCTCCAAGGCACACAGTAACGCGAGCATAACTGCCTGGTGACAGATATAACCGTTTCTTCCCCGGACGAACTCTTTCACAGAGAGCCCTACTACAACTTCCTTTCTGCATACAAGAGTCTTAGCATCATAATATATAGCATAATATATAGATATTAGATAGATTGATACCACATCCAAGTTTTTATTCAATTTGATGTAAGGACAAAACTGAATTGTTTCTAGCACATTAAATCAGCTCACAATAAAAAAGTTGCTAATCTCAACTAAACTCTTTCTGTAATAGTAACAAAGTATTTAGTTGCTCCGACAGGAAATTACCAACAAAGCATTTATTGTGGCTTTGCTAGCCCATTTTTTTCTGAGTGTATCAAGATCGACTTTCACCACGGTACCTACTGACTCTCCAAGCATCACGTGACTCCATCTCCTCGTAATGACCACATTTACCACCACTCGTATCTAGATCGCGATGTGGAGTAGACGCCTCTACATATTCTGCCTTGTGGTACTTAGAACAGCTAGATCACTTTTGTGATAAAAAAAATCACCAGGTTCACTTTAATATTAAATTTATTAAATCATGATAAGACAAAGTTTCTAAAATGTTTTACGACTGAAAATTAGGAACTTACCATTTTTTATTTCTAACTGTGATAAAGAAGTAAAAAGTCTATATTAAAAGTAAAAAGTATTTAGAACAATAAATATTGTTACAGCAAAAAGTACCTACACAATTTTGAAAAAGTGATCTACTTCTTACGCTGAGTGTACTCGTTGCTACATACACGCTACATAGTCTAGAGTGGAATCAGTACTAATTAGCGTGTAAAAAACCTAAAAAAGATAAAAGATTTTTATTTGCAGTGAACATGGTAGGTAGGTAGGTACAAATACATACCTATTTGTATTTTAAAATGAACTAGCTGTAGTGAGACTATGTGATAAAGTAATTCAGGCCACCATTCGCCCCGCGGAGTGGTACTCGCCCTCCAATTTATTGAACTCGTCCATCTCTCCCCAAAAAAAGGGTCTTAAGATTCTTCAGATCTCACCTTCAAGATGCTACGAATTGCATAAAGCTGACCGATTGTGTCATTGTATCATTTTAGTGTGATTCACTTTAAAATATTAAAATAGATTTAATTGGTAGCAAGTGGTAACAATTATTAATACGAGAGCAGAGTACAGGGTATGACTTAAGCATTTGCTCAAAGGAAAGAATTTTATATTATACTGATTTGAACACAACATCAATTAAATAAAATGGGCGCTTTGGGTCCGCTGTAAGCTCAAACTTTGTTTCATCATCATCATCATCATCAACCTATACTCGTCCACTGCTGGACGTAGGTCTCTCCCAAGACGCGCCATTGAGCTCGGTCTTCAGCTCTTCTCATCCAGTGTCTGCCAGCTACATTTCGCAGATCGTCGCCCCATCTCGCCGGAGGGCGTCCTACACTACGCTTGCCTAAACCTAAACTTTGTTTGTAATAAATAAATAAAAACATTAGAAAAACACCCCCTAAGCTGTCTAAAGTACACTTTACTTTAACTCCGGTTTTCCTTTATAATTCTAATGGAATTTTCACAGCTGAGCGTAATCCGAAGTGGTTTGGTTTCCTCGTCTTTATTATCTTTAGTGGTATTATCACCCCCATACGTTTCCATTATCTGGTCATTCCACCATCAAATGGTATTGCTCGGGATTACAGACTCCTGCACTGCCCTCTTACTTGTTTATAACTTTATAAAGCTAGTGGAACGCACGTGACTTTATGTGAATAGCATTTATACATTTTAAAAAGACGTGTGTCTTCTATGTTAAACATATTATTTTCTATGTGACCTTACAAATAAGTATGTACCTACTTTTCTTTCGTTTCTTTCTTTTTAAAACAGTATAAAACAATGGGTTTTTATATGAGTAAAGTATTGGATTTTTAGCATTTACCTATAATAATGCGTGGAGGATGTGCTCTCTGAGGTATCGTACTTCATCTATCACTCTGAGATGTAATCCGAATGTACCTGGTCTCATCTATTACATTTTTGTTTCTTTTACTATTGTTTGTTTTTTTACCTGACAAACAGTCTATATCACAACCAGTTGAACATGCATAGCTTTACGAAGCTATTATCAAAAGGAATCAAGATCCTCAGAAGTTTGGGACGGCAGAGATTACTGACGATGCTTACCTCGGCGAAGGGGTCTAATGTTAGTAATGAATTGGCGAGATTTCGACGGTAATTTTGTTAGGAACTGCTGAAGATTCGGACGCAGTTTTAGGGTTTTTGTAGAGTCGACATTAAACTTGCTAAAATTCTGCTAAGTTGGAAAAATACGAAGAAGATTGCGAGTCATTTTTATAATCATTACTAGCTATGGTCAAATGCTATACAAGTAAAAGACCGATGATTTTCTGATGATGTTTTCTTCACCGTGGTTTCGTCAGCTCCACACGTAATGATCTTGACTTTTCTGAATATAAAGTGGACTATCTGATAGGATGGCTTAAGTGCTGGGGCGAATCCATCTAAAAAATGTCCCAAGTATTACAGCATCTCGTTCATAGGGGCATGGATAAAAAGTGGCTTCTGCCGTTGTATAAATCATCGAAGTTGATGCAGGACAACTTTTCACCCACTTTATTTAAAAGATTTTGTAGCGCCTGGAATATTATTTTGATGGAGCATGCTTGTCCAGCACCTAATAGTAGAAAGCAAATAAAGTGCAATCAATCAGTGTACCCAAAATAAAACCCTAAGCTGCACAAACAAGGAGGCGGTGCCATCTGTCAGGGTAACGTACTGCCCCGAAATGCTGGCTCAAATTAGATGCGGTTTTGGGGTCCGTTGAGTGGAGGTAAGTAAACAACTACTGTTTTTTTTCGCCCTCAACCTTTAAATACACAACAGTCACAAACATAGGTCTAGGGGTCTACTCTGTGACACGATAAAATAACCTTGAGGTCCGTTTTAGACGTTTCAGTTTTTTTATACAACGAAATAATGGAACAAGCCGATGGCCCACCTGACGTTAAGCGGTGACCACTGCCTATAACAATGCATGGCCTCACTGAACACGTCTACTGAGAACATGCCCTGTGATGCATTGCACTGCGCTCATCACTCTGAGACATAGGTAATTACAATGCGTGTCGGCCTTTTGTACTGAGCTTGGCGCACACCTAGCTCAATAGCCAAACTTTGGACTCCATTATTATGAGTATCAGAAACTATAATCTAAGTGGGTACCACTACACACACTTCAGAACAAATATTTTGCAGATCAAATTAAATGCCCACCAAGTCACATAATAATACGGGAGCCGACAGTCAAAACTCAACGCTATATTGTTGACGAGTAAATAATTACAGCAGGGGTATGCCAATCAAAGTTGAACTGCAAAGTTGAACTGCAAAGTTGTACTGCAAAGTTTTAAATCATGGTCAGTTCATACTAACTCATAGTTATTCTGTGACTAAATAGTGACATTATGACGTCATTTGATGTGTTTTCGCGCATATTTTGCTGTCAAGTGTCTAAAAAGAATGTGTGACTAAAGTGACCTGAAGAAATTACACTGGGCAGTGAAATATAACTTGACAAGAGCAAAAGATTGGTATACGGAGGCAGGTGTCTTATTTATTTTTGTTAACATTGAAATCACATACAGACTGAATACATTTCAATTTTATTTTATTTAACGCAACGCCCACACGGTTGCGGAACAACTCCTTAGTAATCAAACTTGGATTCCCTCGGTATTAGAGACTATTGAAATGAAGGGTTGGCAGACGGACAACTTTTAGTTGTGTCAACTTTGTAAAATCCTTGATTATTATCCTTGATTATTAATTAGGTAGCAACTATCATAATAACATTCCTTTTGATGTGATTTGTTATTAACTATGTTATTTAATTGGGCGTAGTTGGGCAGCAGTGGAGCAGACTGGCATACTAGAGAGGAGGTGTATACCTGGCTGTGGTTGCATATGGGCTGAATAGGGGTAGATATAGATGTTCTTTTTTTTAAGTACATAAATGTATTTATTCAAAACAATAACTATATACAAATACTTTAGAAAACTGCATTTTTAACAAAAACATTTTTTTTTAATTAATTAAGATGTTCATTATGTATAAACAACTCAACCAGCCAGTACTTGTAGTTCATGTAGTACGTCCAGCAAGGCTCTTCGTCAGAGCCGTTCCAAACTCGAAGCGAGGATAGGTATACCTACATTATTTAGTAAGTAGTACGATTTTTGCTAGTATCTCCAAGGTTTTCGAATGAGAAACAAAGCCCAAGAGTTACTTCCAACAGACTAGAAAAACGTACATCCAATAGTCACACCTTTATTTCGTGAGGCAACTAAAAGTTGCTCGACTATTTCCAACATGTCGAGCATATTATTTCACACAATCAGAGCAAGCAATTCCCCCGCGTCAAAACCATGATATTTCTTTATGCCTCAGACTCGAGGTTCTTTTGTTGTCCGTTTGTAGGTCAGTGTTGAATAGGATTTCCCGTTTTGTGAATATTATTTGAATATTTATTGAGTTTTTGCTTTGTTAAATAAATAATTAATACACAAACATAATTTTACAGTATCACTGTCTTTTAAACCACAACGTGGATGGACTTAAAAAAATTTACAGCTAATAATGGGACCACGTAAAAATACCGGTATTTAGTACGCTTACCATCAAATGCCTAAAAGCCTATAAAAAAGTACTTATTAAAAACTTTCAATTTGTCAAAGCCGCGATATAATCTACAATGCAACACGTTCGATAACACACACCACGACTTTGTCGATAAAAAAACTTCACGTACCTACCAATAAACCACTTTCCTTAAAAAACCCCGACATTCTCATATAATACGAGTAAAACACACAAGCGCACAATCCCACACACGTGAGCTCAAAACAAACGCTAGGGCGACCACGATGCGGGTCTAATCCTCCCAGCGCCCTCTACCGGCGTCGATTGATAACGTTTTTATTTGCCACTTAAATGGCGGGAAACAAGGGATCCGGATGAAGTGGAATATCGCTAAATCTCCTTAGTTTGGAGATGCGGGGAAAGTTGAAAGTGCTGGAATCTTGTTAGGTATCTTTGGACAAAGGGAGGATTTAAGAGATGGCTGGACATGGGTGTACGACGTTCATAAGGGCGCGTAGCAATAAAATGGTGTTTTCTTCATTGTTCACAGAAATGTGTCTCAGAGAATCGAAATAACACTCAGTTTCTGTAATGGAAATGTCCCGTTTCTTTTCTGTGACTTACTTTTAACAACTCATTTTGGAGTTTTAACAATCAACCCGTGATTTCTATTGGAAACTTTTATTTAAATACAATTTTTTTTTCAACAATCTAAAACAAATGTCAATTTTGGCATTTTACATAAATTTAACTGATGATCAACGCTTGATGATAGCAATACCTACCTACTAAAACTCGTATGGATTTACAAAAATACAATGTTGTTAGAGGTGACTGAGGTAGAGCCGTAGAAATAACTATTTCCATTGAAATATTCGGAAAAACAATGAGCCAAAGCTTCGATATATTTGAGTTACGTTATAAGTCGTTTACATTCTTAGACCATTAGCTACCTATCTCGGAATAAGATCGCAACGAACGCACGAAAAAAATCTCCTTTTCCCACAATCATTATATTTAATTACGGTCTCTCATGTCTGACTGTGCGTGAGTATGTAATCAATCTTCAACCCCCTCCCGCCTCCTACCCTTAAGGCACTGGCGGATGCAGGGGGGTTAGGGGGCTTAAGCCCCCCCTCCCTCCCCCCCCCCCACCCCCAACCAAAAACCAGGTTTCCGCAATGGTAGACTAGAATTTGTCAATCCTAAAAAGCTAGGTCAACCTCCCCCCCCCTCAAAATGAAATCCTGGATCTGTCACTGCATTAAGGGGTGCAAAAAATGAGGTAGGTAATAGCCTTCTAGCCGTCACTGTGACGTCACAAAATGGAAGTTTCATTTGAAACATATCCACATTAGAGAAAATGCTCTTATCTTATTTGCATACTAGAGTGCTCTGCATAATAGAGGAGTAACTTTGTATTCGATAGTACTAATACTTTACAAAAATCCATTTTTCAACTGGAAGTTCTTTTGACAAGAAGAACTAACTCCTAGTTCATCTTCTTCTTTTTTTGAGAAACGAAATTAGTTTCATTTAACATTTGTAAATGGAGCAGGACTTTGACAGCACAGAAAATAATGATATCTACGAATACCCATCCTTATAGTACTACTGAACCAACCATTTTATCCATCGCTAAAAGTGCTAAGAGCTTCTATTTTCCGTTACATTATTCCTGCAACAAAAATCCCAATTGAAGTAAAATGTGAAACCCTTTTCATCCGAAATCAGTTTAATTACCTAAAAGCTATATTTTGAAAGGCTCAAAGCCGAATTTGTTCTGCAAAGGCTCGCTTTGCGGGTACAAAACATCTCTAGCGCTAGCGTGATAGTGTATTTACGGCTCTCACCAAACACATTGCTGCTAAAGTACCAGCGTTTGACTGCGATTTGCAATAAAAACGGCATTGGTTTTGTCGCATGATTAAATCAAAGGTTTCGTGATTCAATCCGGATTTGTAGGATTATTTTGGTAAATGTAATTTACAGAGTAAATTTAATACAATTTAGGGAAATAGGAAAAGCAGGACGTTACGAGTAGGTACTACTTTTATGACGAATTTTTGAAGACTTTGGTTCTTCTATCTTGTTCAAAAAATACAGTATAAACTCTCTAAAGTAAACCAAATATTTTATTATTGCTAAATTATACAGAGATGCATACAAAAACTTCAACAAGCAAGCATAGTGTTGCATACTTGGTTTTAAAAATACCGTGATTTTCCGGATCTCGATTATTTTCATCGATAAAATCCGCATCTATCACATTTGAAATTCGAACAGTTGAATTGAAGTTGTAACTAAATGGAGATGTCTTGTCACGTTGATTACTTTATGAGCTAGGTGGCGCGCCCGGTTTTGGTCGTGGATTACTGACGTCAGCAAATCTGTACTACAAGCGTGGCAAATGGCTAGGGGAGGTACGTAGCTATGGATTGAGGGGTACTTGTGTTCAGATTTATTATTTACTGAATCACAGTGTTCTATAGATATATTATAAGGTACTATGGCAAACGAGAATCAGGATTGTAAATACATCTACGTGGTCGTTTTGTAAATCACATAAAATAGGCTTACAAATTACTCTGTATTGAAATAAAAGCCCCTTTTTTGTTTCGTCGGTAAAAAGCTCTGTCAGGTAATGCAATTTGCCACAGATAATGGAAACTACTTTAAAAGATGGGGGCCATAGATTTTTTTTATACAACAGAATGAAAGTTGAAGTTAATAATAAAAAAGTTTGTTAGTTTTTTTAAGATACGAGTAAATAGGTATCTTCTAGGTATCGTTGACCACATCGTCACTTAACATCAGGTGAGTTTGCGGTCAAACGCATGCCTATAAATTATAAAAAAACCAAGCCTATGGCTCACCTGATGTAAACTTTCTTAAAAAAGGATTAATCATCAACTATTTCGTCTACGAAAATGTATTATTATAAATATTTCGCTAGTCATAGTACACTAACAACATTACAAACAACTAAGAGCAACTTCCACTTACTTTTCAGCACATTACGGCTCTATTTGCGTAAGAGCCGATTTACACACTCACCAAGTAAGCAACTTATAAGCATGAATGAAATAAATCGAATTTTAGTCCTCCCATAAAGCATACGACACATCTCACGTGCAGCAGCCCTAACACGTAGATCAATTCGCCGGCACAAGCAGCACGAGTCTGCATTTAATCTGAAGCGACACGTTTAAGGATGCCCCGCTGTACATTTGTCAGACGTCTCAGATACGTAGCTTACAACCAAAACAGGATAATTTCAATCTTATTGCTCGCAGTTAAAACTGAAATTGCAGCAGTAGATTGGCTTAATTTTGATTGTAACTGAGGTTACGAGCATGTGGTCTTTATGTGTCTATTTACATTCAAGAAAAGGTTTACCCTACTGTAAGTATGAACTTTAGCTTTAGTGTATTAAACTAGAACTAAGAATAGAAATTTTTACTGTAAAATAAAATTACCTTTTTAACCCCTGACCAAAACACGGATGGGGTGTTATAAGTTTGACGGCGTTATAACATTGAAAAAGAGTATTGTAAAAGGCCAGCTTAGGCCTAAAAGTAATGAGAAAGTTATTTACTTTAGACCTTATTCGTTAAGTTTTGAGATATCAAAAACTTCTCAATCCTTTCACAAAATACTCAAAAATAAACTTGAACAAGATTCAAGTTTGCATGCTTCGAAAGTATAAGCCTGTACACAATCGTCTTTAGACTTTTCATCTCATATAGTAGAGGACAATCACTATAAATGGTGTATTTGTGTTTCGAAGTGGGAGTTAACCCGTATTCAAAAGGTTTCAAACAATGGTTTGGTTATCAAATGTTAGTCTCTAGAATATTTATTGAATTTATGACTCACTTTGGAACAAAACGGTGTCTGAGTGGAGGAAATCATTAGCATTTTCTACAGCACAATGTTTAGGTATTTTACTAACGTTAGGTAGAGATGTGCGGTACAACGATAGCAAACTATCGACATCGATGAACCTATTTGTACTATTTTAGTACCAGAAATATGGTCGTAGCAAGCTGGATTCGTTTCAGTATTCAATTAGAAAATATTATTTTTGCACGAAGCCTTGCGATAAATCAAGAGAAAATACTTATTAACAAAAATTAAAGACGGTTTTCGTACTCATTACTAAAATTGACAAAGTGCAATGAAAGTTAGCTATCTGTTTTTCTGTCGCAGACCAATATTTTTTGAGAAGTTTTAAATACCTATCTCCAACCTAGACACAAAATTACAGAAAAAAAAATATAAGTATTTATTAATAAAAAGTAATTTCTCCTAAGGAATATATATTATTATCTGTGCCGTTTTATATTGATAAAGGTAAGTAATATAATCGACTTCTGTCCCATCACTAGTCTGGCCCGTACCCTGTAATTTAACGTCCACATTTCGGGGTATGAACACATAAATTACGCCTTTTATTCATCCCCGATTCCTATTGCTGTCATTATCCCACCCCCTCCCCTACGATATATTACAATCACATAATATTGGATGGGGCTAATAACATGTAAATTATTATGTAAAGTACCTTTAACATACCTTTGAAACTGCTATCTGATTTAAAATTTTGTTTGTTTTTTGTTATTGTAAAATTTATGCTAAATATACGATTGAAAAAAATCGATTACTCATTATTTCTTGATTGGTTTCCATCAAATATGAAAGGATATTTAAAAAGTACTTATTTACTTGAAATAATGTTAGCCGCTCGTGGTTTAATTGGTATTACCAGAAATCTACACCAGTAGGGACTTCAGTTTTTTTTTTTTCAGAAATCCTCACCAGCTACGTCGTACCTAGTATCACAAAAACATCGATTATAAGTTTATTATTTAATCGATTCCAAAATCGCGATCCTCAATTTGATAGATTATTCTATTTCATTTCACACCCATCAGTCTTTCACCTTCACACAGTACCGTTGGACAGTCAACAGCACAAGTTACTCGTAAACTGGTATTGCGGAGGCTGATTGTATTACGCCTGCGGTCTTAGCATACCGTCCACGACCTAATGAGACTATTAGTTCCACGTTGAGCGTTATAGCTATTGGTATAGCCTTCTGAAACCACTTAGAGATATGAAGGATGAGTAGAAAGACATTAGATGATGATGTCTAATCTAATACAATGGTAAGGAAACTGGAAAGTGAGGTCACGTCTTCTGTGGACGTGCTCTGTGTGGTATGTATTCATGTAGGCAGAGGTAACATCAGCTGAATATCAGTTGGGTAATTTGCTAATTCCTTTAGTTTTTTTTTTTGCCGAGTCTGAGTTTCAGGCCCGTTAACTCGAATGATCCTCGCCTCGACTCAACCTCGAAAATGTGCTTTGTTAGTAATTTTGACAACTAAACCTGCCAAAGCACGATTTCAAAGTCGATTCGGGTACTATTCGAGGTAACGATTAAGATTAGGGCCTCACTCAGTCTTGAAGATCGAATAAAAAACTCGATTGATTTTCAAAAGACTCATTGTGAATTTATAAATATTATAATATTATTATTATTTTAATTTATTCATAGACATTTCACACGACGCCTCTAGTCCCAAACTAAGCAAAGCTTGTAATATGGGAACTAGATGCTGATAGAATACTTTTATACTTTTTTTTGTAAATACATACTTATAATACATAGTAACACCCAGACATAGAACAAACATCTATGTTTTGTCACACACAAATGTTTGTTCTTGGTGGGGATTGAACCCACGACCCACAGCACGGAAGGCAGATCCATTACCGACTGAGCTGTGACGCCTGTCAAAAAAAACATTCAAACTCATTATTCTATCGTTGAAAATAAAACTTCGTTGGCATCTTTGCTTTCATCGATATCAGAGTCTACGCTTTATCTTCCGCTAAGGTATTGATAAATGCTCAACATCATTACATCAAACAGGTTCAAAATCGAAGTTATCCGTTGACATTGAGGGGTGCACGCACGGGCGGCATTGTGCGCTAACAAAGCGCGTGTGCACACCACTTTGCAGTTGTGTTGTTTGATGTGGGATGCAAATGCAAGCCTTGCCTGTTTGTGCTGGGATTAGCTGGTTTTTGTTTGAAAGCCAAGCAATTTTAATGTCAACAAGAATGTCAAAGTCAAAAATACTCTTTGAATCATAGTCAATTCTATTGTATATTTTATTCGATTTTGTCTTATTCAAGTGATGTTGTCATATTGAGTCTGATTTATTTCAAACGCTGTAGTTACATTTGGACTTTACTAAAAGTAGTATCAATAGTACCTATACGGCACAACCAGTTGAGCGTAGTAGTTGTACCTTGGGTCCGGAAGGTTCGCTACCAGTTAACTACTTATCAACAAAGTACGAATAATAACATGATGGCATATAAATGACAAACTTCAAGTGAATTTCATAGAATCGAACTTAAAAATTGCAGTGTCCGTATATGTATCTACTCACTCAACTATTTACTAAGACCTAAATTCTCTGTCATTGTAAATTACATGTTAGCAATAAAAGATGATATGAAATGAAATTTTTCAAATGTTACTTATATATGAGCTTTGACAGGCGTCACAGCTCAGTCGGTAACGGCTCTGCCTTCCGTGCTGTGGGTCGTGGGTTCGATCCCCACTGAGAACAAACATTTGTGCGTGGAAAACATAGATGTTTGTTCTATGTCTGGGTGTTACTATGTATTATAAGTATGTATTTACAAAAAAAAAGTATTTAAGTATTCTATCAGCCATCTAGTTCCCATATTACAAGCTTTGCTTAGTTTGGGACTAGAGGGCGTTGTGTGTAAAGTCCATGAATATTTATTTTATTTATTTACTTCAATAGTCAATTCGTTTGGTTGGTTGTCAAGTGTGCGTGTAGCCTTAAGTCTAACTCGAGTGGCATAATATCAGCTCACTGATTGTTTAATGCCGACACCCGATAGATAGGGCTCCCACGAGACACGTGGATAGACATAACTCAATCCGAAGCAACGATGCCAATATTGTTGTCAATTGCATCGTAACCGGCGTAGTATAAAGGCTAGCTTCCATCAATCAGACCAGAAATAAGATATAGTTCATTATTTTTTACCCCTGACCGAAAAATGAAAGGGGTATTACGAGTATAAGTTTAACGGCGCTGTGTGTCTGTTTGTGTGTTTGTCTGCCCTCGTAGCTTTGAAAATAGGGCTTCGATTTTAATGCGGTTTTTTTGTGAGAAAGCTGGCTAATTTGGAATGGTTCTAAACCATGTTTGGTGAAAATTGGTACAACCGTTACCTATATATGAGGATATTTTATTCATCAAATCTGAAAACCAATTTGAGGAATTTCTGCCATAACTGCTGCAGTTTGAATCATTTAGTTCATTTCAATGTACTCAGATTTGATGAACTAAGGCCTGTCGCAATTTTTGTATGGACAAAATTCGTTTGGTGAAACAAAAACAACTTTCTCCATACATTTGCAAATCACTCTTTGCAAATCAACAAAACAAACTCAGGCTACGGGCTCAGATTGGCTAGTTACAACGTTTCACTTTTCACTTGCTACGATTGCTACGCCGTAGCAGTGCTACGTAATTAGATCGGAGCGTCGTAGCATATGCTACGGGGCTTTTGTTCAGTTTTGCAGCCCGGATGGGATTTTAAATGTACTTTTTGTACCATTTTCGTACAGGAAGTTCAATCTTTCACTACAATGTGTCATAAAAATTGCCATTATATAGATTTCAAGTCAAAGTCTCAACGATTGCGTAGATTTTAACAGATATAGAAAGATCTATAAGTCAGAATGTATTTAATATGACAGAAAATCAGGAAAAGTCATGGTATTGAATTTTTTACTTCGCCATGACGCTTCTAAATTAATAATTTTTAGGTCACACTTTAGCTTAACTCTTTAAAGTGCCAAAAAATTATGCCTTGATGTTTTTTTTATTAAAATAAATAATGGAAAAAGTTGATGGCCTGCCCGGTGCTAAATGGAGTGTAGTGTAGTGAGTGGTGTAACACAGTTTATTGCCTATCGATATTTTTATTATCTTTTTGAGCGACGTCCAGTCCACCCTTTCAAAATCATTATTTTCTAAAGCTTTTTCCTCTGTCGCCATGTTATTCCACCTACCTCATGGCACCGTCGCGTCAGTGCAGTCAGTAGAGCGTCCTTGATTGGGTTAGTCCGTGCCTGTATTGGGCTCTTGTACACTGACCGATACCGATATTTTTATTCAAGCACAATTGCTCAACACGGTATGAAATAATTTACAAGTTCAAAAAAAACAAGAAAAACCGACTTCAATTCGTACCGGCTTCATCATCAGATGGTGATGATGATGATGGCAATTCATTGGGAATATTTTAGTGAAGTCACAGAAAAGCAAAATACGCAATTTCGTGTACGTGGATGGCATGATTTTTTTCAGTTATTTTTATTTATAAGCCAAACTACTAAACCGATTTTGATGAAAATTAAATGGGACCAATCTGAACGTACATCCTATCAGATGACGTTCATAAACGACACAGTTCTGAGGTAACAAACATTTAAAAACATACATACATATGACAGGCGTCACAGCTCAGTCGGTAATGGCTCTACCTTCCGTGCTGTGGGTCGTGGGTTCGATCCCCACCTAGAACAAACATTTGTGCGTGGAAAACATAGATGTTTGTTCTATGTCTGGGTGTTACTGTGTATTATAAGTATGTATTTACAGAAAAAAAAAGTATATAAGTATTCTATCAGTCATCTAGTTCCCATATCACAAGCTTTGCTTAGTTTGGGACTAGAGGGTGTTGTGTGTAAAGTCCAAGAATATTTATTTATTTATTATTTATCTTTTACTTATAACATTTTGCGATTGAACCTGAATTTTAAAAACTCAATTTATTAATCAACTTATATTGTTGACTGTACAATGAAAGAACATTTGATTTCCAAATCAGATGAGCACAATAATCCCGTCACAATAAGTGGCTCTAACATTTTAAAGCAATTAATAGCAGTATGCGTCATACACCCATCCAA
The DNA here is from genome assembly GCA_947859175.1 of Gandaritis pyraliata. Classification (NCBI taxonomy): domain Eukaryota; kingdom Metazoa; phylum Arthropoda; class Insecta; order Lepidoptera; family Geometridae; genus Gandaritis; species Gandaritis pyraliata. The sequence continues at coordinate 9,482,624 of OX401866.1, read as the reverse complement.
TCAGCTGAACCTAACCACCCAACTCTATCACTCAATTATCATCATTAGGCACTGAGTAGCACGGCTCAAATTTAATTGACAGCTGATTGCGATATGACGTCCGTATCTATCGCGTCTGTATTTAAGAGGTGTTGCTTGTCAATCCGTTTTCGACGTTGTGCGTCTACAAATAAGGGTAGTTGTTCAATAGATGGAGAGGTTTATGATTGAATGTTGGCGGAGACAATGAGCCATGTGCTCAGTAGCAAAACAATATTGTGCTAAATCTACGAGCGATGTTCGTAGTGTTGAGCAAATGAGGCGACGGTAGTCAGACTATTTTGTGGTTAGAATTAGCTGCATATTAGTATTTCGCCAAGTCAAACGAGAACTATGAATGAAGTTATAGAAATAAAAGTTAGCTTCGTCATTTAAAATGACCCAGTAAACTTTTTCTTGAACAATGACCAACCAATGAAACCCGTTTCAGAACCGTTAAATAAAACTCCTGAAATTAATTCGCATTTTGCCCTTCATCAAAAAGTCACTTTCAAACCTAAAACGAGGCTACTTTTTAAACAAAGTTAATTAATCACATTAAAATTGAGTAACTTTTAAAGTTACTTTATAAATGGGTGTACGCGGTCTAAAACTCTGGTATAAAAACTGGTTACTTATGTATAACATGTCACTCAAAGTAAGTTCGTGTGAGTAAAACGAACTTACTTTTAGTGACGTGTCAAAAGTGGTGATAGAGATCTAGGGTCATCCAAATATCTTTCCTTTGTAATTTAAGATTTTAATTATGTTTTATTTGTGATGCTAATCCCGTTCGTGCATTTTATTCTCTAGCTCCAGTTAATTCTCTGGGATAAAATGTAAAGTGAAACACAAACATCTAAACTTTCACATTTAATAATATTAGTAGGATATTGAGATAATCATAACTGCGACAAGATAACCGCAATAATGAGGTTTAGACCAGATGCAACCACATCACCTCAACTACAAGGAAATTCATGACATAGGTATATAATCTTGTGAATCAATCAATCAATTAATCAATTGATCAATGATGATGAGCGATGGAGGGTCAAAAAATCATTTGTATAAAGTATGCTACTTTTTGAAAACAATCAATCACAAACCAATGCTTTGTTAACTGTTAAATTGCTGTCAAACTAACAAAAGACCCCTTCTATCAAAATTCAAATCAATAGCCACAAAAACCAAAATCACATCCGTATTCCCCACCATAATTCAGTTACAGCGCCATCTCTCGAGAACTAATTGCGACGTCACAAAGACGTTAATTCCATCATCGTATGATTGGATTATTTTTGTGTTCTTTGCGGTTGTATGTAATCGAATTCTACAAAGTGGGGGTTAGCCCCTCTTGTCATGTGTGGGGTGCATTGTCAAATGTGACTTCAAAGGGTTTTTGGTATGGCTAGTTAGTTTGTGGTTTGATAAAGTTGGTTCGTAAATTGTTATTTAGATAAAGTTGAGTGTGCTACGGAGAACAGCATGAGGAAACTTGAGAGTAAGCAGTAGCAATGAACTCTCGTATTCATTAAGTACTGACTACTATAGAGTTAGTCCCAAAACCCCCTTTAAAATTTACCCCTTAAGGGGATTTTGAGACTTTTTGTTTCAAACAGTGCAGCGCGCGTTTTGGCACAGTCAAGCTAATGTTGTATGGACGTGCCTCTGACAAGCCTTCATAAACATCTTCAACAAACTGAATAGTAATAAAAAATGATCTAACTTCAAAACCATATTTAATTGTTGAATGTTAAAAAAAATCCACAGAGAAACAATAATTATATTTTCTATTTCTTTATTTTTATTATTATTATGAATATATAAATAATATAGCTCAGACATTAATGATATCAGAAGCAGAAACCAATAAGTACCTTCTCTCTATTACAATAGGAGCCAACACTAGCAATTTACAAACAAACATACGATTGCCCACAAATTGGTTTACCTGATTGTCCCATTGTACTGAAGACTCTTCAATCAATGTGTTCGAAGACGGCACAAGCTACAATCAACTTTATTACAAAAGCAAAAGACGCTATCGCTTCTTGAGTTGTGATTGTAGAACGACACGAAAAGGAATATTTATCTTACCGAATAGGAGTTGATTTCGAGTGGGATTGTAGACTTCTGAAACCTAGAAGTTCAGGTCATAATATTTGGTTTGTAACCTTAGCTTGGCCATGGAGCCTTGTGGCATGCCCATTGCCAGTTTAACTTGCTTTCTGACATGCCGTTACTGGTATTACTAACCAACAAAGCAGAGTTACAACCAAAACGAAACTATTTCACAAAGTGGTTTCAACTGTCTTGCAAGTACAGCTTCATCACTCCATGCAATTGCATTTATTCTGACACGCATTGCAAAGCGTTTAATTTAAATAAACCAGTTTGTATCTTTTAAATGTTAGTATTTAAACTAAGGGACAGATATTGATAGAACATTGAATAGCTCGTGCGAATCATCCTATAACTAATGGTGAGAAAAACCATTGACAAAAATATAGTACTATTTACACCTCAGATATTTTTGATGACCTTAGCTGCATTGCAATTTTTAGTAAGGTTTATGATGAGTTTAGTCATATACGTTACAGTGCATTTATATATGTATACTGACTACTCGCCAAGCCTAATTTTCTAAAGCCAAGTTTGTTTAACATTATGTACGAAGTGCTATAGCTGCTGCTTCTATGAGCTGTTCCGTCTGAAGACTTCCCATCTTGCGTTAAGTTTGTTACAAGTTACGAAATACTCAGCTTTGTCCGTTCGGTTTGTACTTTCCGGTCTGTACCTAATTGGGAGCGTTACTATTCAAAATTTCATTTCAAATTCAATTTAATTTGTGAAATTGAGAGGACTTAAGAGTTGGTTATTGGTGAAAAGGTTCACCTAATTGAGTTTGGCAATAAGCTTCTAAATGGTTACAATTTTCCAAGACTATCCTTTTAGTAACTTATATTTTAACCAAACAAGTATTTTGTACATAGTATAAATATTGTAAATACTGTATTAGTCATAATTTTCTTTGTGAATAAATTTTATCATAACAGTATTTAGGTAGGTACTATACCACATTTTTTACATCACAGTTTCAAAATAGATAGATAACTTTTTATTGGTGCATCACACGGAAACATTTACAGAAAAAAAGAAAGATTAAAAGGTAACACAATGGGCGGCCTGATTGCTGAGAGCGATCTCTTCCAGGCAACCTAAATGTAAAGTTTCTACTTTTTTCAAAATGTTTTGCTTTCTGTAAGAATTACCGTTGGAATACTTATAAAATTTTAAATACCAGTGGTACGAAGAGTCGAGTGTTTTATTAATTCTGCACAAACTCTGTTTTTACCGTATTACAAGCATACATCAAGCCTACATCATTACAAGCCTACTCCATCTAAACATTGTCCCAGGCACTACAGTGTCCCGTTAAGTGTAGGCATAGGTTGCCTCCTGACGCTGTATAAATCATCTTCAATAGATGTAAAGGCCTATTATTATTATTATTATTATACAAGCATACAAAAACAAATAGCCCGGAACACCATCCCATTCGTACCACCTGCATCACTCCACAAGATTGCCAACATTAAACAAACACTTCGCTCACAAAACGTAACATTTATTTGACACAAAAAAGACAGTGGAACCGGCATTTTTTTGTACACAAAAATATCGCACTAAATCATTTTTTGCGGACCACCGCGGCGGTCAGCGAACGAAAGGTTATGACCGTAATTAGTTTTTTTTTCATTGCAATATTTCAACCTTTCGGCCGCATCCGTAATAATTTTTCAATTATAAAATTGTTTTATGATTCTTTTCGGATGGATGGTTCTCATAACTGTTGTGAATGGATTTCATTTGGAGCGAGAATGAAGTATGGTTTTCATTCACTTACAGGATTTTTTGTTGATTTATAAACATTTTCTATCCAATTAAATATTTCCGAAATACGAGGTAAATAGATGTTTTGTAAACTTGAGAGATCAGAAATAATAAAATGCTTAGTCGTTAAAATTGTTAATTTAATAAACTTACACCGTAAAGCAAAAAGGTAAAGCTGTACAAAAGTGTGCATTCACATAAATTATGAAAAGAACACAATTATTCGGTATTTTTCTCTCATATTAAAAAGTTACGTTGCTCGTTAGACTGCATGCACTGGGGTTGAGAGCGAGAGTCTGCGCGAGCCGGAAAGCCGAAATTCGACCTTTCGCTTTAGCCGAAACTGACGCGACATTTTTGTTTTGGGGTAAAATATTAATTACATAACGAAATAACTTTTTTAGAAACTGTAACTAAATAACGTTCCATTTATTCCAACCCTTTTATAGTAAAATGTTTATGCATTTTTAGTGAATTAGAAATCATAAATTGTACCTTGTTGTTTGTGTTCTTCTCTGTTACTTTCAAACGTGTAAACATTTTTCGAGTCTTAATTATCTAACCCGCGTTTCTTGAGTGGGTTTGATTACCAGTCGCGCCACAGCCTGGTAACTTTAAATTGATACCTATTGGTAGAGACTTTACACTGCGCCATCTAGCTCTAAAACAAGCCAAACTTTTATATTCCCCTATTATTAGTGGCCAAAATCATCCATCAGCAATTTATTCTTCCATGGCCTTGTCGAGTTGGAGGTGCCGAACTATCACTAAGCGCTGGTGTCTAATGTTTCTTCTTCTTCTGTTTTTGGTCCGTCATGTGGACTGACAATTTTGCCAGTGTCAAATACACCCGAATATTAAAGCCGAAAGCTTCGTGCAAACAGTGGTACGTCTCTCACAGACGCCTGACCACAACCACATGCGACTACCGCGTAATCTGCGACTATGTTATAATTACTTTAGTTTGTTCAGTTCACCTGCTAGAAAAATAAAGCAGTCAGAAAATAAAAAATCTAGAAGCTTCTGTATCAAGATTGCAGACACTCCAGGAACCAGGCCGTAGCTTCTTTCCCGTTCTTGTTGTCTTTTGGTCGCGTGGAACTGGCACCTAGAATCACCTAGTTATAGTAGACGATTCTAAATGATCCTTGATATTTTATTGAATAAAGAAATTATGACCATGGCTTCATCTAGTATCACAATGCAATCGACACGAAACCTCCATGTTACCGTCAGAAAACCTACGTTAAACCGTATTCGTCCGGGATGTAACCGTCACCGTGTCATCACCGATACCAACATTCTTGTTCGAGCTACTGACATTACAATCGTGTAGTCGTAGCTCCTAAAAGCTATGAATATGACCAAGCTGTAGTTCATTTTATGCTGCAATTTGTTAGCAACACAGCTCACTCACTCACCTCGAGACAAATGCCGTCGAGACGGGATTAGGACAGCGTTTAATTAAACGTGTCTCAGTTTGGATGCCACTTGCAATGTTTTTTTTTCTTTAAGTGTTAAGGGGCCTACTTTTAATTTTGGCCTGTTTAGCTCATTTTTCGAACTCGATTTTTATTACAGTTAACGTTTTACGATTACAAATATAAATGGAAATTAAAGTTTGGTTCAATAAAAATAGAATGCTGGGAGAACATTTTAAATTAGGCAATACACAACTGAGAAATAAATTAATTTGTAACGCATGTCTTCGTAAAATTATCAAAAATGTGAACTTTTCGTCTTGATTTTATCATATAAAAAACTAGTTTAAAGATAATTTAAAAATGCAATTAAAATATTTATTTTGTTAAAAATAGAATGCTGGGAAAAAATTGCTACCCGTTCATACAATATGTTAGAGAAATTATTTTTTGAAAACACCGCCTTTTACGTAATTTTACTCTTCAAACAAACTGTGATTTCTACAAAAGTAAGAAGTTTAAAGTTAAAATACGCATACTATATAAAAGAACAGGTTTTTTTCTTGCAAATAAAAATAAAATTATAAGTAGTCTTCTACCTTGTACTTATTTTTATAGGATTTTTCTAAAATCACCTATATATCATGCAGCGCAACGCTGCGGGTGGCATTCCGCGCTGAGCGGCCGTGGAGGGAGGACGTATCGCTTTTCGTCGTGCGCACTATACATATACATATATCGACAAATAGCAGTATCGGCACCAAATTATAGTGTGACCGCGTGATTTGATCCTTCGTGCGGCCGTAGGTACTTGGTAGATGTTTTCTAACTATATTATTTAGGTTTCATAAAATGTCGGTATCTTCTCGATATTTGAACTTATGTAAATAATAAAAAACACTTTTTCAATCAAGTACCTACCTACTTAGTATATAGGCCGATTTATAAATTACTCAAATGGACTTACTACTTTCTGCTACTTGCCTACTTAGCATCTACTTACTGACTTGACTCCTTGTGAAATCCCCCCCCCCCTCTCTGCCCCTCTCCAATTTCTCATAGAGGTACCACACACCCTATGACGTATTTTTGGAAAAAGTAGAATAAGATCGATTTTATGGATCGATTGATTAGTGACAAGGCGAGGAAGGCTCTCACAAAATTTATCTCCCTCCTCCATTTTCATGTCTAAGATGGCGGACATTGATTTTTTTAAGGAAAAAGATATGGGTGTCGTTTTCGCGATATTTTGGGATGCTGATTACGGAAATGGTATCCATTTTGAAATCCAAGATAGCGGACTTTGGTTTTTTTGAGAAAATAGATATGGGTGTCGTTTTCGGTATATTTTGGGATGCTGATTACGGAAATAGTATCCATTTTGAAATCCAAGATGGCGGACATCGGTTTTTTTGAGAAAATAGATATGGGTGTCGTTTTCGGGATATTTTGGGATGCTGATTACGGAAATGGTATCCATTTTGAAATCCAAGATGGCGGACATTGGTTTTTTTGAGTAAAGTGATATGGGTGTCGTTTTCGGGATATTTTGGGATGCTGATTACGGAAAAAGTATTCATTTTGAAATCCAAGATGGCAGACATTGGTTTTTTTGAGAAATTAGATATGGGTGTCGTTTTCGGGATATTTTGGGGTGCTGATTTCGGAAATTCTATCCATTTTGAAATCCAAGATGGTGGACATTGGTTTTTTTGAGAAAATAGATATGGGTGTCGTTTTCGGGATATTTTGGGATGCTGATTACGGAAATAGTATCCATTTTGAAATCCAAGATGGCGGACATCGGTTTTTTTGAGAAAATAGATATGGGTGTCGTTTTCGGTATATTTTGGGATGCTGATTACGGAAATAGTATCCATTTTGAAATCCAAGATGGCGGACATCGGTTTTTTTTGAGAAAATAGATATGGGTGTCGTTTTCGGGATATTTTGGGATGCTGATTATGGAAATGATATCCATTTTGAAATCCAAGATGGCGGACATTGGTTTTTTTTGAGTAAAGTGATATGGGTGTCGTTTTCGGGATATTTTGGGATGCTGATTACGGAATTGGTATCCATTTTGAAATCCAAGATGGCGGACATTGGTTTTTTTGAGTAAAGTGATATGGGTGTCGTTTTCGGGATATTTTGGGATGCTGATTACGGAAAAAGTATTAATTTTGAAATCCAAGATGGCGGACATTGGTTTTTTTGAGAAATTAGATATGGGTGTCGTTTTCGGGATATTTTGGGGTGCTGATTACGGAAATTCTATCCATTTTGAAATCCAAGATGGTGGACATTGGTTTTTTTGAGAAAATAGATATGGGTGTCGTTTTCGGGATATTTTGGGATGCTGATTACGGAAATAGTATCCATTTTGAAATCCAAGATGGCGGACATCGGTTTTTTTGAGAAAATAGATATGGGTGTCGTTTTCGGTATATTTTGGGATGCTGATTACGGAAATAGTATCCATTTTGAAATCCAAGATGGCGGACATCGGTTTTTTTTGAGAAAATAGATATGGGTGTCGTTTTCGGGATATTTTGGGATGCTGATTATGGAAATGATATCCATTTTGAAATCCAAGATGGCGGACATTGGTTTTTTTGAGTAAAGTGATATGAGTGTCGTTTTCGGGATATTTTGGGATGCTGATTACGGAATTGGTATCCATTTTGAAATCCAAGATGGCGGACATTGGTTTTTTTTGAGAAATTAGATATGGGTGTCGTTTTCGGGATATTTTAAGGTGCTGATTACGGAAATGCTATCCATTTTGAAATCCAAGATGGTGGACATTGGTTTTTTTGAGAAAATACATATGGGTGTCGTTTTCGGGATATTTTGGGATGCTGATTACGAAAATGGTATCCATTTTGAAATCCAAGATGGTGGACATCGATTTTTTTAATAAAGTGATATGGGTGTCGTTTTCGGGATATTTTGGGATGCTGATTACGGAAATGGTATCCATTTTGAAATCCAAGATGGCGGACATCGGTTTTTTTGAGAAAATAGATATGGGTGTCGTTTTCGGGATATTTTGGGATGCTGATTACGGAAATGGTATCCATTTTGAAATCCAAGATGGCGGACATTGGTTTTTTTGAGTAAAGTGATATGGGTGTCGTTTTCGGGATATTTTGGGATGCTGATTATGGAAAAAGTATTCATTTTGAAATCCAAGATGGCGGACATTGGTTTTTTTGAGAAATTAGATATGGGTGTCGTTTTCGGGATATTTTGGGGTGCTGATTTCGGAAATTCTATCCATTTTGAAATCCAAGATGGTGGACATTGGTTTTTTTGAGAAAATAGATATGGGTGTCGTTTTCGGGATATTTTGGGATGCTGATTACGGAAATAGTATCCATTTTGAAATCCAAGATGGCGGACATCGGTTTTTTTGAGAAAATAGATATGGGTGTCGTTTTCGGTATATTTTGGGATGCTGATTACGGAAATAGTATCCATTTTGAAATCCAAGATGGCGGACATCGGTTTTTTTTGAGAAAATAGATATGGGTGTCGTTTTCGGGATATTTTGGGATGCTGATTATGGAAATGATATCCATTTTGAAATTCAAGATGGTGGACATTGGTTTTTTTGAGAAAATAGATATGGGTGTCGTTTTCGGGATATTTTGGGATGCTGATTACGGAAATAGTATCCATTTTGAAATCCAAGATGGTGGACATCGGTTTTTTTGAGAAAATAGATATGGGTGTCGTTTTCGGTATATTTTGGGATGCTGATTACGGAAATAGTATCCATTTTGAAATCCAAGATGGCGGACATCGGTTTTTTTTGAGAAAATAGATATGGGTGTCGTTTTCGGGATATTTTGGGATGCTGATTATGGAAATGATATCCATTTTGAAATCCAAGATGGCGGACATTGGTTTTTTTGAGTAAAGTGATATGAGTGTCGTTTTCGGGATATTTTGGGATGCTGATTACGGAATTGGTATCCATTTTGAAATCCAAGATGGCGGACATTGGTTTTTTTTGAGAAATTAGATATGGGTGTCGTTTTCGGGATATTTTAAGGTGCTGATTACGGAAATGCTATCCATTTTGAAATCCAAGATGGTGGACATTGGTTTTTTTGAGAAAATACATATGGGTGTCGTTTTCGGGATATTTTGGGATGCTGATTACGAAAATGGTATCCATTTTGAAATCCAAGATGGTGGACATCGATTTTTTTAATAAAGTGATATGGGTGTCGTTTTCGGGATATTTTGGGATGCTGATTACGGAAAAAGTATTCATTTTGAAATCCAAGATGGCGGACATTGTTTTTTTTGAGAAATTAGATATGGGTGTCGTTTTCGGGATATTTTAAGGTGCTGATTACGGAAATGCTATCCATTTTGAAATCCAAGATGGTGGACATTGGTTTTTTTGAGAAAATACATATGGGTGTCGTTTTCGGGATATTTTGGGATGCTGATTACGAAAATGGTATCCATTTTGAAATCCAAGATGGTGGACATCGATTTTTTTAATAAAGTGATATGGGTGTCGTTTTCGGGATATTTTGGGATGCTGATTACGGAAAAAGTATTCATTTTGAAATCCAAGATGGCGGACATTGTTTTTTTTGAGAAATTAGATATGGGTGTCGGTTTCGGGATATTTTGGGGTGCTGATTACGGAAATGCTATCCATTTTGAAATCCAAGATGGCAGACATCGGTTTTTTTTTGAGAAAATAGATATGGGTGTCGTTTTCAGGATATTTGGACAGGACCGATGTCCGCCATCTTGGATTTCAAAATGGATACCATTTCCGTAATCAGCATCCCAAAATATCCCGAAAACGACACCCATATCTATTTTCTCAAAAAAACCAATGTCCGCCATCTTGGATTTTAAAATGGATAGCATTTCCATAATCAGCACCCCAAAATATCCCGAAAACGACACCCATATCTAATTTCTCAGAAAAAAACAATGTCCACCATCTTGGATTTCAAAATGGATACCATTTCCATAATCAGCATCCCAAAATTTCCCGAAAACGACACCCATATCTATTTTCTCAAAAAAACCAATGTCCGCCATCTTGGATTTCAAAATGCATACCATTTCTATAATCAGCATCCCAAAATTTCCCGAAAACGACACCCATATCTATTTTCTCAAAAAAACCAATGTCCGCCATCTTGGATTTCAAAATGGATACCATTTCCGTAATCAGAATCCCAAAATATCCCGAAAACGACACCCATATCTATTTTCTCAAAAAAACCAATGTCCGCCATCTTGGATTCCAAAATGGATACCATTTCCGTAATCAGAATCCCAAAATATCCCGAAAACGACACCCATATCTATATTCTCAAAAAAACCAATGTCCGCCATCTTGGATATTAAAATGGATAGCATTTCCGTAATCAGCACCCCAAAATATCCTGAAAACGACACCCATATAACTTTATTAAGAAAATCGATGTCCGCCATCTTGGATTTCTAAATGGATACCATTTCCGTAATCAGCATCCCAAAATATCCCGAAAACGACACCCATATCACATTACTCAAAAAAACCAATGTCCGCCATCTTGGATTTTAAAATGGATACCATTTCCGTAATCAGCATCCCAAAATATCCCGAAAACGACACCCATATCTATTTTCGCAAAAAAATCAATGTCCGCCATCTTGGATTTCAAAATGGATAGCATTTCCATAATCAGCACCACAAAATATCCTGAAAACGACACTTCTATCACTGTACTCAAAAAAATCAACGTTCGCCATTTAGACTTCAAAGTAGATGCCATTTCCGCAATCAGCACCCCAAAATATTTCGAAATCGACACCTGTATCATTTTACTCTAAAAAGTAAAGTACGCTGTCCTGGATTCGAAAACGTAGTAGGGGAGATAAATTCTGTCAGAGTCAAAATGTTCCTTTATTTTGGCAAAATTCATGTTTCGATTCGAATGGCTCCAAATAATGGAGGTCGAATTCTGCTACAATATCTCTGAGAGGAGAAGAGGGGGCATTAAACTGGAATTATAAATACTGTTAGGTCAATAAAAAAATTATATAGAGGGGTTGCAATATTTATTTTATTTTTTACAATCTTTTTATTACAATTCGTACAGCAGTTCTACACACGTCACGTGGAGATAGGTACCTACCACATACCAACTTAGTAATTAGACTACAAATCAATCGTACTCATCCAGTGAACGAACATGTCGAAAGATCAAATTCGTTTGTCCTATGCGCGTCGCAAACGCGTAGCGCAGCGCGTCGCGTATTCATAAATGCCTAAACTTGACGTCGTCAAATTTTAATACGGCCCCTTAAGTAGGAGCCACTTATACTTCAATTGTATTATAGTAAATATCTTCAGTTGATCATTAGAATTTGTAGAATTTGTCTATTACTTTATAGGACACGCAATTCTGAAAGTAGTTAGTAGATTTTATTTTGTTCAGTAAGAGAGTTGCCGTTTTGATGTTTCTAGCGTACTAGTATTGATTCATATTAAAACCAATATGTATATAGATGCTTAAACCACTTTTATTTACTCAAAGCTTAGTAATCAAATCAAGAAAAAAAACTTTGTTTTGAAAAAGATAGTATTGTCAAACAGACATAATGCAAACTATCGTTTTGCTAAAATCGAAAAGGCCGTATTTCACGGAGCGCGACTTAATAATAGATTAAACTAGTGCAGTGCAGTGCTGGTTAAAATATTTCATGTCCAAACTTTTGTAGCGAACGCATTAAACTTTTATCTACGTAGGGATGCCACGTGTTTGGTTTTTACAGTACGTTTGTTTTGTACCTTGTAGTTCAAGAGATTTCCATATTATTTCATAACGTCTGAGTTTTATGACTGTTTTTTTTAGGTACACGTAGATTTTAAGCAACTTTTTCTTTGTACAAATTTTTAAAGTAAGTACTTACTGATTAGTCAGAAACAATGCCCTCGAAAAATATGAACCGCAGCGTTTTAATAGGAATTAAAAACTTTGTAATAATGTTGCCATTTTCACAAAAAACTGAACATCCTAATTTCTACCTAGTGTGGCGAATCGAGTTAGAAGTTCCACCAGTGTTGGTCCAACATTATGTCCATGCGAGCACCCCCCCGCGCCCGCACCCCCGCCCGCCCCACTGTGCCGAGATTCAATTTGGTGTTTCCAGGAATTAGTATACTTAATTGCTTTAAAATTTTATTGAAAGTAGCGGTAAAATTGAAATTTTAAACCAGACACGCAAAAAAGACTTGTTGTTACAATAAAAACAAAAGCATAGAGCATAACAATTTTTATGTTTACTTTCAATTTAAACAATGCACAGCGGCGCTGAAGTCGTATATTCAGATAAAAAACGGCGTAAAAAGCTGTAATAAAACGGTATCAGCGTTAAAATCTATGTCCGAAAACAAAAGAAACTTTGCTGGTTTTGTCCAAAAATTAAGCTCCTGAGTCCCCGGCGTGCGACGAAGCTCCTTCATTACGTTCGTTTAAAAACTTGTATCCGACAATGACTTCATTCAAACTTGTTGGAAATTCTCGACAAATTGGTGGGGATTTTCAACAATTTGGAAAGTGGCAAGATACTGACAAATCGGATGAAACGCAACTTGCCGCAATAAATATCTGTTGCAGGTTGAATTACCATCTGTCCAGTGTCATTTTAAATTAGGAACACTTTGAGCGCAGTTCAAGTTGAGCCTTTGTAGTTGCAATATTTGCAAAGTTCTTGGGAGTGCTAATTGTTCTATCGTAGTGTTGCCACAAGTTGTAAAAATTCTGGTTTCTATTAATATTTCTCTTTTTGGATTTTATTACTTTTAGCCTTCTAGTCTATGAGTCTATTTCCATCGTGAAACTTAGTTAAAACATCAAACCGCCAAACTATAATAATCGATTCTTTTTAGCAGATGTTGATTTTATCTCAGTTTTTGTCCTTTTGAATTTCTTATTTTTCCATTCCGTTTTTAGAATAGCTATTATTGCATCGTCAAACTAACCTATTTCTGTTAGCCGATGTTAACATTAAACACGTTTTACCAACCCCAATGCATGTTTTTTTTTTTACCAAATTGAGCAATTTTATTTTATCGCATGATTAATAAATGATTTATTTATCCAATACTTATTTCATTGATATATTTGAGACAAATCGGAGTTTGTCCTAAATCGTGGCATCGGCCCGCTGGGCACCAATAGGCTAAGCCTAGCAATAAACGAAGGCGGGATTACCACGTCGTAATCCGGCTGCCATTACTCAGCCATGAGAGGGACAATCTTAGGACATGTCTGAAAAGCTACATGTTTTCAGTATGAACAAAAAAGAGGGCATACTAATAAGGGCATAATATTCACCTAGTGTTGCAAACGTACGTGGCCCGATAACAAAAGGCGATACGTCTAGAGTTAAAGAACGGCGCGCGGTGGCAGTGGCGGCAGCGGCGCGCGCGCAGAACTCTTGTTCAAGGATCAAATAAGTGTGTGACACTCAAAGTTTTTTGAAAAGTACTTCTGATAATTACTTTTCATACAAATTACAAAGTTTTATATTATTTTTAGGGTAAACTTGTGTTACAGAAATCCAGTTATACCGTACGGTATAACAGTGCATAGGTATTCTGTTTTTTTTTGGTACAGTCTCAACCGCACTAGAGTTTTGTCCCTCTAAGGATCATACCTCTCTCGCTTCGAATATTCGGCAAAAAGTATCTGATAGGATTTACAAAGCCGGAATAAGTGAATTGATGAGCTCGCATCTGTGAATCCTAGACCTTATTCTCACCAGCTTAGCACGAGTTAAAACATTTTGGAATCGATAACGAGTCACTTAGGCTCTAGCCAAAATCCTATATCAATAGTAGCTACTAGCTAGTGAATAGTGACCACGAATATAAGGTAACGGCACCTGTTTCCGTGGTATTTTCACTAAAACTCGAAAGGATATCAAATATTAAGCATTTACTGTACCTTTCTGAAGGTTCGGCTTCTGTTATCAGAAGCTCTAGTGTTTCTACTTCCGGAAACTACTTAAGTTTTGACGGTCCGACCTATATTTCTATTTGAAATTAAATAAAATGTAAATCAAGTCGAAATCGCCCAATTCCGAGGTGAAAGTCCCTATTCCGTGGTATTTGGTACCTAATTGCGTGGTATGAAATATGTGTACGAAACGACAGTAACAAACTGATAAAATAATGTTAGAAAGATTAACTTGTTTGTTCTCTAGGAATACAGGTCACTTTTGGTGGTAGTACTATTATTATTTAATAAAACTTTAAATGTGCTTTGGTATGAGTGCCATAATGCTATTAATACTATAATATAAAAGTTTTTAAATACCTCTTTGGATGTTTGTAACTCAACCTCTCACACGTCAGCGGTGTCAACTTTGCTATTATCTTCATCCTGTGATTGCAAACCCGGATAAATACACAAAGTGCTGATAACGGGAAAATCTCCCCGTGTGATAAATTAAAAAAAAATACTTTTGCTGTTTCCTAAGCACACACACACACATACACATACACATTAACACATTATTAACATTATTATAGTATTTCACATTAGAAATACGACATTTCGCGAAGAAATAAAACCAAGCGTGCAAATGGTACAAATATCACCGCAAGACTGAAGCGTGGTCGACGCGTGTAAAGCAAATGAGTGTCGGTGCCGACAAAGGAAACGCCGACAAAGGAAACACCGCCAAAGATGCCGGCGGCGCGTCAAAAACACCGCCACCGTGCGTCGCTTCGAGGCGGTGTCTTTGACACTTTTGTCACTCGTGCCGCCGCCGCCGCAGTGTTATTTGAAAGGCGACTTTGCTTTGACGGCATTTACAAAGAGTGCCGCCCAACCCACAGCTGTGGAGACTAAAAAAATCCTAATTTTCAGTACCTAGTAAAAGCCAAATTTTTTTATATACCTATCATTCTTAATGTTAGTTGATGCCAAATTGTTAAAACTTTTGTTAAAGGTTAACTTCTTAATAAAACATGCAGCCAAATGTGTGGAAAATAAATATTTTCGTAACATAATTTTCTATACAACCAATAAACAAAATACATGAGTAGGGTACTTTTGATGTGTTATAACTCGTAAAGATTATTAAAAAGTATACCTCGAAATAAGGTTTTAGTCTCAATCGACTATTTGATTTGTCAAATCTATCGTTAAAATCACAAAAACCTAATCCCAGTTTGTGAAATTCATAAATAAAAATAGGTCTTTCAAATTGCTATTCCGAGGTACATTTTTCACATACCTCGGAATCTGGTACTAGGTGAAATATTTGACCCCTAATGCCGTGGTTTTTTCAATATGTAATTTTACCTCATTATAATTAAAAAACCACTTAAACATGTATTACATACGGTAAAGAATATACTTCTTTCGAAAATTTAACACTAAAAATCATAACCTAGAACAGAAAAAATCATAATAACCCTTATTTAAAAAAGCTTGCTACCCTCGTGCACAGAGGCAAAAATGTATGGAGAGTGAACTTGGACCAGCCACCGCTGCGAATTTAGCCAATTATTTTGGAATGTAAGCCCGTTCTAAGTCTCGTTTTTAGATTTATATATAAAAAAATATATTTCCTAATGACAAATAAATTTTGCAACAAAAAAGAACCTAAGAATCAGAAGTAAATGCTGTTTTTCTAAATACCACGGAGAAAGGTGCCACTTTTGGAATACCACGGATTTGGGTGCCTTTACCTTATATGACAATTTTTTTGGAGCTTTAAACTCTTTTTTTTGTAATATGTTGTTTTACATAAACATATTAAAAAGAAGACAAATAGTAAAATAGCTACTTTAATTTTTAAACATCTTTCCAACATGGCAACATTTTATCGACTTTTGTTTTTTCGATCTAAGTATAAATAAATATTAATTTCTTCGGTTATTTTAAAACTAGTTTAGTATTTTACTTTTTATGCTGTTTTAAAAATTAGATTCACATCTGTATTAGGGTCGTTAATAACAGTGACAGCTTTTAAAATCCCAACGCAATTTCTGTTTAAATTATTAAGGTATTTGGTCAATGAGGAATTTCTGGAGAGGATTTTTCTGTATTCTCAAAGTTATTAAATATTCAGGGTAACAACGAAACGCTCTCAAAACGCTGTGCGGAACCCACAAACATTTAAACTAGCGGAACTGTTGTAAGTGGGCACAAATTCTCATGTTACTTTACGAAATCGAGCCAAAGCAAAGTGGTAAAAGTTGCATCGTAAACATTTTTTAGCTGAGAGAATAGAATAGTAATGTAAATATATGGGACTGACGTATCCAAATATATTTATTCGTTCTTTAGACAGAAAGACTTAGAAAAATGTACATTGAAAAATGTCTTGTGGATAAGTCGTGTAACTTCCCATGGTTTTTGGTGTTTGCTAATCTATGTAGCTATATACCGATTGTAAAATACCGAATTGGCAGGTATGTAGCTTTGTGTGAATGCTAGTTCAAACAATATAATTATAACCAAGTCACATTCCTCAGTGTTACAGAAAGATAAATGGGCCGCCACAAATCTAATCGGGCCCTAATTCTGTTTTTAGGTGTGAAAAGATTTATTATAAGGGTGGGGTTCTGTATCGATAAATGTGTGGGCAGAGGCAGTGGATTCTAACCCAGTGGTGCCATCGACCAGTTTTTTATTGCGGCAGTCTGGCAAAAGATGATAAAATGCCAAGAAATCAGAACCTATGATGGCTGTACTAACATCGGCTATCACGAACTGCCAAGTGAAATCGCGACGAAGACCTAAATTTAGTTTAAGGTTAATGGTGCCAAAAGTCCGAATGCAGCTTCCATTTGCTGCACTTAGATCATAATCGGTGGCTTCTCGGCGAGATGACAGCCAGCTATGCGGGTAACAACATAAATCTGATCCGGTGTCAATAAGGAACCGACGCTTGGTCACCCGGTCAGTGACAAAAAGGCGGCGGTTAATGTCCTGGCAATCAGTTGCCGCCGCTACTGACTGCTGGTTGAGTTTTCCGACTTCCAATTGCAGGGACTGATGCATCTAGAAGCTTTGACGCCCCATCTCCTGTGATACCAACACCGCTTGGAGCTAGCAGTGGACCTATCTGAAGACACAGAACGGTCGCGTGAGGGACGTTGCTGCTGCCTGGAAAGTGCGGCTACTTGACTACATACCTCTTCTAACCGTTTAGATAAAGTATCTAATGTTACGGAGGAAAATGCAGTTGCTGTGGAACAGACAGCCGGAGCCGGAGCCAACTCAGTTATCTTGTCTGCCAGCTCTGCCACTTTATCCAAATCAAGATCAGCCTGTGCTGCCAGGATTGCCTGCGCTTGTTGAGGAAGTCGACGCAACCAAAGTTGACGTATAATGTTATCGTCTGAAAGGACTGTTCCTGCAAGCGAACGGAGGTGACGAAGAAATTGGGATGGTTTCCTATCTCCAAGTTCCTCATCGCTAAGAAGTTGCCTCACCCTCTTCTCCTGAGAAATGGAAAGGCGCTGTATGAGAGCATCCTTTAATTTAATGTATTTTTCCTCAACTGGGGGATTTGTTATTAAGTCTTCTACCTCCCCTGCCATTCGTTGGTCCAAGTGTCCAACAATATAATTGTATTTTGTTGTGTCCCCAACAATGTTTGCAATTTCGAATTGGGCCTCCACTTGAGCCAACCAAATAGCTGGTTTGTCGGCCCAAAATGTGGGCAACTTTACTGCTACTCGACATACTTTTGGTTCGCTATCATTTTGGCCAAGACGTTTTTGCAGAGCTGCATTTTCTGACTGAAGTTGCTGCAGTTGGGACTGGAGTTGCTCCTCGGCCATGGTAAACAAATTATATAACTTGATAAGCAATAATACCACACACCCCAGCAAGACACAAAACACAAAAACTAATAATACTAGAATTTTGAAAACCTATCACCAAAAAAAATGATAAAAAGGTACAATGTTAGGGATAAGCAAGCAGACACACAACACAACCACATAAACACATAAGTTAAGGTTGCACTTAATTATAAAACCAACCAAAATTAAAAATGAAGATTTGTTAGTTAAGCGGGTTAGTATTAGTACCTGGTTTTATAAATAGAATGAATAACCCGATAACCCAAACATGAATAATACACAGTAGATCCTTGTAAGTTAGTACACTCAATAAAATTTTAAACACAAGCAGCCATTGGTACTAAACAAAGATAATTATTTTGCTACGTAGTAGAATGTTTAGTAAAATGTAAAATGGTTAATAAAATAAAAGTCAATACAAAATAAAAGTCTAGTATAGGTAAATAATAAAATAACTTGCGTGCAATGTCCTTGGCAGCAGTAGAATGAAGCTATTCCATGAAATTAGAAGTCACTTTCACCTTCACCACACCATGCAAAGTTAAGTTAGTGTTTGTACCGAGCAGTTAGTATTAGTTAGGCAAGTAGCATTATGATTATCACTTCGCGAAAATTCCTGCACTATTGGATATGAAGCCGTGGGTTACACACAATCACACAACAAACAACGACACAGAAAGCACCCATCCAAAAAGCAAGGTTAGGGTGCAAGGTAGACAGGGCACTGCGGCACGTGCTGAAAATCTTCAGCTTTGGGCACCGGTGCGGTCTCCAGTGTCTGGCAGATTGTTAACCACGAAGCAAGTTGCAGGACTCCGGCGCAATTTAGCACACCATGCGGCTGCTGAGCGCATGCGACGCGAGTTTTCTTCTAATCGTCAAAGGTCACCATTTGTGGGAGTCTTTGTACTCCCGCAGTTGTAAATAATAAATGCTTGATAGTTAAACTAAGTTTATTACTCAGCACAAGGTAATAACAACTAATACAGCTCGCAATAATTAAAATAATCGTAAGGCCAAGTTGCCGTGACAAGATCTGTCATGAAAAGTAATGGCGGCTATTCCCCCAGCGCTAGTGACGGGACACCGCGCGTAGAGTTGGGAAAAGCGATGGCAGGCGATGCAATCGCCACAAATGTATAGTGGAAACGAACTTTTCATTCCTGATTCAGGTAACATTTTGTAAGGTTTGATTTGATTTTAAAAATGTGTAATAATAATAACTCTTGTCACATCTATACTTCACCATTTTCATTTCACATCGATGTCAGTATAATGAGAATGTAGGCCTTTTTGCTGTATGAAACGACATTTAAACATAAAGTAAGTGTTTCTATCCAGTTTTAGAAAAACGGAACACTTATTTCGAGAAGAAAAGTTGTATTGGTAAACCGACGAATTTTATAAAGCGCTACCTAATAATGGCGGGCATCCAACCAGTAGTATTTAAGTAGATCTTAAATACAGGAAATCTTCTCTCTTCTAACTTAAGAGCTATGCTCTTGTCGGCGTAATGTATGCATTTCCCGCCAGGTTCTTCTTTTCAGGGCAGCTTCCTTGACGTCCTTATACGACATGACATCTATCTTCGCCTTCACTTGGCTCATGTAGCTAATACGCGGTCTTCCTCTTCCTCTCTTTCCTTCTACCTTCCCTTCAATGATATTTCCGATTAAGCTGTCATGTCGTATAAGGTGTCCAATTATCTTTCCTCTCCTGTTCTCAACAACTTTTATAAGAGCTCTCTCCTCGACAGGAAATCTTGAGTGGATCTAATTATTTTTCAATTCCATTTATTGATTTGTGTTTTTGTTAAATAAAATGACAGGATTTTAACCCACGACCAAGCGATAAGACAAGTATAGTCCCAACACCACCACCATACCACAAAACTTCGTTAAACAAGTTTCAAACAAAACAATCTTGGCGGTACATCGCGTGGCGAAAACGACCACAAAATATATTGTTCGCGGAACAATGCAATTCCCCCCGCTGGCCAATGAACTGGCGTTTGAGATATTAGCTGGTGCCGGGATTGCACTGGAGGTTTTGTTTAGGGCAATTACGGTTGTGGAGCAGTATAAGGCGAGATTAGACTATTCTCTATCCGATGATACCTTCCACCACGCGCAGTATGCTTGGTTTCATAAGTTGTTCTGACATCACCGGAGTACCCGACAGTACCTTTTTCTACCGCCAAGCAGTGGTGCTAGTGTTGCTGTAATCTAGTTTGAAGGGTACTGGTAAAATAACGAACCCAACTCAGTACTCTCAGAATGATGGACGCAGCGGGTTCAGAGAGATGTATTCATGTATTTTAAATTAAAATAAATTAAATTTGGTTTTATTCAGATGACAGAATTTGTTTTATTCAGATGTATTATGTATCACAGAGCACGTTTTCAGTGACGAGTCTTGATCCAGGAATCCGTTGACAGACACAAGAATTAATCTGTGGTTTCATTCGTATTCAGATAAAACAACTTTTTAAAAATCTGACTGTGCATCTAGGAATGAATTTTAAAAAGTTTTACACACGACAGAAATCAAGTTACTCTTATTAGACCTTTGCTGCTGTGATAATACTACTCAATACATCTTATAATAGTAAGACACAATGCTCCTTTGACAAGGTCCGTCGCGATTTCTGATCGTCTGTAAGTCGTTCCTTCGTTATTTCTTTGACGTTTCCTTACTTCTAATTGAAAGTACAGGAAGTTCGACTTACTCTACTGTTTCTATATTAGTCTCATTAATGTTGCTCGTTTATTTACTTTAGGAAGGACTTCCTAAGATGGCAGAATGGTATGTCACCTGTAATATTGGAGACGGAAAACTGTTTGTTATTTTTTGTTTTATTTCGCGCGGATTACACTTGTCTTGAGAAGACAAATGAAAGTGAACATTAATACCTTTTCGTATGTCCCGGTTGCCGCGGAACCGGTGCCGAATACCTAGCGGCAAAGTGCCGGGCAAGTACGTGAAGTGACACTTCACCGCCGGGTCTCCGCACCGGTTACCTTCAACCAGGACGTTTGAAAAGGGTCTTCCTGGCCACACGGACATAAAAATATTTACAGGATCAATGATGAAAGGATCAGTGTGATAAAAGGGTGGTAGGTTTATTCATATTCAATTTATATACAATTTATAAAACCTCTAGTAAACTGGATTGCTTTGAAATCCAAAAACTACATCATTTGAGCTGATATTAGCCAATAGAGAAAGTACATAAATTAATATGTATATAAATATGTTTCTGACATTTTGGATAAGTTTGGGTACCAAGAAATAAATTAATATTATAGAGAAAGTTAATGTAATGATGATAATGTCAGCGCAGTGCTAAAGCTTGTGGCACATGTTAAAAGCGTCAGCGACTTGAATCAAATACCTAAATGGTCAGCAAACTTATTAGGTTAACCAATGAGTTAGGCAGAGAAAAAGGAACCATCTTTCCTAGCTATCAACAATTGTAATGATAAACGAATGCAGAGAATAGTCTAGTGTTAAAAATCCTTCCAGCATGGAATTTAATATTAGGAGTCTAGTTAAAATCTTTCAACTCGCTAGATTCTTATCCTACAGAAGAAAATTAGTGCTTAATCTTTCAAACTCCTAATTTCAAACGATTAAAACTTACATAACTAACAAAAAAACATAATTTTAGCTCTAAAAATCGCACGAACGAAGTCGAATACTAAAAGAAGTTAAATATTTAACGAATCTCCCATAACTTATACCACATCGTAAATGGATTATTCAATTGGCAGCACTTTTTGTGCTCCCGCTGTGTTTGAACTCCGAGTGGGTATAGAGTATAGAGCCGATGAATGCCGGTCCAAACTAAATGCACTTTTAGCTGAGGAATTCAGAATATTTCATTTTAGCGCAAGAAACGCACTGGCAATTTTTATTGCTTATCCATCTGAGGCCTAAATAATAATTTATAAGTTTAAAAAGCTAGAAAAACCGACTTCAATTCGACTACCGACTTCAGTATCGATGATGATGATGATGGAAGTTTATTGGGAATGTTCTAGTGACCATAAACACCACTAAAAAGTCACAGGAACGAAAAAACAGATTAAAATGAACATAAAACTAAATAAAAACACCAGCGATATTTGTGGCCCGATTTATGTTGCTAGTATGCTAGAACAAGTGTTCAAAAATTTAACTGGGCGCGAGCATGTGAAGGGGATTGGGTGAAATTCAAATTAATTTAGAAATCTAGTTTACCCGCGGCTTTTTAAATAAACACTGGATTTTATTTTGTGATTAATAAACCTTTTCACTCTGGACAGTGATGCATTTGTTTTAGAGTATGGGTTGCTGTTAATAAATATAAGTTTAAATATTGCTCAAACTTGTTTAAGGTAGGTTTTCTGCTGAAAATATATATGCAACTGAATACCACTCGTAACACAAAAAAGAAGTCTAAAAGTTGGTTCAATGAAATCATGAGAATCGCCTTGAATAACTCTAAAAGAACAACATGGTCTGAAGATGTCCAAATAAAAAAAAAAAAAAAAGATAAATAAGTAAATAAGAAATAATAATAATAAGATAAATGTCTGTGTCTATGTCCACCGTTTGACAAAGTGTAAAGAATTATTTATTGACTTTCCGCACATTTACAATGTCATCAGTACATCAGCCCCCGTATTACAATCTTTTGCTGTCAAGTTATATTTCACTGCCCAGTGTAATTTCATCATTCTTTTTAGACACTTGACAGCAAAATATGCGCGAAAACAAATTAAATGACATCATAATGTCACTATTTAGTCACAGAATAACTATGAGTTAGTATGAACTGACCATGATTTAAAACTTTGCAGTTCAACTTAGCAGTTTAACTTTGCAGTTCAACTGAGATTGGAATACCCCTGAAGGTCTTTGGTATTGTTGAACGTCAATTTTTTTTCAGTGATATTTCAGTACTATTATTTAAGGTAGGCCTATGTTAATTTCGCAAACTATTCACCCAATCGCACCCAGGCTCAAGCAGCTGTCAAACAAACCAGTAATATTGTCAAAACTGTCGCATCTGCGCCGCAAATCAGATTACGTCTGTCTGTCTGTCTATAGGGCTGCTTGGTGAGGCATAGCTTATTAACAACAGCTGGTTCATAGCCCCGTTAAGCAAGCTTTTTTATACAAAAAGGATGAAACAAGGCTGTGGCGCACCTGATTTTAAGTGTACAATCTACACCAATGCATTACTGAGCACGTCTGTGGAAGTGCACTGTGATGTCTCATGTGCGCGTAATTAAGGTTTAAGAAAAACACCGCAATTTGCGAAAATTTTCAGAAATCTCGAACATTTTTTTTTGCGTGTTTTTTTAATGTAACAGCTATTCTGTAGCACTGTGCGAGAAGGGTAATGAACCCGCTGTATTGTTCGGTTTGATTGAATTTAGCCGAACTGTAGCATTAGGGTTATCGGGCCTGCATTTAGAGGAATTTCGCTCGAAAAGGCGGAGGAAATTGTTTTAAACTTACAAAATTTCATTAAAACCAGTCGAGGCAACAATGTTTGGCAAACAAGATGCTTACGAAATTGTTATTTTCTTAGTTTCGCTGTTGTTGGAACTTGTTATTTGTTATACATGAGCTTCGTTATAGCATCATCCTCTCTGAAAATCTGTAGTGCAGAGATCGCCTGATGCGTCTAGGATTTTCTCTATCCTCAATACTAGTGGGACAAACCCTAGGAGAAGAAAGACCTAGGACGACAGAAGTTACCTCAAAAATACTTCCACTACTTATAAATCTCAGCCGCACTTATTATTAGCGGTTTAAGAATTTACGCTCACCCCTAAACTCAACTTTGGCGCGTTTATTGAGTCTAAGGCCAATTGCGAAAAAGCTAGGGATCGAAGGTAGGGTAATACTTCACACCGGGACAGCTTCTCACTCTCTGCCAAGTGCATGTCCATTCGTGTATGGAGTACTGATCTCATCTTAGGAATAGCTCTGCTACCAGCTTGAGGCCTTAGAGACCAATTGAAAAACGAGACAAAAGAGATTTTATTTAATCGCAAAGTACTTATCTAACCCCAACAGATCGCATACCGTAATCGATATTTAAACAAAGAACTCTGGCACCATTCTCGCACAAACGAGTAAGCCCAATTAAAAACCGAGTTTTTTCAGGACTGAAGAAAATAAAAAACTGTTCGGTCAGCAAAGTTCGCAGCTCTTTGAAACGTAAGCTGTTCGTGTCACTTGAAATCAGGTGTGATGTAATTTGAGCTTTATAACATTAGTGTTAAAGTCAGTATTGCAAGGTTTTAGTAACTCGCACAGGCACTGGGCGATCTCAAACAAAAAGGCACACTGCTTTCGCATGCTACAGTAGGATTTTTTGGTGTCATGGCTATCAGAAGTAAGTGCCATGGCTCTACTATAAGATGGTCTTGACCACAATAGTCAGAACGACAACATTTACTTGTTTATTTTATTTACAGACCATAAACACCACAGTGATATACCTGCATCTTTTACATCGCAGCCAGTAACGCCGAAGTGGAACTTCTGTACATATTACCTTTATTCTGTGGCGTAAGGGCTGCTTTGAAATAAAGTTAGTAGTCTAGGTTTTCATGATCAAAGACGGTGCGTTTCTGTGAAAATTATGAACCTGAGTTTAGATGGTTGTTTTATGATTCCATTCCACGCATGAATAGGGAAACTGGAACCAATACTGACGGCTATTTACTGACGATCATTAATAGGCATAGAGATTTCCAAGAAGAACAATTTTGTGCCATCTCCATCTACTGATTTCCCGCGATCTTTACAATGTCATCAGTTTTACGGCCTAGTATCAGTGGTCTTAGTTTCAAGTTTATATCGATTAGTAGACTTTTTCAGGCAAATAATGAGGTTAAGTTAACTTAAGTAACTACTTTACGTAAGTACTTTTTTTAAGAATAAATGTCCATAACTTTACCGTTCTTCACAAAACCGCTTGAATTTATTGTCGTAATAATTTTAAACATATAATCCTTTTTAAACCCAACACAACTAATTTATTTAGACAAAATTGTAAATAATGCTGCTTTTATAAAACGTTTAGTTTTATTTTAATTAACTTTATGAACTTTTTTAAACCCAATACAATTTTTTACACGAAACATTTAAAAAATGCTACTACATTCATTTTTCTTTTTATGTAAATAATTTCTCAGTGCACCACCAGTCTACTACAATCGCCTTACCACGGTCTCGTCAACTCGAGGGTCATTTGATTTTATTATAAGAAACAATCTGTCCATCGGTTCTTTTTGAATTGATGCGCTCAACGGAGGCTTTAAAATAAGACCGTTTTTCCCTTCTTAAATAAGATAGGGTACACGTATAATTCGATTTGTTAATTTTCTCGTAACTTTCTTTGTGAATAAAATACTTTTTTACAAACATACATGAAATCGCAATAAAATTAAAGCTTTTTTTTAGAATGAGACATCCGGACGACTTACATAACCTCTAAGAGTCACCCCCTGTTAGTTAGTTCGGGGTTAAAAAAATTTAACCGACTTCAAAAAAGGATTATGATTAAGTCTTGTACAACTTCATCGCACACACAAAAACTTTATTGTTTACCATCTGTGTTTATAAATGAATATGAACTTTTTTTGATAAAAGAAAAATAATTTTATTTGAACCCACCCTGTTCCCGATATGATGTTATTGTAGTGGACTGTATGTTAAGGGCTCGGCTGATGGTATGCCGATGGTGGTGGTAATAAAAGGCCGGGGTTACAATTACACAGCAAGGTTCCGGTCAGGTAGGCTCGGGCAGAGCGACGGCGTTACTATCGCTCGTGGAGCGCGGAAAGCAAGTGAGCACACACAGTTAATGGAGCGTCCACAAATATATATAGTAAAGCCGTCTCCCCCGCTCCCAGGCGTACGCGGCGGGAAGCCCCTTAGATCTTTATTAACAAAATAATACTATCCGTAAATATACTTTGTACAATTGTTTCCTACAATTCTTACTCATTCAAACTAATGCTTTTACAATCATAAGCAGTTTAGTCGGCGCGATTACAGAGGTTGGTTTACGACGTACGGCTTGCCTTGCTAACAATATCCGTGGAACCCAGAGCGGTCCTTTGTCCGTCACAGCGATCCGTCATAAACCTTTGCACGTGTATATCTGTTCTTCGAAGTACATCGTATCTACCTACATTCTTTGTCTAACTTTCCTGCCTTTGCAGGTAGGTGTTCTGTCCCTTACAAAGATTTAACTACCTAGCTAGGTGAGACATACTAGTTCCTGGCCTGACTTAGCTTTTCAACTCTACTAAAGGGATCTCTACCTACCTACTCAGTCTCTCAGTAAAACACTAGACAATGGAATCGTATAATTTAGCTTATCCTATCTGACCGATAATTATTCTACATGCTTAGGGCTACTAGGTACTCTTATCTCTAACTTATATCCATTCTGTCGTGCACATTCTCCCGCCGTCGCGCTCTCGCGATCAGCCCGTCAAGCACGACAGCTTTTTTCGTGGTACGCCGTAGGATGTGTCCGGCGCTTGTGATGACGTCCGCCACCCGGGTCTCGCCGTCTCGCCGTGGATCCAGTATCGCAATCCGTCTCCATGGCCACGCATTGCTGGGTAGGTTCTCCTCGCAGACGATGACGAAGTTGCCGATCTTCGGCGCGTCGCCAGCAGTATGAGGCTCCCGCCGGTGCTGCAAGGCGGGTAGGTACTCGCGCAGCCACCGGTGCCAGAACTCGATTGCCAGCTGTCGTCATGTGCGCCGCCAGTGTTGGCACGCCT
Source organism: Gandaritis pyraliata (assembly GCA_947859175.1). Classification (NCBI taxonomy): domain Eukaryota; kingdom Metazoa; phylum Arthropoda; class Insecta; order Lepidoptera; family Geometridae; genus Gandaritis; species Gandaritis pyraliata. Next base: position 9,455,622 of record OX401866.1, on the reverse strand, counting down.
ACTCGTCGTCGTCGTTGAACACCCCTGATGCAGGAACGTGGTCGATGTCCTTCAGTCAGTTGGTTGGGACTGAAGGCCTCTGGATCGTTGGGAGTCACGCCCACATGACTGTGTGAGCGTGAGTTCGCCATGGCTTCTACCTTAGCCAGTAGGGCGCCGAAGGTGTCTTCTATCGGGGTCCTCCCATGAAGCGTCGTTACGGGCGCCTTTTTGTCAGGGCGCACCATACGCTCCAAAGCACCACCTACAGCCGGCGCCACTAGTGGGATGTACCGCCACTTGACTAGGCGGACATTGCCTTCCTTTTCTGTTGCCACAACATTCGTTGTCTGTAGCTCGCGATCGGCAGCTTCGAAGCATGTGGTACTGTCGGTCGACGTCTCTTGCAGGCAGCCGCGCCGCACTGTGTAGCGGCGTGGCACGATAGCGGAGTCGCTCCCGCCGATGGAAACCGTAGGATCCTCGGAGTGAGCCGTGACTACGCTAATCATCGGTTCGTCGTTCGGTGCCCTGCCATGTAGCTTCAAGCAAGCCCGTCGATGTACAAGGTCCACCTTCCTGTTGACTTTCTCAGCTTGTTCTATGGACACAAAACTAGTTAGGTGACAATCCATAAAATTATACCTCTCGAATGCTGCGGCCTCTTCAGGGTCCTCTTGGTTGATGTCTCGTGCGTTCCCGTTCGTCATGACGAGAGCCGTGCATGATGATGATGAAGCCCCCAGTGTGACGGTTGTCATACGGTACTCTTCGGGCGCCTCTTTCTCTCCTTTGTCACCATGCCGCATGAATCTCAAACCATTCTTGCCCTGGGGTAAAGCTCTTACCTGCATAAACATTTCTTTTATGCCAGTTGACATCAATGCGTATTGTCCAAAACGCATTACCACACCCGGTAGTGATCGTAACAAGTCTGGCCCTGTAGATGATGTATCAGTCAGACTTATTCCGGCTGACTTTACCGCGGTGTTGTGAACCATCCTTATCTTCGGTTTTCCTAGGTTCATAATAGCAAAATGAGACCAACGCCATGTCTTTCTGTTAGTGGGAGGTGACTCAGCGCGCTCCGCGATATCCGAAATAAGCAGGCTATTAACTCGTTCACTGTACTTAGCTTTCTGTTTGCTTTCTCGGTCGAGCTTGCGTTCTGAGTGCAATAACCTTTTCAGTGCATCGCCGTGCAGAGCCGCGTGGTCATTTCGCCGCTGAGGTTCGGTCTTGAATCGTCCATGAGGCATCCACCGGCCTTTTCCATCTAACGGCCGGACGGCCCTTTGTTCGGAGTGACTCACCGATGTTATCTCCTGTATCGCTAGCGACTCTAACCTGACAAAATACTTCATGTTTTCCTCGAAGTCGTCTATTTGTTGCACCGCCGCTATCGCCGATACATATTCACAAAAGGCTTTATCGTCGGATGCGGCCTCTGTGTCTCTGTCATTGTTTGGTACCTGATCTATGTGCGTGAGTGAGGAGACGGCTTGTTCGCTCCGTCCTTGTCTTACCTCATTTGCGCACACTCGTTTTACCTTTTTCTTGGCCGACTGACCCTCGGCATTGTTCTTAGATGTTGCCTCAGGTAATGTGTACGCTCCGCGTTTATCCGCTTCTTTGTTTAGAAAGGCGGAGATCTTTCTCAGCTCTGGGACGTCGTCTTGACTCTTGATCGCTGCATAGTCATACCATTTCTTGCTCAGAATGGCTGGTAGCTTATTTACTATACATCTTACCATTTCCCGACTATGTAGGTACTCCTCACGCCCCAAAGTTTCAACGGTAGTCACTGCATTGGCCACTCGTCCAGCGAAGACGCATAGTTCTCTCGCGCCATCGCTTACCTTGGGTAGATGGCGTAGCTTTTCTATCTCAACTATCATCATCGCCTCCGCTCGCCCGAACCGCCTCTCGAGAGCCTCCATGACGGCTCTAAGTTCGGGTTGACTCACCAACAGACTGTTTACAGCCTCGTACGCATCACCCATGAAGTTTTCTTGTACGAGCGCTACATTCTCTGACTTCGAGAACACCGACTCACTGTCTCTAGATGCTGCTTTGAATGCTGACCCACTCACCTGCCCATCGTAGACGGGAAGTTCTTGTAGGTCCCTCAGCGGGTCCCTCTTCGTGGCGATCTGCGATAGCACCTCTGCTGGCTCTTCTGAGCCGACGACAGACCTCTGCGCGGGGGGCGGCTCGACCACCCGTCCGGGTCGATACACGACACGGTCCTCCCGCACTCCTTGGTCCACCTTGGCAGCAGGCGCCTCCTTAGGGATACCCACACGGTCGGCAGGTAGCAACGGCCGGTCCCCTGGCCGTCGCTGCAGCCATATGCGAACGGGGGCGAGCTCTGTCTGCACTCCTCCGTCCTTTTCTCTAGAGTCCTCTTCTTCAGCTCGCTGGAGAGTGATCTCAGCGAGCGCTGTGGCTGCTTGCGCTCTCGCTAGTTGCTCACGAGCTGCCCACACTTTCTTACATTTCTTCGACCTATGGGAATGTGACTGCGTGTGCGTAGGCCTATGTCCGGCTTGCACAACTCCGTCGGCAGTCACCTCCGTAGTTGCTGACTTCAACAGAACCGATTCATTGTCTCTAAATGCTGCTTGGAATGCTGACCACCCACTCACCTGCCCATTGTAGATGGGAAGTTCTGGTAGGTCCCTCGGCGGGTCCCTCTTCGTCGCGATCTGCGATAGCGCCTCTGCCAGCTCCTCTGAGCCGACGACAGACCTCTGCACGGGGGGCGGCTCGGCCACCCGACCGGGTCGATTCGCGACACGGTCCTCCCGCACTCCTTGGTCCTCCTTAGCAGCAGGCGCCTCCTTAGGGATACCCTTACGGTCGGCAGGTAGCAACGGCCGATCCTCTGGCCATCGCTGCAGCCACCTCGAGATCTGAACGGAGGCGAGCTCTGTCCGCACTCCTCCGTCCCTTTCCCTGAAGTCTTCCTCTTCTGCTCGCTGGAGAGTAATCTCAGCGAGCGCTGTAGTTGCTTGCACTCTTGCCAGTTGTTCACGAGCTGCCAGCACTTTCTTAGATTTCTTCGACCTATGGGAATGTGACTGCGTGTGCGTAAGCCTATGTCCGGCTTGCACAACTCCGTCAGCAGTCACCTCCGTAGTCGCTGACTCGGAGAGCACCGACTCGCTGTCTCTAAATGCTGCTTTGAATGCTGACCACCCACTCACCTGCCCATCGTAGACGGGAAGTTCTTGTAGGTCCCTCGGCGGGTCCCTCTTCGTCGCGATCTGCGATAGCACCTCTGCTGACTCCTCTGAGCCGACGACAGACCTCTGCACGGGGGGCGGCTCGGCCACCCGACCGGGTCGATTCGCGACACGGTCCTCCCGCACTCCTTGGTCCTCCTTGGCAGCAGGCGCCTCCTTAGGGATACCCACATGGCCGGCAGGTAGCAACGGCCGATCCTCTGGCCATCGCTGCAGCCATCTCGAGATCTGAACGGAGGCGAGCTCTGTCCGCACTCCTCCGTCCCTTTCTCTGGAGTCTTCTTCCTCTGCTCGCTGGAGAGCAATCTCAGCAAGCGCTACGGCTGCTTGTGCTCTCGCCAGTTGCTCACGAGCCGCCCACTCTTTTGTAGAGTTCTTCGACCTATGGGAATGTAACTGCGTGTGCGTAGGCCTATGTCTGGCTTGCACAACTCCGTCAGCAGTCACCTCCGTAGCCGCAGTCTCTATTCTTGTGGCGGCTCCCGTGCTTCCGCTTCCATTCGTGGTGATTTTGGCCGCGGTCCTGGTCACGCAAGCTTCTGCTCGCGCTCGCGCTTCATCGCGATCATGTTTGCTTCTAGTAACCGGCATTCTTGAATGGCTGCTTCAGTGGTCCGACTCGTTAGGACCACTGTTCCAAGTAGCTGCTTCAGAGATCCGGCAAGGACCAATGTTCCCGTAGCTGCTTCAGAGATCCGGCTTCGTAAGGACCAATGTTCCCGATATGATGTTATTGTAGTGGACTGTATGTTAAGGGCTCGGCTGATGGTATGCCGATGGTGGTGGTAATAAAAGGCCGGGGTTACAATTACACAGCAAGGTTCCGGTCAGGTAGGCTCGGGCAGAGCGACGGCGTTACTATCGCTCGTGGAGCGCGGAAAGCAAGTGAGCACACACAGTTAATGGAGCGTCCACAAATATATATAGTAAAGCCGTCTCCCCCGCTCCCAGGCGTACGCGGCGGGAAGCCCCTTAGATCTTTATTAACAAAATAATACTATCCGTAAATATACTTTGTACAATTGTTTCCTACAATTCTTACTCATTCAAACTAATGCTTTTACAATCATAAGCAGTTTAGTCGGCGCGATTACAGAGGTTGGTTTACGACGTACGGCTTGCCTTGCTAACAATATCCGTGGAACCCAGAGCGGTCCTTTGTCCGTCACAGCGATCCGTCATAAACCTTTGCACGTGTATATCTGTTCTTCGAAGTACATCGTATCTACCTACATTCTTTGTCTAACTTTCCTGCCTTTGCAGGTAGGTGTTCTGTCCCTTACAAAGATTTAACTACCTAGCTAGGTGAGACATACTAGTTCCTGGCCTGACTTAGCTTTTCAACTCTACTAAAGGGATCTCTACCTACCTACTCAGTCTCTCAGTAAAACACTAGACAATGGAATCGTATAATTTAGCTTATCCTATCTGACCGATAATTATTCTACATGCTTAGGGCTACTAGGTACTCTTATCTCTAACTTATATCCATTCTGTCGTGCACACACCCACAACCCACTTTTTTTTTAATTGTCACCCACCACTCTAGTTTATATCACATCTCGTCTCCCAGCACCATTGAAACTTGCAATATAGAGATAAAGCACCGTCTACACGTAAAGCACATTAGCAGTGCATCCGTCTTGGCGTCGATCCATCACAGACGTACCACTGCAGTTATTCACGTACTAAAAGTACTGCCTAGCCAACCTAGGTAGCCTAGAACGGTGTATAGGTGGTGGGAAAAAGAACTAGATAAAAGTGCTTAGAACGGTGTACTTAGGTGAAGTCTAGAAAATAGTACAGAAAACAGCAATTCCTGACTACGGTAAGAATTCGTCAAATAAAATAAATTCGAGTGCGACTGAAGTGGATGTTTTTATTCTCGGCCGACGTTATCTCAAATGTCAAAATCCTCCAAATTTCTTTAGAGGATACCTAGGACAACTTTCAAAACATAATGGAGTCACCACTGGTGGCTCAATAAGTAAGCGATTGGTTTTTTTTTATCTAGCCTATCTCGTCCCACCTCGGCCACTGGACAGTAGCCTCCACAAACCCTTTTACTTATCGATCGAAATAATTATGTCAACAGAATGTTTCATGGTTTAATTTGTTATTCTTTTTTTATATTTCAACACTCATGTTATGTTTTTTTTTTCAACTAAAAAGAGGATATTAATTTTTTTTATTCGTATTTGTTACTTTTATTCGTGTTTGTTACGTTATTTGTATAATTATTTGGTTCACACGTACGAGATGAGTTCAAACGAGGAAAGTTGCGAGATATAATCGTAATTCTAATTAAAGCTCTCATCTCACCGAGTTCTAAGACGCATGTTTGTTCAGGAAACAGAGTAATGTGAGGAAATACACGCGAGAGCAATGATTCCGGGTCACTTAAAGAATGTTAAAAATCTCGGAAACTAAAAATGATAGGTTAATGCAATAAATTGTATTTAATAGACAATGTAATACTCCTTAAATGAAGGTATTAAAACTTCTTAGTTATTGTAAAGTTATATCTTAAAAAAATCAAATTTGAAAAAGGGCCACTTTCGAAGATGGAACTACGAAATTACAGCATTTGGTTTTGCTTTTGTTTGTAATCTGTCATTTATGTGGGTATATAAACCATGTTGATAGTGCTCTATATTCATTATTCAAGCTGAAATTATGTCGCTTACGCCTGAAGAATGCACCAGAATACTTACAATGCTGGAAACCGGCCGGAGTCAGCGCGATACAGCCAGGACTGTCGGTGTGTCGCTGTCAACAGTACAAAGAGTTCTCCGACGTTACGAAGAAACTGGTTCTAACCTACGCAGACCAGGAACGGGCAGAACCAGGTGTACCACAGCACGAGAAGACCGATACTTGGTGAACACCATGCTTCGAAATCGCTTTCTCACAGGAACTGAACTCACAAATCAGTTTCGACGCCTCGGAGGAAGTAACCCAAGTGCATGGACAGTAAGACGTCGGCTTGCTGAATCTAACTTAAAACCCCTTAGACCTGCAAACGGCCCTAAACTGGAGCGTGGGCATCGTATTTCAAGACTAAGATATGCCCAGAGCCACGTAAATTGGAGTATTGAAGATTGGTCAAAAGTTATGTTCTCCGACGAATCAAAATTTATGCTCTACAAGCACGATGGAAGACACAGAGTGTATCGAAGACCAGGGGAAAGATTCAAGCAAGCATGCATCGAAGAAAAAGTAGCCTACGGTGGTGGGTCTGTACTTGTGTGGGCCGGAATTTCTTCTGAAAGTCGCACAGAGCTGGTGATCATAGAAAACGGCTCTTTAACTAGCGTAAGATATGTGGAAGAAATCCTCAATGATCATGTTGGTCCATTTATGGTCAATTTAGGTGAGGATGCTATATTTATGCATGACAATGCCCGACCTCATACAGGTAGGATTGTGAATGACTACCTTCAAGAGATGAACATTACTCGTATGGAGTGGCCAGCGCGCAGCCCGGATATCAACCCGATCGAGCATGCTTGGGACGAGCTAGGCAGATGCGTAAAACAACGAAACCCTCCCCCAATCACGCTTCGTGAGCTCAAAATTGCTCTCACAGAGGAATGGGAGAATATTCCCCAAAATCGTATAAGGAACTTGGTGTACAGCATGCCAAACCGCGTAAACGCAGTAATGGAAGCACGAGGAGGCAATACGAAGTATTAAAATTCAAGTCAAATCGTAATAAAGTTCAAAAATTTCATGTTTCCTATTTTTGTTTTAAGGAGAGATCAGCAGTTTTTTTCTTTATGTAATTTTGTGTTAATAAAATGTATGGTGACTCATATTTTTTTACTTTCATTTAAGGAGTATTACATTGTCTATTAAATACAATTTATTGCATTAACCTATCATTTTTAGTTTCCGAGATTTTTAACATTCTTTAAGTGACCCGGAATCATTGCTCTCGAGTGTAATTACTTATTATAATCAAGTAAATAAAAACAATATTATAACTAGGTTTTTCTGTATCGTTAGGCTCGAAAACTATGATTGTAATTTTCATATATACCATGATTTGTGAGTTCTATGGTACCACAATATTTCGGTACAGTTGCATACGCAATGATCACGGGTCAAACTAAAAAAAATATCCCGTTTTTGGTGAAAATTATGTTCTCAATCATGATAGTTTTCAAAACTATGATTTTATAATGGTTAGTACTATAACACCTAAAGCATTAAACCATTCGTGAGAGACTCTGCAGGGGTATGCCAATCAAAGTTGAACTGCAAAGGTTTAAATCATGGTCAGTTCATACTAACTTATAATTATTCTGTGACTAAATAGTGACATTATGACGTCATTTGATGTGTTTTCGCGCATATTTTGCTGTCAAGTGTCTAAAAAGAATGATCACGTGGTACAAAATTGTACCACGTGACCTGAAAAAATTACACTGGGCAGTGAAATATAACTTGACAGCAAAAGATTGGCGTACGGGGGCAGTCTAAGCACTCTAAAAATTTTAGAGGCTTATAACTTTTAATTTATGAGCGTATGTTCTATTCATATTCGAAACACTTGGTTCATACACGATTCTTGTAATTCGCATAAGTCTAACACCTACTCGATAATTAATTGTGACTCTCCCACCGCGTGTTTGCTCTCACGAAAAGTTCTGTGTTCGTTCGGATTTGTTTTTATTTTGTTTACCTGGTTTCGGTTCGGTTCGAGTTCTGTTTTAGTTCTGAATTCATGCTCGAACTTGGCTCGATAAGCAAATAGTTTAAATTATATACAGGATCGGATGTAGGTCAAAGATAAGCAAAACTTTTAAGACTGTTGATTTAACGTTGAATCGAATCATTGATCCTTCTTAGATGAAATCCTGTATCCCATCATCATCTCAGCCTGTAGAAGTCTACTGTTCGACTTGGAATTTGGAACGTTATTTTCGTAACTTTACAGTGCAAAACTCCATCGAAATCAAACTAGCACCTTGGAGTAACAAATACTTCATCATTTCGTCTCGCACTAAGCGAAGCTGGCACACAAAATACATGTTTTTTTTTCTACTATTTTCTGTGCTGTTTCTACTTTCCATTGGCCTCCCCTATTTTGTATCGTTTAGCATCTACGGCATATGTTAATGCACCCGGGTTTGCCTGGTTGATTGGGCTTACGGCTATCCGTTACATATTCATGAGATAGGTAACTTGACAGCTTACTACTGGACAATGCGGCTACTGGCCCGGCTGACTTTGAAATGACAGATTAGTGTCAAATTGATTTTGCCTTTTACTATGCTGTGTTCTGTCTATTGCTATTTTCCATAGTTTATCTTTTATACACAAGTCTCACTTTGTTTTCGACTGTAGTTCCTGTGTCGGTTACTAAAAATTAAGGTTACTCAATTCTAAACGACGAATCACGATGAAAATAATACCAGCCTGAGTTGAGGAAGAAATTATAACCCGCTTAAAATACCAGGGTTATGTGCTTACGATACCAGGATTAATTCCTCTTCCACATTATAACACAATCAATTTCAGGTGAAATCAAGCATTTCTATCTAAATACATTATCCAAATCGTCGGCAAAGTTCAAAACAAATAACCTGAATAAATACATTTCAGCGATTCCGAAGAGAATGAATTAGGTAACAATTAGAGAGATAAAGGGCTCTTTACACGGCCTTCTGAGAGCTTCTCGAACGACTGTGTGCGGTGCCTTTAGCATTGGTTTCCCAAGATGTTAAACCGTTTTTTTTTTATTGTTTTTTTTTTATTAAAAAGCAATGCTCGACACCTTTATCAAAAAATCTAATGAGTTTTTTAGTGATGTTTAGTGGAAACCTGTCTATGACAATGTTAGACTTTAAACTAAGGCTCTAATTCGCCAGTGGGCTTAAAACATACGTTATCACGAAGTTTACAAGCTGCTTAATCATCATCCTAACTTAACAACTGTAAGCTAAGACCAAAAATTTACGTGTTTGTAGAACCAAAGCAAGTAACCTCTCATGTTACTGCGAGTTTTAATTACCGAATTAAAAAAAGGTATGGTTTTCAAGTCGGCGTTTTTTTCTTAGAACCTTGAACAAGTTTTTGGCTAGAACCAGTTAGACGGATGCTCGTGAGGTGATCCACAGAGGTGCTTAGAATACTGCAGGCCTGATTCTGACGACTCTGTTGAAACTTGACTTTGACTTTAAGCTCTTGTGAATTTCGGTAAAGTTTCGACACTTGAATTGTATCGACTTTTGAAGATCGTTTATTTGCTTATATCTGAATCTTCAAATCTAAGGACGACTGCCACCAAAAACGCTAAACGTGTTCAACATACTTTAACAGTATTTGTATCATTATAGCTAAATATGTCAGGTTCAAATCTGTTTAGCTGTTTAACACGTTCAGCAATTGTCGTGCATGCCGCTCTAAGTAGTATCTAAATAGTGTTTGAAATTATGACCAGAGCCATCTTTACATTTGTATGTCAAAACTAGTGAAAGATGTACAGAAAATAGATCAATTCGGTAAATAGTAGATACGCTAAATACTGCGAGAGTACGAATTAATACTCATAGATCAAGTTACTAATGCGTTGGGGTCCATTATTTTCCGTTTAGGATGTTTGCACACTATTTGGGATAATAATATTACCGACCAAGAGGATTGTGCTAATTTTGAATGATAGTACAGTGATCCTCATTTTTGTATAGGAATTTCTATTTCTCATATCAACTTTATTTTCAACTATTATTAGTACGAAATAAAAACTGTTTTATACAACTAAATGGTGGAACAAGCCGATGGCCCCCCTGATGTTAACCTGTTGTTAAAATGTTTTGTACAGTATTATACATCACTGATTACATAATACTGATCAAAATCAATTTTTATTTTCAACTCTAGTTAGTCTCAAAATCGCCTTGATTTTGAAAATTTAGAAATCAAGGCGATTTAGCCCTGAAGGCATTACATACTAATTCAGTGTCAAAGTCAAAGTCAAAATTTCTTTATTAAAATCACAAGGATCATTTAGAATCGTAAATTTAGTGATTTTATGTAAATAATTTACAACAACTACTTAACAATTATTTTCAGGTGCATATCGTGCTAACAAAATTAGGTATCGAACCCGTAATTTTGTCTGGTGGGACCCTCAGTGCTCATGCAGAAAACATCGGATCTTGTGACTTAGAATTTTAGCTGCTTTGTTTAAGCCGATTTCTTGAATAATGTTTTACAAGTTCCAAAAAATTTCCATCAACACGGATGCGGCGCGCTAATACGCCCTCCAGTGAATGATCCCCTCTACCTTCAGATTAAGATCGATGAGCCCGCGGACTAAATAAATAGACCCCTGTATTGACTGTGTAGTGTAAGATGTGTGCGGTGTGTAGTAAGGGCATTAAGGGAGGTTATGAGATTAGCACACGTTTTTGACTCAACCGAGTTCTTGAAAAATTGGTAAACGAAACCAGCCCCCGTATTCCAATCTTTTGCTGTCAAGTTATATTTCACTGCCCAGTGTAATTTCTTCAGGTCACGTGGTACCATTTTGTACCACGTGATCATTCTTTTTAGACACTTGACAGCAAAATATGCGCGAAAACAAATTAAATGACATCATAATGTCACTATTTAGTCGTATGAACTGACCATGATTTAAAACTTTGCAGTTCAACTGAGATTAGAATACCCCTGCTGGGGCTTAATTCTTTACTTCGGCAGAGATTTTACTCTAATAGAAATGACGTCATATCTTGGCCAAAAACTCGTTTCACGAGATCCAGAACGTCTTTCTTTTTTAACGTATTTCTTTAACATAGTTTTTGACGAATTTTTTCAATGTTGTCGAGTGGATAGTGCTAAGGGTTGTCGAGAAGGCTGATCGATTGACAGCATCAATGATAATATCCGAAGATTGATTTATTGATTGTGATAGAGCACTCTGCGCTGATGATTTGGTGAGATGATTTATAATCTTGAAGTTATTGGATAAAGCTCTAATACATTCCCTATAAATTATGGAAATAAATAGAATTGTCTACGATGATATTATATTTCCTTTATTAAAAAGATATACTTAATAGGATTCCATTCTTGAAGAAACTGTAGGTACCTATCAACCCTATTAATACCATAGCATTTATCTCTGAACATATTTACTGTATTTGCAGACCATGGAAAAACAATACTCCAAAAATCTTTCCAAAAATAAAAAATGCATTCCAGTAACCTCAATTCGTTGTCCTTGATCCTCCCAGCATCCAGTTGACTCAGTATGACTATCAGACCCGACGCGGTACTCTGTGACGACTCTACAAAGAGCTCTGACGTTTGACAAAACCACTCAGCACCTTCCACCTTTATATTAGTACTCTAAGCACTAGTGCCTCAATAGCTATCTCTTCATAAACGTCTAGGAATCCTAGGCAGCATCGGAGGTAGCTGATCCGTGTTAATAATGAATGTACGAGAAAAACTTATAGCTATATAATCTCTTAGAGTTTCTCAATTTTTACATTGTTTTTAAAAATCTGTAGACAGTTTAGATTATCTGGGCCAGCGAATCAGCATTGCTATTCAGCGCGGCAATGCAGCCAGTGTCTTGGGCACGCTTCCGATTGGTACTGATTTGGATCAGTTGAGCTATCTATAAATCGTTTGCAACGGTGTGTAGATAGCTCAACTGCTTCATGTGTATTTTGTACATATTATAAATATTGTAAATACTTTATTAGTCATAATTTTCTTTGTGAATAAATTCGTTTAGATTAATATTTCAAACAGGTCCAAGTCGGGTTGTGCATAATAAAATTACATAGTGCCACAAGCAAATTATTTTATAAGGTCTGTGATGAATTTAACATCAAAAAAACCAGTGCCAGTGTATAAGTTCGGTTCTTTGTAGAACACAGCACAGGTACGTGTCTGGATGCGTTTGATGTTGGGCCGGATTCGCTGCATCGCCCTAGATTGGTGCAATGCAGTGTTTTGAAGGATGTGCATTGAATTTCTAACTTTTTCGAGTGACCTAATAGATAAATCATAGGTGTTGTTTCTTATTCGAAAAAGTAACAAGACAAGCTGTTTTTAACTAAAGCTATGTTAAAGCTCTGTTTTTTAAACTCTCTTCTTTTAGAAGAGTACAGAGTTTAAAAGCACTTTTTTTGTACTTTTTGGTAAGCAATATATCTATCTGTGTACTTATGACTTAGCACATACAATTGATGACACTATCCAAACACAATATATTAATAGTTAATAGGTACGTATACATCTGTCTGAAGCCAAACACGGCTCTATTTGTCTCTGTTAGCAGTTGGATTAATTCTCGGTTCGCTAATCGCGTTATACCGGCCTTAGGTAATCATTGGTAATATGTTCGAGTTAATTTAGAGAGGTTTAGGTACTATTTCTTGAGTAATAAGGTTTAGTTTGGTAATTACTTTCAGTTTTACATTTATCTTCATTCTTTTCATTCATTATTAGGTGATGTTTAATTAAAACAAAACACTTTTTGCTGTCATTTTTCTATAGCATCCAATGATGATATTAAAGTATGTTTGTAATAAACTATTTTATCTTTGTGAGGACAGGCGTCACAGCTCAGTCGGTAATGGCTCTGCCTTCCGTGCTGTGGGTCGTGGGTTCGATCCCCACCGAGAACAAACATTTGTGCGTGGAAAACATAGATGTTTGTTCTATGTCTGGGTGATACTATGTATAATATATATTTACAAAAAAAAATATATAAGTATTCTATCAGCCATCTAGTTCCCATATCACAAGCTTTGCTTAGTTTGGGACTAGAGGGCGTTGTGTGTAAAGTCCATAAATATTTATTTATTTATTATTTTATTGAACCTACTGCGCAGAAGGCAGAGTGATACCAAGAGCCGTGAAGATAGTAAAATGATTCAGTGTCAAACCCAGTCTCCAAATGTTAATGTAACATCTTCAGCTCCAACCCCTCACCCCTCGTCTTCCCCCTAGCGACTTGTCGTAGCTACTCCTCGTATTGACAGAGCACTCGCAAGTCGCGACAAAGGCTGACACAGCGGCAATATTTCTTCAGCAAACAATACGGAAAATGCTAACTCACTCAATTTATTGAAGTTTGTTTTTGAATGTAAGGATATTTAAACTGTGGTATGTAATTTTTAGGCCATGACTTTGGATCAAAAAGAAAAGTAAAAAAATAAAAAAAAAAGACTCAGTTTGGCTCAGAAACCAAATAAAACCCGTTGAATAAGATTCGGTGTGGTGGGAAGTTTCTCGAGTTAAAGCTAAGTACGCACTGAAAAGCATAGTGTAGGACACAATTAGTTTTTATAGGTAGTGTGGCTACAAGTACTATGGGCTTAACGCTACAAACTTGGTCGGACTGAAAAGGATGCATCTAGAGGTCGTGCTTCTAAAATGATGCTGATAACTTGAACAGATTTTTATGCCACTGATGAGTTTTATTATGATCGTAAGCGGCGATTTACTAAATGTATGTAGAGTATTAGTATGTAGTAAGTAAGTAAGTAAGTATTTGTAAAAAGCGCGTGTCGCAGAGGCTGTGCGCCACTCCACTCTCGGCACCCCTGAAAACCAGCGCTAAAGGAGCCACCGTGCACCCAAAGCATTTGCTGAGTGGGTTCCTTTTTTACGCATGTTATCGTTTTATTATTAAGTAAATAAGTATGTACCTTATTGTGTGTTGCGTAAAATAAATAATTTCTATTTCTAGTATCTAACAACACTAAGGATCACATTGAACCTTTTTTTAAATGGCTTAAAATTAACCTTTTATAATCGCCAAGAAATTAACCATCTGACTATCCGCCCGTTAACCCGTAACCGGCCGCATGGGATACAATTGACCAGACCATTTAATTCTACCGTCAAAGTGACGTCACGAGCACACCTGCCGCATCTACCCCCGTCAGTGTGACGCGGGTGCGTGAAAAATGTAAGTTTGTTTGGAAAAACCCTTTGCGTAAATAGTTTTTTGTCCCAGTGGATAAGTTGGGATTGATAAGTGGAGATTCAAGTATTCTTGCGGTTGGAAGGTATATTTAGCACAAAACAAAATACACGGTTATTTTTGTAGCACGTTTATCTGTTCCAATTTTGTGTTCTACTTTTTGATTATTTTATTCAATTGAATTTCTTTATTCTCTACAACAAATACAACTTATTTCTTTTTGTTGACAACTTTAAACTTCAAACCAGTAGGTATTCACTGTAAAATTACCTAAAAAACCCACATTTCTATACCCATTTTATAGGTTCTTTGTAAAAAAAAGTCTAAATTCTATTGTATTTATTCATACATTTTCGGAGAGCCACATAGTTGACCATTTATCACGTGCAGTCATGGTAATCAGCATTCCCTTATCGTTCACGTGTAAACCTTTGTTGCGTGTGGGAAGAGCAAAGGAGCACGTTCCCTTGAAAGAATGCCGCTGTACCCAAAATCTATCTTTCCACGTGAGTGCACGCATTATACGCCCACGACAATAGCGCGCAGCGACGTGTTAACACGATACACTTTCCGATGAACAAGATAGCTTTGTATTTTTAAACAAAGGTGACACTGACGACCTTTTGAGCTACGCAGTAAGGTAAATAAGTGCAGGTTTGAATCCCGTGGCTGATTAATTTTATTTAGTTTTTATTTTGAATGGAAAACAACCAGTTTACCAGAAGTAACATTACCTTGCTGTAACGCAGTTTTATACTAGCACGGAAGGTTAAATTTTAAGACCAATATGATTGCCTACAGCCTTTTATCGATTCATAGAGACTATCTACCTACAACAACTAATTTATGCAAATAAGTACTTTTATTTGTATTTTTTTAGTAGTAAGTAACCTCATTTTGAATTTTACCTGTGTTTGTATGGCTATGTATTTTTTTTGGAAATAAACGTTATCTTATCTTAGTTTTTAAACTAGCATAATAACTGGAGTATTCGAACAAACAACACTACATACAGTTCTCATTAGTAGTAGGTACGAGTAACATTTAGTGACAACCTTAGAAAGGTTTTGTATACAACTAAATGATGAAACAAGCCGATGGCCCACCTGATGTAGTGGTTTAGGGTATGGGGTGACACTTGTCAAGAAGTCCAAATGGCAATAGACTTAAAAGACATAGTGTAGGTGTTACAACTTACGGTAAAAAATTTTGCTAACATCTTAGGCGTTTTAACGAGTTTTCCACACCACTTTTCATTTATGGAAAATGTGCTAAAAGCTCCAGATTTTTTGTGTATACTCCATAATTTATAACGTTTTGATTTTAATTCACAAAAAGGCAGTTTGTTTGCATGTAATTGAGCATGGCTCCCGTTCCTTACGAGGGAGATACGCAAATGTTTGTACAGAAAATATCACAGGTGAATTACAACAGCTGGTATTCTTTCTCAATCACTAATTCTGGATAACTTATAAAAAAACTATTATATTAGTTATAACTGTGTCTTTTTGTTTCTTAAAATAATATAATAATAAATATACCTGGTGACTAATGAAAACTAATGATAATATTATTATTTGGTTTTTATACAATCACAGAAAAAAATGTTTGCAAAATACTTTCAATGAGGATTGTATTGAGCAAGTAAAACTATATAACTTTTTTTTTTAATACGTTATAGGCAAACGTTTGAGCGCAAAACAACGTTATTGACTAAAAAACGTACGAATTAATTATAATTTATTTATTACATGAGGCTCATACCTTATTAAAAAACCTGTATTGTTTTTACAATCAATTCTTTTATACTCGTAGCTGTCTCGTAGCTACGTGCTACGACGTAGCTGCTCTACTACGGCGTAGCAGTGACCCAGTTGAACTAAAATACGCTATGAAGGTACCGAGGGTTCTTAGCCCTAAGAACTTAAGTCGGTTAAAGTTAAGATTATTCCGTTATAACGTCTGTTTGGGTGAGTGCAAGTATGTTGATTCTGCAGCTGTGGGGGACAGTCAACACTGCGACAGACGGATGGGCTGTTTCTTGCATATGCAAATAGGAGTTATAATATACAAGTGGATCTATGATGCGCATACGACATATTTTTTTGAGAGAGATAGAGACACGTTTTTTTGAAACACAAATAAAACGATAAGTACCTACACAATACAACAATTTTTCGACTCGTTCTGTCAAAATGTATGCATTTTGCACCATTTGTGAAATATTACATTATTTATTTGATGCCAAGGCAGACAAATCCAGTGTAAGTACATACACAATATACCCTCAAACACCTAGTAATCATCATCAGCATGTAGAAGTCCATGTGCATACAAACATACTGTTTTTATTTTAATTTCGACGTTTAGGTATACGGACAGCTAGGTAGTTAGAATAGAATGACAAAGATAATACACGAATATTATTAAAATATAAGGAATCATCTCGGCTCAACCTCATGGAGTAGGTTGTCTGCTTCTTTAATTTAAGTTTTTAAAATTCGGTGTATGCCGTCTGTTTTAAAAAAAAAATACTTTGATGTGTTCTTCTTTCTGACTACCTTTCCTATCTCATTAAAATCAAACTGAAGATAAAACACGTCAGCATAAGTGCTGTCTCAAAAACGTCAGATAATGACAGCTGACATCCGCCATTTATAGGAATAAGCTTTTAAAATGGCTTCATAATTAAAAGGGGATTTATTCAAACCGTTAAATCTGAGCGGGAAACAAAACGTGATTGCTTGCCGACTTATAATTTAATGCAATTTCCTTCAATGTTTTGTGATGCAAGTGGAAAGAGGAAGCGGACTTTTATACTTACTTTTATACTTATACTTTTATACTTTTTATACTTGTTTTTGTTTTTATACTTAACTTTATTATAAATCTTGTCAAAGTACATATCTTCGAAAAATTAACTTTTAGTCTGCGAAAAGTACTTCGCCTAGAATTAACAAGAAACCTGTGAAAATATTCTAGTCTCTATTACAGTGGTAAGTACCCTAGAAGTAGTACGCCATGCAATTAGCATCTCTGCACTCTACCTAGCAGTTTATAGTTCAATTTGACCTCATCCCATCCCACTAATATTATATATGTTAAAGTTTAGATGTTTGTGTTTCAATCACGTCGATACTACTGAACCAACTTGAATGAAACCTTATTTATATATATTACCAGTTAAACTATTCATTAGTTGAACAATTACATTTATTTATCATTGGCTGTGAGTTAAATGACAGTTGAGACTTCCCTAGAGACCTCGTTGTAAACTATGAACAAAAAATTATTAGCCAGTAAAATTCAGTGATTCAAATATCAGCCCCCGTATGCCAATCTTTTGCTGTCAAGTTATATTTCACTGCCCAGTGTAATTTCTTCAGGTCACGTGGTACAATTTTGTACCACGTGATCATTCTTTTTAGACACTTGACAGCAAAATAATATGCGCAAAAACACATCAAATGACGTCATAATGTCACTATTTAGTCACAGAATAACTATGAGTTAGTATGAACTGATCATGATTTAAAACTTTGCAGTTCAACTTTGATTGGCATACCAATGCAGTGGAGTTTTTCTGATCATAAAACTCATTGAAATAAAATCAGCCGTTATCCTACATCGGAGCCCAAACCCAAAATAAGGGTGCGCAATCCTCTTATTGCAGTTCGTTGAAGCGCGCCCCCTCCCCCCTCGGCCCTCGGTTCGTTACCGTTACTGTGAGGCTGCACTTTTGAAGATGTCTCATTTTGCTGGTGAAACCCAAGTTTTGGATCCTACCGAAGTTTATGGACAAAGATCGTAAGCCTTTTCGATACCGGGTGTCTCAAGAAGTGAAGTAAAGGGTGCTTCAAAGGAGGCATTGGAGAAAAAAATACTTGAAAATATCAAGGTTGCAGAAAAAATTACAGTATTTACTAAAAACACATGAAATCGTTTGGGATAAACTCATACAATGTCATAATTTTGAATGGCATAACAATGTTGGCAAAATTTTTGCAAAGCTAAGTCTGCTAACATAATTAACTATGGTCCTAAAAATATAATAAAGTTTTATAAAATGGCTTATATCTGGTTACTTTTAAATTCAAGTTATAAACATACTTACTCATAATATACCTTACAACTTACAACAAGTATGTAATGTAATAATAATGTAATAATGTAAGCATGTAATAACTTACAACAAGAGTTTTAAACTTGCCAAATGCGTTTTATGAATATGAAAAGTTGAGTTTTATATCCAAAAAACCAGATGAAAAGCGTTTATTTAAGCACGCTTCCAATATTTTACTGAAACATATTTGTAAGCTTTCCGATGGACGGACCAAACAGCTCTACTTTAAACTACTTTTTAAGCAATAACTCATTCGAACCACGATTCCGATCATTCTGTAAAACGTGAAAGTATTACATGGTTCTTTTACAGAGACATAAAAAGCTATAGGTCGCTTAGTGTATGAACCTCTTCAGTATGAACAGTACATACTTAGTCAGTGTGAACAAGAAGTAAGCATTGGGTAACTTAATAAGAATCAGAATGGTGAGAAACTAATCCATCATTTTAGTAAGGAGTAAATGCGTGGTTAGTATACCTAATTCTCCCGGATTGATTCACCTGGGTGGACACAGTCCATATTCGTCTTTTTAATAATGATTACAGTAAAAACTAATTTATTTTAGCATCACTGTTATCGCTGTATCTTTCAAGTAGTCAACATGTTACTAATGTCAGTCATTAATGTTATCAAATAAACTACAGGTCAAATGGACCTTTCATCTAAAACTCTCTTTGTGTAATTGGTTTTTGCCGTTCTAGTTAATTTAGTAATATTAAATACTTTGCTTCATCAATACTGTTTGATTTACAACAGTGGATAATATCATTCCTTTGAATATGGGCAATGAAAAAACTTTCACTGCTACAAGTTCACTGCTGCATAGCTTGCTTGGTCACTCTAAGTTTCTATCATTAGGCATTCAACGAGCGACATCGAGAGGAAAAATCTCATTCAACTTAGTAATAATGCCTTTGATACTTGAATTTGAGGAAATAGTTTAGGGAAATGTTATTGGAGAAATCGCTGACGTAAGATCAGCGAGGTTTGACCATTTATTAAGGTTTCAGTTTTTTTATCAAGTCGCAAAAGTGAGTTCGTATGAGTTAGTTGCCAACTCTGGTGACGGAGTTTCTAGGTCACCTTAAGGCCTCCGCCGTGGCCTAACGACTGCTAGAGCCGGGACCGATAGTTTAACGTGCCCTCCGAAGCACGGAAGCGCTCAGATGTAAATGCCACCAGCGGTCACTCGTTCAAATAGTGACCACGCAGAACGTCGCTTAACTTAGATAACTGGTGAACAATGAGTCAAACTACGCCATGAGTCGCAGAGTTAAGCAATAACAACTTATTATTTAAGTACTTAGTACCTACTTCCAGTTCCAAAACACAACAAAATTATTATTCTAAGCGAAAACAATTCTGCTACCATCGAATTGGATTTCGTACTCGTTAAAACAAAGGTTACTTCTAAGTATTTTCAGAATTTATGGCTCTAATTTGAACCCCCAACACCCTTCGTGCCTACCAGCTAATGACGTCACGTCTCCCGATTTAAATATTCGCAACATAATTGACGTTGTTATTTGGTTGTTAATATTCGTGGCTCGATTTGGGGGTCAATCTGTCGATTTACTGAATAAAGTCTGCGATGAATTACAAAACTTGTTCTCCTTGTACTCCATCTAAATTATGTCCCAGGTACTGCACAGTGTCCTGTACATGGGTAAAATTGGCCCCTCACGCTGTAATAATCATCTAGATTAGATGCAAAGTCATAGTTATAATTTCTTTATTCAATAAAATCACAAGGATCATTTCGTCTTATAGGTTAACTAGGTGATTCTAGGTGCCAGTTCCACGCGACCAGAGCCTTCTTTATCACGATGTTTAATAAGCTGGTACTTTCATGCTTCAAAAGGCATACTAAGCTGTCAAACCCGGCTCCTCTCGAGGGTTTCCAAATGTCAACAACTGGACTAACAAAGATTCAAGTTCTAAGTCTGATAAATGACGCCAATTGAATCAACAAACACAAAACAAAGCCACATAACCATTCTCAAACAAAAGTTAAATCCTTTAAGGCATTTAGGACCCCTTAAAGATATTGCTGTGAATATTAAACAATGCGTAATACTCCTACAAATATACTAAAATAGGTTTTGAAAATAACGGTAACTGCGTATGATGTTCGCGAACAAGTAAGTGGTACTTTTTTAACCGACTTCAAAAAAGGAGGAGGTTCTCAATTCGGTTGTATGTTTTTTTATGTTTGTTTTCTTAGAACTCCGACATTTATGAACTGATTTCAAAAATTATTATTTTATCTGAAAGGATATACTTCCAGATTGGTCCCATTTCATTTTCATCAAAATCGGTTTAGTAGTTTGGGTTATAAATAGAAATAACTGAAAAAAAATATGCCAACCACGTGCACGAAATTGCGCATTTTGCTTTCCTGTGACTTTTAAGTGGTGTTTATAGTCACTACAACATTCCCAATGAACTGTCATCATCATCATCATTCTAGTTTTTTTAAACTTATAAATTATTATGTACGCTCTAATAGTAGGTGCAAGTACCTACTCTCAGATCAAATCTCTAGAACCTTTTTTATACTTTGACGTTTTAATAAACTGATACCGTTATATAACAGCAGCAATTTTCCAGCAAACCTGCAGTGAGTTCGGTTGATGATTGCTCGATGTTAACACGTTAAACGACGGAGACGGAGGACGTGATCGCAATACCAAGATGGGGTGCCAGGTTATTGTAAACAAACACATGTGAAGTAGCTTATTACCTTACTGACTTGATAATCATCAATTTATTCACAAAGAAAATTATGACTAATAAAGTATTTACAATATTTATAATATGTACATAATTTATAAGTTAAAAAACTGGAAAACCGACTTCAATTCGACTACCAGCTTCATCATCAGATGATGATGACGATGATGACAGTTCATTGGGAATGTTCTAGTCACTATAAACACCACATAAAAGTCACAGGAAAGCAAAATACGCAATTTGGTGCACGTGGTTGGTGTTGATTCTTTAGAGGAACAACTGGTGGGTTTTTGCTTTTCTCCAATTAAATGCGGTTTGTATGTACAAACTGGGTTTATTGACAAATTTAGAAAAATGTAAAAATTTAGGTGTGCACCACAAAGGGTCCATCGTTGCTAGCAGTAAAATGGTAGGCGCTACGCCGCAACTTGGCATATTGCATCGTTGCTAGCAGTAAAATAGTAGGCGCTACGCCGCGCCGGGCATATTTTTTTCAGTTATTTCTATTTATAACCCAAACTACTCAACCGATTTTGATGAAAATAAAATGGGACCAATCTGGAAGTATATCCTTTCAGATGAAAAAAGAATTTTTGAAATCGGTTCATAAATGACGGAGTTCTGAGGTAACAAACATTAAAAAAAATAAAAAAAAAAAAAAATAAAAAAAAAAAACATACAACCGAATTGAGAACCTCCTCCTTTTTTGAAGTCGGTTAAAAATACAGATGAAGCGGTTGAGCTATCTACACACCGTTGCAAACGATTTATAGATAATCTAGTTACCTATGTCGTTTGTACTGTTTGTACTTGACTGTACTGTTTATTTTGGAGAATGTGATGTTTTGAAAGTTGTGTAAAGTTGATAGAGAAAGCTCAAAATTATCTGTTCATAGGTCAAAGCATTACAAAATGTTTGTGTTTCGCAAAATAAAATAATTGGAATTTAGAGCGCTGCGTTACGCAAAGCTAATTTGTACCTTTTTCTAGAGCCTTTGTATTATAGATTTCTGTATATAAACTTGCTGTACTTATCTTTATACGCTTGATACTAGCTAAAACAAAGCCTAGAAAAACAACCCCTTTGTACTATACCTATCTATTCTGTGCCCGAGTTGGCATTCTAAAATCGCTTCAGAATAGAATCGGCAAAATGTATAATGGTCTCGTGATTTTTCATTCCAAACTGTCATTTCTTTAGTCCGAGAATTTCGCTTTTTAGGATTCATTACTTCAATCACGTGTTATGCAAACTACCGATCAATAACAAACTACGCAAGGTACGCTTGTTTCGAGTGTTTAAACGCGAATCGACTAACTTCGTCTACACGCTGAAGTTTTGCTATAAATTTATCGCTACTGTATATTGCTCGAACAAGTTATCTGTAGAGCTTATGATGGGATAGAATAACCTTTAGCCCAAGATATTATAAAGATCAATCTCACTATTAAAGTTAGCAAAAGTTAGCAGAATCTATAACAAAATTAAATGATTCTAATCTAAGAGTAAAAAACTTCATATTAAAATTAAATAAATAAATATTCATGGACTTTACACACAACGCCCTCTAGTCCCAAACTAAGCAAAGCTTGTGATATGGGTACTAGATAGCTGATAGAATACTTATATACTTTTTGTTTTGTAAATACATACTTATAATGCATAGTAACACCCAGACATAGAACAAATCTATGTTTTCCACGCACAAATGTTTATTCTCAGTGGGGATCGAACCCACGACCCACAGCACGAAAGGCAGAGCCATTACCGACTGAGCTGTGACGCCTGTCATTTAATAAAAATTTAATGGAAGCTTTCAACTACAGTAATTTGATCCTTACGGTCTTACAAGTTTAGTAATATAAAAAACCCACGATTGAAAATAAAATCGACTCAGTTCTAAGAGATTGTTAGATCTATGAAACCCACTATAATAAAATCCAAGTAAAAGTTCTATCTCTTTTTGGTTTCCCGTGTAATAAGAGAGGGAAACATTGTGGAAGTTGCGATGACCGGAGATTTATACGCCTTTAAATATTGTTTCAAAAACTTTTGCGAAATATATTCGGAGAAATTCTAAACTTTTAACAACCATTTCAAGTATTCGTAACTTTTTGCTAACGATTTTTGTTTATAGCATCGTATGATTTGCTAAAAGATCTAAGCTAAGTTAATGGTTTCTGAAAAACGGGAACCATCATTAATGACGGCGCTGAGATAGCGGTGAGACATTTTTTATCGTTTAATTAAAGTTATTTCTTTCTAAAAAACAAGTAATAAAAATGTTTACAAACCAAAGAAGTTTCTGGAAGTGATCGATTATCTTATTTTGTTCATACTCTCTGTCTTTAAGATAAAACAAACTTAAATCATCATAGGTACTTGAAACTCCTTATTACAAAAATACAAGTCATTGGCAAACAAATAAGAGCGAATTCAAAAATCTCATCACAACAAAATTGTAACAAAAGTTGGACAGTTCTCAAAAAGTCTAACTTTCACTGCTGCATTGTAAAGGCGCCTCGAGCAATCAGCGAGGGAGAGTTGGACAATGCTTTTGGTGACAGCTAAGTTCTTACCATAATGAGGGATGCCTAGGATCCAAACTTTTAGGTTTCAGCAAAGTTTTTGATACCTAATGACCCAACTGTGTATGATCTGGTTTGGCGATCTGTGTTTTTGTTTCACTGATTTCTTATTTAGCTAGAATTTGTTTTTGTTTTAGTAATTTCAAGTGACAGATAAGACAAGATATTCAACATAATAAATAATTATAACGTGTCGGCGTTCCCCAAGGACCGCGTTTTAGTCCAATATTATTTTATATTCATAAAATTAATTACACAGACTCTTCAGATAAAGGCTTAAAATGACAGTCACAGATGTCACACAACTGGACAGTATTCAAAAAGTCAGAGTGAGTTTCATTGCAAAGCCTGCAGTAATCAGACGGGCGCGGCGGCACCAAACAATGAAGCAGCGGATTAAAAGCTTGAGCATAAGTGATAAGCTGCAGCGGTTGGGATATGAAACGCTGACATGGAGGAGTTAGGTGAACTCTTTGTTGTACGAGAGAGTAAGCAGAAAGGCTTATCATATCAACATTACGATGTATAGTTTATGACTACATAAGTATAAACCACCCTTTTCTACTAACATAGTTTGTTAAAGAATGGAATAAAAAGCCAAAAACGCTTTTTTTTATCACTTGCAATTCTTGAAAGTTGCAACTGTCCACTTAGCACTTGATGATAACTTCGATATCCTTACAACAATGTTGAAAATTATTGTTCACCGATCAAATGATCAAATACTTTTGTAGTGATTGATTTTTTTATGTTTAGTCTACTATTCGACATACTGTTTATAATACTTACTGACAGTGTCATTAGTGATTATTAAAATCACTATTTGATCTAAGTTATTTTTTATGTAAATCTTTTGATAAATTATCAAAACTCTCTTCTAACAAAGATTGAAACAACTCAATTTGCAACATTGTTTAATACAAACCCTCAGTAAAACAATAGCTAAAAATCTCCAAGTGTCAATACCCATTGTGCTAATAGTGAGACATTTTTAATTAAGAAAATCGGCGGCCCATTGTCATTCGAGGGGAGAGTCCCAATGATTTCTTTGACTCTGTCGGTACTTTGTCGGATTGACGAACCTTTGTTTCAGTAGGTGCATTACGGAATGAGGCCGCTGTGAATTGGAATCGCTGAGTGAAAGAGTCTTTGTTGGAAGTTATGTATTTAGGTGTTTTCCGTTTTGGTGGCTCTTGTCTGGATGCAAATTGAAAAGTTGGACGTTTTCAATTATGCATTGCGTGATGATGATAATGGCAGACAAAGAACACCAAGATGCCGGTAGGTACATTTACTGAAGTAATGAAAATATTTTGTGTTGAGAAATCATATGAAAGGAATATAAACAAAGCTGACATTATTGGCAAGATTGATGCACATGCAAAATGTACGATGTGATTTCAACAATTCAAACTAAACTATCTGAAGGAGTCTTCCTAGACATGTTTAGAGAATTACAAAGAACACAACTGTCCTAAAAGTCCTAAGTTATAAACCTGCTTATAAGCTTTTGAACTTACACAAGCTAGATTTTCATCGGAAGATAAAAACAAGTCAAAGAATTTTGCCAGTCAAATAGGTGATTATTCCTTATTAGTTTCCTTATAGAAAACAAAGCGTCGACATACGTACGTAGACGATCGTTAAAATTGGAAAATTCCCCAAGTGTCCGGATCAATTGATCGGTGCGACAATGGATGAGCACTAATCTTTTCATTAAAAAGCGATTATTCGTTGCATGGCCCGCTGCACTAATACGAATAAACGGCATAACTGTAGCACTTTATCTCTATACCCACAAGGGTGATAATAGTATGCACTGTGCAAATATAGAACGAGAGCCCTCGACAATATGGCACGTCGCAGACGCGATGACATTTCAATTCGAATTCTTGTTGCGAGATATTATTAAAAAAGTTTTTTGTTAGAATTCACGGTTGACTAGAACGCGGTTGGAAGACATTTTGAAATGAAAATTAATCTTCTGATTTGTTTTGGACAATTTGTATCTCTTTGTGGCCATCTTTGTATGATGAGACAGCACTTTTAATTTAATTATTATAGGAATAAAGTTATTGAGAAGAATCAAAAACTGAATATGTACGGTACCTGATATTGCTTAGATTCCAATATAAGTATTGCTATGTTTCAAATAAATATAGGCTTAGAATATATCTATAAAACAAGCAATATTTTAGTCTCAATTTATTTGTCTTCAGTAACTACTCCTTGAATTATAAATACACCGCAACTCAAGGTTTCATGGGATCCTAAACTAACAAATTATTAGAGCTTCATACATATTTAAGAAACCTGTAACCGTCTGATGAGAAAATCTTTGAAACATTTCTAGAAGTAGGTATCTAATTTTTATGAACCTGTTTTTATTGACTGAATATTTTTGATTTATTTGTTTTATTTGTCTACAGACTTTGAATTTGCTGAGTTACTTAAGGCTCATATCACGGTCAAACCGTGAAAATGCCCATTTTTGACGTTCTAGATCTCTGAAACTGAAACTCTTAGATAATTTCGATTTATTGTATGATGTAGAATAGCTATTCGCATTGACCGTAGCGGCCTCGCTTTTTGCAATTTTTCCTTATATATTTAAATAAAGCCAAAATTCCGAAACAAGTTTTTAATAAAACTCGCGCAGACACTTTTTCAAGCTCCTGGATTGAACTACTGTGCAAAGCAAACGAAATGAAAAATATCTACAAATATCTCTTATATACTGCCATTGACCGTAGCGGCCCCGGAATTCAGAAATAAGTATGGGATATCTACAAAAAAAATCAATTCAAAACCATAAAATTGCTAAAAACGTTCAGAATTAGCCGTCAATTTCTCCATACTACATTAATATTATTAGGTAAAAAAGATAACAAAATAAACGTTAGTTCATAATCAATAAAATTATATACTTTTTATTCAAATAATTTATAAAGATAAAGATTAAGATTATTATTTTATTATATTGAATAAACGTAATTTAAAACTGCATAAAATGCGATTTCAGACTCTCAGACGAACTCAGACGCGCGCCAGCCCTTGTAACGCGGCCAAACTGTGATAGCCCTCTTAACAACAAAATAAAACTTTTTTAGACAGAATCAGGCAAAAGTTGTAAATAATAATATTTCAATCATATTTTTTGAGGTATGAAAAAACAATAATTTATAAGTTTAAAAAACTAGAAAAACCGACATCAATTCGACTACCGGCTTCATTATCAGATGATGATGATTTTTTCTCTTGGTTTTTAGTAAATCTTAGTGTGGGTTGGCTGAGTGTCAAAGATCCATTTCAGCAGATATAAGTCGTTCAAGTCCGGCTTCAAATAAAAGCTTTTCCAAGAAAACTTGCAAAATCTACTCTCATTTTCACTTCAACAAAAGTAAGAAAACAAGAACAGTTAAGGAAGACAAAAGTACTAAAACTAAGTAATGGGAACTTAATCTACTGAGTGCCGCACATATCTCATTAACAAAGGAGCCATTTAGCACTAAAAGAAGCACATGTGGTGGTTATACTACAGTATAAATCAAAAACACAAGCCAATACATCGAGAGCCCCCCCTTCGATACAAGCTAAAGAAAAATTCGTCGGAGAAGGATCTTCTGATACTGGCCAACACCTTCCAGTTATTACAAGTATAAGTACACTCATGTTCAATCTTCTTTGTAAGTGTAGAGCAGGAGCTAGCGGTGATTTTATCGCAGTTTGTCGAGTGTAGGTACTATCGAGTTGTCAATCAGTGAAAGCTTTCAGTTGTACCAATTGTGCAGGAAATGTTCGGTTCCGATGTAATTTGCGACGAGTTTTTCAATTTCGGTACAAAAAACGGTTTAATTTCACATAAGGGTGATTGCGCGTGTATCGAATGTTTTGTTATTTTCAAACATTTCAATTCTTTCATGAAATTGTTGGTACCAAACCATATACTTGTTACCGTCCGTCGAACTGACAACAAAATCGTTTTGTTGCCTAACTATTTACATAGGACACTAGCACAGTACCTACCAGAGAATTTACCTTATTTGAAATACTTTTATTTAAAATGCAAATACAAAATGCAAAATACCTATTTTGTATTTTGCATTTAAATGCCTTTTAGTAAAAAACATTTTGTATTTTATTTGAAATACATTTCGAGATGTATTTTGCATTTTTAATATTTATTTCAAAATGCAAAATACTTTGTGATTAAGTTTATCAACATCACCAGTCAAACAAAATGAAATGAACGAATGACGCTTGTATTGCTGAATTTGACCGATAGAGGCGCCTGCTAGCCATGCGCGCCCTTTTTTCTTCTTTGGTCAGAGTACGCGCCTTATGTCTGACTAGTCACTAGTGTCAATGTCAAAAGAAAACGACGAACATTATCTATGGCTATGAAACGCAACGCCGCTGTAATAATAATAAAATAAGAACTAGATACACAATCAACCGAAATAAATGGCCACACAGTTCACAAAATGGAGCCATGGCTCTCTTTTCGTTAGTCTAGTTTTTTACATTATTTTAAGTGTGTATTATTATTATTAATAACATAACAATTTATTGATACGCGTACTGATAAATATGACCAAAATGTCATGCATAAGGTGCCATGTTATTAGACGTTTCTGTTCGGCTCGGCATTGTGTCTTTATTTCTCATGATAAATACCTAAAATAAATAAAAATATCTGAAATTTGGTAAAAAGGTATTTTATTTTGAAAAAGTATTTTGAAAATACCTATTTTGCATTTAGCATTTGAAATACAAAACGCAAAACTATATAACCATTTTGTACATCTCTGGTACCCACTCACATTCGTAAAAATATTTATACACGTACAGAAAATCAGCATACACACTGCACTCTCCCATTTTTTAGTCCATTGCTCAAACTAATAACCAAATGAAAAAGGTCCCTTCAACCCCCAAAGTTATGACTTCAATTGCTGTTGTCTAATGGTACTATTATGGCCCTCCACGTAATTTTAGCTCTCAGACTATAACGGTCGTGTGCGGGCAATTATTTGACAATTTGCGACGACAATATCGTCTGATTGTTATCTCACTACTCGAGGGGATGCTGCAAATAATTTTACCAGAAATACTGAAGATTCTTGAGAATAGAACGCCTTTGTTTGTTGTATTTGGTAGAATACTGTAAAACTTTATAGGTAGAACCAAAGCCTCGTCTGAAAATAAGCTCCAATGTACTCAGCCCCATAATGTACAAGTAGTTAAAAAAGTTTTTAATATATTAGAATGATAAAAATATTATTGTCATTTAAAAAGAACAATACTTTTTAGATTAGATTAGATGCAAAGGCCTGAGTTATTTACCAGAATGTTTATCCAGAATTTTTTAGCCTTTTTTTGTCATAATATTGCTCGTATTATTGATTACTGTTTACTGTTTTTATAGTTTATACGCGACAAGCCATCGTTGCTGTTAGAATACTAATACTATAGTACAACCTTAAGCCAAACTTGGAAGGGCTTAACGTCTTCAATTATCTCAATAGCTACCGGGCAACACTTTAACTAGTGTTATTGGTTAATCCGCCGAGTTAACTACTTTGTAGTGTAACGGACAGTTTGCGATAGGTCCCGCCTCACTGGCCTTTGGTTTGGAGCTTAAGTTTCAGCTTAGGCTTGTAATAATCGTGAGAGCTAGTAGGTATCTATTTACATCATGTATGTCATGATGTAAGTATTCATGTATTGTATAGCTAAGTCTAAGTTTAGTAGTCACAGCGGATCTTTGTCCCTATGAAGTATCTGTACAAAACTAATTTTTGGGTCGAATTGGATGTAAGCGAATTTTTCGCAATCGTTTGTTGCACCTTAACTTCAGGGTAGGAATAAAAATAAATATTCAAATTCAAAAATCCGTTGTACTATCAGCAAAAGTTCTACCTTACCACCTTAAGGGTGCATTTCCTGTAAACCGACTAGCCGTTAATTTTTAAATACCAATAGAAGTCAAAATTATTTCGGGTGTAAAAGTTATGAAAACAATGAGCCGTCATAAAAATAAATAGATGTTTAAGTTTCTAGGTGGTCAAAATAAAAAGGTACGTACAGGACGGCTGTTCAAATTTTAAAACATTATCTTCAACCAGAAGAACGAATGGCGACCACGCATGGAAAGACAATAAGTAGGATCCTATTAAAAAAACTGACAACATTGTGTCACGGTGGATGGGAAAGGTTCATGATCGTTTTAGCCTAGAAATATGAGGAGGAAGCCTAGGTCTAGCAGCAAATTTCTCCACAACGATAAACTTGATGATATCCATGTAAAAAGTGAACAGAAGCTTGTAATTTTTAAAAAGAGGCAAAGTATAAAAGACCCATTAACCACTGTTCATAAAAACCAGATACTTCTAAAGCAGTGGCTCTTTTGAGTCATAAAATAACTTACCAATTAACTCGTAACTTTGCCATCTGCTCAAATATCCAGTAAGGTTGATTATAATCTACTCAGTTTCATGGTAAACGTAATAATCGTAAAGCCATCAACGGATTTTTCAACACGTCAGCAAAGTATACTTAGGTAAGTGCAAAAAAATTACAAGTTTTGAATTTTATTAAATCTTCTCCCTTGAAAAAAGAAGTAGGATTTTCAATTATCGTGGTTAACCTAGGTAGACAATAATTTTACTTTTTTGATCTTCTGAGAACGACCTAGATCCTCCCTCCAATACAGTTTTGCATACACCTTTTTGTCACCAAATACAAAGTCCGTTTAGAAATCATATGGAACAATTTGAAAGCTAAACGTCTTGTATGAATTGAAATTGTAAATCTATCCAGTGAATTCATGTGGTAAGTATTTAAAATTCTAATCATTGTGACTGACATCAAACCCTTCCTACTCTTAGAAGCTAAAACCAGCTTCACGATCTTCAAAGCTGCCTGTCATGACTTAAGGAGACAGCTAGCTAACCAGTTAACAAGTCAGGGCAAGTTAGTCAGGGTGGCGTCAACTTAGACCGGTCAGCGATCCAAGTTGTGTATTTGTGAAACTGCAAGTTATACCGTAACTTAAGCACAATATGCTAATACGCGGAACTTAGCGAACTCGCTGTCTGCTCGAGTGTGGATTTAACTTTGTTCAAATTGCAGGCAGCTTGCTGGCAGTTGGTATTTTATTGACATTCTGCGCATTCTGCGCACAGCTGGGAGCTTATATTGTGCTGGAAAAGATTGGTAAACTCTTAACCTTTTTTTTCCGCCCCGTAGTCAAATAAAGATATCACCAAATCACGTCTGCTTTTGTCCAACATAGGCATAAAGATTACTAAATACAACAATAAAGGGCCTACTCCTCCCTCACTACTTTTCGGCTGAAGTTCTTCAAGTTCTACGAAGACAAAGATCTAGAGTTCCTAGAGATCTAGAACGATAAATAGGCCAATAGGTAATCTATAATCTTATCTTTAGTCATAATATTTTAGATTAGACAAAAACCATATTGATGTTCATAACGTTGAACACCCACGACAAACCTGCTTAATATTCAGCATGTCAGCTGCATAAATTCAATACCTCAAATACCACAGGGCGGTAAACATAATGTAGGTGCAGGTACTTATGATCATTACATCGGTATGCAGGTAAAACCGCATACAATAGAAACCACACGTCAAGCCAAAATTACAAAGTCAAATCCAGTGATGCAACTCAAAACGACCATTTTTCGATCGCAGCTTAACGAGGGTAGTTTAATTTTGATTGGTCATTCTGGACTCGGCTCGAATTACTGGAGATAGGAAGGGATGAAGTACTGAATACACGGTTGGGATTGTAGAGTGTTCGGTAGACGGGCGATTTTAAAGCTGCGTTTTTTATGCATTAAAAACGAACGATTGATCTGGCATGTCGCAGATGTTTTCGCTGTCACGCATAAAATAATTACTACCCATCAACTATCGCAAAACGTGGGCGTTGATTACCTTCTCCAGACATCTTCAACCCTCGGTCCAAGCTATTTGAGAAGACATTTACCGCGCCTCGTATGCAGACGTTTTGTCATCCGTCATTTTAGTCACATTAAAAATCTTTCTACCCATATACCACTTCCATTCTACTTCCTCTTCTTAGTGGCCATCGTAATCGCGATGCGCATTTTTTTCATGAAATGGCTATCCTCTACAAATCGCCGCTACATCGCTGCTATATCGTCAATAAACCGCTCGTCTGTCCACACGGCACTTCACACGCTTCGGGCGCGCCTTCCCTCGTTTGTTTTACTACTCGCAATTAAGCCGGCTGAGTGACAGGGATTGTCGCCTCGACGCGGGCACGGAAAAAACGTGGTTGAAACGTGGCTGGTTGTTTTCTGATACTGAGATTTTGTATTCCCGTTGCTTAGGTGAGTAAAGCTGGGGCTTGCTTAACATCTATTTTAAATGGTTTTTATTTAAAGGGTATCTTTTACATCGGCGACTAGATTATAGTGTACAAAAATATTGCAACTATGAGTGTCATAATGGATTATTTCGTTTGAAAGTTTAAGATACCCGCGGCAATTGATGTGACGTTTCTCTGAGGTTAAGACTAGAGATTTTGGTGTTTGTTTTTGTAGAATCTGGACACTCCCTGAGTATTCTTATAACCTATAGTAAACTATAAGTAATGAAACTAAATTTTATGGTATTTTATGCATGTATAGAAGGCATGAGCTGTAAAAATACCAATCCTAGAGTAGGTACGGTGAGTATTTTAGGAAGGTACCAGGGCTGGATTGCCTAATAAAATACAAGAATTAAAAATTCCACACCTACAAAAACTTAAACCCATGCAACCAATAAACTTGGCGCAAGCCCAGAATAGTTATACCGTGTTTCGCATTGACAACCTGTTTTAATTCGATCAAAATAGACACAGCGCGGTGTAAAAATTCCGAGCTGTATGTTTTTATGGATAACAGAGTTATTTCATATACCCAATCAACTTGTAAGTGCTTTAGTTTAGAATATTGAAGGCATGAAGTTATTTCACCAACAAGCGCAGTTCAATTTCAAACAAAACTAATCTAATTTTGAGTCAACATTCAATGATCGACTCACTCGATTCATTTGTCTAGGATGCTCGCTGAATACCAACCCGACGAGTTTGAGGAATCGCGATCCAGTTTTGGCTGCTACTGATCAAAATACCTAAACTGGAATCCACAAAAACCATTAAAGTGTTATACTGTACAAAATGAAAGTGCAATCTAGGCTTATGCAACCACTGCGATAGACAAATTACTGACGAAACATAGATATCTCCTTACTACAGTACAGCACTTGCTACTCTTTATGCTTTGACTGAATGGAATATAATGACCAGCTTGAACCTCTATTACAATAAATACAAATACAAATTATTTACCGAAAAAATGTGGACGGCATCATGTAAAAATAATTAAATTGGCTTAATGAAAGAAATAAGAACACTAGGTATTAAAATCCTAAGCCACAGGCAAGTATCTGGCAGCCTACTGCGTATGTAGATTATAGTTTTATGGATTTATGTATTCAGATACGTCTGAGTAAAACCCGCTCGCTATCAGAAACTAGTTCGACCTGCAACTTTTGAATTCAATTATGGCTGCACGGTGTCACGTGACCCGCAAATGAAGCATACCAAGTTTTATCAGCTGGAAACAACTGAGTAATAAGAAGTTCCATTATCTATTTAAACCTGAATCTTGAACTTCAAGATTTATGAAAAATTATCTGATGACGATAATTTAAATAAAAAATAGCCGAGAAGAATTATGGTAAATAGTGTACCGGCTGGAACGGAACCTCTTTTTATGAGAATAAGTAATGGAATAAGCAGATGGCCCACCTGATGTTAAGTAGTAACCTATGCCTATAAAACTACATGCAACTGCACGCCCACTGCGACGTATGTGCTTGTAATTGCACCAACATCCATACCCTTCTAACCAGAACACAGCAATGCGAGCAACACTGCTTGGCGCACGAAATAAGTACAGTGATAGTACTTTTCCGGACGAGCTCTTTCACAAGAAGCTCTACTACTACAATCTGAACCCACTGCAGGGTTATTCCAATCTCAGTTGAACTGCAAAGTTTTAAATCATGGTCAGTTCATACTAACTCATAGTTATTCTGTGACTAAATATTGACTTTGTTTTCGCGCATATTTTGCTGTCAAGTGTCTAAAAAGAATGATCACGTGGTACAAAATTGTACCACGTGACCTGAAGAAATTACACTGGGCAGCGAAATATAACTTGACAGCAAAAGATTGGAATACGGGGGCTGGTCTGTAGGTACTTAAAGTGAAATGGCCACCACTAGGCTACCATTTTGCTTCGACTATAGCTCATCAAGTAACCCGCGCCACGTGTGCGGGGGACATGGAAGTAAGCCGTAACATCCGCCGCCGCCATATTGTCGACGTCATTATTTACGGATCGAGGGACGGTGTGTAATTAGCTTTAGAATTAATCTCTTTCAATATTTTCCTTCGCCCTTGATTGTGGGGTGGGTGAATGACTGTGATTTGATGTCTCAAGTATTTATTGCTAGTAAATGGTACATGGCTGAGGAAATGAAAAATATCTAGTTAGTTTAGTTAGTTAGTTTGGGACTAGAGGGCGTTGTGTGAAATGTCCATGAATATTTATTTTATTTTATTTATCTAGGTAAGTAAGGTTTGAATACCTTTTGCTTTTCAGATATTTCAATCCTTGCGTAGGTACTTATAAAGATTACCTTCAAAAGTAACTGTACTTACATACAAAGGCTATTACTAAACAGAAGTTAGTTACTAACTTTTTCTCTTACAATCAGTAACTCGATATGAAAAACCAACCAAGTAGTAAAACCCGACATCAAAACGTGCCGATTTCAATAAAATCCAATCTACGTTTAGCATAAATACTTTGACATTTTGTGCTATAAAAATTGTAATTTCCGCGAACAAAATACTCGCTCTGCCGTGAGTAGGGTAAAAGCCCGAGTTGAGGTCACCGCGTATTGTAGCCATTCATTTCGAACCGTGCTTTTGTCAACTGTGGTCCGTATTGTCCATTGTTGAAATGCAAGTATATCTCTGCATTTTACACACCCGTTATCACTCCACCATAAGAGCGGTTTTCCTTTGCATTTATATTGAAATCAAAGGTTTTGCAGACGTTGAAAAGCAGCGAAAATGAAGCGTTTTTGACCGTTTGACGCATAGGACTCGTACAGAATTCTCGTGTATTGTTTGGTGTTATATTAATTTTCTGTTGATGTGGGTTCAAGTTACGGTCCGAGTGTCACAGGCTTTTGTCTGTTCATTATTCTTACTATGAAAATCAAATATTTTACAAAATGAAAAATTTTTGGGTGCTATTTTTGAACTGTCAAAGAACTAATTAAGTATACGTAAAGTGGTTTTAATTTTAAAGCTTTCTTTTACATTCTAATAGCTAGTTTAATTTTTTTTATTTCATCTGGGAAATTTGTTGAGGCTCACGTTCATTTGCGGTTGGTTGGATGAAGGTATGCTTATTGAGCAGCGGATGTATCTTTTAATATGTGTAATCGTATAAATAAGCTTTTCCAATCCGTCCACCACCAAATGTGGTCGCAAATTAGCACATGCTCCTTTAACCTCTACGTATAACACAACTTAATTCAGAAGGTACACTTGCGTGTTACTGAAATTGGTAAAACGATACACATTTTTGCAGGTCGTATAATTTTGGGCGAGTACCCGAAACGCGCAATACTATTTTATTCCGGTAATATATTCAAATTGCCGTTATTATGTTAGCCGACATTATAATTTGATTATTATTATTATTGATATATTATTGCAGGGCGTCTAGTCGCAGCGACGCGTGACCCGAGGGCTGGTGATTATCTGGGCCAGCGAATCAGCATTGCTATTCAGCGCGGCAATGCAGCCAGTGTCTTGGGCACGCTTCCGATTGGTACTGATTTGGATCAGTTGAGCTATCTATAAATCGTTTGCAACGGTGTGTAGATAGCTCAACTGCTTCATGTGTATTTTGTACATATTATAAATATTGTAAATACTTTATTAGTCATAATTTTCTTTGTGAATAAATTTAATTATAATTTGACGGATTTATAAATACATTTTGATTATGGTATGGTTAAATGGGCTTTGTCGTAAAAATACTGTGACTTTTATTACAATTTTTGGAAAATATTATCTTGGTTTGCCTTATTTTGGATGGAAACAGTAACTACTTACCTACCATTCTGGTAACACAAAATAATGCTTACGTACTCATATTTTAGATGAATAAAGCTCCATAATACCAACCTGAAAACCATACATTAAAATTATCGAAAAGGTTTTAGAATTCTGTCTTCCTGCACTCCGCTTTCATATAAATGTAAATGCTACACTATGGGGGTGTGATTACCCCAAGATTACCTCCCCTCCCTACCCTTAGAATCACAATGCTGTTTGATTTCCACACGATGCCTCTGTGGTGGTTTTTATCATTTTTTTGTTGGATAAGAAAATTGCACTTCCTGTCTCTGTCATACGAGGTTTTATGTCTCGTTTTTTGGAATAGTGTAGATGACTATTTTGGGAAAAGGGGTGCTAATGGTTAAAGATCACTGTCGTCAAATACATTGAATTGCGTTTGGGGTGCATTGAAAAAGGGTATTACCATTACATTAATGGAAACGTTCAAAAAATACATTTGTGCATAGAATAATCATAAGAAATAGTTTTAAGTTGGGTGTATTAGTCTTTGGCAATCTTATTAAATAAACAGCTGCCTACTTTTTACCTGAAAATCTGTAAAATATGAGCAAGCTCAAGACAAATACTAACTTTGTGTACGTAAAAAGTGTCCCGACTCTACATTTTACCTACAGAGCTGTACGCCTTTTACTGTTATACGTAGGTGTGTAAGAATCCGTATACGAGTAACATTATTTGTAGACCCCACACGGTCCATAATGTCATTACTACCCTAAAACAGGGGGCAGTAAATTATTCTCATCTGCGCCCCCTAGCGGCGGGATGTCGAAGTAATCGTGCGGCTGATTGAAAATTACTACTTTTTAATACTTTTGCGACACAATAATGGTGTCACAATAGAATGTTGATTAACACATTGACGTCAATGTGGTATTGAATGTGGGTATATAATAAGCTTTTGTAGAGACATATTGTAGGTACCTGTTACTCGTTTCTTGAATTTTTTATCCACGGTATGAAATCGCCCCCCACTCTATCAAGAGGTTTTTTAAACGCCCTACCCTACCCTTAAATCTCTACCCTAAAAATGCTTGTCAGTGATTAGATTTGAAGTTCGAGTATGTGAAGGAAAGTATTTTCAGGTATTTCAAGAAAGTAATTTATTCTCAACTCATGAGAAACAATAAAATCATGGACCTCTGGGGATAAGCCAAAAAGTTGACGGCTGCACTCACCTCATATCCGCTCCTCATATCCCTTTACTCAAGATTCCTAAGAATAGGAGTGGTAGTCAAAGGGGCCCTTCTTAGCATACCTACCTACTTTTGCGCAGTAGTTTGAAAATTACGAAGATTAGCATTCATGAAAACTAAGCATCTTGCTATTCTCTAGCACTCTGACATGAATCACATAATCTGACAGTCTTGATTTACATACCCTCTTTCTAATCCCTCAAAATGGTATTCCTATTGTTCGAGTAGGCTCGGGGAGGTGCGGGTAAGAACGAGTAGGTGCGGGTAAGAGCGAATAGGTCTGGAAACAGCACATTTCAATTTGGACAAACCGCGTCTTGAGCCATACGGATTAAAGCCTGTGGTGAGCCTACTGGAGGAAGATGTGTGAAGGTAATGGAGGTTTTCTGTACCATCTTTGTAACTAACGTGTATTTCCGGAGTTTCCGAGATTATAACCTCTTTAGTCGGGACTTCAAAAATACATCCCGTTCTTCCCTTGACGCTCTTTCATAAAAGGGCTTATGTCTCCAAATTTATCTTTTTTTGAAAATATCTCATTCCAGCTCTGGTTATCCTGAGAATATAATAATAGAACAATGACATTGAGAATCCCATACGTATACCAGGTTTTTTGTCGGCCAAAATCCACATATAAAGAGTTAGACGTGATTAAATATTTGTTAAAAAACTTATGTGAATTCTAAGCCTAAATAAAGAAGTATACAGTCCTGTTAAAAAGGTTACCTCCTCCATTTTTCACGGTATCATTGTTACCATATTCTCTTGATATGTTAATTTCTTCACTGAATAAATAATTCATTGTTAAGTCGTAACATTCAGAAGCATTGTTCAACAACTCATCTTTCTAAATTATGTCTTAGCACTTATGTTTTAAAGTCTATTTTCCTGTACTTTTTAATAGGGCTCGTAATTTTAATTTGCCGAAAACGAGTCGAGTACGAAATTCCGTTTTGGTTCATTTGAATGAAACGGTTCTTGAGAATACAAAATACCATAAGCACAGATAAAAATCGGAGCTTGAGAAAGTATAAAATCGGTTTGTGACTTAATAGGTACTTAATCCTGAATTGAGAGCAAATAATCGAATACCATTCATAATAAAGTTGCACACGCACCGTTCTCTTCAGATTAAACTTATCGCACACCTCATTAGGTTTGAATTTAGCGTATTTTACACCCAATAGCCCCGTGACCCAGTGGGTGAAAAACGTGCCAAACGCCTATATACAGGCACGGTGACATATCGTGCACCGTCTACCCTCGACATTGATGGAACGCGATGGCACGCGCGCGTTCGGGAACATTCGTCAACCTTCGGGAGCCGAGTGATCGCTTCTCAAATGCGTTCCAAGTTTGAAATTTTTCAATGCTCGTTTTGAATGTGGTTTTGGTATAACGTGCGAGTCGAAATCGGATTACCGAATAGTTCGGGTTGACGTTATTCATGAAAAAGTTCTAAATTCTTCGTGAAATTGGTTGAAAAGCTAGCCTACATTTTTTAGCCTCTACCCTCGGGATGTTCAAATAAAATTCAGATTTTGTACGATACTTGATTTCCCAATAAAAAGTTGCACAGCCTTTAAACCCCAGTTGGTATTCGTTCTAGCAAAGGAACTAACTTCAACATAAAATGACTAGCAAACGTACTGACTGTGCAGAGTATTCATTGCAGTTTCAAAACTCAAACGTCATTGTTCTGAATATTCCTGCCACTGCCGAAGCTCTACAAAATAAACGGACACGAGAACAATTTACAAATTCAATCATACTACGTGCAGCTTAAATTGTACTCTAATTTGTTTACCCCATTGGAATACACACACTTAAACGTACAGAATGTGGCCACTAGCAGTTACTTAATTCTAGGCAGACTCAAACTCAGATACAAAGATTTTGGAAGACATTTTTATTTTCTGTGGGGGATGTTTATCGGACTACCTACTAATTTTTTTTTATAAATTGGGATATGTAAAAGATCTTTATTTGAAGGTTAACTCAGATAATAAAATCATGAGCTGTGACAGGCGTCACAGCTCAGTCGGTAATAGCTCTTCCTGCCGTGCTGTGGGTCGTGGGTTCGATCCCCACTAAGAACAAACATTTGTGTGTGCCAAACATAGATGTTTGTTCTATGTCTGGGTGTTACTATGTATTATAAGTATGTATTTACAAAAGAAAAGTATATAAGTATTCTATCAGCATCTAGTTACCATATTACAAGCTTTGCTTAGGACTAGAGGCGTCGTGTGAAATGTCAATGAATATCTATTTATTTATTTATGTTTCCAGTTTTTTTTACTTTGTGTGCTCATTTCATCCTGAGTCACGAGTCATGACTCAGGATTTAACCTTATATATTTCATAGACCATATCAGTGCGGAGGTAGACCGAGTAAAGTCGCGTACATATCACTAGCGAACACAAACAAGCGTAAGTACTAGACATGTACCGCGTCATAAAGGTTTCATCCTGCCCATAGCGCCTCACGAGACCATTTACACGACCTTCGCTAAAACCACCCTATTATAAATGCAGTACGGTTCTAAATGCAATGACAGGTAACCTTGGGCCGTATTTCACGGTTTGGGACAAGAAGGTACAATACGTTGTATTATTAAAGCTAGGTTTTGCTCGCACCTGGTACATTGAATGTGGTAAATATTTGGGCAAGAGATTTGGAAGATGAATGCTTGGTTGTAGAGGTTGCGTCAATTGATATTAAAGACTTTGTTGAGCATAATGAATGAATGGACTAAAACCTCACACTGGTCCACGTTATTATGAGATTATGAGTCTATTGTTAGAAAAAATTGGTTATGCTTCTATTCTGCCCCCGTATCAAAGTCAAAGTCAAAGTCAAAATTTCTTTATTCAATAAAATCACAAGGATCATTTAGAATCGTCTTATATAACTAGGTGAGTCTAGGTGCCAGTTCCACGCGACCAGAGCCTAGAAGAACGGGCAAGAAACTACGGCCTGGTTCCTAGCGTTTTTTTGTATGATCCCTTTTACAGAGAAATATACATAGAACACGAGAATAGCACTGACATTGCAAGTCGAGTAGGTATTTGGAAACAAAGCACCTAAAAAAAACCAAGAGTCAAGGTACGCATTTATTTTGTAAATCTTTGACGCTCCTGGATGCACAAATCTAATCTTGAAAGAACCGGCAAAGAATCAACGTGATTTTTTTTGTTTATGGAAATTTCAAAACAGCTCAACTGTCTACTTTAAAAATCTTTATAATTTTCTGACGTGTACGAAATTCAGGTTCTATACAGGAAATAAATTAGCATGAGTTCATAGTTTGTACAATTAGTCTTACCACGGAAAGTGAACCTACACCTCTAACATCTCAGTGGAAGATCAGTTGTTACTTGAACGTTGAACGTTTGTTCAGTTATTTCTGCGTTTAAATATTCAATGTCGTATAGTTTTCAAAATACTCAAATTGGCTCATGCCTGCGCAAAGTCCCACTGCTACAATGACAGAGTACCTACTCTGAAAAGAGCCACAGATACTCTTATATGTGGAAAAGAAAGTCTAGAGTACAGTCAGCTATAAAAATTGATACTTCCGATCTTTTTAACCACTGACGTAAAAATGACGGGGTGTTATAAGTTTGACGTGTCTTTGTGTGTGTGTTTGAGGCAACGTAGCTCCCAAACGGATGAACCGATTTTGATTTGGTTTTTTTTGTTTGAAATGTGAATTAGTCGGCAGTGTTCTTAGCTATGTTTGATGAAAATCAGTCCAAGATTCGGGGTTTTTTTTAATTTTTAATTTAATTACTTGTTACAAATGATATAGATATTGAATATCCTTCTCCGCCAGCTAAGTGGACATTGTAAATATTATGTGGTAGGAGCTCATTGCAGGACTGGAAAAAATGACGTGATAAAGAGAAGGCCTTCTGAAGGGAATTTTTGCCTCTGACAGTACCAGACGCGTATTAATATTTATCAATTCCGTGCTCCCGTGAAATACGGGGCATTACCAATTTAAAGTAACGCTTTTATGTGCAGCGAATTGGGACTGTGGGGGAATCCCTTCCACTTCTCTCTTAAAGTGCATATTGAGATATTGCTTCTACTTTAGATAGCTACTTCTTATTTGTTACGCTATCTTATTACAAGTTCTTCCATTTGTTTACTAAAGCTCCGTAGTTTTCGTAGTTGCATATTTAGAAAGTTTACTTTTTTGTTTTGTCGAAAGATTGTAGGAAAAAAAAGTTAGATAACTCAGCCAAGTTAAATAAAAATAGAATTTTATTCAAGTATTCAATGCACCAAAGGGCAAGTCTTCAGTGGACGTGCTCAGTGAACCAATGCATCTTTACAGGCAGTGGTTACCACCTAACATCAGTTTGTAGTTGAAAAAAAATAGTTTTTAGATATATCGAATAGTGATGCTAATAGTGATGAGATCCAACATAATTATAACCGGATATTTAAAAAAAACCCTCATAAACACCAGCATTGGTATGCCAATCAAAGTTAAACTGCAAAGTTGAACTGCAAAGTTTTAAATCATGGTCAGTTCATACTAACCCATAGTTATTCTGTGACTAAATATTGACATTATGACGTCATTTGATGTGTTTTTGCGCATATTTTGCTGTCAAGTGTCTAAAAAGAATGATCACGTGGTACAAAATTGTACCACGTGACCTGAAGAAATTACACTGGGCAGTGAAATATAACTTGACAGCAAAAGATTGGAATACGGGGGCTGCTTGTATAAAACTAACCACCTGCCTCTACTATCATAAAAAGCTATTTCTACTTCGGACGCTGTCGATTCTAAAACTTCCAGCGACATAAAATAGAAGAACAGTTTATATAACAACCGAACCTTATTACACGCCGTAAAGGAACAGGACAAAGACATTCTTAATAATCCTGAAGGCCAATAAAGTTTCAAGAACTCTGTCTACTAGAGCGCTAAAACGAATGCTTCAGAAACTGCAAAACTTGTAATAAAAACATTTTGGTTGCAGGTTGTGGACGTGGGTACGCGAATCGCCAAGCTGATGTGGAGATGGGGGGGACACTTGGCAAGAAGGGGAGGGAGATGGACGAAGGCGGGCACAGAATGGTTGCCAAGGGATGCTCGTAGACCAAGAGGCAGTCCACCCGCCCGATGGTCCAATGACATTATAAAACGAGCTGGGAACCAATGAAGACTCGCTAGGGACCAGAAAGAATGGCGTAATAAGAGCAGCCCCCGTATGCCAATCTTTTGCTGTCAAGTTATATTTCACTGCCCAGTGTAATTTCTTCAGGTCACGTGGTACAATTTTGTACCACGTGATCATTCTTTTTAGACACTTGACAGCAAAATATGCGCGAAAACACATCAAATGACGTCATAATGTCACTATTTAGTCACAGAATAACTATGAGTTACTATGAACTGACCATGATTTAAAACTTTGCAGTTCAAC
Organism: Gandaritis pyraliata; assembly: GCA_947859175.1. Lineage (NCBI taxonomy): Eukaryota > Metazoa > Arthropoda > Insecta > Lepidoptera > Geometridae > Gandaritis > Gandaritis pyraliata. The sequence continues at coordinate 9,413,081 of OX401866.1, read as the reverse complement.
TTTGATTGGCATACCCCTGCAGAAAGAATGGCGTCATAAGAGCAGGCCTAAACTCAGCAGTGGGTGCAAACGGACTGAGATGATGATAAAAGCATTTTGTTGCGGAACGCATACTTTCTGGTTGTTGTTTTTTCATCCTTATTTGGACAAGTCCGTAGTCCGCTCTTGATCAGTCACTACAGTAACTATCATTCGCTAATGTGGATCAGCTCAAACGCTTCAGTGTACATTACCCCTCAAATTCTCCATCAATCCACATCGCTTAAGAGTTTTTGCGAGAAGGTACGAGAGGTCAAACAGAAATATCTCCGGTCATTTGCTGTGGACAAATGAGTGGACGATTCGCGCCATGTCCTCCGGACGGAATAAATCATGGACACCCCATTGCAGTAAACATGGACAAATATCCCGATCTGATTCAGATATCCGTGTTTAGGCAAATTATGGTCATTATGCGGTCTGTGGTGTTCAGTAGTGGTCGTGGATGCAGTAGTTAGCATTCTGTTATCGTACTGTGATTACTGATTATTAATAGTTCGGTATTTTACTATTATATTTTGTTGTGTCGGGTTGGCTAAAATAGCAAACTGCCAAAATAATAACGTATTATAAGGTTTTATTTACAAAAAAAGTATTTGAGTATTCTATCAGCAATCTCGTTTCCATATAGCTTTGCTTAGTTTAAGACTAGAGGGCGTTGTGTGAAATTTCCATAAATATTTATATGTATTAATTCGATTTTAATTTATTATTAATTTTTCAAGTAGCCATAAGTTTTTTGTACACTGAACCTTTGTTAACAAGCACAACCACGAGCCAAAACAAACGACAACTGAAGAAAAAAAACACTCGAAAACAATTTGTTATAGTTCAATCAATGTTCTTTTTGTTTGTAAAACCTGCCCGAACCTTTCACAGGCACCAAGAAATACAGACTGAAACCGACTGAATACACAGAGCTGGTACTCTAGCAAACAAAAAATAAGTTGCATTTCGTTGGCAACCGAGAACGGGTTTTTTTCTCGATTTCTATGGACAGGGTGACTATTTTGAAAAATCTTTAATGAAGCTTTATTTTAGAAAATTCTTCATCAATTTATCTAACGAAGTGTATAGAAGACATTTATTTATAGAACTACATACATTTTCAATGCTGACATAGACAAACTGTTTTTGGAAGTATTGATATTTCACAGTAGGTCTACTCTCTGTAGCACTTTCATAATAAATGCCGCTTCGAGCGTGGGCCAAATTGCCTGTCTGTCCGACCGCATAGATTGCTCTGTGGCTAATAGTTCAAAGGAAAAGATAGATTAGGGCCGTTTGATTGAGAACTATAGTTTTTTTCATGACAACCAATTTCATTTTGTGTTTTTGTTGTTCAAACATGAGGTAGAGGAAGGCCGAAGAAGAAGTGGTTGGATTGTGTGAAAGAGGATATGAATGTGAGAGGAGTAGATTCTGAGTTGACGAATGATAGAAGCGAGTGGAAGAAGAAGACATGTTGTGCCGACCCCACCTAGCGCGGGATAAGGGCAGGGAAATGATGATGTTGTTCAAACATGAGCTTCTCATTGGTATTTACTATGATTTAAATACAATAAGGGTTACTTAATAAGTACTTAAAGGTCAAAATTAGTGTGATATCTAAGTACCTACGATGCTTAGTATTTCGCCTTTATCGCCCGTCTGATATTTTAACTCTAAGGGCGGCTTGCACCAGAATCGCTAAACGCGTTTAACTCTTAAATAGTATTTAGCGAGTTGTCAAGTCATACAAATACGTCAGATTTAAATCGATTTAGCTGTTAAACACGTTTAGTGATTCTGGTGCAAGCCGCCCTAAATCTACAAAATCACCGCCCTGCGTAGGTGCAGGTACGTGGCCTGTTCTCACAATTTCAAAACTCACTTTCATTCCGCGTTCACGCTTTTATTAATTCCTGGCCTACGTCTAGGTACACTTAACGTCAAAACACAATTAATAAAATTCCAAATTCTGTAGGCGAAATTAGATTTTTATTCTGCCTTGCTAATTAGGTCTTTTTATTAATCTACATATATATATATATATATATATATATAGATAGGAGTCTGGGGTAAATATTAATGAAATAGCCTAATTTCCTAGTTGTAAAAATTAGTTTTTTTTTAAAGTAAACAACCAATATGGCTAACTAAATACTCGTTTACATTTTTTTAAGTTTAACATTTTTATCACTTATTAGAGCTTTCTTAATTTTTCACTAAAATAGGCAAGTTTTAAAAACGAAAACTATGGTTGTGGTGAATATTTTTTGAATCCCTTTTAAAGATACGGATCAGATAACTCGATAATACGAGTATATGGATTTAGATATCTGAGAAATAAATAAATTGAACTGAATTAAAGGCAGTATTCTGTCGTTGACTGTACTAGGTGGTAGCAGTACCGAGCAGCAAGTATAGCTGAGCGCTGAAGGAGTGTAAAGTATCAGGGTAGAGAGCCGCAACTGGGCTAAGGACTTTCCACCTTGACTGGTTAGGGATGGGACATTGTCTGCGAATTTCATCGATATGTTTCAACTTTACCAGTTACCTAAGTTTATTTTTTTTTTGTTTACACTTGAAAGTTTGTTATATTTTTTACCTTTGACTTCAAAACATCTTTACCCAATGGACCCCAGATTAAACCTATCTTTCATGAACTTTCATCATCTTCTGCTCCTGTCATTTCTTTTGAGTCGTAAGTTTTCTTAATTCACATTCAGCATCATATCAGCTCATAGAAGTCCAGCAGGGGTATGCCAATCAAAGTTGAACTGCAAAGTTGAACTGCAAAGTTTTAAATCATGGCCAGTTCATACTAACTCATAGTTATTCTGTGACTAAACAGTGACATTATGACGTCATTTGATGTGTTTTCGCGCATATTTTGCTGTCAAGTGTCTAAAAAGAATGATCACGTGGTACAAAATTGTACCACGTGACCTGAAGAAATTACACTGGGCAGTGAAATATAACTTGACAGCAAAAGATTGGCATACGGGGGCAGTGCTCGACATAATACGCCTATTTTTAGAAATAATGGTTTTTTTGCCTTGCATAACCACCGCTCCGACTTTCTGCGATCCGTCTATCTATCGAGTGGAGTTATCGACATACCTTTAGGGGGCAACACTAGAAGTTAACATCAAAGTAATCGCACAAGCGTTTGAGCGGGAAACATCGTCTCGGTAGGTACTGGATTGAGACTCATTTCTACGACAACACGAATTGCAGCCTTACCTGCTACTTAGTGTGCTAAGCTTGTTATCAATAGATCCTTTTTTTAATAAATCTGAGTAGCTAAAACAAAAATACAAAATATGGATTGTGGATTCTGTAATTATGCAATTTTAACTTTGACTCAAGTAACGTTATATTAATTAGTACCCAATTACAAGTAGCAAGTAATGTAAAGCACTTATTTACATAAAGAAATTGAATATAAATATTCAATGCAGCCAGTGTCTTGGGCACGCTTCCGATTAGTACTGATTTGGATCAGTTGAGCTATCTATAAATCGTTTGCAACGGTGTGTAGATACTTAGCTATTTTGTACATATTGTCAATACTTATGTTACACCACAGTATACAAATAATATGACAGAAACTAACTTATTACGATTTCAAATCATATTAGTATTTTTATTTGGAGTAAAGATGTTTTTGATTTTTCTCTGGTTTTCATGAAACTCTTGCTACGATAAAAAAAGGTAATACCAATGGCACCAGTGCTGCAAAATTGATACCCCAAAGGAGGTTTCTTTCATTTGAACAAGTAATTTCTTTTGAATAATAAAACACTTCAAAGGTTAACGCACGTCGCGGCGGAACATGTCACAAACAGACAAGAAACACGTTCCTTGTTACGCAATTGTGTAATGTGTTACGAAGTAGAAAACCTACCTACTTATCCATGGTTTTAAAACTACAGTTAAGAGTGTTATTTCTTACTTAATTTTCTTAGAAATGTTGGATCTTAAAAGACTAAAGTGGATGAAGTGTTAATAAAAAATACAGGATTCCCAAATCTGAGAAAAATCTACAGATTCCATGAGTTTGTGGACAAAATAGAAAAGGGGGCAAATAGTAAATAGACATACTTCTAGGATATTAAGTTCTAAAACTACGTAGGTACCTAAAACGGAAAATTTCCTGCAAAGATTTAAAAATGCACGATTTTGTAACTCAAATTATTCACTTACCCTCTTATTGTCCCGGAACTTCAGCCAGCCGCTGATCACACTATTATCCACATCACAACCTTCCTCTTCCTCCTCCCCCCTCCGTGACAGCAGCGGACTCGCCCCCGGACTGTCCATCACCTCCCGTCTCCTCATCACCGGCGTGCATTGCTGTGACAATCTCCCTTCATTCACCGCGTCACTCCTCCTACCCAAGACTGGTGTAGCATGTGCAGAGATGCCCCCTAGCATGCCTCTGCGCCCCCCAAAAGGGGTGCCCTCCCACATACGTTTGGGTGAAGGCTTGCATTCTGAGTGAACGCACAGCGCGTCAAAATTGGCCAGTTCTACAGATACTCGTGTCTGCAGACCGCTGGGGTGGGTGGTTAGAATGGTTTGCTTGGCGATGCTGCAGCCGTGCCGATGGAGCTCTTCGCGTCTTTCCATCGTAGAGTTTTAGCCACCCATCATCTGGAAAAAAAAGATTGTTCGAATACTTTCCACGTCACAAAAAAACTAACCCTATGCTGCAAAAATTCTTAGTTACCAAAATAATTAGACCGTCTTCAGGTTTAAAAATCATCATTCGTCAATTCAATTAAGAAATGTTCTACGGAACCTGCAACGGGAATATTAAATAGTAAGGGCTTTAATTGTTCAATTAAGGCAGTATTACTTGATAAAGGACCCTTAAATTGACGTTTTTACATCAGAACGGCGATCTCGTTGTAATATTCTGTGAAGTCATGGATCTGGGCCATTTATAGGGGAGTGCTCTTAATCTGAGAAATTAAAATAAGCGCTTGGATACAAAATAGCCTATTTTTGTAAATCTATTGATCTAGGATCCTAGGTATTAATTAATTTAGTGTGAGAGTGTGTAGGTATTTCATGTACTAAGCAATTTGTTAGTGTTTTCTTCCATTTTTCACCCCAATTTAACATTTATCAATTTCGTTATCTGACTTGGCCTTTACGTTATTCTCAAGTGACCGTTGAAATAAAGTAACAAATTAAATTATCATAATGGCTATAGGCAAAGTTTTCTTTGATATAAAGTAATTTAAATCATAGCGGAAAATTGTAAATAATATTCAGTGAGGAGTGAATTTCAAGACCGAAGCCTGTATTATATCGAAAAGGAATGGTAAATATCCTGACGATCCCTGGTAATGAAGTAGAATGGCTCTTTATAATTGTTGAGGGTTCAATTCTAAGAGTTTATTGCATATTTAATAGGGTTTTGGAGAAATAAACCCGAGTTTTTTTGGCCATATTTGCATAGTCGTTATAGGGATTTTGAAGATGTATTGTTTGTAAAGCTACGTTCACACTAATGCGGTAAAGCTATAGTTTTAAGACAAATGCTAGACCAAATTTTTGGTAAGGGTCAAGTTTGTATTAACGTAAGTGGATACTACAAACTTAACCTAGAATTTGTTTTTATCTTTTATCTAGCTACCATTCGAAGGGCAGGTAGACTCTCTTGTTTTTATTGTGTACCTACCTTGCATTATTGCATTATGTACCTACCTGTACTTACTGAATACCTATCTGTACATACCTACCTGTTGGGACGAATAAAGATCTATCTAGCAAGCTAGAAGAGAAAGAAGAGAAGAGAATTTGGAAGAGATCGCTCATAGCGATAAGGCCGCCTATTGTACTTCGCTTTAATATAGAACTATGTCTAATATCTAATTTCCGGTGCAGTACAATAAAGAGTTTTCTATCTATCTATCTATCTATCTAGCAAATATAAATACGTTTTTTTCTCAAATACAAGCATTTTGAATATTAAGTTCATAATATATTGCTGTTTGAACTGTTAGTAATGAGCTGGTGATAAGTTATATACAGACAGTAGACAGCTGAAGGTATAATTGACAGACCCATGGGGGTTACCGTACAGTCATTACAATGATTACCATAACGATGGTGTCATTATGCCCACTGTACATACCTGTCATTTAATGACAGCCTAACTGCCTATGAATAAAATAAACTATTGGTTTCATATCGATTTGAAGTGTTTGTTCTGTTGAAGTTGGACGACTGACAGAGAATTAACCGACAATTGAACTGGGACTACAAGACATCGTATTTTTATGAGAAAAAGTCATAGAACAAACTGATGGTCCACCTGATGTTAAGCGGTAATATCTACATTGCCTCACCAGGCATGCCTGCTAATGTCTTCTTCTCTACGGCTTATGGTCACGTGGTTTAAAAACGCGCGCTGCAAAAAAAGTGCAATATGTAACACGTAGGTAGATAAGCCATATTTCACTTAAGTATTACAATCTTAAACATTTCTTTACGACGACGTATAATAGCTACAAAGGTGGCTCGTACCCGTGTGTAAATATACTTTAAAATATTGCAGCATTTTGTAATTGTTTCTAAGCGTTCCAGGACAAGACAGACCACCGCCATGAATAATTCAGGGTAATAATGGCTACCATAACACAACTGTAATTTGTATGTTTGTCTACGTGTGCACCTTAGTAAGATAAGATATAGGTATATTGAACATAAGTAAGTAATTATGTAAGTATTATTCAAGTTCGTCGTAAACACTGGAGAGGCTTACTGCAACCACCACAACGTTTCCGCATTTTGATGTTCCGCGCTGGTGTGGTCACGGCTTTATCTCGCCCGAAATGTTTGGTAAAATTATCGAGCTGATCCGATTACACTGCAGTGCACTTTAAAATGGTGAGAATAACCCGTTTTAATTCACACTTGCAATTTATTTGCACGCCAGTACACAGTTGCAGGTTTAATCGATGTTTTGGATTAACGAGCTGGTTTCAATTTGTTTTGATTTGTTTGTATAATTAATAATGAGTTTAAATTATTCTCATTTGGCTTTTATTTTGGTGTTTCAAAAACCTTTTGAAAATGGCATTTTCAATATGGCTGTTCATGTCTACCGCCTGTCTGCCTGAAGACTATAGTTTTAGTGTACTCTTTGTAATTACTGCTTTTACACAAAAAATATGGTATATTTCATCTTTCCATCATAAATGTCCAAGAGTGAAATTTTCAGCAGCAGTGAATTTTGACAATTCAAAAACCAATCAAGCTATCCAATATTCGTTGAGTAGGTAATCTTAGAAGAAAGAAAGAGAAAGAATTAATTTATCTGCGTATCTTTTCAATTATCTCCTTGGTTCGGTTTGGCGTAATTATTGGGTTAAAGAATCCACGGGTCTGCCCTCACTGTGGAGTATTCATTCCACCTTTGCCATAAATATTCACGACTTTTTTTAACGAGTCACAATTGAATAATCGTTCATGTTGTGGTACTAATAACGGTAGAATTCTTTAAAAAAAAAAGCCATCACTAAGCTGATCTACTCGGTGTTACCACCGTGCATACCTAGCAGGGGTATGCCAATCAAAGTTGAACTGCAAAGTTGAACTGCAAAGTTTTAAATCATGGTCAGTTCATACTAACTCATAGTTATTCCGTGACTAAATAGTGACATTATGACGTCATTTGATGTGTTTTCGCGCATATTTTGCTGTCAAGTGTCTAAAAAGAATGAAGAAATTACACTGGGCAGTGAAATATAACTTGACAGCGAAAGATTGGCATACGGGGGCAGTTCTTTTTGCGTTTAGTGTGATGCAGTGTCCACATCAAACACATCCTTAGCAGACGCATTCTGTAGCAGCTGTTAAATAGACAAAAGAAATTACATCTTCCGTTCATCGGGGCATTAGTAAATTTTGACGCTATACAAATAATTTAAATAAATAAATAAATATTCAGGGACATTTCACACAACGCCCTCCAGTCCCAAACTAAGCAAAGCTTGTAAATAAGAATAAAAACTGAAAATAAGAATGACATGAAAGCTACAAAAAGTTATTGCATGAGTAAATATGGGGTTGAAGCTTTGATTATTTTTAATTACTGTTAGTGCGCGTATTTCAGAAAACTACTTAAGTTAGAAAGAGATCGCGCGTGTCGGTAGAGACTGTCTCTTTTATTACTAAGCTGTATAGAAAAACTTTGTTATACCTATCCACTGTTGGAAGTTAGTTTAAATAAATATTCATGAACATTTTACACAATTATATTTGTTCCCAAACTAAAGAAAGCTTGTGTTATAGGAACTATTATAGTGCTAATATAATATTTATATAAGTAATACTCTTTTTTTTTGCAAATACATTCTTATAATACATATAAATAACACCCAGTATTAGAACATAAATCGTAACACCTGTTAGTAGATAGCACAACTGTTTCATAAATTAATGTGAATAGTCGTAATTTTTTTTGTGAATAAATGTTTTTATTTTCACTGAAAAACATAGTTTTTAGTCGTTTTTATTTAAAGCAATACAAATGTAGCTTCTAAGTAAAACCATATTATTCTCACCCATAAACTTTTACGGTGAACTCACTCCATTGAATACCCACTTCAGGTTTACGCATGTCCTTGAGCTCATGAAACAATTCCATATAACCCTTCTGTACCCTTAGCACTAGTTTACGTAATTTAAACAAAATATTGTTTGACATGAACGCAGAACCTTCTAAACCAAAACGAAACATTCATTTATTTCATTCACTGACATCTGTTATTACAAGAAACCCAATGCAATAGTTTAGTCAAATTACTTATAAAACATACTTAATGCTTTGCGTCCATTGCGTTGAAATCGGAGCGTCCGTAGCGAAAGGATTTCTGCAGGGGTATTCCAATGTCAGTTGAACTGCAAAGTTTTAAATCATGGTCAGTTCATACTAACTCATAGTTATTCTGTGACTAAATAGTGACATTATAATGTCAATTTAATTTGTTTTCGCGCATATTTTGCTGTCAAGTGTCTAAAAAGAATGATCACGTGGTACAAAATTGTACCACGTGACCTGAAGAAATTACACTGGGCAGTGAAATATAATTTGACAGCAAAAGATTGGCATACGGAAGCTGGTTTTGTATTGGTTACTATGGTAGAGCGTGCACTGGACATATCTGCGTAAATAAACTGTAAATACTGACGCTTTGTACGCTGTATGCGCTCCAATTCCAATCTAGTGGACGCGCAACTTAAGTAAACGAACCAAAAAAAAAACCTGTACGTAAATACCTGTACAGTACGCACAATGAATCTTTATTCCTCTGAAGTTAGATGCGTCAACGATGGCGCAAATACTGTTGTATTTGCGTGAAAATTTCGCGTACCTCCAATTCGACCCAAAAATCGATTTCTAAAGATCCGTTATAATTACTATACTTACGTTTGTCAAGTAAATCATTAACCAAATGACAGAATAAACATCCATGCTCATCATAATCTCTAACATTCACGACGTCGTTGTTCTGATGATATCCAAACTAGTGCTGAGTGCACGTAATATTTACTTAACGGATTGGGCGGTTGGTTTAGGACATTTTGCAAATCGGTTTTTCATATTTTTACATCAGGATTAACCATTCGTGTGCTAGCTACCGTAAATACGGTAGTCAGTATTGCTGAACGAAAGACCAGTAAAATAATAATAATACTTTTTTAATCTCCGACGCAAAAACAAAGAAGTGTTATAAGTTTGACGTGTATGTGTGTGTTTGTTTTTGTTTTATACAGCTAAATGATGAAACAAGCTGATAGTCCAGCTGATGATAAGCGGTTACCTCTGCCTATAACAATGCATTGTCTCACTGAGCATATCCACTGAAGACGTGCCTTGTGATGCATTGCATTGCGCCCAGCCCCCGTATGCCAATCTTTTGCTGTCAAGTTATATTTCACTGCCCAGTGTAATTTCTTCAGGTCACGTGGTACAATTTTGTACCACGTGATCATTCATTTTTTTAGACACTTGACAGCAAAATATGCGCGAAAACACATCAAATGACGTTATAATGTCACTATTTAGTCACAGAATAACAATGAGTTAGTATGAACTGACCATGATTTAAAACTTTGCAGTTCAACTTTGCAGATCAACTTTGATTGGCATACCCCTGCAGCACTTTGAGACATAAAGCTGTTAGTTAAGTCTCATATGCGTGTCACCATAAAATAATTGAACAACGCATCTCTTACTTCGAATTTCCGTCAGTGTTGTTCATCTACATTATCGAGGCTATGTACAACGAGTAGATAGAGGTGGGAGCCGGCACGCACACCGTAAATGTTGGATGAGCCGGGCCCCAGAAGCCTTCTGATCGATACCGCGTGCAGTACCTACTTACCGCAGCCGAGCGAACCTAAATGACTAACAGGATACTCAGGAAAAACAACTGTTTATGTATTTTATAGCGAGAAAACGATACTGAAATCCTATCCTATCCTTTCCTACTAATATTATAAATGCGAAAGTTTAGATGTTTGGATGTTTGTGTTTCAATCACGTCAAAACCACAGAACCAACTTGGATGAAACTTGGCATATATATAGTCCGTAACCTGGATTGACATATAGGCTACTTTTTATCCCGAATAATTAACAGGATCTACAAGATAAAATGAACGAAAAGGATTAGCAGCGCCAATTGGCAAGAGAATTTCATTGTCATATCATGTCACGTCAGTTTGACAGGGCGTAGTACTACCTCTTTGGTCTAACAACTAGCGTTTGACATTCCAGTAGGTACGAGTTTGGTGTAATGAGGTGTAATGTCAAGTTTTTCAAAGAAGTATCCGCTCGGTACACGCACAGATAATATAATGTACACGGAAACTGTAGACGCGTACGAAGTCGCGGGTAACTGCTAGTAATTTATAAGTTTAAAAAACTAGAAAAACCGACTTCAATTCGACTACCAGTTTCATCATCAGATGATGATGATGACAGATCTTTGGGAATGTTCTACTTAGTCACTATAAACACCACATAAAAGTCACAGGAAAGTAAAATACGCAATTTCGTGCACGTGGTTGGCTTATTTTTTTTTTCAGTTAAGTATTTCAACTATTTCTAACACAAAATACTGAACCGATTTTAATGGAAATGAAATGGGACCAATCTGGAAGAATATCCTTTCAGATAAACAAAGAATTTTTGAAATCGGTTCATAAATGACGGAGTTTTGAGGTAACAAACATTTAAAAAAACATACAACCGACTTGAGAACCTCCTCCTTTTTTGAAGTCGGTTAAAACACCACATTTAAATCTGAGCCTTACTTTCAGAGCTACGAAGACACAGACAGACACACGACGCTGTCAATCTTATAACACCCCTTCCGTTTTTTGGACAGGGGTTTAAAATCACATTAGCAAGTTCTTATCTGAATTCTTTATCATTTTTCTTAGAACTTACTTAGTTCGTGCGTAGTTAAACTAAGTTAAACACGAAGTTACCACAAGTCCGCCCCAGGGTAGAGTTAACTTAACTTGAGTAACAAACTTAATTTTAAACTGCGCTTTACTTATACGAGTGTGGATAGTGTTGTAATTAAAAAAAAGCCGTCTTTTTGTCGGCCAAACATCCGACCAAGAGATGTGCGGAATAATTGTCTAGTTCCGATACGATGAAAATCTGATAAATTACAATCGAAATTATTGTTTAGCGACCGGCTAAACCGGATGGTATCTTAAACATTTTTTACAAGGCTACTAATGATCTATGATGTGATAATAGACAATCAGGGGGAAGGAATCGATAATGCAGATTTATTATGATTTGTATTTTAGTTTGACAGTTTCAATGACTTTTATGCCATTGCGATAGAGTTCATAATGTTGATTAATGGTTTTATACATTGCAGTTAATATTTTTTTATACAGCGTGTAGCTACAATGGCGACATTAAATTAACCAGCGTATCCGGTTTCGCGTTTTCAGAATATAGACATATTTTTTATTTCATTAAACATAACATTTATCGAAATAAATCAATTTTCTTAAATAACGCCTCGGAGCAACCTGTACGTAAGAGCAGAGGTCATCTGTCGGGTTCACGGGTCATAACCGCGTGTAACCGCGTATGAAGAGCAAGAAAGTATTGTTAGAATAGGACACCCGAAATTGCGACGTTGTGCATGAAAGGGATAGCTTACGCCGCCGCGCCGCCGCCCGCGCCGCTCGCTCGACCGACTCGTCCTGCCGCCTAGCCAGTGATACGCGGGCCGGTGTCCTTGACACACTTTATTTTAATAATTTTGCTAATTATCTACCTATTCTCAATGTTTCGCGAAAAAGACGCTTGGTTTTGTTAGTTTAGCTTTTCTATTCTAAGTAGTACCCAATCAGGTCTACGTAGGTACAGCGATAAAGACGCTTTGATTTATTATTTGTTTATCTGTCTACCTTTGCGACTAGGGAGCGGGTAAATTAAATGTTTGGTGCTCAGTGGATACTGGATAGGACGACACGACACGGAGCTCTTAGGTGGCCCAATGTCACCTGACCTCAAGCCCCTCGATTTTTTTATGGGGCTTTGTGAAAGACGACGTTCATGCTAAAATAAAATAAAATGTATTATCAAAAGTGAGGGCAAATATTCAGCGCCGCCGCCGGTTACATCTTTGTGTCCGACGTGGTGGCGGCGGCGGCGCGGCGGCTACATTGAGAACTTGAAGATTTAATAAGTGTAAGGCGCTAGGTGCATAGGTCACAATAAAATTAATAGTAAAGTGAACAAGGTGAAGTGAAATTATTTGATTTCTTTGAATTCCTTGTGTCGCTTGATTTCCCCGCCCCGCGCTCCGCCCCGCGCCCCGCCGCCGCCACCGAGCCGCCCGGGCAGGCAGGCGCGGGCGCGGTAACACGTAGGTAAAGACACACTCATAGGGTGATTAATTTTTGTTGCGTATTTTATTATTAAGTTTGTTTGAAAAATTCAAAATTTCTATTTTGGACTATAATTATTTTTTTATTTTTTTTATGAATACTTATAAGTAGCTCTACCCGTGTGTTCATTTAATGTCGCCATTGTAGCTACACGCTGTATATCCGTTTTAATATCTCAGAAAAGCCGTGTAGACTAGAGTCAGCGACCAACACTAAAAGTTTATTTAACTTTTGCAAAGTTGCTGAAATGGATATCGAAATTCTACTCGATTGGAGTTTCTTTTATGTCACTTGGAAGCCACAGAGCAGTCATCAACTTAAACTGAGTTTTAAATTGAATCATAAGAGGGTAACATCGGAGAACGTTAGTACTGACGAGTTTTGGCAAAAAGGTGAGCGCCAGTACTTTTGATAATGGTTTTTTTGTAAATCTTTTTTTATATACAACTATATAATGCACTTAAGGCACTTAAGGCTGTAAGGCACTTTAAAATTTATATACGTGTAAAAAAAACTACAAACCGATGGCCCACCCGATGTTAAGTGGTTACATCTGCCTGTAACAATGCATTAGTTTACTGAGGACGTGCCCTGTGATGCATTGCACTGCGCCCATCACTCTGAGACATAAAGGTGTCGAGTCTCATGTACCTGCAATTGCACAATTTTTTTTTTCGTTTTATTACGTAAATTCCACCATATTTACTCTATAAAATATGGTAAAATTACGTTCTGTGAGTAGTATTTTTGTGAATGGGTTTATTCTAGAAATAGTACCAAAATAACACACTCGGTTCTTCCAAGACTATGAATAATAGTTCCAAGAACACCATGAATATCGTCGAGATGTAAACAGAGGCATTGCAACACGTTTCTCTAAGTAAACACGATATAGATTACCTAACAGTTTGTACTACCACAGCAGATGTGTAAACTAGCCGATTGTCTACGCCGTAGCACCCTCGTAGCTCTCTCGTAGCATCTCGTAGCGTTTTGTGTCAAAGGCATAGATTCCGTTGAGGTAAGTCTAGCACTAGTTTGAGACTAAACCTCAGATTATCAATCGATTGCGAGTCAACTTGTCTGAGACTTCTGTAGTTGCAGTCTTCAAACAGGAATACAGCAATGCGAGCATCACTGTGCGACGACGCAAAATATATAATTATTCTAAAATAAACGAAACAGTATAAAACTTGCACAACTGAAGGAAACGGCGAGACCCAGGCATTGAACTCACTCTAGTGGATATCGCCAATGGGCCGGCGTCAGCGATGCTCGATTGACCGTGCTATGAGCGTTATTGTCTTGTAAATCATCGGTTAGCCTTTTCTTGGTTTATTTTTGGCAATAACTCTCGGTTTTCTCTCAATACTTTTATAGAATTTTTACTACATACTTTCATAATTGCTAAAAAATTGGTTTTCTCTTAAACTAAGTCAGTAACCTAGTTCTTCTATATCTTGTTCAGGATTCTAAAGGTATTTAAAAGTAACAAAGCCCTACTCGACTTAGTTCAATATTGTTGTCCAGACCATTGACACGCAAGAAGAAGGTATTTAAGTAATAGACTTTAATTTTTGTGCAGTCTGAAATGAGAAGTCCTTATAGTAAAATAACTCGTGTGCTGAAAAGACCGAGAACCAGTCAGAATGGCTCTAAATAACTGAACGATAGCTCTGGTCTGTTTGTATTTGCCGAGTTAACTGCAGTCGGCTGCGGCAAGTCGGCCACTCGCCTGAAGCGATACTCGAGCGACGGCAATACATTAGTCAATGAGCTTTACCAATACGCAATGAGAAGTGAAGGAAATGAGGACACCAGTTGGGGTTGGGGAGCTTGCAAGCTGCCTCACGTGGCTAAACTATCACTAAGAAGCGATAGATAGAAAAATAATGACTTACACTAATTCGTTCTTGCCTCATCACCAAAGGCGCTACAAGCAACCACGTTGTAACTTGGTCTAAGATTTCTAACGAAGTTAAGCTTGGACTTTTTATAGCATTAGAAAGAAAGAAGAAAGAAAATAAATTTATTTGCCAGGACTTGCACTATTGGTACCTACCAATCTATCATATTATTATTATAAGCTAGTATATGTAGGTACTATAGGCTAGTATGGCAAACTATACCCTGACTCAGCATGAGGTTAGTAGCAGATGAGCAACTAACGCTGGTCTTCCGTCAGGAATATATTATATCACCTGAGTTTAGGTCTGCCTACTTTCCTGTTGCAATACCCCTGAACAGGGTTCATGTGTGATACCTACCTGCCATGTAACAACTATAATACCATGTGAAAGCAATAAATGTATTGAGTATTGAGTTTTATTTAGTCGTAGTTTTGGTGAAGGAAACATGCTCATAGTACTGTGGAGTTTTTCTTTTGCATGACCAGCCCATTGTAGATGACAAACTATGATGAATTGAGCCTGGTGAACATGTCTGCAAAATTAAGACTAAAGTAGCTTCTATGAATGAATTTTCCATAGATTTAACTGTGTTTATTTTTACCGCATCTGCTATCTCGTCAAAAATATTATAAAACAAAAACAAAAAAGGCTCGGTAGAGAGAAAAAATTGAATTGGAATCAAGTGACCCGAGACGGACTCAAAGGGACAGATTATGAAAAGAAACGAGGTCACTACACGATGCCCTTTGGAAATATTAAATTACATATTCAAATGTTTTTGGACAAACATTTTTGGCCGCGAAATCGTGTTGGAATGAGCAGTTTCATGTTTCATTGAGCACACCGTAATTTAGCGTATTCTGGAGTTTCCTCTATAGAAGAGATACCCTCCCAATTTTTCTGTTAGTTTATAGGCTTCGTACATTTAGCTAGCTTATGTTCTATGGAACTACAAAGTGATTTTTGTCATTCATCATTATCATTCAAGATACCGTAACCTGCCTTTCAGATGTACTTAAGCACCTTAAATAACCACCTTAAATCTTATTTAACGTATCTAGATACCAGATATCTTTAGAAATATCTACCGCGCTGGAGCTCCGTGAAATAGCAGCTATAAGATCAGAGCCCTCTTGCGGAGAAAAGAATCACCCTGAAAGTATCAAACTATCTCTCATGCACGTCTTCACACAATCCGTTTGATCCTGTAATTATATCAGAAGGCATCTCTATCGCAACTCGATTTATATTCAAAACGCGAGGTTGAAGCTTGGTGTCTGCGTGTGGCCCAGATTTGTATTACAAGCGGACAGACAAGACATGAACAGTCTCTCTAGTCCCTAGGCTGCAGCTACACTTTCCATCAGGTAAACTGGCAGCCAAACGTTTAGCTATCTATCTTAAAAACAAAAAAAGTTGACGTTTTACAATCGCTAGAAAATAGAAAACGTCAAAAATTTATGAGAATATAAAGTGATTTTTCGTTCAAAAATGTTATTTGGATACACATTTTTATTAAAATACTAGGTCATAATCGCGACGTCGTGTACGTGTACCATTTCTTCAAACGTAAACGTTTTACACCACTTTTTCACACTAAAACTCGTACTAGGATCTGAAGCAACTATGACGTGACGTCGTCCTCGTGTCAAAGTATGTTTTATTGGCGCTGCTACTCCCGTTTGTTCATTTTATCCGGTACGTATTTTATCCTGTAATTAAGAATAAAAAGTAATCCAGGTTACGTACTATATATATTCCAAGTTTCACCTAAGTCGGTTCAGTAGTTTTGACGTGATTGTGACACAAACATCCAAACGCTCTGTCAATTTTTCACACAAAAAAGCAAGGAACACTGACTACTGAAAATGTGGATACGTGCCAATTGTAATATTTGGAAAATGTTTCTACACCTCTCGTTTTTGTTCGTTAGTCCAAATCATCGCCAGATGTCTTGGACCAAACATCTTTGGTTAGAAAACATGGCGAGACACACGCGTGTTGTAGTTAATGCTAATATCAAAGGCTGTTGCCGCATCCACTATTAATCTCCTAAATTGCTCATAGTATTAACCCAAATATGGTTAACTGGGATCTATCTAAAGTGATATAGATAGATGATGATGCTAATATGATCTTTGTATACTATAAATTGTGTACAAAGTAAATATCGGGATGCTCTTAAGGCCGCTCGCCCACGACGACTTTTTGCAGAGATGCTGTAGCGCTGGATTCTGTAGCGTAGGATGCTGTAGCTACTAATTCGAGGGAAAAGATACACAGTCAACGACAGAATCGACTATATCGATGCGAACGCGCGTCAACATCGCTGCAAAAAGTCGTCGTGCTCTTAGCTGTGAGGTCCTAGACTTATTTGTATATTTATATTTTTGGTGCTTTGAATGTATTTTGGCGTAGTTGGTTGTCATAAAATATGGACTAAAACGATACCATTAAATTATCACTCGCCGCTTGTTCAGCCACCAAGTGCGCATATAGCCTTACTCAGTTTTTTCTTTCACCTTTAGTTACTACACACGTACACGTAGCAATACATCGCGTGACCAAGTCGAGCTCAGTATTGATGATACTTGTAACCACGCGCAAACTATACTCAAACTCTACTCAAACATTCATTTATTGTGTGTGTTTTGGTAACAGGCTGATAGCATGCCATTTATGTATCAGTATTCGGAAATTATATAAATGATCGACTAAGAAAAACTTTTTATTTTGATACCATTAACAAAATGGTTTCTAGTGGATGAAACAAAAACGTTTATACTTAGTGTTAATATCGCGTACGTTACGATGTTTAGGAGTTTTGGACGTGCTCTTTACCTCTGATTTCAATATCAATGATGAGGCCTTAAGGCGGCCTAATAACTCCGTCATTAGAACTGGCCACTAACTGATACTACTATAGGTTATTATTATCTGTACTGATACGAACAAACGAACATCAATGATTCTAAAGTCACTTAAATTTTTACCTTACAGATTCTTGTTCAAAGTATTTCATCATCATCATTATCAACCTATACTCGTCCACTGCTGGACGTAGGTCTCTCACAAGACGCGCCATTGATCTCGGTCTTCGGCTCTTCTCATCCAGTGTCTGCCAGCTACATTTCACAAAGTATTTCAACGCAAAATATGTGATAGGTAAACTTCAGATAGAAAATAGTATAAATAGAGTCATCAAACAATTAATTCCAATTGTTTAGTGTGGTTACTGACAATCGTCCACAGTGTTTAAATAAAACGCTTTTGTTCTAACGAAGCGTCGATCGGTCATCTGTTCGTTTACAATGGAAATACATGCTTTTGTACACACTGTATAAAACAAAGTGCCACAGTAAATGACAGTTGCGGTAGAGCAACCCTTGAAACAATTTACTGAGACTATTAAAACAGAGATGAAGTGATATCGTGATTTTTTTTTTAATCCAATCAGTATTTTTAATGAAGGATGCGTTTGACTGCCAGCACCTCTGATGTTAAGTGTAAATGCACCCTAAGGTAGAGCACGCTTAGCTATAATCCACTTATTCACTATTGTCAAGACTTTAAAGCTGCATAACGGTGAAACTCCATCGAAATTAGTCTAGCCATTGAAGTCTCTCAGGAACCTTTTATTTTGTAAAGTTAATTTAAAACCTTATATTTACGACAATGTACAAAAACTTTCAGTATTGCACAATGCGAAACGTTATTCCATGGGTTTATGGATGAGGTATTTTTCGTGTTTTGGTAGCTTTGTTTCCAATAAAGTGAAATAACAGTTTTTGTTTTCATGGAATCATTGTTTATTTCCGTTACAGGTAACTTTTTCAACTACTTTACAGTATTTTTTTACCCAGCTATGAGCTTATACTCAGATAGCGATGTCAAATCAATGGATCGAACAAAAATATTGGTGTGTCGTGTCGTAACATCCGATTCGGAGAAAAATGAATGGTTATGGATAAGTATGTTTTATAACGTTCCGCTATGAAACAGAACGTGACATCGTATTAAAAGTGCAGAATAGCGAGAGCGGATGTGAGGTCATGGATAACATATCCTAGGTAATGAATACAGCTTGCACAATCAATACACTACTTTTTTATTGAAACAAAATGGAACAATAATAGTTAAAATAACATGAAATACAGTAAGAGCGACCATATTCCTAGAATATGTTTGTCAGTAAGTAGTTTAATTTGAAAGAATTATGAACAAAATACAAACGGAGTGTTTGACCAATAGATTAATCAGTGTACATGACTAATATACTAATATACTGACCTACCTACTAATATAAATGTCCATACAACCTATGTTACCTACCTCCGTGGTGTTGACAGCAAAATATGCGCGAAAACACATCAAATGACGTCATAATGTCACTATTTAGTCACAGAATAACTATGAGTTAGTATGAACTGACCATGATTTAAAACTTTGCAGTTCAACTTTGATTGGCATACCCCTGCAGAACAATTAACAGTTTGTTCAACGAATTTCATAATTATTCTAGAGTTTAAAGTAACCCAGCTTCCCTATAGTTTCAGGGTCGGTGTGAGGGGAAAGAGGTGCAAGTGAAGCGGGAGGGGCAGGAGGGGCAAGTAATAGTTTCCGGTTGGCTGGACGGACTTATTACGTCCTTCCGGTCGAACGGTGACCATCGATGACGATAATCCATTACTAAGAGTTAATTGAAAGCATTGATGAGTGATTTTTCTTTGGGGATTTGCGGTCTCGTTAATGAAGAAAGTAATTGGGAAGCTGTTGAAAGGGTCGAATTTATTAATGACGAAATTACAGATTATAATAAGCTTTTTTGAGTGAAAAATGTGGGTCAACATCTTATTTTCACAGAAATTAAATAGATCAATAAATAACATATATACTTCAGACATCTTGCTTTCAGTAGGTATTTTGGTACTAAAAAAAGGCTTTACTTTCTATAAAGGTACGTTGAAGAAGCTTGTTAATACATTTTTAGCGCACGCTCATTTTTTCAGAAGATTTCTATCGTAAAATATTTTATTGGCCACATTTCAATAACAGACTCAACATAATGCTACTCAAATGCTCTCAGACTGCGTGCACAGAGTAGTATCCGTGAAATGAAAATCTTATTCCATTTTATTTGATTTCCCTCTGCCACTAAAAACTATTTGGAGCGTACGTTCGGCAGGTAGTGAGGGATCGGAAGATTTGGAAGTGCTGGAGATAGCTGAAGGTCGGAAGCCAGGTTCCTAAAAAATGGACGAGCATTACAATTGTCGTAAAAGTAGTGACAGGTTTTTCCGGCTTGAATTTCTTTTTCCGACGCAAAAACGACGGGGTGTTATAAGTTTGACGTGTCTGTGTGTGTGTGTGTGTGTATGAAGCAACGTAGCCCCCGAACGGATGAACCGATTTTGATTTTGTTTTTTTTTTTTGTTTGAAAGTAGTCGGGAGTGTTCTTAGCTATGTTTGATGAAAATCAGTCCAAGATTCGGGGGTTTTTAAAATATTTAATTTAATTAAGTACTTACTACAAAATGAGGGGTTTGCGGGCGTACCACTGACTACCCCAATATCCTTAAAATACCTTCTTAGAGTACCTAATAAAAAATTACAGGTTTATGGTTATGCCCACTAATTAATCGTTTTGTGAAATAATTTTTCTAGTCATATTTAAATTCAATTTGAAAATAGTAAAAATGTTACAGTATGAGACTATCTAGTCGTTATTTTATTTCTAACGCGGGTTTTTGGTGCTTTTTGTGTGGCGGTCCGCCACACCAGATAAAACTTATTCCGCCACTGGCGGAATAAGTTTTATCTACCTTAGTAATGTACCTCAAGATAGTATCATGAGTGCCTAGTCCACGGCTGGGATATCTAGACCCTCAAAATGAATAAATTTGTCAGATTTTATCAGAAACCTGTTTGTTTTCCACTGAAACGTATCGTTTGTAGGGCGGAACGGGGTATTCCAAACCTTAGTGCATGTCTACTACGAAAAACTATAGGCAAAAATTTACTAGAGATATTTGCGTTCAACTGCGTAGTCACCTAGTGCTTTTGCGCCGCTTCTTGCGGAGCAGCTACGTCGCCACGCAATGTAACTAAGAAATAACTTTTCTTCAAACTTTTGCGTAGTACAGGGTGTCTTACAAGAATTTACGATCAAATACAGCCTGATATAATACGTGAGTGAAACATATAATTAAGCCTGTGCATAAATTGCCCAGTTAAAATGAAAAATGGTCTGGTACGGGCCTCGCTCTTAGGGTTCCGTGCAAAAAATATAAACCCTCATCACGTGACCGTTTGCATTCGCTCATTTAAAGTTAATGGCGAAAAATTTAATCTGAATTTAATTCAGATTCAGATTTTTAATTCAGGTTGCATTGGAAATAAAAACTGTAGGTACCTACCTCCCCACTTATTCTATAGTACTAGCTTATATACCTAAAACTACATTAAATACACCTAGGTTTAGCACATGTCATAAAATACTGTCTCCTTGTCAGATTTTCTTTTAAAACCTAAAAAAAACCATATTCATATGCGTATATATTGTAAGTAGGTTCGTATGTATACACAGGTTTATATCGATGTGGAATGTAACCCATAATTCCCCAGAAGCCGCGGAAGCCTCGTCCTTCGATATTAATATTATCGATTAGAATAACTCCTTTCGGGTCTTTTATTTCTCATCTCACTCGTGACAGAATAAATTAATACCTTGCTATATTAAAGCTATATATATATATTAAAGAGATGGTACAAAAAGAGAGAGGCCTATACTCAGCAGTGGGTGAAGTCAGGCTGTGGATGATGATGATGATGATATATTAAAGCAGTAACCACATCCATATTTCTTCTAAACATCGATAAAAACACCCCATTTTGAAAGAAAATCGATTATTTAGTAATCGAATGCGTGCAGCTAATTGTATCGAGAACGTGCGTGATCGCTGCACACCCCATATTACGCACACCCTGTATTAACTTTATTATTTGATTACTGACTTTATTCAGATACAATAATTTAGGTCAGGATGATGTATCAAAAATAATTAATTTTACTGAACTGAATAAAAGTTGGTATAACTATATATCTCCAATATATATCCCCACTGGTGGGGATATCTGGAATATTATGGCCACAGAATAGTTATAGTACTTCACTCACATCAAATTATATTTTTGTCAATAAACACTATTAATAATTACTTTGTGTCTATTGTAGAAATATTGGCACTCGAAAAAATTTAAAAGGTTGCGACGGAATTGATTGAATTTAGCAAGCAGACCCACACTTTCATTTTTATGTTGATGTTGGGTCTCAACCGCGAGCGAGATGGATAATCTGATAATCTGATAATCAATAAATAAAGATTTATAAAAAATAAAATTCAGGCAACACAGTAAAAAATACAACAAACTACGCGTTGGTTTCGTTAACCTAAAGTATACCACGTTATAGTACAATATGCTCGGCGAACAGGTTGAAAAAACTTTAATTGCTCTTCAAAAGTTTTTCTCAAACGCCCCGACTCTTTCACAAGAAGGTTCACTATAAAGGAGAGAAGGCTGATTTTTTTTAGATCAAAACGGTGAAGTCAGTCACCGTTAACTTTTTTTTTTATAAATTTATAAGCAAGCGTTTGACCGCAATCTCACCTGATGTTAAGTGAAGATGCGGTCGACGATGTAGCACGCTTACCTTGAAGATACTTATTCACTCGTCTCTTGAAAACATCCAATCTATATGAAGGTGGAAACACAGACGCCAGCAACGAGTTCCAATCCTTGGCTGTCCGCATTATAAAAGTAGAAGCGAAATGCTTAGTGCGGATAGGTGGTATGTCAACCATGAACGGGTGTCTCATTTCCGTTCGTCTGGTGGTCCGATGGTAGAACGGGAATGAAGGAACCAAGCTATGAAGTAATATAACGGTAATATAACGGTGACTGAGTTTATTGAAATAACGGCAACCGCTATTTTAGAAACTCATAGCACTCTTAGCTCTAAATTATATGAATCGAGTCGCAACATGGGTGATCGATACAAACCCCATTATTTATGCTCAAAATAATGTAATCTACTTTATTATTTCCATCGATTTCGGTGAGAGATGTATTTATTTATACGGAAGTCAATGTCGACCTCCGAACGTATATTAGGTCAATTAACCTACTTATTATTGTAGTTTTTACATTCAGTAATAAGCAGTGTGTGTTGTGAATGTGTGGTAATATGTGTCTTTTTATAAGTAAAATTAAAAGAGCTTTAAATGTTTTTATTACGCTAAAACTTAAAACTTTCTTGTCCTCAAACTACGCGGAGCAAAATAACGGGCATTTTATCTTATCGTCTCTATCCTACTAATATTATAAATGTGAAAGTTTAGATGTTTGTGTTTCAATCACGCTGCAACGTGAATGAAACTTATTAGGGTACTTATTATTTCATCAGCATCAAACGGGTGGCGGATGGATAGATAGATAGAAAACTATTTATTGTACTGCACCGGAAATTAGATATTAGACATAGTTCTATATTAAAGCGAAGTACAATGGGCAGCCTTATCGCTATGAGCGATCTCTTCCTTTGGATGGACTGGATTTTAAATGTACGATAGTGACGGTGCAAAAAACAAAGACTACATTTCACAAACTAAACCGCATAAATAGATACTAAACTAAGTAAAAAGTAAATAGTAATATATACCTAACATAACCATAGAATAAACTCTTTTATAAGGGTGAATAGTGACTAAGTAGAAGCTTTTTGAAGACAGGTAGGGATTTGGCCTTCCTAATATCAGCAGGAATTAATGCAGGATGGAGTCGAATCTAAAACTATGTGAAGCTTTAAAAGCTTAAAATTAAAACAACGATAAATGTTGGTCTTCCAGCTGCAAGGTGGGCTGCCGATATTGCGTTGCGATACTTGGATGAGACTAAGTAGCGCAAGATCGTAAAGAGTAGCACAATAAAAGAGACCAACAGTGGGTGAAGGCAGGCTGCGGATGATGATGATGTATATAAAACAGTTAAAACATTCACCAAGACACAGATATTATACAAAACGAGTAACAGAGGCTCCGGGTACAGGTTTAAGCAGAATATATGTGTTCGTTCATAAATTGTAGACGCTACGGTTACCAACATGAAAATAAAATTGCTTGTCTACCGAAGTTCTTATTTCCTTGTAAGGCTCTGGAGTTTTAAAATGCGGTCGAAATTATATAGCGGCTGTCATATAACTGCCTATTAATATTATAAACGTGAAAGTTTGTATGTATGGATGTTTGTTACTCCTTCACGCAAAAACTTTTCCGATTTAGATGAAACTTGGAATGCATATAGTTCATAGCCTGGATTAACACATAGGCTACTTTTTATTCTGGAAAATTAACAGGATCAAACGACGCGGACGAAGTCGCGAGCTGAAGCTAATAGTATATAACTTTACTACCTATCTGATAATACAGTACGGCGAGCGGGTTGTAAACATGAAATCCGATTCCCGCATCGCTGAAATGTTTCCACCATTGTTTTGTCAATATTTGGTCTTAGTGAGAACCACAATTCGTATCTCATGGTTTCAATTCTGACCTCTGACAGTAGTTTCAGAGCATTGGTATGCCAATCAAAGTTGAACTGCAAAGTTTTAAATCATGGTCAGTTCATACTAACTCATAGTGATTCTGTGACTAAATAGTGACATTATGACGTCATTTGATGTGTTTTCGCGCATATTTTGCTGTCAAGTGTCTAAAAAAGAATGATAACGTGGTACAAAATTGTACCACGTGACCTGAAGAAATTACACTGGGCAGTGAAATATAACTTGACAGCAAAAGATTGGCATACGGGGGCAGAGCTTTGAGTAAAATTTTGAGTCAATTATAAAAGGTTAAATTAAAACCAATCATAAATAATATTATTGGGTATGAATTGTTCATTATTAGATGGTATGTGGGGTAGAATCTCTAGATTCTCAAATTCACTCGTTCCTTTGTTCGTATGAGCTAGTGGCCAACTCTAGTGACGGAGTTAGGTCGCCTTAAGGCCTCTGTCGTGGCACAACGACTGCTAGAGTCGGGGCCGACAGTTTAACGTGCTCTCCCAAGCACGGAAGTTTTCGGATGTTAATGCCACTAGCGGTCAACACCCCAATAGAGATCGCGCAGAACGTTGCATAACTTAGATAATTGGTGAAGATTGGCTAAGCAAGCCCCGAGCGCTTATAGTATGGTTTCAGAGCTCGTCGATGAAAGGTACTGAATTAAATTCACTTCCAAATACTGGTAAAAAATTCTTTGCACTCAAAAATTACCAAAAAAATTCTTCACACTTACAATCCTTCTGAGGGGGTGGACAGAGGCAAGTCTGAATATTACAATTAGCTACGGCTTTTATTACTCAGTTGTCACGTTTATTTAATGAACAGTTTTTGAATGATAATTAAGTGATAATACAAAGAGATCGCCCACTTGATGTTGAGCGGTAACCTCTGCCTATGCACTGATTAGTAGTTTTATCTTAAAATAGATTAACACATATAAATGCGAATTATAAAACAGTTACCTACTCTCGCGTACCTACCTAATATATCTTTACGGCTTCGGTATCGGGTGGCGGATCGATTCCCGGCCCTGGCGTTATGAACAGGGTAATTGCACCGTTTCTATCATCAATCTCTAAACTAACTAAACGTTGTGTTGTGAGCTTAACTGGCAACTGAAATACAGAACATTTTATTGCCTAAAACATTAACTTTTAACAAAATATCCTGTTCCCTGGGACCGATATTAAATCACAGCAAATTTTATTTGAAACCTTCATAATATAATTTCATACCATTTCGTATCAATTTATCTTCATACTATTAAAAACCCTGTCATTGTTTAACATTACCCATTGGAAAGCGACAGATGATTTATTTAACGGTCAATAAGTACGGTTAATAGCCCTCAACTCTACAATAAAATATTTGAGAAGAAGACTAAGCTAAACCTTACAAAATGACAACTTAAAATATAACATAAAGTTTACTAGATTTAATACACTACAATAAATAAAAATACTTATCAAATAAATTAGGTAGTAACTTAAAAGCTTACTTATATATTGTCCGACAAAAACCCGCACCACTAACTTCAAAACACACAATCAATCTCCATTTATAATCGTCACATCTTTATCACTACACTGCAGTGCTATCCAAACCACTACACAAAAAATCCAACTACCCTACTATTTATTCAGCATTAATATTCAAACTATTTGCACAAGCCGGCAAAGTTGAAAACTTACGCACTGCACTATACGAATGTTCGCGAATGGAAACACGAGGAGGAAAATCGCCACCCCACACACGTCCGTTCGCCGCAAACGTGCGACGTAAACTGAGTAGCGTTTCTAAACAGTCCTAGTAGTTTTCCGGGATAGAAAGAGAGAGGGGTAGCTTTGTCCCGGAAAATTTGTAAGTGCGAGGGAGAGGGTAGAGAGGAAGGTTTCGTCTGGTGCGATGCGGTCATTGCAATGGGGTTCAGTCATTATCACAGTGCAATCGTTCGTCTAATCAAGTAGTTAACCCTTTCATGTTTTTGATTCGAGTGTGTGTTATTAGGGGTGTGCGGAAAATACCTGAATATAATCCGTTTTGGGTATAATGATTATATTTAAATAGATACCAACCACATCCAAAACAGTCACAAATTTTTTAAAAACAATATTTTATTTGCCACAGATTGTTGTCAAAATATCTTCTTCTTTTTGCAGGTTTGGTTAACTTTAATTAAATAACAAAAAATACACCTATAAATAAATAATAAATATTCATGGACTTTACACACCACGCCCTCTAGTCCCAAACTAAGCAAAGCTTGTGATATGGGAACTAGATGGCTGATAGAATACTAATATACTTTTTTTTTTTTGTAAATACATACTTATTATACATAGTAACACCCAGACATAGAACAAACATCTATGTTTTCCACGCACAAATGTTTTTCTCGGTGGAGATCGAACCCACGACCACGGAAGGCAGAGCCATTACCAACTGAGCTGTGACGCCTGTCACTATGGGTCAAAATAATCTGAAAATTTTTGAAGAGTTTTGTTTTTTAAGTAATGGAACAAGCAGATACGTGCACTGGGGAGGTGCCCTATGAGGCACCTTGATTTTAGATTAAAATCTCGACATATTGATGATAATCTGAGATAAATATGTTCGTCGGAGCTCAAGCATGAACTTACTGTCCCACTTGTAGTATCTACTTACAAGAGCACATAAAGATACTCGCATTACTATTCGAGCCGAATACAAAAGAAACTTGCACGTTGCCGCCGATACTTATCAACTACAGTTATCAAACTGACATGGAACTTTTACACTTGTTTGAGTTATCGCCCGAGGGTAGATTATATTTAGTGGAAACGATAGTTTCCTACGGATTAGTACTGGCGTTTCCGGCGAAATTGTGTAAAACATTATGTTATGTTGAGGATTTATTTTACGATTTGTTTTCACGCGTTTAGACTTTTTTGTAGCTTGCGGTCAATGAGGATAGTATCATTTTGAACTATATTTAGGAATAAGTAGGTATAAACAAAAATTTTAAAATAAAAAAATATATTTTTACACCTTTGTCACGCCGACAACATTACTTTAAAATGAATATTAAAAAAAAATACTTATAGAAAAAAAAATGTTTTTCAGATCATTGACTATACCTACCATAAACTGGACAAGAAAATACGCTCTGAAAAATCAATATCGCTGAAGACTTCAAAAACTCCGTAGCGATGTGCTAGTTACGGGCTACGAAGGCGCTACGAAGACGCTACGAGCGTGCTACGAAACGTATTTTACACTCCACTGACGATCATATTAACCGAGTGACTGAGTGCTTTAGTAACCGAGTGCTTTTCAATGGAAAAAAAATACTTCACTCTAGAGTCGTTTTGAAATAGAAAAAGCTAGAACTATATGTAGATGAAAAAAAATTATTTACTCATCAAAAACGTAAAACCGAATCAGTGCATTTTTTAAAAGATACCTTACTGAATTTTATAATAGATTACTGAATTCAAAGCTTTTATTATCGTTATAAGCTCAAAGGTGATAAAAACGCCATTTTGAAATTAATGTTAAGTATACATTATTAACCATTAAAAATATTTTTGAAACGGATTTTTTCGTTGTACACCAGAGCAGGTTTTAATTTGACCCAAATATAATAAACACAACATTTCTATACAAATCATTAAAAAGATCTGACCGAGTACTATCTCAAAGGGGACAGAACAACCCAAAGAGAATGACATAGAACATACAAACACGAGACGCAAAATAACGAGGTCTTACTTTGTTGTTTGCACTTGGTTTTATACTGACGCGTAAAGCTCTGAGACTTTATGAACTCTAAAAAATAAAACACTTAGACAGTGAAGTATTTTAGTAGATTATTGAATTGGTACTGTTTTATTTTTATTAAGCTTTTTAACTGATCAAAATAAAAATACATGAAATGAGAGTATTATTTAGAACTCGATTAATAATCCACAATGTTTTATATCACTTGCATTGCATACATAATCAGCGCTGAGCAGCTATATCAAATTTAAAAAAACTATAAAATGGCGGCCAGCATTACCATTGGCGATATATGTAGATAGCTAATATTATGGCTAGATTTATGTAAACAACGTTCCTAGTATAAAGTATTATTCTGGGTATCAGCTTAACGAACAATGTCTACATTGCTCACACACATACATATTACAATGCACAAAATGTTAACCTTTAAAGTTTAGGCTAGCAACCAGCCTGCTAGCCAAAATAACCAATCTTTTTTAGAATGGTAATTAATTAGCGTCCAGAAGTAAAAGCTCATAAGAAATCTGTTTGATCGTCGGCGCGTGTGGTTCGGAACATGTGGTGAAGAGGGCCACATTAGCGATGGATAGCGAAGAGTTAGGTCGCTGGTCTGGTAACATTACATCAGTGTTGGAGAACCTTGGGAAGAGCTAGTCTGGTCTAGAAGTGACTAGAATACTAACTAAAGATACAGGCTGTGCTACAATAAAATGTAGTATTTGACGATGTCTCCAGTTACAACGCTCAGACAAATAGCAAAATTGGTTTAGTTTGGGGCTATGTGGCGCTAAGGTTTTTTATTTTGTTTTCCGCCTCACAAAACTATTTACTAGTAAACTATTTTATGCAACTAAATAATGAAAAAAGCCGATGGCCCAACTAATTAAGTTGTAACCACTGCCTATAACGATGCATTGCTTTATTGAGCACGTCCATTGAAGACGTGCCCTGTGATACATTGCACTGCGTCTATTACTCAGAGACATAAAGGTGTTAAGTCTTAAGTGCGTGTGATAGCACCGGCATCTATACCCTTCAAACCGGAACACAGCAATGCGAGCATCACTGCTTGGCGGCAGGAATAAGTACGGTGATAGTACTTCCCCGGACGACCTCTTTCACAAGAAGCGTTACTACTAATAAAACGCTATCAAACGATTGTGAATAAGGTAGCACTATAATATTTCTTCTTTATACCCTGACAGATACCTACATAGGTATAAACATAATAAAACTTTATGAATTTATACCGACTTGCAGGTTAAATTTTTATTGCTAATAAAAGGTGTGGCGTCATGGCAGTAAAATTATTTAATCGCAGGGAGAATGAAAACGTATTTGTTTACCGTATATAAAGACGTAAAACGCCTGAACAAAATGCCGAATGAATATGGAAATTGAATTGGAGAAGACAAGTGGGTACAAACAAAATATAGCCTAATTACATATTCGTCGCCTAAACTGAAACAATATTATGTAGTCTCTGTCTAGATACATAAATAATAGACGAGCCATTAATTCAAAATTATGTGTAAAGCTTTACCTACTTTTCATGTCCTTAATGCTCGATGCTCGCATTGCTGTGTTCCGGTTTGAAGGATATGGGTGCCGGTGCTATTACAGGCAGATGAAATATATCACAGAGCACGTCTTCAGTGGACATGCTCAGTAAGTCAATGTATTGATATAGGCAGTGGTTACCACTTAAAATCAAGTGGGCCATTAGTTTGTTCCATCTTTTAGTTATATAAAAATATGTTAAAATGAGCCGTATGCTTGATTTCTGCTTTCATACGGGTCGCGACTCGTGGTCCCACTGGGATTGTACCACTATTACTCGTGGTCCCACTATCCCTGAAATCATGGGTTCGTGGTTCCACTGCTTAGTGGGACTACCAGCGAAAAGTGGCCTGGAAAAACATCAAGATAGAGGTTAGTTTAATGCTGGTTTCACACGATGAAGACCCGGGTAAAAGTTAGTGGAAAGTAACTGTCGACACAAATTCGGATAGACAAACAGTTGACAAGTAAAAAGTAGAACAACTCAGCACATGTCTCCATCACTTAGCTTTTTCGCATCCCACTGACCCTATTAGTGAAGGGAAACCATTGCCATTATCCCTGTGTCGTGAACAGCAGCCCTTAGGCAGGAACCTAAGGGTAGGGGTGACTAGGACAGTGTTGTGGCAAGTGGTGATGCCAGTATTTCTAGTTGAGCTAGTGATTTAGTGCCGGGAGTTGACGCAATGCCTCAATTCCAGGCATTAGTTTGAATTACGAAAGATTTAATCCCAGCAAAAGCAATGCCGTAAATTCCTCTATAGAATCATCATTTTACACGCTACACTTTTATCTACTAGATCCATTTTCCCTTTATTTTCAGCTTTCTTCCTTGTCAAAGTCAAAATTTCTTTATTCAATAAAATCACAAGGATCATTTAGAATCGTCTTATATAACTAGGTGATTCTAGGTGCCAGTTTTACTTGTTCTTCCAATGTAGTTTAATGTGAGGTTTTTTTTTATGCATTATGCTTTTCTGTGTGGCTATACGACCATGCTAGGAATTACAGCATTGGTATGCCAATCAAAGTTGAACTGCAAAGTTGAACTGCAAAGTTTTAAATCATGGTCAGTTCATACTAACTCATAGTTATTCTGTGACTAAATAGTGATATTATGACGTCATTTGATGTGTTTTCGCGCATATTTTGCTGTCAAGTGTCTAAAAAGAATGATCACGTGGTACAAAATTGTACCACGTGACCTGAAGTAATTACACTGGGCAGTGAAATATAACTTGACAGCAAAAGATTGGCATACGGGGGCTGGGCTAAGCGTTGGCATAGCCTATCTCAGATCACAAACGAGGCTTTCACACGCGACATCAAAACACTACGCTACTGCGCAGCATCTGGCTACACCACTAGACTAAACACTAGCCCAGTCTATCCACCGCCTGATGTCGTCCCTTCACACGCGACATTGGACTCGTTAATACAAGCCTGGTGAGAGTGCTTCAGACCTCTTGACTCGTATTTTCTTGTCATTACTGGAAAATTCCGGTTCAACGTTTCAAACTTTGATTTGAGATTGTTTTTGTCGAGTTCGAGATCTGTGAATAACATTTTATTTTAAAAATATTTCTTTTAATAAGCGTTGAATCCGGTGAACGAAGAAGGCAGATATTACAAAAAATATTTCTGGAATTCTATAAGAGAGGCTTATGTCCAGCAGTAGATTTCTAAGGCTGATACGATGATGATGATGTACCTATGACGCCAAGTATGTATTCTATCATAGAGCCAGCTAAAAACCTATATAAATGACAAGCTGACAAACTAATTTCAGCATATTTGGGTTGAATATGATGAATAATGGAATCGAAGTTGCTTCCATTGGATCAAGCTCTTCTCCGATAAGTAGGATTTGAAAGATAATGTGAGTGTAGACGTCACGTCACCAGCACCCGTAACTTGGACTCGGGTAGAATTATAATTTTACTTACATCCGCCCGTGTCTCTCCCGAAACATTCTCAATTTTTGTCTCCTAGTGCTGGACGCAGTGTGATGCCTCACATAGCACGTCCTCAGTGAACATGTTCAGTGAAGCAATGCATTGTTATAAGCAGAGGTATTTGGTGAGCGTGTTCCTTTGCTTATTTCATCATGGAAATTGGAAATACAGACGAACGAACGTTTTCTGTGAATTAAGTGTATATTAGATTTACATTCGGAATTAAGTATTCGTATTGCGTCGACCGGCTGTCGCAAACAAAAGTTATTATACACGAGATACGAGGTCCTTTGGTATGGAATTATCTTTACTTTTAATATTCTGCTAATATCATAAGACTCAGGTAAATAATACACGTTTCATATAAAAAAAATCGGGGCACCATTTCACTTTCCATTTTGGTGTCGATTAACTATAAAATATTAGTCCATTGGTCTGGGGGCACTGCTGATCCCGTTCATTAATTTTATCCTGTAGGCCCTGTTAATCATTCGGGATAAAATGTAACCTATATGTCAAATTCAAATTCTTTATTGCGCTTTTATGTTGTATAAACAGGTGTTAAAGTATGTAGAGTATCAAACATAAACCCTGTTAGGGCACAGCAATTAGGTAGGTAGGTATATAAATACTTAAATATTAGGTGGCACATTTTTGCAGGTATCTAATGTCGATCCAGGTTACTATATATATATAATATTCTAAGTTTCATCCAAGTTCTAAACATCAAAACATCTAAACTTTCATATTTATAATATTAGTGAGATAATATCCTTACGAGTTGCTGAAGACGTAACTATTTATTTTCATTCGTCTAGTTTCACTAAAATAACGCTACGCAAATAAAAGTAACCTTCCATCTTGCTCTAGCACGGATGGTGGTCAACTAAATGAAGATATCGCGTGCTGAGGCACCATCCCTCAATACTAGCCCCTTCTACAGGATGCTTTGCTAATAATTCTTTGAAACTAACGCGTTGAATAGGTACACGATCGATTAAAAGAAGCAGAAGACGATACGGTCTTTATAATCCGCTGTCACAGAATATTAATGTTTGTGCTACATTGCGCGGCTGCCAAGTACGTTTACGTGGCTTCTTGCAGCGTGGCCTAGTCACCGTGCAGTGTATGTTTCGGTCCAGTGGGACGAGACTCTGATAGTTTCTAACAGAAATAAAACACAATGGGTTGGACTTTGATAGAGTTCCATCTCATTCTGATCGCATTTTGATAAATTAAAAGAAGAAGAAGCATAAATGGTCCTACAACTTCTTTAAGCACCCGCTGTTTGAATTATTCGCTTCTAAATGAATGATTCAACTGTTTTGTCCAATCTGTGCCTCTAGGAGGACAGATCAGGGTGGTAGAAGGGAATAATTCCGCTGTTTGAACCCCATTTTACATACTCATATCGAAATAGCTTTTCAAAGAAAACAGTTTTGTAGACTCAGCCGAATAAGATAAAGCTTATATTTTGAAACCGTTATCACCCTGTATAACACGTACTTCTATATCTAAATTGCGGCAGTAGGTAACGCTGACGTGCAACGGTTAAAAACGAATTATAACGCACCCTGTAGCCATTTGTCATACCCGCCTCGTCAGTCCATTGCCACTCCCAATCAGCTGTCAATGTAATATGAACTTTATAGTGATGAATTTAGGTCTAATATTACCAACTTGTATGTAATTTAAATAAAATAATAAAGTCTTTTGGTTCAAAAGTTTTTATCAAAGTACCTCTAAAGCACATTACATACAGGGTGCAATAGAACTACTTCCGCAAACTTCGAGAGTTGAAGTACCTACGCATCAATATAAACAGCTTTTCGCGTGGAATTTTTTTCGCGACCTCTTAGGGTTAGCTATTCCATACATTTTTTTACCAACCAGGTATTGTATTTTGTATGGAACATCAGATTTTTTTTTCACGCTATCACTGATGATTCTATAGAAAAAGTAGTTCATATTGATGAATACTTTAACGTCTTAAGTTTTTGGGAAGGGTATATTACACCCTGTATAGTAAAAGTGACAGTACTGCCGTAGATTACTAACATTTATTCTGTGTTGTAGTCTGAGAGACAGCGCACTATTAATTTGCGATATAAACAAAAGGAATTGACAGGATATTAATTAAGCGAGAGGATTGATGATTGGCAAGTTCCGTGTTGACGCGATGGAGTAATGGTTTATGAATTTAATAACTGTATTAGTTCTGACTGTGATGACGGAAGGTAAATATTAATCACTTACCTATAAAACTCTCAGATTTTTTAGTACAAACAGAATCTACCGATTTGGACGTGTTTTTGATTTACTTGAACTTATTGCTCTTTTTGTAACTTCAAAAAATAAACTCTACTCTTACAACGAGCGAAGTAATCAGTGTGGCTCTACAGGGTGAGTTCTTTCGAAAGCCCTCTGAGGGGAAAAAATCGTTTATTTTAGGAGAAATTTAGATTTTTTTGTTTTGCATATTCCTACAATATTTTTCTATATCCTTTTACAGTTCCCTTCAGAGGGCGGTTGATAAAACTCACCCTGTATAAGGACGTGTCGAGTGCGAGCTACTAAAATAAACTGAAAAAAAGAAAATAGAGATATGAGTAAACCATGCATACCTAGGTTGTGCTGTTATGCGGTCAGCTGCAGCTCTATAAAACGTAATCCAGATGTCCACGTATAGCTGCCGTGTAAAGGGTGGTGCGAGGTTGCCAAACAAACAGCTATCACAAAATATCAGCTAAGTCATATTTAATTACAGAGTTTAATTGGTTTTTGTTTATTTAATCTAGATTTAGTGGGTGGTCAGCAAAATTGTACACGCTATTTATTTTATGATGCTTTGTTGTTTTAGTATAGTTGAAGTGGAAGGTGCAGCATTTAGTGTAAGTGATTAAATGTGCGTATGTGCTTAGAACCTATTTATAACTGCCTCACACAAAATATGTCCTCATAAACCTAAGTCTCTTTGATATATCGAATAACGAAACAAACAACAGATAAGCGAAGATGCAAATCTTCTCAAAAAAACTTTTGAGAGAAATTTGACTAATCGTTTTTAGTAAAAACGAAACCTAATGTAAGCATCAGAATCATAGCGTAATTGTTTACTGAATCTCATACCAACATAATATGCAGGATACATTTCGCTGTCTCAAAACTTTCGAGTTGCAATTCAAAAGCGAGCATATTCAATTCCTTCTCAGTTTACGTAAAAATGTATTCGAACTGAACATTTCCCGCAAAATCCACGAACTATTCAAAACGACCCAGAAACCCCATATTTCAAGCATTGTTTGCATTCAACATTCAACTTACAACCCGCAGCGTACGGGAGGTTAAAAGTAAAGGTTAAAGAGTGCAATCCAGTAATGGAGGGAGTAAGTACCAATTCCGTGCAGTTCCAAACAGAACCGTTAGGACAGTAAATCTCAATACAGACAAACGCGCTTAGACTGCTGGCGGAAGGCCAATGATCGGAGCTGTGACTAGCTGGATAGGTTCAGAAAAGTCAATCCTTGGACTGAAGATTTTAGGATGTAGCATTCCTCATCAGAATTAGGGTTGGAGTTAAGTTAGCCTCGGTATTTCAGCTTGCATTAGCTTTTCAAGTAAGAACCATACTTTAGCTTACCTATTCACTGCAATAAATCATGATCTTTGTCATATTTATAACGCAAAAATTGAATAGAGTTATTTATTGTCCACAAAAACACACAGCACAGGTAACGTAAGTACACAATAGGAGATAAAATATAATTAATAACTAATAAGTGCAAAAATGTGCAAGGGATGACAGTCTGAAGGATTTTTTTCCGTGATTTCCAGTGAGATTGCAATACTAAGCCTTTTATTAAATTTGGTTTATCAACCTCATCTAAAAGGTAAATAAGTAGCAAAATAAATCAACTGGTCTCATCCAGATGGCTGTGGATCTGCGACCAGAGCCCAAGTTCACGTTGAAATCCTTACAGCGCACCGGCAACCCACCACTTTTTGCACCACAATACAAATCAACTTGAGAGCCGTGGTCTAGAGCTTTGGCCCATTTTCAATTACCTACCAATCAACTAATCTCTTTTATAAATAGACATAGATTGCTTTGGTGAAGTCTCCTAAAAATGGTCGACAAATCCATGATCAAAACTACTTTATGTAATAAGGATACCTTAGAGCACGACGTGCGAGTACAGTTACTAAATGTACTTAAATTATAAGCTCGTTGGAACATTGCTTTTCCAAATTATAAATACGCAAAAAGAAGTCATCAGTGCCTCGTTAGATACTTACTTGCGCCAGTAAATAATTCAATATAAACAAAGATCCGTTCAAACAAACCAACATTTGTTTATTTGTGAACAATTCAAATCAGTTCCGCGCCCCTTTTCAAAGAATTTAATATATCCAATCACAGGAGGTGGTGGGGGAACAGAAGTTACCTCGAGCGCCACACGCCGTGTCACACGTCACTCATAATTCGTCACGCGCCGCAAGCGGACGTCAAATATATTACATTTGATAGTCAGATTGCGTTAGGGTGTAGTATTGAAATCGGGATGGAGTTGAAGTGAAATCTATTTTAAAGATGGCTCAAGCAATAATTTATGAGATTAAAAAAACTTGAAAAATCGACTTCAATTCGACTACCGGCTTCATTATTAGATGATGATGATGGCAGTTCATTGGGAATGTTCTAGTGACCGTAAACATTACTAAAAAGACACAGAAAAGCAAAATACGCAATTTAGTGCACGTGGATGGCATATTTTTTCCAGTTATTTCTATTTATAAGCCAAACTACTGAACCGATCATGATGAAAATGGAATGAAACCAACCTGGAAGTAACATCCTTTTAGATAAAAAAAGAATTTTTCAAATCAGTTCATAAATGACGGAGTTTTGAGGTAACACACATTAATAAAAAATACAACTGAATTGAGAACCTTCTCCTTTTTCGAAGTCGGTTAAAAAATAACAAAACGTATGTAGGTTAGTTACATCTTGCAATACATCTCGAGTTTTAAATTATTTGCAGTAACTACTTAAAACTAGTTTTCACTCGCGGGGCTTATCCTGGCACCTGTTTGGCATAACCGGTGCAGCATCACGGTATGATTGAGTCCCAAGCATCGAAATTTTCTTCATAATGATCCAGTTTTGTAAGAGTTGTAGGATTTATATTAGCTCAATCGACCCAGCTGACTAATTACACTCTCGGCTACATATAGACCGAATCGAGACACAAATAGAACAAAATCGTTTTCTCAAAGCGCAGTTTGATTAAAAAGACCTTCCGGGCCATTTGCTAATTGGAAATCTTCGGATCGCTTCGTCGGAAATATCTCAAAATTAAATGTTAGAGGAAACAAAAGTTGAATTGGCTCCGAGCCGGCCATAATAGAGTTAGATTGACTCGATACAATTGGCGAAAGAAAGTTGTCAGTCCTTCCGATACTCGTTAGGATTTTTAAAAACATTGGAAGAACTGAAAATGCAGACAATTTGCTGGTAAAAAAGCGTATTTAGATTGTAGACACATAAGATAATTACCACGGCACTGTCTGAAGCATTACTTAGAGAGAAGATGGACATGCATGGCAAAAAAAAAATAGTAAAACTCACATATTCGCCGTCACAATATTTTTGCACCACAAGTAAACACTATACTATTGATACGGCTTTAATACTCAACATAATCCAGTGAAATTTTCATGAACTTGCAATCAAGTGCAACGCACAATAGTGTTTGTTAATTCACTCGTCGATAAATCAAATCAAACAACAAAATATGCCTAAATCCGCTCAGCGTATTATTAATTGGGCGGAAACTAATCTACAACGGATTGGCCATAGAGTAGCTAAAATTAATTCTACAGATGTGACAACTTGTAGTTTTATACTAAAGTTTTGAGCCACAAAAACGATTTCAATTAAAGTTGGTAATCTACACACCTTATTGCTTTTAGAATAGCTAAAATATAGCCTACAGTTCCGACAGCTCGTGAGGTAATTTTTTGATGGAGTTTACCTTAAAAAAAGCCAATGAAGGTGACTCAATTTTAAACGTAACGTGCGTGGCAACTTGTCTTGTTTTCTGATTAAACCCAGGTTTGTAACTAAGTTGAAAATGAAAAATGAGAAATGAAAAAATCTTTATTTCCAGCAAAACATACATACAGTAGGTAGGCAAGTGTAGGAAAGGTACATAGGTACAAACCCAGCAGGTAGGTACAGTGAGTAACAACAGACAGATAAATTACCTAAACATCAGGGGTACCTACTAATGAGCGCTGAACAATTCGGACATACGATCAAAGAGCTAACATCAGTTAACATTTTGGAATTGCTAGAGAAAGAAGAACGAGAAGGTCACGTGACAATGCCCATAAATACAGACATTTTTTCTAGTAAAATGTCAACTTAGAAAAGTTTGTCTTTTCTATGCGCCGTTGTTCTGCGACGCGACAATAGGTACGTATATTTATTGTCGCGATACAAATGGTCGCGGTGGCGGTGCGCCACTCATTTGTTCACGGTAGAATAATTTAATAATTCCCTGCAATTTTCCGGGATGTTTTCAATTCTAACCATTAATCTGCAAGCCAGTGCTGTGACTAGCGCTGAAAAGTAATTGTGCAGCTTTTCATCTTTTACACCAATTTGTCATCTCTTCTATGAGTCTTAAAATTTCATTTTCGTTTTTTTAATGAATTCTTCATTACGATAGAGTTTTTTTTAAACTATTCGTCAGTCTTTTTCTTCTGGTAGAGGTTCGATGAA
Source organism: Gandaritis pyraliata (assembly GCA_947859175.1). NCBI lineage: Eukaryota > Metazoa > Arthropoda > Insecta > Lepidoptera > Geometridae > Gandaritis > Gandaritis pyraliata. The sequence goes on along the minus strand of OX401866.1, from coordinate 9,374,514 downwards.
AACGGATGGGCTCATAGTACACGCATAGTTGTTGAGCGGAAGACTTATATAAGTGAGTTGCTCTGAAAGCATCTACCAACCGAGCACCTTATTATATACTAGCACTATATTATATTGGAGTCCCACATAGCTTAACCAAAGTGTGACTGTCGAAAGCATTTCTATTGTTACATTACAATTTCGAAGACTCGGGTTATTTTTCCATAAATTGAATTGGAGGAGGAGATGAAATAAGACAACCCTTGCATCACATCAAAGCGTGCCGCTGGCGGATTTTGGCAGATCTGGGCAAATTCAATAAATAATAGCCCGATTGAGGTATGGACGTGAGCGGCGTGGGGTAGGAGCTCATGGCGGGAAACAATAACTTAACATCCTGGCTGTTGGGGTATTTAAGGCTTAAAACAAAAAAGCATATTGTATGAAAAGAAGATTTCTAAACAATAAATCACGAGACTATTTTCATACATTTCCTTTGTTCATTTTGGTTCAAATCGGAACTATGGCATTGCAAGGAAGAATCACTCGTGTTCTTTTACTATTCTCTAACGATTGCTGAATATCAACTCGGCTAGAGAAGCAAAGGCTTTACTTAAAACTTCTCTATTCGTTTCTAAAGAGTCTCTACTGCGTAGAATGGCACTCACGACGCGGACGTCTCGGCACAGACTGAAATTGGTCAAATCGATTTAAAATTTCAATGAGATGAGTCAAAACCGGAGTGGTATAGGTACTTAATTCACCTGGGGTAATTCACCCGGGTGCACTAAAAAACATGTGCTTGAGACCGCCAAATTCATGTAGAATTTAAAACTCCTAAAGTCGTGCAGTCGATCTCCGCCGCATCCCACACCTTGCGGTATGCGTTACACACGCCAGCATAAAAATCTTGATGTCCGACTTGCATCCAATATCCGTCTGTCGGGTTCGTCGCGAGTGTCGATGACGTATTGCCGATTATTTCGTGCCTATACTGAATGGAGTGGAATATTTGCGCTTTTGGTTTTTAAATATGTTATGCTAGGGTTACATTTGAAACCCACTATTTAAAAAAAAAATTGTAATTTTTTTATGTAGTCATGATATTATTGATTTTTCACATTATTATGGGGACTTGCATATTTTTTTTCCAAGAAATGTTTTATTAAAAATGCACACTGTGATTTTGTTATTTCACCCATGAAATCACATAATTCAACCTATTCCTTCACGATCTACCTACTAACTCAACGTAATCACGTCCATAATTGTATAGTTTTTAGGCATATGATTGAACTGATCGTTTTTAATTATAGTTTCTGCTTGTTTTCCAAGTGCTGTACTACTTTCTCACATCAATTTCGATCAGGATCTGAACTATCCGTTAATCAGCCGTCGATCGGCCCCCGGCGGCAGCGGCTCCTTTGACGGCGAGATCAAAGGCCGCCGCTGATTACGCGCCTGGAGATTTTCACTGAGCGAGAACGCCAGAACTTGTATCGGATTATACTGAGTTTATACTTTGTAAGGAAAATAATATTATATTATAAATAGATAAGAGTCAAGAAATTCATTCATGCAAACCCCTACAAAACATGAGTTTTGTGTCTACTAAGAGTGTTATTAGATTATTGGACAAAGGGCTAGTTATGTACCTAATGTTAGGTATATATCTCTCTTAATAAAGAATAATACAGCTACCTACCTACATGCTTAAAGTGTTATAAAGAAGCATACCAATTCGTTTAGCTACTTACTTTAAAAATTCTAAGCCTCCATCCCAGCGTGCGGTTTATCCCTTTAAGGGTGGAAGTATCCGTGTAAATAAAGCTTATTAACAAAAAGTACAAGGGTTAAGGGTGTGCGGTTTTAGCGAAATCTGAAAACCTTGAAATTCCAGGAATTTTTCACGTAAATAACTCTTTATAAGATTTAAAAACCCTTTTTGGTCCTAAAAACTGTTATATAATTAGTTTTGATTTCCTTACAACTGTTATCTGTGGTAGACATCTCTCTAACCTTACAGGTTATTAAATATCTTTAAAGTTATCTTTAGGTATTTTTTACGAGAAAAAGTTACTTAAAAAACTTACCTATCCGCTAAAGAGCTGTATCTAGTCTGTATCAACTACATTACCTCCACGTCCACTGAAAACGTGCTCTGTATACTATTGCACTGCGTCCATCACTTTAAGATGTAAAAGTGTTATTTAAATCTTGCTTCTACAGTTGATACAAACAGAACACAGTCCATGCGAGTACCGCCTACTCTTTGGCACCTTGTAATAGGTACTTCCCCGGATAAACCAATTTGCAAAGAGCACTAATAATACTAAAGGAGTCAGAAGCAGAATATTAAAATACCATTTTGGTAGCAATCTAAACAACTCAAACATGCAATCCAAAGTTTCCGTTCAGACTGACCTGATAGCATAATAGCGAGCTTATCCACTTTCTACTAAGAAGCCTAGCCAACCAGCCCAAACACTAACTCCGCCAAACAAGTAATTGAATGCCCGGACAGAAGCCGGACACTGGAGTCCGGGCCGTACGGCGACCGGACGAACGATGGCACATCCATCTTCTGTTAAATACTTTTTGACCACCTCACGTTTCCGTGACGGCCTGAGCCGATTGCCTGCAGCGCCTCTGATGGAGGGCATAAATGCTCTCAAATGGATGTGGCATTAAAATTTAATAGTTTCAATGATTTACGATACGAATTGGAAACCAAAAACTATTTGTACTGGTAGTTTTACAGTATTACAATTTGTAATACTAGTTTGTAATTTGTAATACGTAATATTGCTCTGTTTTGGTTTGTAATTTACAAACCAAAACACAGCAATATGGGTGACACTTCTTGGCGGCAGAAACAGGTATGTTAGTAGAACTTCACTGACCGAATTACAAGAAGATTTACTACTACGAAGAGGGTATCAACACAAATCAGTATGTTACGTATGTTTTTTTATATGCCTAGTTTATGTGGAATAAAATAAAGATTTTCTCTTTTGAAAATATACCGCATCATCTATTCGTAGCGCCAGAATGCAGGCTGCAGCAGCGGCCGATTAAAATCGAGTACCGTAGAGCGCTGCGGTTCCCAACATCATACATCGCCACGGTGTGCATGGCTTCAGGATAATATGTACTGTCCAGTGTAGGAACCACCGTTTCATATTCACGCAAAATGGGCTAATATTTGAAAGTCAAAGTCAAGTAAAAGTCAAAAATTTCTTTATTATCCAATAAAATCACAAGGATCATTTAAAAAACCAATTTAGTAAACAGAGTGAAAAATATTTTGATTCATAATCTGATTCTTTTACTACCATATCCGGATGGTGTTTTAGAAAAAAGATAAATTCCATTTTGTTTTGATAAAAAAAACTTTGATTATTAGAAAAAAATTCAGTAGCATTTGAACAATACAGTTTTTAATCACAATTGAAGTACTTATTTTTGTTAGATAAGAGTTATCATTTTTTTAATACGGAAATTTGTTTTTTCCAAATATAAATAGCTCTAAAATGTAACGGGGAAATTCAGAAGGCACGAAAGACAGCACAAAGCCGGGAGCTGACGTGACGTCACTCAGGAGTGACGTCAGAGTGACCAATCGCCCTCCACTTTCAGTGCCATGATGAATGTTATGAATGGACCCGCATTTTTATTCTAAACGAACTAACTATAACTTATCTAGCTGCAGTAGTCACAACAGAGTAGGAGTAGCAGAGTAGTTGAGTAGGTAGCTTATATACTTGTACATCTTTTATTATTTATAAATTCTTAAAGGAGTTTCTTCTTCTTTTATCCCATATTTTAGCACTACCATATTCTACACACTACAAAAAGAATAGTAGGAAGAAAATGCTATATAGCATTAAGCTCGCCTCTGTACTATTTTTTTTTGTTAAGTGCAATATAGAATTTTCAAATCTAATCTAACAGATCTTTGTCCTTCAAAAACAATAATAGACCTTTGCCCAGCAGTGGGAAAGTACAGGTTAAAAAAAAAAAAAAATCTAACAGATCTTTGTCCTTCAAAAACAATAATAAGAATAAGAATTGTTGCACCTGCGGTTGCACCTAACTTCAGAGGGGTAGACAACGTTATGCGTACCTACTACACGTTACCGTTAAAAATAACTGTCATTATGTCGTACCTAACTCTATAAATTAGTAACATAGTAAATCATAATTTTAACCTAAGCAAATTATGTAGATACATAATTCTGTCCTAATTTAAAAAAACCTGCCAGAAATTCCAGGCAGAAATATTATGTAAAAGTACGGAGGTCACTTAAGCAACTTTTCATTTGCGGGTTAATAAGGTAGAGATCATGTAATAAAGGCGGGCGATTTAAACAGCGATTACGCGTAATAACGCCGCAATAAATATCCGAGCCACTCCAGGTAGGCCGGAGAGTGCCCGCGGCGGTCTGTGGTACAAGTTACAAAAGAATACTTACGTTAACTATACGACATATACCACCTACGACATACCAACGACATTTTTATTGTAGTTCAATACGTACAGTAAAAACTCAAAGTCTAACTGACCGAAGGCGTGACGAGCCTTCCATGCGCCATTGTTGGGTTCCTAACCTTACTAATTAGATAGATAGATATTCATTTATTTGACACACAATCACAACACAGGTACAGCACAGAACAAACATAAAAAAAGAAAACAATAAGTACCTACACAATTACAAGTACCTAGTAGGTAGGTAGGTAGGCTGGGCAGGTGTGAAATTAAAGGTAGAATCGGTTTTTCTTTACCCAGTTTATTTGTATTTTTATGGTTGGGCTCTTTTAAAAGTTACTGAGAGTCAAAGACAAGTAAAACTCTACAGGGGTATTCCAATCTCAGTTGAACTGCAAAGTTTAACATCATGGTCAGTTCATACTAACTCATAGTTATTCTGTGACTAAATAGTGACATTATGATGTCATTTAATTCAAAATTGTACCACGTGACCTGAAGAAATTACACTGGGCAGTGAAATATAACTTGACAGCAAAAGATTGGAATACGGGGGCAGTACCTACCGCAGCCGAGCGAACCTAAGGGCCAACGCACATCTATCGACAAAACTGTTTTGTCGCGTACTTAGTGACGTGAAAATAAATTTTCTGTTATAACGAAAACAGCATATGATGAATGCTTCTTCGTCATATGCTGTTTTCGTTGTAACGAAATTCACATCAATTGACACGACGCATGCATAAAATTATGTTTACCTATCTATTATAGCATTGTTTAGTACCTACCTATTAAACATTGCTTTATACGCACATACCTAGAGAATGAACTGTGCTTTTTTAATAAATAAGAATATAAAGTAATTATGTAGTGTACTTAATAATATTATTAAGTACTTAGGATGATTCTCATTAAATAAGCAAGTAACGAAAACAGCAAATAAAAAGAAGCATATCGTAACTAAAAAAGTTTTACTGAGAAGTTTCACATCACTAACTGTTCGACAAGCAAGACGTTTTGTCTTTGGTTTGCGTTCTCCCTAAGGGCCAACGCACATCTCTTACAAATACAAATTCATTTATTTTACCAAAGAGAATATCAAATTTTACTTAAATAATTTTTACATAACATCCCGTCGTTTTTACATCGGGGGTTAAAAATGAAATAAGATGATAATAATTAAACCACAAGGTTTTTTTAATACTTAGCGCATTGCGAGATTTGTTGTTTTGTTTATAAAAGACGAGGTGCAATGCAAGCCATCGCGTTCGGAAGTTCAATTGGTCGATAGCTTTTTGTAGAGAGGTCAATCCAAAATATGCATTGCCTCACCGAGAACGTCCACTGAGGACGTGCCCTGTAATGCATTGCACTGCGCCCATCACTCTAAGACATAAAGGTGAGTCTCATGTGTCTGTAATTAATCACCTGATGTTAAGTGACGATGCGGTTGACAATGTAGCACATTTACCTAGGTACGACCTACATAAAGTAGATGTAATTAAACTTTTGAATAGATGTCTGGGGCTACATTCACGTCTGTCTAGAGAAGGTAGGTCATCTCACTCGCATTGTTTGGTTTGCTAAATAAGGGCCAACGCACATCTATCGACAAAACTGTTTTGTCGCGTACTTAGTGACGTGAAAATAAATTTTCTGTTATAACGAAAACAGCATATGATGAATGCTTCCTCGTCATATGCTGTTTTCGTTGTAACGAAATTCACATCAATTGACACGACGCATGCATAAAATTATGTTTACCTATCTATTATAGCATTGTTTAGTACCTACCTATTAAACATTGCTTTATACGCATATACCTAGAGAATGAACTGTGCTTTTTTAATAAATAAGAATATAAAGTAATTATATAGTGTACTTAATAATATTATTAAGTACTTAGGATGATTCTCATTAAATAAGCAAGTAACGAAAACAGCAAATAAAAAGAAGCATATCGTAACTAAAAAAGTTTTACTGAGAAGTTTCACATCACTAACTGTTCGACAAGACGTTTTGTCTTTGGTTTGCGTTCTCCCTAAATGACTAACAGGATACTCAGGAAAAACAACTGTTTATGTATTTTATAGCGAGAAAACGAGACTGAAATAATTTATAAGTTTAAAAAAATAAAGCCGCATATAAAAAATGTAAATAGAAAACTTTACACATCCTACCTGCTGATAAATAGAGACATAGAAAGATTAGTTCAAAGTCCTTTCATTTACTAGTACCCCGCTACCGCTCGTGATTTAACCCTCTCAATGGCCGCCCACTGGGGGTTCAACACGATAATTTAGACCGTAATTAGCACTCTACGTATTCCATCAAAAATGTCTCCTTTCTAATTCCCAGTGTTTTGTAAAATTATTTTTATTTATAGCCTTCCACAATTTAATCTTGGTTACGATCTCTGACCCGCTTTGTTTGAGGGTTTTCCGGTTTGCGCCGGAACCCTAAAATGTTATAATTTAAGTTACATTGTATTAAAATTTTTATGGAAGCTTTTTACAATTTAACTTGTGGCTTGTTAACATTACGACTTGTAGTTATTGTGTACCAAATAAGCATGGGGTTATCACGTATTTTGCGAAGGAAAGGGTAACGATAAAGATCCGAGTTACACTGCGCGGGCAACGCGACGCGGTGACGCTCCAGGCTCCTGTGCTTGCGGCAGTGTAACCCTAAGGTACCTTTAGACCATGATATTATTTAATCGCGTTAACCCCCTAAAACCTCATTAAATATTTCTTATTATACATGATGAAAACAGACTTATAAAGGATGATGATGACAAAAATTATTATGTATAACTTGTACCTAATTGTCTCTTCGATAACTATTGAGATCGACTCTACATTATCATGCTCAAAAATACAATTCTTGTTTACATACTTACTCGAAATTTGGCTAGATGGTTTTCGCACTGACTGAAACATATTTTTCTCAGTAGATGTTTCTTCAGCAAACCTTTCTAAGAGTTGGTTAAAATACATAAAGCTCATTTGCAATATCCTCGCGAAGGACTTGTTATTTTGCTCAAGTTTCCGCGGAATAAATTATAATAATTATTAATATTTCTTGCCGCAAGTAGGTACTTGAGTTTCTTATTAAAATATTTACTGCGACATATTTAATAAAGTTTAATAATTCTAATGAGATACTAACAAGGATTTTGGGAAGTTTCAAGATCCGGTTCCGTATAATGAGATGTCTGTGATGCTGTGTGCCGCAGAAATATGTACCTAAATACTTCGTAATACGGAAATGGTATTGTTACCATTACACGTAAGCAATAAGAGAACATTTGAATGCCATAGCTAAAGGATTATCATGCGAAAATAATTTTATCGTATATAAGAATTAATTCGTTCGTTAAATTAGAGCTTACTAGCTCTAATTTAAGTTTAATTAGTATTTAATGGTATTGATAATAATCATATCGATTATTTACCGATAGGATTAGCTAATTGGATTAAAAATACATTGAAACTATGAGGATTAATTCAAAATAATTAATTTAATTTATTCTATTGCCTATTAAAATAATAAATACAATTTAAAATTACTAATTTTAGAAACTTTAAACGGCTTTTGATAACTGTTTACAGTTTCTAAAGTTACGTATGCTTACCTAGGATCGAAACTTTTAAATATACTTTACATAAAATCATATCAATAACAGATTACCAGCTCGATTTGCCGAAGATGAAGTTTCCTGGCGCGTTCTTATCCTCAGTGTTGAAGTATTCCTTCCACAGAGCCTGGAACTCCGTCCAGGAGACGGAGGCTTTGTTATTTGACATCTTCTGGAAAGCAGCAGTGGCTTCAGCCTTGGGCAGACCTAGCGCAGCGTATACACTGGAGAACTCCTCACTGTCGATTGATCCATCGTTGCTGGAGTCTTCAAGGTTGAAGATAAACTGGCAGTACAGGTTCTGCCACTCAGCATCGCTGGACTTCTCCCACAGAGCGATCCACTCGTCCTGGGAGACCTCGCCGTCGCTGTCGGTATCCGCGGCGCTTTGCAGCGCGCTCCAGATCTTGTTCAGGATCTCTTCGTCTCCAGCCTTCCAGCCAGAAACCTTTGACACCCTTTGCAAAAGCTGGTCGAAGTCAGCCTTGGTGATGTTTCCACTGCCGTCGACGTCGAAGAACGACTTGAAGACGTACAACAGCTTGCTTTTCTTGAAGTCAGACACCATGTTGATCGATTGACTGTCGGCGAGTAGTGCTGGAGGAAGTGGTTCGTTGGTTTTATATGACAAGATTGTGGTTATCTGTGATTGAATGTATCTCTACTGACGTCTGCGCTAAGTACTTACGTGTGTTACTCATTATCTTGGTGCAATGCAGAGAGAGTGCTCAGTAATTGTTTGCGATCTTAAAAATAGTATCTTCCAGATAAGAGAAGGTCAAAACATTTATACGCATACGAGTGCAACAGCAATAATTGTAAGAGCAGGTAGGTATACTTAGTCTTTATTTTAGATGTTGATGATGATTTGAGATGCTTCTGTTAAACACACGTGTACCCACGATACAGAACGTTTTCATCACTACTTATTTTCATAGAATTAAATAGACAGTATTGATAAAAAACTTTAAAACAAAATTAGTTATGACCATTTTCTTATCTTTAATTACGAGTACATAAAAACTGCCCCTACGTACGAAACAACAAATTTACCGTACGGTACGATACCTTATTTACCATTGTTTCAGTAGTTTAGTAGGTTTATTTCTTTAATTGGATACTTAATATTTTTTATTTTGCTTGTAGATCCACTATTAAAATATAATGCGTATATTTTGTGAGACCCTGTATTTATACTACTTCACACAATATAAACATTTTCGTATTGTTATTTACATTGCACCGTGATTATGATTACACGTCAAAGATAATTTTAATCAGTAGACGCGGTGAGAATTAAAAATTAATCATGGACTCGACGGTGCCTAGCTCGCTATCTTATTTAATTAATTTAGTGGGAAAAAGTTGTGTTTTATGGTGGCTGTACGTAGAACAATACATTTAGGTTGCTATGCTTGGCAAAATATTATCTGCCTGTCTTATAGCTAAAATTATGCTAGCATTTTTCAAAAAAAATTGCATATTTTTAAAATATGGTTTTGAATTAGTCAATTTAAAACCAAGAATTAGTAAGTGTAGCTACATACATGTTCTGTAATTTCTGGGAGCATTTTTTATATTGCATTAGATTTTTAATCGTACAATTTCGGTGGCATTTTAACTAATACGGTAAGTGAAAATCCAAGTCAGAAATTCGCAGATAATTCGTGTATTTTCAGATACAATCTCCTAATAACTTTGTGTTAGATGAAAAAAACTACAACACAAAGTTTTCATCGTTTCATTATGAAAAACGCCAAAATATAAACACTTTCTGTATCATGTTCACGCTTGTCAATAACATGTTTGCCGTGCATTGCAGATTGGCGTTCTAATCCTTCAAAGTGATCGTTTATCAAGCTGTTAATGTGTAACTTAAAAATGTGCTCACGCCCTCATCTCTCTCTTTTCAGAGCGGCAATGTAATGTCCATTTTATAAAAGGCATTTCATTCATATTTGTAGTTCATCATGCACCGAATTCCAGATAATCTTTTATCTAGTTATCCTGATACTGCCTGACAGTGAACAGCTTTAGCGGTGTCGTAAATAGCAAACTCACCACGTCCTCAAGAGTCTGCAGGTGACAGATGGATCACATCACTCATACCATGCCATGTCTCCTGCATGCTAACCAAAACTAAGAATATTTTGATGTGGCATCTAACAAAACGAAAAGTAAAAAATATGGTGTTGTATGTTTAGTAAATGTTTAACTACGTAAAATTGTACTCATCTGATTAATAATAATTAATTTAGTATTGCAATTGTCAAAAACTCCAAACCAATATGTATTGCAGATGGTTTGCAACCATTGTCGAGGAGCACAAATCGAACCGGCACCTCTTGTCCGTCATTCGACAAGGCTATATGATGGCATATTATTCTAAAATTGATAATGAAAAGATCTTTGATTAGAAATGTAATTGTTGTTTTTTATCAATAGATATCATAGAGATAGGGTACCTATAAATAGGACGTGATGTGGAGATTAAACCTTGCCAATGTAAAGTCGCTGACGATCAAACAAATAAGGAATTTTATATAACAAACAGGATTTATTAAATCAATCTTAAGTATGAATACCCAATATATATATATGAATATACTCAGATTTATTTTACACAAATCAGTTTGTTGAAAATAATACGGAATCGTAACGGCGTAGTAATCCCGTAGACCTCACTAGGTACGACGTAGCATGCTCTACGAAATTAATACACAGAAAACTGTCCAATCGAGTACTCTAAAATTTTATTGTTATTTTGTCATAACTTGTTGAAAAAAACAATGATGTCGTTATCAAACATTATATTTAGCTAGATACACACTGTAATTTGTTTATTTTACACAAATTGCTATATCTACAAGACTGTTCTTCTACACTTTTCATTTCGTCTGTGGTATGAATTAACAAAAATTGATCTCCCAAGACCCCAAGCTTTAAATCAATTTCTATATATCTGCACCCCATGATAATCCTCTCTAATAATATTATCAGTTTTTCGTACATTCCAGATGCGAACTATTAGTTACTCTGTGGTAATGCGATAAAAGAACCCTAATGCCCACACATGGCCGGCGAGGGGGCATTTGTCAAATTCTACTATCATCATAGATTAGTGACGCTATTCAAAAATAGTTGGTTTTTTTTTATTATGAGTCAAATTATACAAATGTAGTTGAAGTAAAAAAAGTTAGCTATCAAAAATAATTTGTTGTCATCGCGAGACAGAGGGCGTTGTTTCGTTGATATAAAAGTGGTAACTTTGTTCGCTCTTTAAACAAACAACTCGGGGCAAGTATCATGTTAATGTGCTTGCTTATGTATTATTTATTTCCTCTATTTCCCCTAATAATTTCTAACAAATAAGTAGTTGTGTTTCTGTGTTTACTAACCCTACTAAACCTCTCTCTTTCAGCTATACTGGTCGGTGCTTTAGAACTTACCCTGACTCCGTATTTGAAATTTTCAAAACGACGTGACGCTGACAAAAATGTCCAACTAAGGACGATTGCCATAAAAAAATAACAAAAAAAACTCGGGGCAAATCAACAGAGAATTTTTTTCATGAACATTTCACACAGAGTTAAAATCAAGCTACTTTGGTTTACCCAAAATGAAGTTCATTGCTAATGAAGCCTCCTCGACAGATTTCCTGAAAAAAACTATATATAGAGGTAAACAAGATCCATTCAACAGATACATAGATGAGTGTTTGTCATGAAAACTCATCAGCAGGCACTGTGGCTTGTACCTACCTACCAACTGGGGGTATTTTAATCGCATCACGTTGTGAGCCGTTAAAATACACAGTGAAATACTGAAATCATCAAATGCGCTCTCGCCAACCGCCATTTTTAATTTGTTTATTTATGATCTTTTGATAAAAAGTAAGTAATTCCATTTGCGTAAGAGTCTTATCTAAAGCAGTTTTTTATCGTGAGTGTGGGTTTTTTGTGTTACCTACTAGGACTGTTTTATTATGTACTAGTTCCTAGTAAATGTGATAATTTTACAAACCCTTAGTATTCAGTTTTGTGACCAAGCGTCTCGGTCGCTTCCCTATCGTTTGCAGTCTGCAGGTATCTAGCTGAAAGATCTAGCTCAAAGAAATTCACATTAAAGAAACTTAATATTTCTATTTAAAGCAATATTTACTTACCTACTTAGTCATACAACAAGTTAATTGATAGATTATAAATGTTTATCGCCTGTTGCAACTTATTCGATTGGTTAAAATGAATTATTCTAATCGTTAGTATACGAAGTTATAATCATGGATCATCGTATAATACACAATTTTCAGAAAAAAGCTTAAGCAGGTAGTCTATCGCTTATCTTCACACGTTTTTAATCATTTCCAAATCAGCACCTAGGTACTCTTAAGATTACGTTTTTCGCTTTTGAAAAAAATTAGTTATCCCACTAATAATATAAATATCATAGTTCAGATGTTTGGAAGTTTGTGTTTCAATCACGCTGTAACTACTGGTCCGATTTGGATGAAACTTGGAATATATCATAGTTCGTAACTTGGATTAACACATAGGATACTTGTCCCGCTTTTTATAGATTTTTTTTTTGTTTTTTTCGTGGACGAACTCGCGGGTAACTGCTAGTATCCTACTTAATATTTGTTCCACACGTTTCCTACCAAATAACATCTTCAAAAGCAAAAGGATATATGATAAAGGGTTGTAGTTACATTAAAACGTTTTGCGTAAGGCATCTCGAATTTATCTTGTACTTATTCCACAGTATATTCTATCATTTTTATCAAAAAATATTCCTGAGACCAAAGTTAACCAACAAGTAACCAGTCATTACACCACTGAAAAGTCAATATACGCAATTTCGTGTATGTAGATGACATATCTTTTCCAGTTATTTTGGTATAAATACTTCAAACTAGCCAAACTACTGATCTGATTTTGAAGATAAACACAATAAAAGTGATGAGTAGGGAAACAGATAAAACTTTATTTAAAAATTAAACTAGGTACCTACCTATAGTAAATAACAATAATTGAGTGCTAGTGTGAATGCGAGTGCGAGTGCTTCGAGAGGCTGCACATGAAGCAACCGAAGATAAAGTTCCCGGGAGCCTCTGGATCCTCACTGTTGAAGTACTCCTTCCACAGCTCCTGGAACTCCGGCCAGGACACCGTGCCTTTACCTTTCGATATCTTATGGAACGCCTGGATAGACTCCTCCTTGTCAAGACCGAACGACACGTACACTGAGGAAAACTCGTCGATATCGATAGCCCCGTCGTTGCTCGCATCTTCAAGTTGGAAAATAAACTTGCAGTACAGGTTCTGCCACTGCTGGGCTGATGCTGGGTTCTTCGCGAACTCATCCCACAGCGCGATCCACTCGTCTTGCGAGACTTCTCCGTCGCTATCGGAGTCCGCACTCTTCTTGAGACCCTCCCAGACCTGGTCGAGCGTGTCTTTAACCTGATTGTACTGGGCGTCACCGACTTTCCATCCTCGTAGCTTAGAGATGTTCTCAATGGCTAGATCGAAATCCTTCTTGTCGATGGAACCGCTGTGGTTCGTATCGAAGAACGCATTGAAGACATGCATCAGCTTCTTCTTTCTAAAATCGGACACCATTTTGAATGATTAGTTGGTAATGCAATGACTAGAATTATGTAATGATATGCGGTTCCTTATATAGGCTTTCTCAATCCGATTGGAGATTATTGCATGAACAATAATCAACCGTTTATCGCTATTTAAATCTCGTTCGATAGGAAAACGAATCGTTATCATCATTATCATTATACTCGTAGCATCGTTAGCGAAGTCGTTATAACCTAATTTATCGCAGGGCCCAATCTATATCATCGACTGAAATAATATTACCTTCACAACATAAAACGCTGATCATAAAAACCTCTAAAATGAAATGCAGCAGGGGTATGCCAATCAAAGATGAACTGCAAAGTTTTAAATCATGGTCAGTTCATACTAACTCATAGTTATTCTGTGACTAAATAGTGACATTATGACGTCATTTGATGTGTTTTCGCGCATATTTTGCTGTAAAGTGTCTAAAAAGAATGATCACCTACAATACAATACATTAACAATTACAATACAATACAACCCTACAAACCCTGGATAGGTACAATTTTGTACCACGTGACCTGAAGAAATTACACTGGGCAGTGAAATATAACTTGGCAGCAAAAGATTGGCATACGGGGGCAGTTTGCTTTATAGCTTAGTGCACCCCTCAGCTGAATGGAGGAAATAACTTCACTCACGTGAACGATAAAGTCAAATATTATAAAATGCAAACCCTCCGTGATCTTACCTATTTGGATTAAACTTAGCTTAGTGTTTAACTTGCTTTTTTAGTGGATTTTTCGTCGCATGTGACTCATAACCAATGGTTTTCACAACCAGCCGTTGAGTTTAGTAAACTTCAGTCTAAGCCGTGCTCTACCCCGTGTAATACGTCACGCGGACATAGAGACAAAGCAACGCGTGCCTTTGTGTCCTGCTTAGAGCCTCTATGCCCGAGGGAATTGTTTTTCTCTGCTCTATGAGCGGTTTCTAATTTGTCTCTGGTTGTGTGTTGTGTGATTGTGTGCAAGGCTTGAAAGGTGATAGAATGATAGATAGGCGTGACAAAACTTGCGAGTAAAAGTTTTATTTTAAAACTAGCAGTTGCCCGCGACTTCGTACGCGTCTACAGTTTCCGTGTACATTATATTATCTGTGCGTGTACCGAGCGGATACTTCTTTGAGAAACTTGACATTACACCTCATTACACCGAACTCGTACCTACTGGAATGTCAAACGCAAGTCGTTAGACCAAAGAGGTAGTACTACGCCCTGTCAAACTGACGTGACATGACATGTCAATGAAATCCTCTTGCCAATTGGCGCTGCTAATCCTTTTCGTTAATTTTATCCTGTAGATCCTGTTAATTATTCGGGATAAAAAGTAGCCTATATGTCAATGCAGGTTACGAACTATATATATGCCAAGTTTCATCCAAGTTAATTCAGTAGTTTTGCCGTGATTGAAACACAAACATCCAAACATCTAAACATCCAAACATCTAAACTTTCGCATTTATAATATTAGTAGGATAGGAAGTAGGATAGGATAGGATAATATAAGAAAAATTCATACCTGATTTGGTTTATTATCAGATTTCGAATGGAGTTTTCAGCAATTGAATATTTTTTTAAAAGGTTACATTTTTTTTAAGTTTGGACTGCAGTATTGACACTTGTTTTGATGATAACTCAACCTTAAATACGCTAAACAATATCAAAAACGCTAACAATAAATCTGACGAAATAATGGTTTTTGGCGCTGCGTCACTGATACAGGGGGGCGTGATGTATTACCAAAACTCTATGTACAGACGAGTTGAAAAGTTAACACATACCAGCCATCAACACCTTGTTGACACTTCTACTTTTAGGAAGTCTACTCCCGAGAAGAAAGAGAGAGAAGAGGAAACTCCAAAAATGGGCGGGAACAGAAAAAAATCCGCATATCAGAAAGAGATTAGGAATGGCTGGCATTTTTGTCTCCGACTGTACTAACATCCGCTTGCGGGAGAGTTGGTAGTATATCAATCTGATGCTCGAATTATAATTGCCTTTTTAATTTGCCCTTCGGGGCCAAAACAATTATTTTGGTAAAATAAATTGAGATTATTTTATAAGTCCAAACAAAAATTAAAATCCTGGGCCCTGTGACCATCGATTATCAATAACCCGTGTTATGTGACTCCTACTGATTTATCATTAAGCCCACTTCATAAGTGACCACTTTAACTTTTGCTAGTGGTTTGTAAATTTTAAAAAGTACGATATTTCTAATTTCCGGTGCAGTACAATAAAAAGTTTTCTATCTATCTATTTCCAACTTGAATTTATAAACCTTTAAAAACCGACTAGCCTAGACGAGTACCTAGTACTAGACGAGTAGGTAGTAGGTAGGTAAACGTATTGCAGAACTGTGAGTTATGGGCAATTCCTCCATTTTATGGCGAATGTAACGATGCTCGGTTTACGGCCGAGGAATAATTTAACTAAGAACAGAACTAATGAACCTGGACTCATAAACTGTTTCCGACGTTTTGAGATTTATTACAAAACGTAGGCAGTCATATTCATAATATACCTACACTCACATTTTTTTTTTTTTTTATATAATATAGAATGTCCTTTGGCCACAATCTCACCTGATGGTAAGTGACGATGTGGCCGACGATGGAGCAGGACAGTCTAGAAGACACCTATTCACTCTTGCCTTGAAAAGACCCAGATTATATTTTTCAGGAAAGACAGAAGACGGCAACGCGTTCCATTCCTTGGCAGTTCGCATAATGAATGTAGATCCAAAACGTTTGGTGCGAATGGGTGGAATGTGTACCAAGTATGGATGGTATTGTGCCGTGCGTCTACTTGTCCTGTGGTGGAAAGGGGATGGTGGTATCAGGTCATGCAGTTCCTGAGCACATTCCCCGAAATGTATCCTGTAGTGTTTGTATCTACTAAGTAGATACTGTACCCTATCTCACATGCACAAGTAAGTGAGGTAACTGCCGGTGTCAATCTCCCGACCTGTCAATGTCATCCGTACGTCCGGATGACATGACGTGAGGCTCGTGAGAGGCAAATGCCAGACAGGGCTAAAACAGACACACGAGTATGGCAGCGCTACCGATATCGAGGTATTCGATCTTGGTGTATTGGTGAGCCAGGGAAAAGGTTAAAATACAGGACTTTACAGTGGCGACGAGGATAAAGGTCTGTAGAAACTATAATTTTCAAAAGGAGGAGGAAGAAGAGTTCAGGTATGTCTTTTCTTTGTGTAAAATTATGGTTTCGGCCATTGGTGGCGTGCGATCTCCATTACAGATACAGATTGTTTAATTTGATGCTGTACAATTTTTCATTGACTAGGTACCTACCTAATAATTATTACTGCTGGTTAGTAGCGTGTATTATTATTATTGGGGTCCCTCCTTATATTTTGTGTAGAACATTTTCTTTTGTGCAATATTGTATTTCTATAGTAAACAGATGTTTACACAGCACAAAAAAGTTCCGCATCCACTACACAGGTGGCGTTGCATTACAATAATGAAAACAAAATTAGGCTGCCGTATTTTCTCTCATCCAAAAGAAGAAGCATGAAGCCTCGACCGAATGAACCTCCACTTCACTCCTCGTTCGTTCCTTTTTCTTTGCTTCATTCGCGTTGGCTCATTAGCGTCAGCCAGTCATCTGATGCTACAACTAGTTCCGCTTTGAGTCGGTGGAGGGCATCAGTCCTTTAGTTCCACTTTTCATCCTTAGATGGCGTTGGTCGTTTAGTTCCGCTTTGCGTCGGTAAATGGCATTAGACGTTTAATTCCGCTTTGCGTCGGTAGATGTCATTGATCGTTCTCTAATTTATAAAAATACTAAAATTGCCAACATCTGTTTATACTTATGCTTGATTCAATAAGATGGCATAAATTTAGGGAAAAATGGAGTTCACGGGCTCAATTCCACTACTTATTTACAACGGTTGATTTTCTGTTCTTCAAATTCTTCAAATTCAAATTCTTTATTCTTATAATAAAGTAGCATTACAGAACGAGCGTTCCAATGTTCGTTTCAACTATACCTAATTCGATTGATCTGTGGCTTGGCATATAAAATAAAAGGACTCCGATTCGGTTGCGTTTCGGCTGTCGGGGCTTGAGGGTAAAGTGCGAATTGACCTAAAATGGATGAAGGGGCAGTCGAGCTGCGTTCCAGCAGTTAAAAGAATCGTTAGTAGAATTTTATTAACCTTCAGGCAATGCGTAAAGTGCAGTAATAATTCAAAAAATAAATAAAAGGAAAGCGATAATTATGTTCGCTGCATGTTGTGTCGGACGTCGGCGCGGGGTGGTGCGGTATGACGTGTAGTGCTAGTGCTGCGTGTCGTCATACTTAGATAGGTAGGATACCTAGTACCTACCTATTTTATTATATTTTGTGATGCCAAAAAATGAATATTATTATAATCACTTGGACTTGTTATGAGGAGATAAAAGCGAGATTAATATTTTACCATTAATGAACCATTTTACGGGTCTATACTTTTTATAAAATTTCAATTTTGGTCACCCGCCTTGATCGTGCAGTGTAGGTAGTACCTACCGATTTTGTTGGAAGTTATAATTCAAGAGTTTCACCAGACGTGATAGCCTACCTAGACGTGTGATTTGCCTGACACAAGTGGATAGGAGAGGTACCTACTTACTTATCCGATGGGTACCTAAATGGTTACCAAGTCTGCTACTTTTGTTTGTGTGTAGACAGGTAAGAACAAGAACCTATTCCATAGTATTTTATAAGGACGACAATAACATGATGTTATCTAATTCTACTGGGAAAGATATTACACCTACTTACTTATATTAAAAATCCATAATATTTATATAAAAGAAGAAGAAGAAGTTTCTAAGCGATTTTCTAAAAGGTCATGCGGAACAGTAGATGGGTACCTACCTACGTCTATTTTACGCAACATTTTAGTTGCATTTCATAAAACTTTAAATTAGTATATATGAGGTTGACTACTTACCTATATTCTGTTTAGTATGTATTGATATACTAACTCCTGGCTTAGGTACTATTAGTACCTATTGACGGCCTACTACTAGTTAACTGTTACAAATGAATTCAGTAGGTAATTAAATATCTTGATCTATCTAGATACCTACTGTTATTTCAATAGGCGATCACTGGGAAGGTACACCAAATTATAAAAGTTTTATTATGCAATTTAAGTTTGTTAATTATTCATTCAGTTATTCATTGCATACATGGTTTAAATAAATAGCTTAGGTCTTAGTTGGTTAAAGGAGCGGTCATGTGCCTGTGAGGATGCGGCAATGGTAGTATAGAATACCTACATAATTTAAATAATAAAGTGTCATTTTAAAAGCCGAATTTATGTCAATAATAATGGAAAAGCTTCAATACACTTATACAATAATTAATGGTACCTACAAGCGGATGCAAAGTCAAACACCATTTCAAAACAATACTTACAATATTTAAGTACCTGCAATTAAGTTAAACTTATTACTAGTTAAGCTTTCCCTTGGTACCATTGAACTGGTTACATGATTGTTGGTCAAGGCTTACCATTAAATTGGTTGCACAGAAGTCAAGGCTTACCATTAAATTGGTTGCACAGAGGTCCAGGCTTACCATTAAATTGGTTGCACAGGAGTCCAGGCTTACTATTAAATTGGTTGCACAAAGGACAAGGCTTACCATTAAATTGGTTGCATGATGGACAAGGCTTACCATTAAATTGGTTGCACAGAGGTCAAGTCTTACCATTAAATTGGTTGAACACGGTCAAGGTTTACCATTAAATGGTTGATGACCTAGGAAGGCTTACCATTGAATTGGTTGCTGGTGATTGACCTGAGGCGTACCATTAAATTGGTTGATAATATGACTTAGGGGCTTACCATTAAATTGGTTGCTGATGATTGACCAAAATCGTACCATTGGTTGGAGGAAACAAGACTTCCCGTTCACGTTCAATGGTGACCAGACAGGGTTTGCTTAAAAACGGACAACAACTTAAACCGAAAATTAAAACTAAGCATAACTAAATTAGTAGGTACTTAAATAAAAAAATAAAATAAAAAGTAGCTTACAAGTTGTTTAATACGGTTACCTGTATTAGAAAACCCGTGATATTATGACAAAATCAAAAAAAAGAGATAAGGAAATGGTAGGTTTACCTAGATGTATTTTAATTGGAATCAGTGTTAACTAAATGGGACGAAATAAACAAGAAAATACTTAAGAGGTTTTGAACTCCTATACTCTTAATAAGGTTAATAAGGTATGTTTGTACGCCTGCATCCTGCATCCAAGGAGTTTGGCCAACTTTCGATGTGAAGTGCGAATATGAGTAGACGTAAAAAACACTAAGTAACGATGCAAAACTCTGGAAGAATCACCAATATTTATAAAACATTTGCTACCTACCAAAGATTCGTTGGGGACTAGGATAACGTTGTGTGAAATATTCTCGAATATTGTATTTATGTCATGAAAAAACATTAAAACTGCTTTCCTTAGAATAGAGCGGCAACCGGATGTTAGTGTAAAGTTATAACATCGAATGGTACAGGCACAAAAGGCTTGATGTGTGTATCGTGCGTGTTTAAATGTTTCCAGAATGTTGAAACAAAACGTTAACTTCGCTGTGAAAGATTCAGATTACCAGAATTTAATATTCGGAAAAAAATGATAAATTGTGTAGTAATAGATAACATCCTGGTTTGTGGGAACAACAAAGAATAATACTGCCGAACTTAGTTGTCAAAGTACTGGAAGTATTAGTGAAAGATTTAGATACAGTACATAGAAAAAAATATGTTTGCTTCTTGGGGAACCAACTTATACAAGAATGAGTAAAGAAAGCCATTCCCAAGCAAGGTACCTATATCTATACCTTAACTTTTATTTAGAGAAGTTACCTACTGAAAAGGACGAGTCTTCTATGCTATTGAACTACAAGGCAAAGCGAAAACACAATTAATGTATTAATGGTACCTATTCCGAAATATCACTGAAGTTCAAACTCTGTCTTTGCGGAATCTAGAACCTCCAAGCGTTTGAGCGATCTTGTTGTCGATGGATGTCGTTCATAGGTATCAACGAGCGACAGTGCCCTCTATCTGGTGTGATACCTATATACCTATGTGATACCTATCAGGTGTAGTAAGTAATGCCTGCGTAGTGTAGCTCTTTTCTTCGTTCTGTGACGTGAACCATAATTTTTAGACTATTCTTCGTAGCGGAGGTAAATAAATTCGGGATTTCTGTGCTTAGAGCCCTATTAGACATAAAATGCCCGATTTAAGACGATTCAAGTAAGAGATCGCCATAAGTGACAGAGGAAAAAGGGGAAGGAGTATGGAGACTGGAAATAAAGAGCTGAAGATGCAGACGTAACAGAAGATAATAATTTATAAGGTTTACGTGGAAGAGATAGAAAAGAAAAATAAGCTCTCTCTGTATTGCAACCCAACGCCTATAGTTACCTACCTACCTATAGTTGAGAATGTTTTAGGCGGAGAAGAGATTGCAAGAGTTAAGGAGAAATATAAACTTCCTTGTCTTTATGAAGTAGAAGATCAATAGAAGCCGGACATAGAGACGCAAGTGGACAATGAGTTGCCAGTAGACAACTCACACCTATTTCAGACATATTATGTCAAGTGCGCAAAAGTCCAATTTAAATGGTTTGTAATGTAATCACATGTGGTATTGGTGAAAGCGTGTAATGAAAATGTAAGTATTCAATGTGAAGTTGTCTTTATTGGTCTGTGTCTTGATAAGTACCGAATTGCATAAGGCTAATGATAATTATATTGTAATCTAGGGCTTTGTCCGGAGGTGTGCGCTCACACCACAGTATGATCCTATATGGGGCATAGCTTTATGTTTTGTTGATTCAAAATATTTAAATAAGAAAGGGGTTGTAGTGTTTGTATCTACTAAGTAGATACTGTACCCTATCTCACATGCACAAGTAAGTGAGGTAACTGCCGGTGTCAATCTCCCGACCTGTCAATGTCATCCGTACGTCCGGATGACATGACGTGAGGCTCGTGAGAGGCAAATGCCAGACAGGGCTAAAACAGACACACGAGTATGGCAGCGCTACCGATATCGAGGTATTCGATCTTGGTGTATTGGTGAGCCAGGGAAAAGGTTAAAATACAGGACTTTACATATCCTATAAAAGATCGATAGGCATGCAACTTTGCGGCGGTGTTCGAGACTCTGGATTTTTGTCTTCGCCATGTATTGCTCTCCTATTAACCTCACACACACACAAATAATGGAATTTTTAACGAAGGTACCTAGTACCTACTAGGTCCCGTAGGTATTTAACGTCTAGGTAAACGAAGCATTGGGTCCGCCTGAAATTAAAAACTCATTCATATAATTATCATAAAATATTTTTTTTCTAAAATTACTAGGTAAGTCTTTTTACAAAACAGTTCGCAGATCTAACTGTAATTTTGCTCGGTAGTTTTTTTTACAATGTCTGGTTGCAGTTCAAAGCAACAATTTCAGCACTACAAGGTTGTGCTAGAAGAAGTAACTAACATGGTTGGCAAAATCATAAAGAAAAGAAAAAATCTCGAAAGAAACGAGACTGTTGTAACTCAGAAGTTTTATTATAAATAAGTAGGAAAAAACGAACGATACAGGATGTCCCGTTATTCTTGCGATTTGCGCACGTGATTTATATGTAGAAGATGACGTCATCCGGCGATAGAGCCGCGCACACAGTGTTGGTATTATTTTTAATCCGGCACACAATGGCTGAGTCCGGAGCTTGCTCGGCTAATCCGAGGTTGGTTCTGTTTCCATTGTTAGGTGTAGGACGGAGGAAAAAATGAGAATACCTATTTGATGTGACTGACAGATGTCTTCAACCGAGGTCATTCAAACAAAAGTTTACAATAGTCTTTACTAGCAAGCTCGGCAGTTCATGTCTGCCGAAGAAGGACAAACGTTGAGGTGCACGAGTTCCAGAGTAAAGGTGTAGTGGAAAACGTAGCTTGGACTAGACGGATTCAAATTAGATGCGGGGACTTGCACAGCTGAATAAACCGGATGAGGAAAGTGGTGCTCCATGTTCTATGTCCAGCGATGGACTGCATAGTTTGATGACGATGGTGATGACAGCCGTCATTCGATTGGCTCTTTTATCCTTTTTATGTAAGTAGAGCAATGTTTTTGTACTGACTAACAATGAATCAGTACACGTAGATAGCTATAAATTTCTCTATCATGGCTAAAACGATTTTAGTGCATTTGACGATGATGTAATGGAAACAAGCACAATGCATGCCGTGCATCTCAGCGATCGCGGTAACAATATGCCCGTCTTATTTATACAGGGTGAACCTAAAGCACAAAACAAAATAGTATACCTACAGTCTAGTTAAATAGTAGTCTAGTTAGTAGATAAAGTCCCCCAAATCTAGAGACAGCTTTCATCATTTCATTAGGTAGGTACCTACATATTATTATTATTACATTAAAAAATGTGAAAGCTTGAAGTTTTAAACGAAATAAGGATCTAACGAATTTCTAAAGTCTGGAGCGTCATCGTTTTCTGAACATCCTGTATATTTAGTTATATCTCACAAACTGACGTTATTTCACTGTAGATGCAGGTAGGTAGGGTTGTAAGATGTATTTTGTACCATCCCCCTATCTTGTGTTACGTAGATCAGGTACCAATCTAGGTAACCTTCGTACCTACTTTCCTTCTCCGATTGCTAGGTAGAATTTTTTTTGTGTAAGTGATGGAATAAGTACCTACCTAGATGACCTGTGGTAACCGCTGCCTTTGACAATTTTTTTTAAAGAATTTAACATACCTACCTACGTACCTATCTGGCAACTACATAATAAAGTGTCGACCATAGCGTGGTTGGCTTGGCTACGCTTGATGCCCCATCAAGCGCTATTATGTTACCTGCCACATCAATCCAGCCACCGCGCGTCCCATTTCGATAATCGCTCCATCGCAGCGCCTACCGACTACCATCCACCCGTGCTTTCAGTTGAAGGTACAAATACTGATAGTTGCCAAAGAGCTAGAAATAACTAGAGGAGAAATAACTAGAGGTTTCATCCACAAAACGCATAACACTTTTGAAGTTAAATATTCCTACAGGGATGATAGATTCCTACAGGGTAGGCAATGCCTAGACAATGCCTCTGGTGTTGCCAACCGCTTACCATCAGGTGGGCCGTAAGCCTGTTTGTCTAACTATGGCATAAAAAAAGGTTAGATATCCAAGCACCGGTAATGCCGTTGCCAATAATTTTAATCAGTTACTCAAATACTATGTACCATCAGCAAAAGTTCTGCCTTACCACCTCAAGGGTGTTTTTTCTGTGAACCGACTAGCCGTTAATTTTTGAATACCAATAGAAGCAAATTATTTCGGGTGTAAAAGTTATGAAAACAATGGGCCGTCATAAAAATAAATAGATGTTTAGGTCTCTGGTTGGTCAAAATAAAAAGACAAAAGAAAAAGGCGAGGTCAGGTAGCTAACTGCTTGCAAGCGAAACAGTTTCAAAAGTGGTAAGGCGGAAATTCTGCCGATAGTACATACTGCATAGTTGCCACCTCTATTAATCGTAGCTCTATGTTGTAATGGGCGTTTTAGTCGCAGCTCTGTATTTTATATTTAAAAACGTTTTGTGGTAATGGTTTTCAAGTTAAAAACGGAATTACACCGTTTTCCGAAGTTTTCAGAGAATCGATCCATGGCGCTATTTACTTAGACTCCTTAGTACCACCTCATCGGGTTCAGAAGTTTAATAAAACAGAGAATATCAATTTATAAATATAATTTCATTTATAATCAAATTAACTTTTATACATACCTACCTACAATGTCTTTATAAATTATTTTTAGATCAAGCACTCATTCATTGTTGACATTTTGAACTGTTTTGGACAAAAACGTTTGGCTTGCGTTTTTGGATTCAATTTATCGTAAAAATACTTGATTTACATTAATATTACGATTATTAATGTGAATATACATGAACATAATACAAATAAACAGTCGGTTTAGTAAGGAAGGCACTATTTTATACAAAACTATATTATTAGTAGCTTTAGCAAATGCAGGTAGTAAGTTATCAACGCCATAATTTAATTTAATTACATAATTATATTAATCAACTAAAATATTCATAATTAAGAAGGATATTTAAATAAGTAAGTATACACTACCTAATAGTTTATAAGAAAAATATCTTGATTTAAAACTAAGAAAATATGCCACGCAATTTCATAGCCATTAGACAAGGCAATCGAGTCGTATTGTTTGAATGATAAGGTTTACTATTGCGCGAACTTTAACAGCATAAAGAAAAATATGGCAAAAGATTATCCCTATACAATGTTCATGAGTCTTGCTAGAGAATGTTGAAAAGTAGTGATAAAACTAAATCAGTGTTTTCTAAAACTGTCTAATCATTATGTTAATATAAACATGAATATATATTAAACTCTGCAGTCATTATAATTAAATCATAAGAGTAGTGTCAATCTAGCTAGATCGACGATTGAATGTACCTACGACATAGCTAACGTATCTATCTCTGGTACTTATAGGTAAGGTACTTACTTACTAAAGATAGATGAGATGAGTGTCCATTTTGTCGTTGCATTTTTCTAATTTGACAGCACCAAAGCTTAGAAGAAACCTACTCACTCTTCTCTTGAAAACATCAAAATAGTAATTGTTCTGAGACAGACGCGCCGGCAGGAAACACATCGTAACATCCATAGTGTTGTAGGTAGTGACAGTCGATAGATGAACAGTTCTAGCTGAGATAGACTTGCAGCTGTTGGGCGAGTTGCAGCAGGCCTTTCAGTCCGGGTAGGAAGGCGGCCGCGGCCGCAAAGTCAGCGCCCGTGGCCAGTGCCGTGCAGGCAGCCAGCGCCGCGCTGTAGTCCTGCGCCCGCGCACTCGCCACGCAGCCGTGCAGCGACTGCAGCGCCGTCTCCGAGAGCTGCACACAACATTCATCAAATCTAACGAACTCAATAAAAAATAAAAATAAATATTCATGGACTTTACACACAACGCCCTCTAGTCCCAAACTAAGCAAAGCTTGTAATATGGGAACTAGATGGCTGATAGAATACTTAAATACTTTTTTTTTTGTAAATATATACTTATAATACATAGTAACACCCAGACATAGAACAAACATCTATGTTTTCCACGCACAAATGTTAGTTCTCAGTGGGGATCGAACCCACGACCCACAGCACGGAAGGCAGAGCCGTTACCGACTGAGCTGTGACGCCTGTCAATCATTATAAGAACAGCAGCAGTTTTAGTACAAGTAGACCTTCTTGTGAAGGAACTCATCCGGGTTCAGTACTAGCACTGTACCTATTTAGTGTTGTGCACTGTGAGGCTCGCATTGCTGTGTTCCGGTTTGAAGGGTATGGGTGCCGGTGCTATTACACGCACATTACACTTAACACCGACATGTGTCAGAGTGATGGACGCAGTGCAATGTATCACAAGGCACCTCTTCAGTGGACGTGTTCAGTGAAGCAGCGAACCTTCGGCCGAATATTCGTATTAGTTGAAATTACGATTCGGCTCACCACTAGAATCACCTAGTTATATAAGACGATTCTAAATAATCCTTGTGATTTTATTGAATAAAGAAATTTTGACTTTGACTAGTTGTAATAAGGCACGTAGCACTGACCTTGTATTCGCGCAGCAAATCGTATAACGTTTCTAATCTCCGCTGAACATCTTCCAGTTTCCTCTTCATTTGCTGAAAATGAGAGATATGTCAAATTCTGAGATAAATGATGTAACTCTATTTGCATTCGCGTGATGCGCATGTTTCATCATTCATCTGTCTATCCATCACAGATTTTCTTTTTTAAGTTTTTATATGATCAAGAACTTACCATTCGACATTCGCACAGAAAACTCAAGCAGCGTGATTCAAGCATCGATTTCAACAGAGATTTTTATAGTACTCGTAAGCTGTCAGAAAATGTATAATTGAATCTCGATTCCGACTCGTAAGTGTACTTACAGGGTTGGTGGCCCTTTCAGTGCAGTGCGCTCTGATGGAGTCGAAGACAGTCTGTAAGACCACGTGCTCCTCGGGAATGGGGCCCTTCTGTACGGGGGCCGGCGGCTCCGGGGCCAAGGGGGCCTCTTGGACCTGCAAATGTTAAACTGTATGAGTACTTAGTAGAAACAAATAGTAGTAGTTGTAACAAACAGTAGAAGTCATTCCAAATGATCCTTGTGATCTTATTGAATAAAGAAATTTTGACTTTTGACTTTGAGTAGTAATAAGAACGCAAATAACGAAACGATAGAAAATAAGTATCTTTTTAGTCGAAATTATTCATAGAAACGGCTATCCTACAGCTCGAATGATAATAAAATGACTAACCTGTTGCGTATACGCAGGCGCCGCACCCTGTTGGTATTGCTGATCATATTGCCCGGGGTATTGCTGCTGGCTCGCATATTGCTGCTGCGCTGGATATTGCTGCTGTCCCGGGAATTGTTGTTGCCCTGGATATTGCTGTTGTCCCGGGTTTAGCGGGATGTGTTGTGGTGGTTCCGCCCCGAACAGTGGATGCGTGATGGGGGCTTGGCTTGTTACTTCTTGTTTTGGCTGTTATTGAAATAAATATAAATAATGTATAAAGGAAATACTTTTTAATTTAGGTACAGTGCCCCAGATTCTTTTGAAGCATTTTTCTAAACTAATTTGACAGCACTAAAGTTATGGCTGTCTTTGTCGTTTCAGTTTATGAGAAAGGGATGGCCACAATTTAAGTGGTCTTAAATTAGATTAGGAAAATGAAACAACAGAATTGCTACCAGTGGCTACCTAATCTGAGATCTATTTAACACACAAACAACAAATTAATCAATTCAAAAGACCAAATTCAACAAAACTCGGCACATTTTCTTTTCTCAAAAAGAGGGTAGTTTTATATCTAAGCCGTAGATGAAGTATCGTAAATTAGTTAAATCACAATCAAACTCGGTTTCAATTCCGAAAAGATACGATTCATTATATTATTAATACACTCACTAAATGGAAAGTGATTATGACAAAAACAATTGCAAACTTGATTTCATTATATATTTTTTTTATTAAAAAAAAACTATACATTTTAAATCAAATATTTTACTATTTTATGAATACTTTTACAAAACAAAAAAACAGTACACTATTTTAGTAGGCTCCCTCTATCGGCAGTGGTTATTCAAACCGCTACACGCGGATACTAATATTGAAGAGTAAGGGATGAACTATACACCGTGCCGGGGCCAGGCCATGTCCAAGTAGTTATTGAATTTGAAACTCTATTTGCATGTTGCTACAGTTGAATAATTCATCAAATTGGACTGTGTGCGGACCGACGACGTCGGGCTCTTGTCGTGGCTCTGTTTCAGTTCTATTCCGTTATAAATAAAGTTGTAATTAGTATAAGTCTGGCACGGCACGGTGCAGCGTGTCGGCAGCACGGCATGCAATGGATGTGATGTGATGTGATGGGTGACACGTGGTACCTCTCGGCCGCGCCTGTGCTCTATAATGTGCCCCCAGCGGCGCGTGCCGGCGTGCGTGGCGCACATCGCCTCCGTATCTAAGTGCTGTCCAATATAACTGTAGTCTAACTACTAATCGACTTATATGGTCGTTGGTTCGAATCCTGTTGTACACTAATCGATTTTTGTATCAAAAAGTTGTGAGTAAAACCAATGTAAAAGAGAATCAGACTTCGTATAAACAATTTTTTTTTGAATTATGGTTTTTCTTTGTCCCACTGCTGGGCAAAGGCCTCTATAAACTATAGAATATATGATATTATCTCACCTTAGGTTTGGAGGAGAGCATGGGCGGGTCGTTCCACCCCGGCGCGGCGGGCTTGCTCGGCATCGCTTCTACTGCTTGTGCTGGGCCGTAATAGCCTCCATTCACCGCGGGATTCACTTGATTTAATCCGGGATTTATTTGATTTAACCCGGGGTTCATTGGATTTAACGCCGAATTAATTTGATTTAGTCCGGGATTCATTGGATTTAGCCCGGGATTCATCGGATTTAGTCCGGGATTCATTGTATTTAGTCCGGGATTCATCGGATTTAATCCAGGATTCATCTGATTTAGCATAGGATTAACCGGGTTGATGGGTGCGAAGTTGTTGTACTGATCGGGGATGGGACTGTTGTAGCCGTAGCTAGGCTGTGACGTCACGGGGTTGTTGTTGAAGCTGTAGTTGTTGTAGAGAGGGGCTGATTGGACGGAGGGGTCCACCTTGTATTTTGATCGCGATGTTATACCACCTGGAATATACAAATACACAAAACGTATGGATATAAAAAAACTGTCTTTTGGAATTTCTTGACAAAGCGTAATTGACAAAATATGTTCTTTCATAAAATAGCTTTTGTATTATATTTTTTCGTTTTTATTAAAATTTTTGTAAGACCTAGGTAAGATCAAATATAAATGTAAACGTGGAATTAAACATTGATTTTCTGAACTCACCAATATCAACACTAGCTGAAAGTAAATGAACTTTAACATAAGCAAGTAAATCTAAACGAATAACTAAGCTTTTGGTGTCTTTAAATGTGAATTTTGTCTAGTCATACCATTGACACGCAAAGAAGAAGAAGATCAGTAACAGACACTGATCATACGTATTTTTATTTCTGATAGTTGTAAATTAGTTTTAAAACAGTTGTGGACGAAATGTTGAATACATACCAGACTGCGAACCCACACTTCCCGGCCGCGGTGGTTGCGGAATCGGCGGTGGTTGCGGTTGCAATGGTTGCGGTTGCAATGGTTGCGGTTGCAACGGTTGTGATTGCATTGGTTGCGGCGGGTGGTAGCTACGTTGTGCGAACGAGGACTGCGCGGGAACTGACGACTGGCCCCACGATTGCTCGTAGTTTGGTTGCACTATTGAGATCATGTATCATCTATTAGTTTATTAAGTACTAGCAGTTACCCGCGACTTCGTACGCGTCTACAGTTTCCGTGTACATTATATTATCTGTGCGTGTACCGAGCGGATACTTTGAGAAACTTGATATTACACCTCATTACACCGAACTCGTACTGGAATGTCAAACGCTAGTTGTTAGACCAAAGAGGTAGTACTACGCCCTGTCAAACTGACGTGACATGACATGCCAATGAAATCCTCTTGCCAATTGGCGCTGCTAATCCTTTTCGTTCATTTTATCCTGTAGATCCTGTTAATTATTCGGGATAAAAAGTAGCCTATGTGTCAATCCAGGTTACAAACTATATATATGCCAAATTTCATCCAAGTTGGTTCAGTAGTTTAGACGTGATTGAAACACAAACATCCAAACATCTAAACTTTCGCATTTATAATATTAGTAGGATAAAAAAAAGCATTAATATCTCCCCCATTACAGTAAAGAAGACTATCAACTTTATGTAAATGTAAAAGTATTCAGCATGTGTAGTGTGTACGTTTTACGTATGCGATACAGTTCACGTAAACTATATTTGGTATCGAGATTTGAGCAGCGTCCTCTAGCGGGAAATTTACATAACTGATGACTCTCCCATACACTTTGTAGTGTACGTACCATTTCCATATGTGTTAGCGACATCGTTGTGTGCGAGTGGATGTTTCTTGCCGGGACCGCTCACAGTGCGAGCTCGGCCGCTCACTTGTTGCTGTTGCGGCTGCAATATAAACATTGCTGTTTCATTTTGATGGACATAAATAATACTAGCAATTTTGCTTATTTATAAGGTTGAAGTTCATGCGAGACGCAACGTGTTGTGCGGAGAAACAACATGGCATTCATTAAATTAATCGCTGTTAGTAAATGTGTACCTTGTATATCAAAATTCAAAAAGATTACAAAAATGATGAAGAATAATTATACAGTAATATTTTATTTTATTTTTATTTTATGTGGAAAACAAACAGCTTATTAAATAAGAGTATAAACAGAGGAAGTATAGCACGAAAAAGCCTAAAAGAGTTTTTACTTATAGTACGAGTAAAAAGATGCGAGTTCAATTCGGAAAAGTAAGAAGCCTAACAGAGAATATAATAACTAAAGTGAAGAAAAAGAAAAGTAAACCATATAAATCGTTACAAAGTTACATCGAAAAAGTACCAATAAATATACCCTAGTTAGGCATATTACCGGCGTTGACTGATTAGAATGACCATACAGGTATATAATAAACTACCAGAACAAATGAAAGAAGCCCAATCTGATACCCTATTTATAAAATTACTAAATTCTTTCCTTTTAAAAAAATGGTATTACGAATTAAATGATTACATGAATGACAAAATGTGCGAATATAATAATACTGAATTAACCCAAGAAAATGACTAATTGAAAAATTGACGTGAATAAAACCTCGGTCTGGCTACTTTCCTGTTGCAATACCCCTGAACAGGGTTCATGTGTGATACCTACCTACAATGTAACAACTATAATACCATGTGAAAGCAATCAATGTATTGAGTATTGAGTATTGAGAATACGGTTTAAGTGACGTGAAGCCTGTCAGATTAGTTACTGATGGTTGTGCGAGCCCTGACATTAGATCAGGTAGTGGGATACCTGTGTGTTGGCGGCGTGGTGCGACACCCCTAGCGCTTGCGCCACGCGCTCCCTGAGGTCGGCGTGCTGCAGCCCCTCCGTGACGCGCAGCGCGGCCGCGAGGCAGCCCTGCGCCGCGACACGCGACGCGTACTCGTTGATCACAGTCTCCACCTCCCCGCCGGCCTGACCACACACATTACTAACTCTAACTACTGCCTTGAAGCAACATTAACCACTTTTAGGGTGAAACTTATTCAAATTTCGAATTTTGAACTAACCAAAGATTTGTGCTGATTTGTATTTAATTGTCTAAACGACCTTCGCTCGGCAAATGAAACCGTTCGTGAGCTCAGGATTTAAGTGGCCGCGGCATTTTTTTTGTTAGTAAGTAGAGAGTTATGACATGCGTCACAGCTCAGTCGGTAATAGCTCTGCCTTCCGTGCTGTGGGTCGTGGGTTCGATCCCCACCAAGAACAAACATTTGTGCGTGCAAAACATAGATGTTTGTTCTATGTCTGGGTGTTACTATGTATTATAAGTATGTATTTACAAAAAAAAAAGTATATAAGTATTCTATCAGCCATCTGGTTCCCATATTACAAGCATTGCTTAGTTTGGGACTAGAGGGTGTTGTGTCAAATGTCCCTGAATATTTATTAAAAAAAAAAGTTATATTACTCCTCCATGGCCTAAAGAGCTAGGAACAGTATGGTAGAGTAGTGACCTGTAGAGTCCTGGCGCGCAGCACGGCGGCGCGGCGCGCCAGCAGCGCCAGCGTGGTGAGCGCGGCCAGCGAGCCTCGCCCCGCGCGCCGCCGGCTCCAGCGCGACACCAGCGGCTCCGGGCACATGCCCACCAGGTAGCAGATGCTGGCCGCCTCCGCGAGAGAGGGATCCCTCTCCTGGGACAGCTTGTCGCCCAGCATCTCTGGAACAACGCATTCATTATTTACCAATGATTGAGTGGTATACTTCATCCGGTCACGGATTGTACGCGGCGTTACATAATTGAAAGTACATCGGCTTCGGTCGCTGGAACGAGCAACGAGGGAACAAAGTGTGAAGACATCCTCAGGACAACCTACAACATCTTCAAATGTTGCCTACACAGAGTGAACACTACCTATGCTTGCGATAATAAAAACCCACAGTACTGTTACCGACGAATTTATAAACAAATAAATAAAAATAAATAAATAAATATTCATGGACTTTACACACAACGCCCTCTAGTCCCAAACTAAGCAAAGCTTGTAATATGGAAACTAGATGGCTGATAGAATACTTATATACTTTTTTTTTTGTAAATACATACTTATAATACATAGTAACACCCAGACATAGAACAGACATCTATGTTTTCCACGCACAAATGTTTGTTCTCGGTGGGGATCGAACCCACGACCCACAGCACGGAAGGCAGAGCCATTACCGACTGAGCTGTGACGCCTGTGTCAAAGCACTACCTATAAGTGTGAAATTTTAAAATAAATAAATGCTGAATATCTATAGCTATCCGCCAAGCCTGAACCACCATAGCGCAGCGCCTGAATTTGCTTCTATACGAACCTAAACATCATTTATAATTTGGAGGATAAGAGGCACTGCTATAACGAATCTCCCCTACAAAGGCTATCCACCCTCACCGCAGTAATGTGCCAAGGCCTCCCCTTCGCAGTGCGTGAGGATCGCCGCCAGAGTATGTTTCCAACAGGAGGCGGCGGCGCTGCTCACGAGGATGTCCCAGCGGGATTGGAGCACGCTGCTCGTGATAAGCGAAACTGGATCTTTTGCTGTTAGCTTTAGGTGGTATTTTTGCACCTTGTATACTAGCTCTTGACTTCCTGTAACAAACAAGATAAATAAAGAAATAAAAACTTTGTAACTTAATAACTTTGTAAAACGTCATTTGAGGCGGTGAGTAATGTCACACTATCCTCTCGCTCGCACATTGAAGATGAACACTCACTGAATGTAATTATGCAAAATTGCAAAGCTTCACAGATCTACACAATAAAAATGCAAAAGTTCAGCAAAAAAATTTCATTTTTTTTAATACATTATAGACAAACGTTTGACCGCAATCTCACCTGATGGTAAGTGACGATGCGGTCGACGATGTACCACATTTGCCTAGAAGAAACATATTCACTCTCCTCTTGAAAACATTCAAATTGTAAGTGTTGGGAAACACAGACGCCGGTAGAGTTCCACTCCTTGGCGGTCCTCAGGATAAATGTTGCATTTTAACCCAAACAAGTGTTCTGATATTTCAGTTCGGAAATATCATTGAAGGGAAGGTAGAAGGAAAGAGAGGAAGAGGAAGACCGCGTATTAGCTACATGAGCCAAGTGAAGGCGAAGATAGATGTCATGTCGTATAAGGACGTCAACGAAGCTGCCCTGAAAAGAAGAACCTGGCGGGAAATGCATACATTACGCCGACAAGAGCACAGCTCTTAAGTTAGAAGAAGAAGAAGTGTTCTGATCATGAAATTAGTAGGAACGTGATCGATGTTGGTATTCCATACCTAAAGATGCGATGAGCAGTGCATCGGCAGTCCTCTCCGCGGCGAGGCACAGTTCCACGGCTTCCTCCAGGTTCCCGCAGACGAGCGCGCGGCAGATGACGCTGGCGTTGTCCTCTCCATCAGGAATCACCACGTTTGTGACGGTCGGCTCGAGCTCGATGTTCGCTAACTTGCGCTCGATCAATGTCTGCGCGTCCTACGCAACGAATATAACATTTAGATGACAGGCGTCACAGCTCAGTCGGTAATAGCTCTGCCTTCCGTGCTGTGGGTCGTGGGTTCGATCCCCACCAAGAACAAACATTTGTGCGTGGAAAACATAGATGTTTGTTCTATGTCTGGGTGTTACTATGTATTATAAGTATGTATTTACAAAAAAAAAAGTATATAAGTATTCTATCAGCCATCTGGTTCCCATATTACAAGCATTGCTTAGTTTGGGACTAGAGGGTGTTGTGTGAAATGTCCCTGAATATTTATTATTTAGATAGATAGATAAAACCTTTATTACACACGTAAAAACCTTTCAAATCGTAGCACAGCGGTTGCAGAAATAGATAAAATGGTGGTAGTGTTTCGTTAGAAAACCATTTCACAAAGAGCTCTACTATTACTAGTTTAGATCCGTTTGCTCATTAATTGGTTAAGCACTGATCCGGACTCAGATTAGCTGAGTACAGTCTGACATAAATAGACTCAAGTCACGATCTTATTCCGAAAACACATCAATATAAGCGTTTTTCCTTAGAAAAATGACAGATGAAAATGCTAAGCACAGAATTCGATGATTGGCGTGTTTCATATTGAAAACACCGATATATTTCGTATTGTTGAGATGAGAACATACATATCATCAAGTTATAGTTTAGGATCACAATGTGCAAACACACCAAGTCAGTCATCATTTTAACTAAAACCGTATATTGAGAACCTCCTCCTTTTTCGAAGTCGGTTACAATTATGCCAACCACGTGGACGAAATTGCGTATTTTGCTTTCCTGTGACTTTTAAGTCTGTTTATAATCACTAGAACATTCCCAATGAACTGTCATCATCATCATCATCTGACGATGAAACTGGTAGTCGAATTGAAGTCGGTTTTTCTAGTTTTTTTAACTTATAAATTATTGGTATTACGGAACACGAGTTTTATGTCTCAGCATCTTTAAGTATCGAATGAGCATACAGCCTTAAGAGGTTAAATAAATAGATAGGTAGGTTAGTAACTCACCGATAGATCAGTGCTGGTGTCAGTGGATAGTTCAGCCTCGGTCTCCGTGGACTCGCCCTGCAGCGGGTTAGTCAGGGGAACGTTATTTACTTGTGTGCATATCCACGACAAGCTTACCAAGATAAAGTATTAGTATTTTTATCTCGAAAATTGAGTATCAAGTACGGGAGTTTTGTCGCAAGACAAATGGTTCTGAACTCGCCCGCTAGGGGCGCTTATTGTGATCTCATATGAAAACACACGAACTCGAACTCGATTTTCGGGAACAAAATTGAGACGAAGTTATAAAATAAGGAGAGTAGAAATATGTTATTGTAAATGATAAGCCAAACTCCAGTACGTGTGTATTTGATAGTATGTTATAGCAATAATGGTTGTGTTGTGTTGTTTACCCGGCTGAGTCCAGCAGTGTCGGGTTGTGTGATGTCATTAACGTTTTGGCTCTTGAACTTCGATGGAATCTCATCTTGTTTGAAACCTGTAGGGCACACAATTACAAAGTAATCTTTATAACTATATCTGGACATTTTTAAGGTAAGGACTTCCAAGTCAAAAAAAATTATATTCTGACTAGATAAATCTAAGCATCGATTTTTCGTTGAGTTTGATAAAGATAAATTCTTTTGTAAGTTAAAATAATTAAGAAATACCTAATAAGTTGAGTGCCTCTGAGCGGAAGTTTTGCAGGAAGTTAGCTCTCAGGAAGAACCACGTGTAGCGCTCCTGTTGGTCCGAGGCAGCGTCGCCGCGCTGCAGGCAGTACCTGCACGTATACTACACGTGACCATTCATATTCTTGATGATAAAAAGAGATGACAACAGATTTATCTAGCGGAGCTTTAGAAGACCAATATGATTATGAAGGTAACTCTTTACATGTTAAGAGGCGTAAGTATACAACGTGTAACATAATATTGACCCTGTAAGTATACAACGTGTAACATAATATTGACCCTGCAAGTATACAACGTGTAACATATTGACCCTGTAAGTATACAACGTGTAACATATTGACCCTGTAAGCCAAAAATGGGCTTATGCAGACCAAACACGAGAATAGATTGGCATGTGCAAAATTTGAATACAATACGAGTATATTTGAAATATTCATATATTTTTTTATCTTTATTTACTTTGCGTATGTATCCAGTCTGTTAGTACACTTGCACACGCACCCTCCTATCACGTCGCACCCACACATAGACACTTTAACACGTGTGCAATTTAATTTTTAAGGAAACTTGACTCTTTTCATATATGAAAAACTTGGATGCATTTAAAGTCGTAGAACAAACGTTGTTCGCCATGACGTGTAGAATACGCCCCCTTCGGACTTTAAAGGGTCATTATGTTACACCCTGTATACATACTGTGCGAGTGTGTCGACGGCGCCGGGGTCGGGGCTGAGCACGGCGTTCAGGACGCCCTCCATCTCCGACGCTTGCTGCAATATCTCGGGCTCACTCACTACCTGGAAATACTTCATCATCATCATCAATGTACTGAGCTCTCTAATTACTGAACAGAGATTCTATTTTGTAGTAAACAATTCACAAAGAAGAACTCTTGGTTCTGCTACTTTTGTTCAGAATATTTTTCTGTTCATACGGTTTTTAGAACATTTATTTGTGTGTTTATAGTTATTTACCTGACTTATATACACTTGCTTTTGTGAGCCGGCTTCTTGTGGACATCTATCGAAGGTGACCAATTTGCCGCCGAACTGAAAACAATTCCAAATTTTTTACCGAGGCAATTTCTAATGAAGCAACTTTATTATGAAAAGATATTGTTCCAACAGGTGTCCTAGTAACAGGTGCTTTACACAGCTGTTTGAAATGCAATAACTTTAGTTGCCACACAATTCTCACACTTATTGACACAACGACATAATACTGGACTTCGTTCCAATTTAATTTTTTTTTACTCTGTGGCAAATTACTCTGACGCATGTGGTACATTTTCAGACGCAAGTGGCACATTACTCTTACACAAGTGGCACATTACTCTTACACAAGTGGTACATTACTCTTACACAAGTGGTACATTACTCTTACACAAGTGGCACATTACTCTTACACAAGTGGCACATTACTCTTACACAAGTGGCATATTACTCTGACAAAAGTGGCACTTGCTCTGTATGATACTCACAGCGAATTTGGCAGCAGAAGGTCGTTTCAGCCAGCTGGGTGCATTGGGCAGCTGCGTGGTTTCTGGAGGGGAGGTGAGCGAGGCGCGCGGCACGGCGGGGAGCTGGCTGAACGAGTCCAGCCCACCGAACGAATCCATTATGTTGCTCTGGCTTTGCGGACTCTGCGGGACATACTGTTCATGCACATCAACACGACGGGCTGCTACGCACCGCCCTCTGCCTCTATGCAACTGTGGCTCCGTTACAACGAAACTAATAATACAAGCGAAGAGTGATCTCGACTTTCATATGATGAAGTATCACCGAAAAAATTAAGTTTTGTTAGAAATTAACTACAGTTTAATTACTGTACTTACTTATGCAATTTTTAATGAAACTTAAGTGATGGACACATTATGTACGCTCCAAGTTTGCTCAAGTCTGACTTGTCACTCACTCACTTATAGAATTTGCTACATTTATCAGTGAAAAGCTGTATTAAAATCTTTACAAATTGAATCTCTTTCAAACACCGACTACAGATGTATCTGTTTGTAGGAATGATAAACAGATAGTACTGACACTCTCCGCTCTAGAGCCCCCGAACAGAGAGTGCACGGCCAGCAGCTGGTCGAAGCCGGCCGCCGCGAACAGCGCCGGCACGCGGGGGCTCCACGAGACGTCGAACACCCACTGCGACTGCTGGCTCAGCTC
Organism: Gandaritis pyraliata; assembly: GCA_947859175.1. NCBI lineage: Eukaryota > Metazoa > Arthropoda > Insecta > Lepidoptera > Geometridae > Gandaritis > Gandaritis pyraliata. Next base: position 9,336,568 of record OX401866.1, on the reverse strand, counting down.
GCCCAGCAGTGCACCGCCCTGCGGAACCATACCAATGTATCTAATCAAAGTATTACGCTAGATAACAGACGACAGGCGTCACAGCTCAGTCGGTAATAGCTCTGCCTTCCGTGCTGTGGATCGTGGGTTCGATCCCCACTGAGAACAAACATTTGTGCGTGCAAAACATAGATGTTTGTTCTATGTCTGGGTGTTAGTATGTATTATAAGTATGTATTTACAAAAAAAAAGTATATAAGTATTCTATCAGCCATCTGGTTCCCATATTACAAGCATTGCTTAGTTTGGGACTAGAGGGTGTTGTGTGAAATGTCCCTGAATATTTATTATTTATTATTATAACATCGTCTACTTCAACAGTAACAAATACATGATATAGAACAGATCGCGATGTGACGCTTTTGTGAAAGGGTCCATCCTGGAAGGTACTTATTTCTGCCATCAAAGAGTGCTCCCATACCGTGTTCAAATTGAAAACATGCGTGTTGGTTCCGCTGTGCAAATTACAGGCACATAAAACTAGTTCGACACATCTACATTAAAAATTTTAAACCAATTAGTTTAAAACTAAAAGCCTTGTACAGCCTTTTTGTAATACTCTTTTAGAGATTAGCTAGTTTTAGTATTTACAAACTTACAGGTGTAGTATCGTTAGGATTCCAGCACAGTACTCTGCCGTCCCGGCCCGCAGAGAGCAGCAAGTCAGGGTCCTGTCGGCACCACGACAGTGACGTCACGCCTTTGTTGTGACCTTCTAACGTTACTAGAGGTGATGCTGCTAATCTAAAAAGAAAAGATAATAAATTGCGCTAGCCCGCGACTTTGTCTGCATGCATCATGACTTTTATTCTCATGATCAAAAATTTAACTCTACTCCATGCTCCATGATTTTTTGAGATTAAAAATTGGAAACCTTCTGTTAAAAAAACTCATTTTCATTTAATTTTTCTTCACCAAATGTTTGGTTCCCATAAAAGCTTTGCTTATGACTAGATGTCACCTGGGGTGTTAGGGCTAGGGTGTGAAGTAACCACCAATATAAAGTGATAAACACATTGCGATGTAACAAAGCCATGGCTAGTTTAGCCAACATATGACAGGTACCTCAAATCCCACAGCTGTATGACGGGAACTTGGTCCTCCTCCGAGGCGATGCAAACTTGTGTGGCCACTGAGGGGTGCCACGCCAGCGACCGCCATCGCGTGCGCGACTGGGAATCACTGCAATCACATTAATACTCTTTAGTTGTAAGAAATTACAAGAAGTCTTTAGTTTTAGATCCAAGAAGAAACTTTTTGTGTCGGCGTTAACGCTTTGTAAGATAGCGATAGGAGAGTCTAGCATCTCATAAAACAATCAGGTGATTTGGCCGGGATTTTACCTTAGTTTCATAATTGGTTCATTCTTTCTCAAGTCCCAAACGACGCATCTTGAAGAAAATGTGGATCCGAGAATGTGTTGCACCTGTTTCATATAAAGAACATTGAATTAAATAACTGTGCTAATAATCTAAGTTCAATATGGTCGCCGAATCTAGCAAACCGGCTCGAATCGCAATGAAGGTTTTCGAAAAAAAATTATGTTCGTACACAGCCTCCTTTGAAAGCTCACCAAAAGCACAAAGCTTAGCGAGTAGCTTTGACCCAGAAGCTCAATATGGCTCATAGCTAGAAACACTGTTATCTTTAATCGGAGGTTACAAATAGAAAAGTGCAAAAAACTTCCCTTTGCCCTGCAATGAATCTAGATGAAAATAATAAACAAAAGTGGCATACCTGTTGGTTCCAGGCAAGTCCTTGCACGTGGTCTGCGGGCTGACTGCGGTTGCCGGGAGCCATGGGCTGGCTCGTGTTGTTGAGATCCCAGATGAAGATCTCACTGTCTGAAGCCCCTGATGCGAGTAGGTTTTTCTGGTATGGGTTGATGTCCAGTGCTGATACATTCCCTGTGTGGTTTACATCGACATTAATACTAGGTACAGTACGGACGACGGATTTTTATCCCTCTGAAGCAGGGATCAGGTGCAATCGTTTATTGCACCTAACTTCAGAGTCGTATGTACAGGTGCGAAAAAATTCACTTACCTCCAATTCAACCCAAAGATGGGTTGTGCGCAGACACTTCAGAGGGGTAAAGATTCGTTGTGACTACTATACATATTTATTAGCCTAAACGTAGATGAAGTGGAGATGGGCGGGACACTTGGCAAGAAGGGAAGACGGAAGATGGACGAAGGCGGTCACAGAATGGTGGGCAAGGGATGCTCGTAGACCAAGAGGCAGACCACCCGCCCGATGGTCCAATGACATAATGCAACGAGCTGGGAATCAATGGTTGAGACTCGCAAGGGACAGAAAAGAATGGCGCAATAAAGAGGAGGTATATACTCAGCAGTGGGTGCAAACGGGCTGAAATTATGATGATGATGAAACTAGATAAATATAAGCTACTGTAATGCTTAGGGCGGCTTGCACCAGAATCGCTAAACGCGTTTAACTCTTAAATAGTATTTAGCGAGTTGTCAAGTCATACAAATACGTCAGATTTAAATCAATTTAGCTGTTAAATACGTTTAGTGATTCTGGTGCAAGCCGCCCTTAGTCTAATACAATCTAATCTGATTCTTTACCTACTCTTCTTTTTACTTCTCTAGAGATCTTGGTGGATATGGAGAACTTCAAAATGGCGTCCTAACGTGTCACAATCATGAAGTAACTTTAAAAGTAGGTCAATCAATAACATTATATTTGGTGAAGCATGCTAAGTGCAAAGTGAGTTTGTTTTAAAACATGAACCAATGCTTCTCCTCATTCTTAGATACCAAGCTTAGAGTACATTCAAAATTGTGATGTTTATTATTTACTGTGTTCTTTTGATTCATGAAAATGGACATGAAGAACAATTTTAGTGAATTGTTACTGTACATTTGGGTCATTTTAATTATTCTTCTAGCACGGGGCAGTTACAGATAACATTATCTGGTCATAACAAAATAATAGTTCTTTTAACGTGATAAAGTGCATGTTGTTTTTAATACAAGAAACTTATTCAATAAAAGTACCTATGTAAATTTGTTGTTTTTTTTCTATATGGATCATCCACCCTTAACAACACTTTTATCAATATTCTATAGAAAGATAAACTTAGTAGTGATACATGAATGTTGGTGAGCATTTAATCGGACTTTACTAATACACAGTTCCTGTGTTATACAATACTCAATTGAATAAGAGCAATACATACCACTGTGTTTAGTATTGCTGCCAAGCAAGGCATCTGAGGCATTGCTAAGGAGCTTGTCCACACTGTAAAACTGAAGCAAGCCTCCATCACAGCCACCTACTAAGACATTAGCACCAGACCACACTATCTTCTGAAACCTGAAAGATATAACAAGAAGTGAGTGTTGTTTATTACAACTAGATGGAAACTCTAGGTTTTGCTGAAGTACCTAGATGTTTGCCTACTTAGTAGTATAAGAAAAGGGTGCCTATGGCGTTCAGGGTAATCAAACATTAAAAATGTTAGAAAACGAATTATAAATAAAATAATCACCCCACTACTTGTTGTTTTTACAACTCTCCCCACTCCATCCACAGACAACCAATAGGTTTTCACACATTTCACAGCTGTAATCTTACTTGTGCTCGGTCTGGAGGCTCGATTTCAGTTCCAAATCCTGCCCAGAGTCTTCCAAATTCAAAGAATAAAGCTCCAAATAGGAGCTGGAGTTGAAAGTGGCATCGACCTGCTGCGCCGCCGAGCCGGTCGCCAGCGTCACCGGGTGGTGCTCCGCCGGTGACCAGCACACGTTCACTGTTCTCTTCAACTCTTTCAGCTTCATCTTCACTCCTTTACTTCACTAAAACCAACACAAACACGACTCAAAGCTTGATCTATTTACTCGAGGAATTATGTCACACTTTTGGAACGGTTCCTTATGTGAATGTACAAACGAAACGAAAGCACTAACAACTGTAGGTGATAAATAGATGTATATTGAGTATTTTATTCAGATAAAAGTAGAAGTTTTAACTAAAATTATTTTAATTTACCGTAGAAACACCGAGTTGGCACTTCCAACGTGGCTGACGTAAATAAAATAATTTGATTTGATTCTACATTGGCTGAAAGCTGTCATGTCAGTCACACTTGACAGTGACACTAATGACGGTAAAATGTTCGTCAAAAAATGGTTCCGAGATGTTATGAGAAGAAGTATGCCACAGATTAATAGAATGCTCTGGCTTATTTATTGGGTACTACCCTCCTACGTAACAAAGTGTTGCATGCAATACGGACCTACTACGTTTGTAAAATAATTAGATTGATCGATTTTCTATTACCTTGACAACAAACTCCTTGGTTGCAAAACTTATAAACCAAGAAGTTGAAATCTTGGTAAACAACCGCAAAATTGCACCGTGTTAATCGTGATCTTTATTAAAATCAAATCGCTGGAAAACTTAATTTTCCATTATCCCTACCTACCATCTAACCACCATAACCTAAATCTAAGTCATAAAGTAATACTATACGGGGGGGAATTAAGTACCTACCTACTCTATCTACCTACCTGTACCTACGTAGAACCTTTTTTGAAATATTTCTCCTAACAATCATGTAAGTATGGTATAATAAGACAGCAAAGAGAATATAATACCTACGTATGACAGAAGAATACCACCTAGCAGAGTGAGTCAGCAAATCTATAGTTTGTGGTCAGCAATTTTTCATTTTCAATGACATAGGAACTTTCATTTCTTCATGTTCTTCTCATAAATAATCTAGTCTGAGGTTTGCTATTAATCTTTAGCAAAAAAAAGAAAAGAAAGTCCCACTCCAATCAAAAAAGCATCTAGGTAAGATTATTGTGAGTTCCTATGATTATGTGGGAAGTTAGGACCCTATGGAGTTAGGGTAGTAGGTCAGATCACAAAAAAAGATACCCTACCTACGTACCTAGTTAGATAAACTAGTTAAATAATCTGTGGTACGGACTAGCCTAGGTACAAAATATATAGCCGGACAGGGACGTATTCAAGTAAGGTAAAAAGAGGGCGTTTGGTTCTTTTCTCATTGAGCCGTTGTCTACCATGCACCGCGCCGCGCCCCCGCTTCCCCAAAACTACTTTAATAGGTAGGTAACCAATGATCGTGTTAAATGGTCGTTGCATCTAGGTACCATCGCGATGCCACTACATACCTAATTTGACATGTTGCCTATCCATCTATCTTTAATCATCCCTATTTTCGAAATCTACAGAACAGGCACCATGCCGATTGTAATGAGTAAAGACGAATGGTCGCGCATCACTCGCTGGACGGATCAGGATCGCGAAGACCCAGATGTGGTGCGCCGGCGTGAATACGTGCGATATCTGGATGTGACAAGCAACGAAATGACAAAACACTGGCCTAATTCACTTGAGGTTACTGATTTTCAATACCTACCTACTCATAGTTTGTTCTTATTTATATTATCGTCACTTATGTAAAACTGGTAAAACCAATTAAACGATCGGAAACTTTCTTATTTTCAATTTAACAACTATAATGGTCATCGCCTATCAAATATCTACCTGCACTTATCGACCTACCCAATGTAGAATGAACTTATTTTAGAATGTGAACAAACGCAATGAAGAGCTGCGCCGCGCTCGCATAGAAGCGGCTGAGAAGGCTAATAGTACGTTCTACAAGCGCTACTTGAAGCGGCAGAAGGAAGAGCAGGAGCGGCTTATGTACAGCGCCAGGGACATCGTCTTTAAAAATAAAGATGCGCCTAAACTGATGCTCAGGTAACTTACTTCAGAAAAGTAGGAACTGTAGGATCTACCTGCCGTTATTCATCCTTAGGTACCTACCCACTAACTTTATCTGTTTTTAATCTGCACGTTCTTGGCTTTTGCAAGCCAAACAGCGGCTACCTAGTACAACACACTAGGAAGCCGCTGTTTGTCTAACCTAACCACATTTTAAGTGATAGTACCTACTTGGCACTTACTACTAAAATGGAGCATCTAAGTAGTCTAGCCACAGCAACTAGTTTCAAGCAGCATTTAAAATTACAAACCTTAAATACGCCTAAACCTCTGTCTCCAGTGCCGTGATAGAAACCTGCATCCAGAAAGAGCGTCAAGAACAGCTGAAGTTCCTCGGTGAGCTGCGGAAACAGGCTGCCGATCAAAAGCGAAAAGATGACGACGAGATCATCCGCAAAGCCAAGGAGTGGGAGCAGCTCATCAAGACCAAAAAGAAAAGGAGATTTGACGAAAACAAGCAGCACCAGCGGGATATCCTTGATCAGTTAGTATCATTGTGCTAGATTCAAAGCTTCATTGTCAGAGTTATGATGAAAGCCAGCAGTAAGATTCAGCCATAAGTATGTTATGACAAAACGTTTCGTTTGATTTCATGGAATACATGTATCATTAGAAACAAATGTGATTTTCTTTTTCAGAGCTCACGAGATCTCGGAAAAGAACCGAAAGGCGTATGAAGACGAGCTAAACATGCAAAAACTTGATAACATCAAGGCTAACCAGCAGATGGAGGCACTTAAGGAATTCGAGGATAACTTTGTAAGAACCCGGTCAATTTTAAAACACTGTTTTAGTTTTTTATCGGTCCAGAGACCGGTGACGGTCTTGAGTAGTGCTAGCTAAAAAGGTTCTGTGATTTTAATTTGCAGAACGAAGAGGAAAAGGCTCGTATCTGGGCGGACATGGACCAGGCAAAACGTGAGAACGAGGCGCGCCGCGCTGAGCAGGCGGCTCGCGACCTGATGGACGACCGTCTGCTGAACGTGCTGCTGCGGTCGCGCGCACGCGTCGAGAAGCGGAGGAAGCAGACTGAAATCGACGTGAGGAATTTTTTTCAATGACTTCTTAGGCATTTAAAAACTGGCTTTTGCTTTAGTCTCCTGATCATCATCAACCTGAAAAATTCTACTAGGTACTGGATATTTCCAGGCGTAGGTACTTAGTTACCATCTTAATCTTAGGCCTGTATTCTCATTCACTGCTCAAGTACCTACTGATCCGACTACTGAAAATCTCGACTCAACTCTATACTTAAGTAACGATTTCTTTATCAAAATACGGCCATAGAGTACAAGAAGAAATAAAGCTGAAACTTGATGATAAAGTTACTGAGAACATTGCAACCTTCCACCCCTTACTTCATGCACCAAGTGCTACCCTCGACAGAACCGTAGACGTCATTTATTATAGCTCTCAGCATAGTAAAGGTACGTAGATTACCTACTGTACCATATTCACCATTTTAAGGTTAAAGCGGAGAAACAACGAGTTTTGGATAAGATCAGCGCTAAGTTGGAGTCGGGAGACGCAGCGCGTGAGGCCAAGGAACAGGCTATACTGGACAAGGCTATCAAGGAGAAGGACGACATGTAAGTTTTTGATAGTAATAACTCAGAGCATTTGTGAAACAAACATACCTACCAGCATTTTGTGATAGTTTTCTGATGAAAACACTTGATCAGTTAGCTCATCACCTTAATCATCAGCAGACTACTCACCTACGACATTAATGTCGTCGGTCTATCAAATGGAGGTTGAGGTTCCACTAGCTCACTTGTTCTTATCCAGTGCTGCTGCGAAGCGTGAGTCTCAGGCGAAGCGTGCGGCAGCGCTGCGCAAGGAGCGAACAGACGCTCGAGAGAAGTGGCTGCGAGACGAGGAGCGCCGTCTGCAAGAGTTCAACAACGCGCAGCAATGGGAGTGCATGAACCGGTAAGAACACGTTTTGACAAACTCTGGAGTAGGTAAGTATCTATATGGATTTCTGGAGTAAGGGTTATAGTTTGCTATAATCAACTACCTACACAAACTAGAAGTTATAGCATCAGTTTTAGAGTATGAAATCTAATTCAATATGTATGAAGTACCGTATTGTTACTCATAACTAAGTTTTCAGTTTCAAGAATCTTGAGCTCTACGAAGACTACAAAGAGAAACTACGCAAAGAGAACGAACGAAAGATTAAAGAGTTCAGAGAGGATACTCTTCGTCTTTGGGTAAATCAACTGTTATATACCTACCTACTTTTCCAGCAATTCATTTTTTTCACACTGAACTATAAGTTAATTCCGTTCATCAGCACTTCGGTATGAAATTCATCTTCCACATAATTTATTTTAATACAAATCAAAATAGGTATTGCCCCTAACGTGTGACCTTAAGCATCTTATACCCCTCACTAGTAACCTATTACTCATGTCATCTAATCTGCTGTAGAATGGTAGAATCAGAAATAACGATGGACCAACTTTATCAGAAAGAGCGCGATGATCGCGTGGCACGCGAGCTGGCTGAGACGCGCTACTTCTACGGCGAACTGGCGGAGCAGAAGCTACGAGATGCTGATAACAAGCTGCTGACGCACGCCGCCGAGCTGCTGCAGGAGGCGCGGGACAACGGCCGCCCGGAGTATGCACTGCACGAGGCCATCGACGTGAGTATCCTGACGAGTCGCGTTCACTTGTCGGAGCGAGTCCGCTCAACTCGCTTCGTGTTGCCTTGCCCAACCGATACCGCTAACACAACTACACTTGATCGCGGCGGAATGAATTTCGCGGACTTGCTACTCCAATAACGCGCGGAGATGTGCTACGGGCGTATACGTTTTAAATCCAAGCGCATTATGTCAAGGTAGTTAGTTGTCTTGACTAGCTGAAACTAGGTAGGTAGGTACCTTTGCCCAGAGATGATTGCCCCAAACACTTGTCCTGAGTACAGCACTGTCTCACTGAACATGGCATGGCCTTTACGATGGTGGCGTTTTATGCCTGGGTAATTACAAATACCGTACCGTACAATTAACTATTTATTTATTTATTTATCTATCTCTGTGTTAATTTTAATTTAGAATAGTAACTTTTATTATTTTTCCTTTTTTGTGTACTTACTTATATGGTCGCAAATAAACCCATTTGATTTGATTTGATTAAATAGTTTTGTGTATGAATTTAAACTTGTAAAAGTTTCACATTCAAAATGTTGCCTATAGTTCACATTTGACAGTCATTTGATTTTTTCACAGCGCTACTGCAAGTTGTACCGGCTCTATCCAATGCCGGACTTACCCGCATCTCTCGCGGAGCATTTCCGGCGCTACGCTCCGTGGGACGGGTCCCGGCCCGACGCCGACTACGTGACGCTGCCGCCCCCGCCGCCGGACCGCGGCCCCGACGCGCCTGATGAGGACGTGCCTTCAGCGGCCGGGACTGGCAGGAACGGACTCAATGACCCGATAAACGTGAGTCAAGCTAACTTTATTCAATGGGTAAGTGGCCTGACGAGCTCGTACCATAGGTAGGTATAGTAATCACAACGGATTTTTATTCCTCTGAAATATCTGCGCTGAACCCATTTTTGGGTCAAATTGGAGGAAAGCTTATTTTTCCGCACAACACGCAATCGTTGGTTGGGGATAAAAATCGTTATGTGTAGAAAAAGAAACATAGGTACCTATCTAACAGCTGAAGAATTAATTTAATTTACAACAATGTTCTAGCCGACGACATCGAAGACAAGCAACAAGAAGAAGGAGGAATCGGTTGCAGACTACAAACGAGCCGGCCGCGCTAACGGCCTGCAGCGGAGACCGGGCCTGGTGACCACTCTCCCTTATTATAACCCTGTCATGTCACATTCAACTGCATGACGTCATCGTCATCATCATCAGTCTGAAGACTTCCCCGCATCTAAACATAGCAGTCTTCCCTGCATATCAATTTAAATTTGGTGGTGGGTCAACCTACGCTTCACCTTCATCACTGTCGTCAAACAAGTTTACAGTGTGCAATACGTCTGACGCCGAGCACACCGGTGTGCGCTGCTTGGTATGGAGACACTGAGCGGGAGCTTGACGAGACCAAGCTTCTCAAAAAATCCGCTCAGTGTTTCCATACCAAGCAGCGCACACCGGTGTGCTGGACGTCAGACGTATTGCACACTGTAAACTCGTACTCGCCCCTTTGGTGTAACGCACAATTATACTGCCATTACTTCATAAATTAGAAGGTGGTAGCAGTGGTTGGACGTATTTCATATTTTGTAATCCAATCCGTGGTCAGAGATGTTATCGTCATGTTGATATCATTACTACCACAGATAATAATTAGTGCTTACTTTTTTTTTGACTTCCGTTTCAGCACGACTTGACTCTCCCGCCCATCACCGTGGTCCCGTGCCGGAATGAGACCTGTCGCTGCGAACTGAAGGAATGAAACCACGGCTTGCAAAATAATTAACTTTTTATTCATTCGTTTACATGTCTGTTTATTTATTAGAGAGCTTTTATGGCACTGCGGTACCGCATTTACATAGAAAACTGGCTACTGATGTAAAGCTTGTTTTTAGACTTTAGAGCTTACTGAACTAAGCCAGTTTTGAATGTAAATACGCCTTATTATGACTAGATATTTGGAGGTCAAAATTTTGTGATTACATTTGAATGTTGTACTCTGTGGTTTTACTTTTAAACTAAACCTAGCTTAATTAGATCTTTGGTCGAGATGGGTGTAACGTCTACCTCTGGTACTGCAAACGGTAACGCTATTAAGTGCAAAGAAATATTGTTATATTCGTTTCGTTTTGCGATTTGTCTAAAACAAGTACCAAATTCATAATGTATTTCTTTGAGATTACAATTACCAGTTTCTTAAAATGTACAACTATGAGTCAATTTAATTTGTGCATGTAACAATGTGTGCTCTTAAATATGAATTCTCTCAACAGTCATTCGTAATACTTTTCGTTTGCTTTGGCGTACAATATTGTCTACAGTTAACTAAGGCCCACTGTCCACTGAGGAGTCAGCAAACGCTTTAGTGGATTGTGGACTTATTTGTTATTGTTTACGCTTTTGGAATGATAATTTTTCAGTCAAATAATAAAAAGGGATTTTTGAAAATCGTTTGATATTGAAAATGTCAATTAGTAAAAACGCAAGTTTTGGGAAGTAAAAGTGGTGTGACGTAATTTAATACATTCAGTAAAACAATAAAAACATGTAAGTAAAAAAATTGCGTAAACAATATCGAAATGTTTTACATTTACAAACTTACTTCAAGCGGCGTACTTTGAACCTTATGTAATTGTAATAAGACACATCGGCTCCTGTCCGTAAGCTTTGTTCGAATGTATCGGTCGGGACTCGGTCGTCGCTATATCTATTCGTATTCGAGACTACAAGAATGTCAAAACTATTTACAACTTTCAAGAAACTAATAAATATTTTACAGTTTGTGACATGTTTGCACACTATTCGGTTTTTTCACGAGTCAAAAATTAGAACGACTATTTTTTCGTCTTGAAATTCAACTTTCCCGAATTGTTGTTGAAATATAGGCTTATATTCACAAACTTAACCTAACTTGTACTTTCGTGCGTTCCAAATAAAACTAAACTTATTTAAATATGTCGAGGATATACTAATATTATGCTAAAATGGCATGAATTTGTGCTGGCAACGCGTTGGCCGATAACTACTTAGAAATAACAATGTTATGGGAGAATGAGGTAAATGGACTTAAAGTCTGCTGTAAAACTATTCATTGTAATTCGCTGTTCAGTAATACTGTAATTTTCTTAAACAACCCTAAACTCCTATTAAACTCTACAATAAAAAATTACAAGACAAAATATATCTAAATGTATAAAGTAAGTATCTACACTCAAAAACCATGATACGCTATACATTACATAGATCTAATACTAGACTATATTCTATCTTGAATACTAAGGCAAGTTCGGACGACTTGAATTTCTATAACAGACTAAAATTTACATCAACACTCCATACGCACAAATTAATAATATAGGCGGAGTGAAAAACAAAATATGGAATCAATCCTCCGACGTAGAATATCTTATTATAATTAATAAATTAAGTAACACAAATAATCTAATTCGTTTGGCACTAATCTAACTATATCTATCTCGCTCGGCCAATCATTCCCAAATGCATGAAACACGAAAAATTTAAATGCTTTTTCTCATCAGCCTAGGACAAACCTAAGGATTTCATACTTTAAACCCTTCGGAATAGAGTTCAGATTGCATTGCAGAAAATACCCCAATATAAAGTTAATAAACATCTATGTCAATGTAATTTGAACTCTATTACATTGTAATAATTCTGTGCTAGGCCTTACATTCATTCTTACAATAAAACGGTGGAAAAGTTTTGGTATAAGTTCAATAGCAAAGCGCATATAACTTGTAGAAAATACCGGTAAACCCGGATTGTGGGTGTTAAGTGTACACTGGTTGATGTGTACAGTTAAAAGTGACAAGTGTAGTCGACACCAGCTGACCGAAGTAAAATTAACTAAATGTAAATTCAAGTTCTTAAAGTGTCGTAAATATGACACGGTAGGCAAAGTAGGATTTCATTAAAAAAAATTAAAGGTTATGGGCACCTCTATTCGGTCCGGCTTCGACCTACCTACTCGTGTCACATTAGTTGGAAGTCACGCAGCGTGTAACTAGGTCACCCGGCATGTAGTGACGTCACTCGGCATGTGAAGCCGTGACGTGTGGTCACGGCACGTCCCTGGACGCGTCCATGGCCTGGTTGAGACAACGGCTCACCAGCTCCAGCTTGTTGAGATAGGCGGCTGCTACTTCGCCGCGAGGGGAACTGGAATAAGTATAAAGTTATATTCAGTGTTGATTCCACTATAGACGTAAGAACTACAAGTTGTATTGAGAGGTAATTGTCCTAGAATGGTAATCGATATCGAGTTTCAATTTCGCAACACATCTTTACTAGTGTAAGTAGTCCAGGCTCCTTGAAAATGCAATGAATGAATAGTCCAGTTGAAGTTTAAAGTACCTCAGAATGAAGGGTTCATCTCGCGGCGTGTGGAACGGTGATCTCCGCGCGAACTCACCAACTGGAAAAATAGATGTCTTTATGTAGTTCACTTGGAAACCTGTCCTGGTTAGATGCCTTGTACAAAGTTACATTCAAACCGAACATGGCGAATGTAAGATACTAGCTTAATAAATTTTGTATAGACATTTCAGAAGAGGTTTTAAAAATAAACTTACCGCCGGGTGAAGATGGCAGGTTGAGCCTAAGCTCATGCTTCAGCAGACGCCGCGCCACGCTCGGCGTGCAGGGGCCGGGGGTACTCGCCGGGGGGACGGGGCCGGGGGCGGGGGGACGGTCCCGCGAGGGGGGAGACGTACCAGTGTACTGACCCATGCTGAAAGATATACGGATATTTTATTTTATTATATTAGAGATCGGAGGGTAATCACGGATGAATCTGACAATCGCAAACGGTAGCTTGATTTACACTGCGCGATGGCGCTACAATATTCAGCAGTCAAACTGTCGTTACCGCGCAATCTAATTCAAACTAACTCAACTACGTAACTGGACGAGCAAGGAACTGGTGTCTTCGTTACAGCTGATCCAATCGTCGTCAGAAGATCTAGTAGTGCCCTTTGTTTTAGTAATGTACATATACGAGTATGTCCCAAACAGAATCTGTGCCTTGATTACGAATAAATGTGACAATCGTGAACGTATCGTAACGCTAGCGTATCCGAGATACACTACTCGGTGACGCTACAACGTTCGGCAGTCGGGCTGATGTTGACGCGCAATATCACTTGAATACGTTAGGTTAACGTAACGCGGCTACTGTCAGATTTGTTCGTGATTACCCCTCTGATCAGGTAGTCATTGTGATAAAATAAGTATCGTTTAGATATGATAAAAAGGAACTACACAAATGATATACTGGAAGACATAAGTATGTAGAGACTTACGGCCTCTGGGTGTCCTCTTGCGAGGGTCTCAGCAGACAGGCTGCAGCCAGCGTGCGTACGTGGCCCCGGCGCCGCACTAGGAACTGCATACGGAGGACTCCCACCACGCACCATGCGGCACTCCTGTCACGAGTCCGCGAATATTTAACATTTTTGTTTTCCTGTCAGTCACTTCGCTGAAGCTTCCCAACTGTCTCATCCGTTTTGTTTATGAAAAAACCAACTAAGCCACAATCTCAACTAAATCACTCTCAAGCTGCCATTTTGTTTAAATTTTTTTCCCTTTTTGTTTAGTTTTGACAATAAATATAAATATAAATAAATATTCATGGACATTTCACACGACGCCCTCTAGTCCCAAACTAAGCAAAGCTTGTAATATGAGACCTAGATGTTGATAAAATACTTATATACTTTTTTTTTTTGTAAATACATACAATACATAGTAACACCCAGACATAGAACAAACATCTATGTTTTCCACACACAAATGTTTGTTCTTGGTGGGGATCGAACCCACGACCCACAGCACGGAAGGCAGAGCTATTACCGACTCAGCTGTGACGCCTGTCAACAATATAAGCTTCTCAACATTGAGACAGGTTTATGAGTGAGAGTTTTGCATGTACGTCTCTCAACTTTTGAGAGGCGACTCTAGGTATAGGACCGACAAAGAGTAGACGACATCCAGCTCAAGCAGTAGAATGACTCTAGGTATAGGACCGACAAGGAGTAGACGACATCCAGCTCATGCAGTAGAATACTCACTTGAACCGCGAAGGTCGGTGGTCGTGCGCGCTGGTGTGCGTGAGGCGCAGCGAGCGCTCTATGGTGGCGTATCCAGCCAACACGCGCTGCAAGTACCGCTTCTGCCACACGAGCGCCTTGCGACAGCTCTCGAGCCGGAGGCAGCGCCCGTGGAGGTACCGGATCTAACATAATAAGGAGCTTTGAGACACCTGTCGGAGGTAAATACCGCGGAAGTAGTGGATCTGAAATAATGTTGATGAGGAAGGTTGAGGACAGGAACAGAGCGGTGGGTGTGGGTAGTTGTAGCTGCGATCTGAGCTCAGAAAAATTGTGGAGAAGTCAGCTATCCAAATTTTTTGACCAAATGATTTTAAAAATGTGATGATTCTTACTTGATGCTACTTATTATTAGGAACTTCTGAACAAGATGCGCACAGAAACGGACTATATTGCCGAAGAGGCCTAGTGTCACCCAGCAGCTAAAATGATGGTTTAGGTACAGTTAAATGGTTATTTTGAGGTGCGCCTAAATGACACTACAGAAAGTATATCGCATTATTATCATGAAAACACGGAACGACCACACGCGTAGATATTTTTCTTCTTTTTCGAAAACTTTGAGGAGGAAACTTCTTGTTAAATAGTTAATTAAAAACTCTAGTATCGTAACTATCAAAAATTCAAAATAGAACAACGTCAATCGCCTTTCTGCCAACATCTGTCATACCAACGGGGCATGGGACGCCTTTTTTATATTTCCGCGCTATTTATTTCCGCCTTTTAACATAGTTTATATCTGAAATCCCGCTGTATCATGAAAACCCAATAGAAGTTACAAATTGAAGCTATGGAGCCAGCGCAAGGAGATTCGCCGAAACTGCCCGACATGGTGTAAGTAGTACTTTTTTATCACAAACATAGTTGTCGTGGCCACCCAAACACAAAGGGAAATACTTTGGCGAACTAAAAGACAGGCGTGTCTGAACGCAGTTGCAAAAACATACCTTTCAATACAAAAGCTAAGTAAGCAGGTATTTATCTTGCAATCAAACTCAAGTATTTTGTCAAGTTTCCTTAAAATATTACAGCATGTGTGGAGATCACCCTTCGTTCACGAAAACCGAGCTAAACGTGAAAGAAGACAAGCCAGAAGCAGCGCAGAAGGACAAGGTTCCCATGTCTTACGCCAAAAGCACACCATCAGTAAGATCATTATATTATATTATGTATTATATTTTTATTGTCAAATTATTATCTACGTATCTATCTATTTATTGGTTTCTTCTCTTTAGTTATTATATTCTCTGTTAGGCTTCTTCCTTTTCCGAATTTAACTCGCATCTTTTTACTCGTACTATAAGTAAAAACTCTTTTAGGCTTTTTCGTGCTATACTTCCTCTGTTTATACTCTTATTTAATAAGCTGTTTGTTTTCCACATAAAATAAAAATAAAAAATAAAATAAAATTATTGCCCCAGGCTTCCTATCAATCCCAAGATCTCTATTACTAGAGATGGGTTCAATATCGAGGAATTCATTACCAAAATCTACAGTTGTTTTGATTCCGTCAGGCATCACGCACAGATGAAGCGAGCGAGCGCACACGCGCCATATCGGAGCACGCCTTGCGGTTGATTGAAGCGAGAAGACGGGTGAGGTCGCTTGAGGCCGTGCCTCGCGCGGACGATGCCATTCCCGGGAACAGGGTCTTAGTGCAAGGTAACTTGCAAATACAATACTTGATAGGAGAGCGCCAAGAAATCTTTGATTGTTCTAGTCGTTTTCATATTGGTAACTTGGAAATGACGAGAACAATGGGCGTAGGATGGCTCTCGATAAACCAATAATTGTAAAGTGACTTGACGGAGACTCGAAATTGTTCAATTTTGCTTTCTGTAGGTCAACAGAGGACTTGAATCGGCTGACTATCGATAGAGTAAAGATTATTGAATATTAGCCATGTTTTATTGCAGCGGCGCTGGGCAGTTTCCGTTGGCCGCCATACTTGGTAGCGGTGTGGGTGTTAGTGCTTCTGCTGACGCACGCCCTACACTGCCTCGTCGCTGTACTGGAGAGGGCTCTACCTAGCGTCAGGTACATTTTCTTATAAGATCTTGTAAGAGGATATTTTGCATACCGTATTATCAGCGAAATTAGTCCTTTATGCCCTATAGATCCTGTTGTTTTTCGAGATATACATTATTCCAAGTTAAATCTAAATCCTACTAATATTATAAATGCGAAAGTTTAGATGTTTGGATGTTTGGATGTTTAGATGTTTGGATGTTTGGATGTTTGTGTTTCAATCACGTCGAAACTACTGAACCAACTTGGATGAAACTTGGCATATATGTAGTTCGTAACCTGGATTGACATATAGGCTACTTTTTATCCCGAATAATTAACAGGATCTACAGGATAAAAAAAAAACGGGATTAGCAGCGTCAATTATTAGCAAGAGGATGATGTCATGTCACGACACGTCAACTTTGACAGGACGTAGTACTACCTCTTTGGTCTAACGACTAACGTTTGACATTCGAGTACGGGTTCTGTGTAATGTCAAGTTTCTCAAAGAAGTATCCGCTCGGTACACGCACAGATAATGTACACGGAAAAGGTACTCGCGTACGAAGTCGCGGGTAACTACTAGTAATAAATAAATATTCAGGGACATTTCACACGACACCCTCTAGTCCCAAATTAAGCAATGCTTGTAATATGGGAACCAGATGGCTGATAGAATACTTATATACTTTTTTTTTGTAAATACATACTTATAATACATACTAACACCCAGACATAGAACAAACATCTATGTTTTCCACGCACAAATGTTTGTTCTTGGTGGGGATCGAACCCACGACCCACAGCACGGAAGGCAGAGCTATACCGACTGAGCTGTGACGCCTGTAGGATGGGATCGGTCATTGCTACGTGATTGAGGGCAAACCTAAATAGGTACCGATGACGTCACAACCGTTTTGTTCCAGAAAGTTGTGCCAGTACTTCCGCGCGTGGACGGAAGAGAGTTGGAAGGGAGACATGGAGTTGAACCACCGCATGTACCCGCTGGGGCTCGCGGCCGCCACCGGCCTGCTCTACGGAGTGTACTTCGCGCTGTACGCGCTGCACTGCCTCACCGTGTGGGCCATCGAGCCCCTGCTCTCCGATGACGATAAACGGGACGTGGAGGCGAAGGTCACCAACTATCTCGAAGAGGTTAATAGCAAGACAAACTATACTCCGAAGCCGTAATTAATTAATCTAAATTAAATTTAACTCCGAACCCGTAAGTGCAATTGTTTTGCATGCTAACCTAACAACAAAATGCTTTTCGAACGCGCGCTTTTACAATTTGAAACTTTTCTAAAAATCGCAATGTTACTAAACTGACCAATAAAAACAACAAAAGAATAACAACGTTTTATTGTAACTAGTAAAATCTTATTGTATAAAACCTATGTGAACTACACAGAGTTATATCTAGTTTATAAAACATGGCATGTATCCCCATCATCATCCAGTCAACGTCTGTAGCCATGCGGATAGCATTGGATTGAAGGACTGCGATTCAAAACAGTTATTTTACGAAGCGATAGGATTATGTAAAATGCTATTGACTAAACCAAAACTGCAACGTTCCGTTCGAATGGCAAAATGCCACTAGCGGTCACCCATCCTAATAATAAACTTGCGCTACCTGTTGTGCATTTTAAGCTAAACCTGTATATTTTATTCCACTTTAAAAAAAAAGTAAAAAATGTTTATTTCAGAGAAAAAAGAGAATATCACTGCCAAAGTTTAACATTATTGGTTGGACACAAAACAATTTTCTCAGACAATGTACAAAACTTAGAAATACCTGTCAGTCTCCTCACTAGGCTTAGCCTGTATCGAGGACACTTTGGAACGAAGATACAATAGTTTATTGCTTCGGTCATAGTGTAATGGTAAGCAGTAGGTCACCTAGACACATATACGACTTTCAGA
This sequence comes from Gandaritis pyraliata, assembly GCA_947859175.1. Taxonomy (NCBI): domain Eukaryota; kingdom Metazoa; phylum Arthropoda; class Insecta; order Lepidoptera; family Geometridae; genus Gandaritis; species Gandaritis pyraliata. Next base: position 9,318,010 of record OX401866.1, on the reverse strand, counting down.
ACTACATAATAAAATTAAAAGTACAAAACTTACACACGTACTTTATTCTGATGTACTTATGTAATGTAGAATAGAGTATTTAATTGATTGATATATTGTACTCACGACTTGATCCCGTTCGTCGCTGGCGCGCGGCTGCAGGTCGGCCTCGAGCCGCTGCACCCTGTCCGCCAGCTGCTGCTTCTGCTCCCGGAGGGAGTGCAGCTCCGCACTGCCGCTCTCGGTCAGGCACTTCTTCAGGGACGAGATCTCGCGGCTCAGCTCAGACTTGTGGCTCTCGATTTCAGTCTATAGACCAAATACACAAGTTTTTAACGTCATTTTGACGTCATCCCTATCAAAGTAAAATTTAATATCAATGAATGGCGGAATTTAATATCACTAGTTCCATAAATATTCCAGCCCCCGTATGCCAATCTTTTGCTGTCAAGTTATATTTCACTGCCCAGTGTAATTTCTTCAGGTCACGTGGTACAATGTACCACGTGATCATTCTTTTTAGACACTTGACAGCAAAATATGCGCGAAAACACATCAAATGACGTCATAATGTCACTATTTAGTCACAGAATAACTATGAGTTAGTATGAACTGACCATGATTTAAAATTTTGCAGTTCAACTTTGATTGGCATACCCCTGCAGGGCACAAAATGAGAGGAACGTGTGTGGGCGATCGGTTTATATAGCCCGCGCGGTGAGGCAATGCATCGTTACAGGTAGCGGTTACCACATAACATCAGGTGGACGTAAAGCAACTTACCAAGGCATCATTGATCGGGCGATGTCTGATCTTGTCCGTGGTGAGCTTCCTCTCCAGTTCCACGATGGTGGTGCTCTGCGTGTTCAACAACTCCTTGGCGCGGAGCAGCTCGATGCTCGCGTCGTGCTTTAGTCTGGGGAGATGTGAGCAAGGGACGGATACAATGCGAGATCCAAGCGCTCTTATCGAAAACATGTCAGGTATCTGATGATGAGCATCAAAGTGAAACTGAAAGTTTTTAAGACCTCAATCTTGAGTTCTGATCGTAGCAAAGTAGCGTCCTTAGTCCAGGAATTGATGATGATTATTTGATAAAGACAATATTTTTGAAATAAACCTTGACCAAGATCGAAGCCATACTTATAGCTTTATCTATACGAAAAGTTTGAAGCAAATATATGTATTGATGAGTATGCCTCTTCTGAGGATGCAGCCCACTTCGAACAAGTGACCGAAGTGAAAGCAGACTTGGACAACACCTCGACTTACCTCTTAAGTTCAGCGAGTTCGTTCTTAAGCGCAGTACACTGGTCGTGTAGCACACGCGCCTCCTGCTGTGCGTGTGTGTGTGCGTGCTGCAGCAGTGCGTGTGTCTCCTGATGCCGCGTCTGTTCCACTTCCAGCTTCGACTTGAGGAGGGAGACCTCGCCCGACAGGCGCGCGTTGGCCTCCAACTGAGGAACGACATACACTGTTACCTTTTTTGCACCCGGGGGATCCTCTTTACGATGAGTGGTAATGCGCCGAATACACGGAATAAAAAATGTACCAAACTTACACGTAGCCACGAATAACTCGCAAGGCGGCCACGCAATGTAACTCGAGTGTTGGTAACGAATATTTGTTTACTGTTTTGTAAAGTAGATACGGGTCGCAAGCTGAAGTTAGTGGCACCAACGGCTAGACAGCTAAGCGATGTAATCGCGGCAAAACCACGAAACGAAACGCCTTAACTTTTCGTTGTTGAATTATGCAAGTCCGTAATCGTTCGGGAACTAAATGCTCCCACAACATATGCTAATCCTTGGACTCCCGTTCTGTTGGTTAAAGCTAATATAAAGTACAGGTGTGCCAGGTCACCTGCGCGTGCAGCTGGTCCACTGCGGAGTCGCGTCGACTAGCCGGAGTGCAGTCCAGCAGTTGTCTCTGCAGCAGAGAGGCGAGGGCCTTGGACTCCTGCTCGCGCTGCTGCAGGTCCAGCTCCGAAGCCATCGCGCTCTCGAGCCGCTTCTTGAGGATCTGGATCATGTTGCTGTCCTGGTTCTGTTGGAATTACATTTTTAAGGTGCTAGGAAGCGATGATCGTGATTTTTTAACTGCATTCTAGGTTAAACCAAGACAATTATGAAAGCAAAGTCCACTTCTAATCTATCGACCTCTCATCTATCTAGAATGGACCCGATCAAACCGGATCAAACTATTCTGCACAAACTATAGTAATAAGTTGCTAATATCTAGCGTAGAATCAACTTTCTAAGTCTAGCAAATTCTGACTAAAATAGTTTTATAATCTTGAAATTTTACAAAAAAAAATAGTTTTTATAATCGTGTAATTCTAGAAATGTGGTTAGTGCATGTCTACCGAATTGAAGAATCTACATTACAACAGATACGTGTGTGTATACTAGATACCTGTAAGCTCTGTGCGGTATCTTTGTGCGTGTCTAACAACAGCTGCAGGCGTGCGCAGTTGTCTCGCTCTGCCTCGTAGCGCAGCTTACAGCTCTGCCAGTCCTGTACCAACTTGTCACGTACCCTGCACGACAAACGGAACATTTTACCACAGAATTGAGGGAAGCTTGAATTGTGCAATCATTGCTTGTCCATTTACGAGATGAAGTGAAAAAACAAGCAGATAAAAACCTTACTAATAAATCACGATAAAATAAACGAGTATAATAAAGAAGTGGATACTAAAACAACAAATTTTCTGGAAGAAATCAAAAAGTCCTTCCTATTTCTTGTGAGAAATCTCACTGATTAGTGATCCGGGGAGTGATGATGATCGGACAGTAACCTGTTGAGTTCAGTGATGAGTGCGTCCTTGTCTTTGAGCCGACAGTCGAGGTTGTTGACCTGCATCAGCAGCTTCTCGTTCTCGGAGCGCAGCCGCTGCAGCCGCTCTGATGACGACGACTGGATCGATGATGATGACCTGCGAGACATACTAGTTGTATTACTACCTGAACGTGGAGGAATTATTGATTTATTCAGTAAAGAGGTGATAAAATAATGATGTTAAAAATCAATGATATAAGACACATTTTAGGACTTACTTCGATGTATTTAAAACGAGACGCGGAATGTCTTCTCTTTCGTCGCTGCTTCCCGACAAAATCTGTAAATAAAAAAAAACTAAGATCAATTTCAGTTCGAAACTGTAGTGTGGCAGTTACACAGCGCGACAACAGCTCGACTGCGTACAGTTGAGTTGTAAGTAGAGTAGTAAGTGAAGAGTGTAACTCAGATAGTTACCTTCACTATTGTGAAAATTATTCGTATTGACTTATTGAAGTGACTGATGTGGGTAGTTCTGATCTATTATACTCGTCGAGTGTGTGTGAGTAGTGTAGTGAACCACGGACGGCTTGCTCTAGCTCGTTCTAATGCCATTGGAACTCGGCTGGGTAATACCACCTATAACCCAACCGAAGTGAGTAGTACCTGGTCCATAATGTCCTCGTCGAGAGTGTGCGAGTAGTGCAGCTGGTCTCGCACGGCTCGCTCTAACTCGGCGGTGGGCGAGCGCGCGCCGCTGCGTTCTAACGCCATTGTATCGCGACGTGGAGATATCACCTCTCTACATACAAATATACACTTATTATGATCTTATCCATACTTTTTTTCCTGCATATTTTACACACAGTTTGCCTGAATTATTCAACCAAATTGAATCATAAAAATTAAATTTAATTCTTTAATTCGTGACCTCGTCGTGTCAATGATTCATTCTCAAACGATGGCTATACACACACTTAAAATTTAGTTTGATCACGCCTTTCAACCAACGTCAATCAATTAGTTGAAATGTATAATGACCTGTCCACAATATCTCTCATATCCTGCAGTTCAGCTTCCAACTCCTGGCACCGCTCGGCGCGTTGTCGCAGTTTAGCTTTCAGTTCCGACACATTGCTTTCTTCTCGCATCCTATGATTTTAAGGTTCAGTTAGCAAATAAAATATTGTACATACAGAGCAAAAAAGATTTGAATAAGTATTTTCTCGCAGCAAGTCTATGACAATGTTTACTTGCAAATCAAATTGCAGTACAAACCTGGCGACAACGAACTCCATCTGCTGAGCCAGCTTATTCTTCTCCTCCACCAGCTCCGTGAGTTGCCGCGTGAGGTTCTCGTTATGCTGGTTCAGCTCGTTATTGGCAGCTTCCTTGTCAGCAGCCAGCTTGTTGGCTTGGCTGAGGCTGTTCTTCAGTTCTGTCACGTCTAGCTTAGCTTTCGCTAGTTCGAAGGCCTGAAAACGATCATTTGCTGAATTAAGTTTATATCAATTCGTGGGAATGCCGTTTGGGTTGTGAATCGCACCCAGGAAAAAAATCTTAGCATTTCAATGGACATAGCAAGATTGTTCAATCTATTCTAGTTTAAAATGTGTGAACCTACCTGATCATTGAGTTCCTTCTTGTTAAAATCTAGTTCATGCTGCATCAGTGATATCTGCTTCCTAATCTTCACCAGTTGTTTCTTATCTGCATTCACCTGCCTGTCTCCACTTCTCCTCTCATCTCCACTTTTACTTCTTGGAGATGGACTCCGGGAAGCCATCTTGAGCTGTTCCTTCAGAGTTGCCATCTCCTCGTGGAAGGAGTTTATATCCTCGTGGAGTATTTCTATCTCAGTTTCTTTGTCTTTTAGCTTCTGCGTTAATAGTTTCAGTTCTTCTATCTTGAGCGTCATTTCGTTGTTTATGGAGTTTAGTCTTTCAAGTTCATTCTCACTGCTTTGTAGTTTTATAGACGCGTTTTCTTGTTCCTTTTCGAGCTTAGTCAAGTTAAGCTTTAATTCCTTATTGCTTATGTTCAGTTTGTCATTTTCTTCGTTAAGTTTCGCAACATCGCCTTTAAGCGCTTCAACTGTATCTTGTAGTTGGAATAGTTCATTGGATTTCTCATCAAAAGCTTCCTTCAAGTTGTCAAACTCCTCAGTTTTGTCGTTGAGGCATCGCTGCATGTCATCGAGCCTGTCAAGATGCTGATTCAGACTGTCAATTTGTTGGTTCTTTTCACTGACCAGTTGCTCTAGTTTCTGCAGTTCGGATACTTTGTCTCTGAGCTGACGATTTTCTAAATCACCTTTTTCTAATGCTGTATTTCTACTTTGCAGCTCGTCAATTTTGACTTCTAGCTCGGTCATTTTATTTGTCAAGTTTCGCTTTTCCTTAGCGAGTTCTAAAATCATGTTCTCTCTTCTGAGAATATCTTCCTTGAGCAAATGAAGGTCCTTAGACTTATCGTTGACCTCCTGGGTCAGTTCCGTTAGTCTCTGTTCAAGCAACTTCTTGTTCGACGAGAAATTCTCCAGTTGATTTTCATAGAACTTCTTGTCATTCTCCATGGTCGCCATCGTGTTTTCAAGAAGGCTCTTCAGTTCTTCGACCTCCTCCTTCAGGGCGGGGAACTCGCACAGCTGCTCCTCCGCGTTTTTGAGCTCGGATTTGCATTCTTCAAGTTCACCTCTCGACTTCTTGATTTCGTGCTTCAACTGCGTGAGGATATCGGGGAAGTTCTCCTGTCTTACATCTAGTGTTATACCTACCTCCCTGAGCGAGGTGAACTCCTCGTCGTTGCTTTTATTGTCGAGCGTCGGCTCCAGCGAGAAGTTGATCTTCTTCGGCTCGACGCTGTTGTCCTTACTCTCATCGACTTCCCTGTTGGGGTAGATCGAGCAATTATCGGGGATCTTTTGACCGGTGGAATGTGTGACGTCGATGGCGCCGAACATGGTGGTTTCGTTGACGTTCCTCTTGTACTCCTTGAGGAAGTCCTTGTTCTGGGTGGAGGTGAGGTGTGCGGGGAGCGAGTCAGCGCGGGGGGAGTGGTTGTAGTGGGGGAAATCGTAGTGATCCGCGTATTCTATCCGCAGCGAGCTCATGTTGGGCTTGGATAGGTCGGGAGGTAGCGTCCTGTTCAGGTGTGCTTTGTCCCGAGTGTCGTTTAGGAACGGCGCGCCGGTTACACTCAGATTATGCGCCTTCATCTCAGCTCGTCGCATCTGCAAGTCTTGTTCGTCGAACTCCGATATGGAGACGATGTCGCTGAGCGTCCTGGCGGATACCTTTCCCTCGTAAACTTCGCTTCGATCTTCCTTCTGGTTGTCATCGTCTAGTTTTAAGGCTGCGAAGAAAATAGTTATGAATCATGTGTAGTCTAAGTAAATTGTAGGAAGTTGGAGGGTAGCCAAAACTACGTCTAGACGGTGGTTAGGTTTCGAAACTGGTGTTTAGTCAATAATGTGTGAAATGAAACGTGAGTGATGGAATGATGTTTTTGTAAAACTCTACAATTTAACTACACCATAAAACATTACACATTGGACGTATTGACAGCAAATATAAACAGACAGTCACAACAGAATACCTTTCACTGAGTTGAGATACTTTTTGTACAGATTTTTGTTCACTTACATAGCAAATAACACGGGATTCTAGAAAAATGTTAAGACACTTTTTAAAGACCCACTTACCGAGTAACTCTTGAAGCTGGTCCTCCTTCTCAGCCAATGCCCGCTGGTGGTTCCTCAAGTTATTCTGCAGCTCATCCTTGTCCGTCTCCAGACTCTTGGCCAGTTGTTCCAATTGGCCGATGCGCGTCTGAGCTGATGATAACTCCTTCTCCAGAATTACCACTTTGTCTTTAGGATTGCCTGGAAAAAAAAAATATTTATCTGTGACGATTAGATAGGTTCATCTTTGACAAAGAGGTCAGATGTCGAATCCGCCTCGAATAAGCTGCGTTTGGTAAATTATGGAACATCTTTTCGTCACAGATACCACAAAGAAAAAAACTTTTAAAAATTATTTTTAATTGTTTGTTGTTTTGTATTGTACAAAAGTAAATAAAAATGTATCTACATACATCTGTCGAATAAGGACTTACATGAATTTCCGTACAAAGTCTGATGCTGATCGTTCGACTTTTCTCGTTCCTCTAGGTTCTGTTTCAAACGGACAAGCTGCTTATCCTTTGACTCCAGATCTTCTTTTAGTCTTTGCACCTATAATTAACGTCATTTATTACAACACCATAGTATGTGATCTGTGTTAGTAAGGGAGGGAAATATTTGTAGTGTTAAATAAAAAATCTTGGAGTACAAAAATAAGCGCTGACGAAATCCCACACTGAGGAAGGAAAATGGCAAAAACTAAAACAATTCACCTGAAACTACGGTTGAATAGGTTTTTTTAGTACAACTATATGATAGGACAAGCCGACGGTCTACCTGATGTTAAGTGGTAATTACCGCCTATGACAATATCTCGTCTCACGCACGTCCTCAGATGACGAGTCCTGTGAAGTAGTGACCTCGCCTCACTGAGCATGTCCTCTGAAGACCCTAATGTAGTAGAGTTTTGAAGTGGTGCGAGGTGTGAAGTGCTCACCTCAGCTAGTGCGTCGTGCAGCTGCACGCTCAGGTCGCTGGTGGCCTGGTGCGCGAGTGCCTCGGCATCGTTCCTCTGCTGCTGGAGGCGCGCCGACAGGGACGAGATGCGCAGCGCTTGCTCCGACATGCGCGTCTGCAGCACATCGCGCTCGGCACGCACTTCCTGCAGGTGATCATGATGATTCTTAATTCTTAATTGACATTAATTCTTAATTCTTAATTGACAGGCGTCACAGCTCAGTCGGTAATGGATCTGCCTTCCGTGCTGTGGGTCGTGGGTTCGATCCCCACCAAGAACAAACATTTGTTTATGGCAAAACATAGATGTTTGTTCTATGTCTGGGTGTTACTATGCATTATAAGTTTGTATTTACAAAAAAAAAAAGTATATAAGTATTCTATCAGCATCTAGTTCCCATATTACAAGCTTTGCTTAGTTTGGGACTAGAGGGCGTCGTGTGAAATGTCCATGAATATTTATTTATTTATTTATTTAATTCTTTATTGCACACAACACAGGACATAAACAAAAGACAGAAATAGATGACATGTACAAAGGCGAGCTTAACCCTAACAAGAGTTTTCTTCCAGCAAACCTTTGAGGCTAGAGAGAGGTGACTATAGAGGCAGGTCCGTGTACATAAAAGGTTATAATATAACGGAAATTCGATACTTACTAAACTAATAAATCAATAATATTAAGAAAAATAAAGTATTAAACATATACCTATCATAAAATACATATATACCTAATAAAAATTGATGTTATAACCCTATACATTTACGGTGTTGGTAAGGCAGAATGGAGGACAAGAGATCCCGTGGTCAGACCTGATCAACCTGGTAATCGTAGATGTATAAATATAATAAATAAATAAATATTCATGGACATTTCACACGACGCCCTCTAGTCCCAAACTAAGCAAAGCTTGTAATATGGGAACTAGATGCTGATACAATAATTATATATAGGTACTATATATACTTTTTTTTGTAAATACATACTTATACTTATAATACATAGTAACACCCAGACATAGAACAAACATCTATGTTTTGCCACACACAAATGTTTGTTCTTGGTGGGTATCGAACCCACGACCCACAGCACGGAAGGCAGATCCATTACCGACTGAGCTGTGACGCCTGTCATATGTATCAATGTTTCCACATGCCATTGTATCTTCAAGGGTTACTTATCGGCAAACATTATCGTAGTCGCATTTAAACTCGTTAACGCGACACAAAAAGACAACACACTTGGTAGATAACTCATTAGATACAATTTTTGAATAGAAACACTAAAACTCCAGCAAATCTACGTCCAGCAGTGAAATGGTGTAGATTGATGATGAAGCTGAAGACCTCACAGGAGACGCAATAACCCAGTTGAATCATCCACAAATCTGTTCGACATTTCCGAACGCACTACCATCAAATTCAGTCATAAACAAACTCCCGTCGTCACCCTATCATCATAAAACAAAAGCAGTACAGCTTAGTCTTTGAAGAGGTACATAAAATCTGTCACAGTAACTAAAGTACCAGTTACACCACCTGAAGTTGAGAAGTGGCACAGTCTTAGTAGTAAAAGTTCACGGCGATTAGTCACTCGGACTATTTTTATCTCGTGAACTCGTTGAAAAGAGGTCCGGATAGATCATTGGGACAAACTGTGACCCATTTTATTAGCGTTGCGGACTTTTAATAGTCAGTTTTTAGATATACAATCACGTAATGCAATATTCAAACGTTATCGATCATATGTCAAATATTTCTAGAACTTTTTAGTTTATTTATTAATGCAGTAACTTTTTGAGTTTTGACTTTTGATATGTTTACGATGTATGATATCAACATTGCAATGAAATATTTATTTTTAGCTTAAAAACGAAAACATTTAGTCACTCTCACAGCATGCTTGCTACGCATTTGATATCAGTTTATTATAGTGCGATATAATGAAACAAATAAGAGGAAAACTTATTACACGGGAAAAAACAACACTTAGGGTGGCTTGCACCAGAATCGCTAAACGCGTTTAACTCTTAAATAGTATTTAGCGAGTTGTCAAGTCATACAAATACGTCAGATTTAAATCGATTTAGCTGTTAAATACATTTAGTGATTCTGGTGCAAGACGCCCTTAGAAGTACTTGGTATAATGTAAATTAATAAACACGATGGGAAGGGTACGTCAAAATACTTAGTAAGTTATCGATAGAAATGATGGAGCTACACTTTGCGTAGCAATTTATTTGACATCATGCAAAGATCACGAACTCAATGAAAGTCTGAATTGAGCTAAGTATAAAAGTAAATGGTCCACAATTGGATTCGATTGCATGGATACAACAACATGATGTGCTTATTTTGAATGCATTTATATTATCAGTCGAAAACTAGAACCCTTTTAAGTAAGCTATTCGGATTCAATCGGATCGTAATCGGATCGATATCGGAAACTTTCGAATTCGATATTTAAAAGCTCCTTTAAAAAGTTTCCGATATCGATCTAACAAGACTTTCCGAATGAATTAAAATAGCCTACAGATCTCTGAGTAATCAAGTTAAACTTTTAAGATCTCGTAGAAGGTGTCTATGAGGGTAGACATTTTATACAAATTAGAATTAGTGAAAGATCTGCAGGCCACAAACTTATTAGAACCGGTGACTAAAAAATTAACTTACGACGACAGACTATTCAAAGGAGATCATACATAGATTTCGCCAAACAGGAAGTCATTATCCCAGTAACAAATAGATAAGTTCTATAATCTGTCAACAATGGGGCAGAATTGTGGCACTTTAACTTTAACATCACAATACAAATAACAGAGAGGTGTCGCAGTTGGCAATTATTCCGACAGAGATTGAACGGTTTTTCTGATGTTATTGGTTTGGTTTTGTCACAACAAAAGATGTTCGTATATGTTTGACAAATAAAACAATGCATAAGTGTTGTGTGAAACGTCCATGGATATTTATATGAATTTATTTAATGTTGCGCAAAAACTTACCGTCAAATTCGGCAGTCCCATACTCAAATACTTCCTAAAGTATCCCCACACAAACATCACAACACTACACAATCGCAATGTCCTCGCTACATCGCGGGTTACATGCCGTAATTACATTTTAAATGGATGTGAAAGTGCAATGGATATCGTACAATGAGATTGTGACAAGAGACCTTGCGGCAGCAAAACACGCTCTGAAGCATCGGAGCAGACTGAACGATAGACGAACGGGATCGTGTGTGAACGGATGTAGGAATTGCTTGGATGTGGGAATTGGATGCGGCAATCAGGGTCAGCAATAGGCTCTTTTTTTACACTACAGTGATAATAAATCCGAATGCTACTGCAAACGTATTGTACTCGGGTAGAAAGGTGATGATAAAGCACAATGAATTATTGAAAGATGAATAATATGGAGTTCTAAAAATATTACTGTCAATAGCTGCCTCCCAGAAAATGTATTTGGTTTTGGTTTAGCTTGTTTGAAGCTTAACGAAAATGTACTCGCACTAACAAAATAAAATAACAAATCGTTCATTTTGTTCATGTAAAATGAAAAGATTAAAACTGCAGTAATTAAGCCATCGACCTTTCTTTCACACCAATATCAGTTCATTCTATAAACATTCCGATTGCCGCCTCCGCAAATTCCTGCTTCATTGAAAATCTCCCTATATTTATCCGGTGACACACACATTAGTGGTTGTGTGTGTATGCGCACGTGTAGTGCTAGGGTTGGCACGTCTATTTCGAATCGTTTATCTTCCTACTTGTGTAACCGGGGTTAATTACTGTCCAAATAGGTTAATATACAACTCGCGAGTTTATTGTTCGCTGGAGAGGCGAAAGTTGTAACATTTTATAGGAAGTTAAACATATTGATAGTATTTCAACTGCAGCTGCTTTCGTAAATCTGGTAAGTCTTCGTAATGTGCATTGTAAAAATAGCATTGCACAATATCGTATCGCACAGAAAAAAAACTACCGAAAATTATTTTTCGGGTTAAAAACATGAATTTTTATTTGGCGAAGACAATTTTTACACATGGTTTTCATGTACTTGTTCCAAAAAGTATTAACGAGTAGCAGCCCTACTGTCAAATCCAATAAAAGCCTATAATACAAATTGGAGAGCAGAGAGAGTTCATACCCATTAGGGTCGTCGCAAATTAAATCTCCTGTCCCGTACCTAGACGGATGAGTCATTCACAGCCAACATTAGTACTATTTGCACGTAGTTTTTTTGCTGTAATATATTGATAGGAGATCTAAGGATTACGGGAGTTACAGCCCTGAGCAGTAGATCAAGAAAATAGAGCGTGCATTTGCAAGAATTATGATTCTAATAAGCTGATTTAGATTTGAACTTTGAGAAGATCTTTGGTAGCGCTTTAGTTGTTGACTGTATTTTAAATTAATATGGAATGAATTTAGGTGTTGATTGTACTCAGATTTGGCGCCAACGTAAGATTGTTGTTGGCCGGAGTCCATAGATTAGTAGCGTAGGGAAAGAATGACTTTGCTAAACCCATTATCAAAAACACAAACATTAGCTATGCAATGCTTTCTCTGTGTCCAAATTGAACGTTTTTTCAGTTAAAATTTTGATGGTTTCACTTGATTGAAAATTGAGATATTTCTCAGGTAAGCAAATACACAGTCAACCAACAACATTGTGAAGATGGTAAAGATCGATGAAGGTTCAAACGCTCTAGACTATGTCCAGCGTAGATTTCGATAGGGTACATTTTAATAATCGGGACTTTAATGATACTATTTCATCGAATGCGTCAATCACTAGTGTCAATTTAGAACAATTTTAGACAGTGACAACACTATATGCAGAACCAATGCAGCAATAGATCACTTCCCCCGTGCCCCGCAAAAGTTGGTTGACCATGATTTCATACTTTTTCAAACATGACATGTCCCGTATTCATGGTATATTATTTATTTATTTTAAAATTTCACACAAATGGGTAGTGCTAAGAGGACTTAATGCTAAGAGCATTGTCTGCCAGTCTTCCTGGCCTGGTTGGTGAAAGACATCGCTATACCCGAAGCTATTCTATAACATTTATTTTATTATATATTTTTTTTTTATTTTTTTTTTGTTATATTCATATAACAGTGTTGTTTACATTAGTTCTCACAAATAAAAGATGTTCGTCATTACGTGGTTTGAACAACAATAATCTTATCTTTTTGAGGGATATGTTCTCAGAAACGCAAAACGTTTAACTAAAATAAATAAGCAAGGACGTGCACCCGTCTTCCTCGATCGATTTAGTTTGATCGATAGTTAGTTGATCCTTAGATCGATGAGTTGATCAGAGTTGTGAGCTTAGCGTTTAGCGCTGCAACAACATTGTGAGTTGGTCCAGTCCATCGGAAATAGCTCGCAATGAACCCAGTTCTGGGAAACGTTAGATTTATGAGTTGTTTCCAAATCTTAGTTTAGCTATGTAATAGATCTAAATAAAGTTATTTTCTGAGAGAATACAGTAGAAATATCTATGAGAAGTTTATATTATAAATCTATTTTTGACTATAAGTGCATGTACGCTATTTTTAGGTTTTATAAAAGACAAATCGTCGCAAGTATCGATAAAGTAACTCTTTTGGTAAAATCTCCCTACGATGACATTCGTCGATCGATTCGAGTACAAGTCGTAACTAGAAGAGCTTTTCACCTGGATATCACTTTCAATGCAAAATATGAAACAAGTCGTATGACAGGCGTTGTGAAAGCGTGATGCGAATATCGAAATAGCGCTGGCGCCCGGCCAAGGTCTGGGGGACTCGCGCTGCACATGCGCAGTAGGGAAGCGGGAACAGAGGGGCGATTACGAGTTGACAATGTAAAAACCGGTGTGAAACGTCTGACGCCGAGCACACCGGTGTGCGCTGCTTGGTATGGAAACACTGAGCGGATTTTTTGAGAAGCTTGGTCTCGTCAAGCTTCCGCTCAGTGTTTCCATACCAAGCAGCGCACACCGGTGTGCTCGGCGTCAGACGTTTCACACCGGTTTTTACATTGTCAACTCGTAATCGCCCCTCAGATAATATTGTAGCCCTCAGCAATCATTTTGCGTCTCGGCTCGAAGTAAATTAAAATTGTTTTAATTTTTTCTGCGTTCCCGAGAAATATGACTATTAAAATAACAGTTATATATTGCGATATTCGTGAACTGTTTTCTATAACGCAGCGTTTGTTAAAATCTTTGAATTTATGTGATCAGCGGTAATTTGGTTGGTTTGAAATTGAACCAAATCAAACATCTTTGTGAATATGACAGACTTTCGAAACCTGCAGCTGGCATCCCTTGCCAGCAGTGCGTGATGAGCCAGACGCAGTCAGGACTTCAGCCGCTTCAGCGCTTGATCACACTTTCATACTTTACGAACTAGTTTCGAGAGAGTTTTATTAACTACGCAAGCGCTGTAAGCACTGCAAATGTGACTGACCTGCGCTATATCCTTCAGCTTGGTCCGCTGCATGTCGAGATCATCCAGCCGCTTGAGCGCTGCGTCCTCAGCCCGCGCCAGCGCTTGCACGCACTCCCACACCCCGCACAGCTCCGCCATGCGCGGGGGGCGGGGGGTCGCGCCTTCCGGAGACGTCGGCTGCACAACAGTAATAACGTATCAATATTGGTATCGATTCTGTTGTTGCGTTTTTCTAAACTAACCTAATTTGACAGCGCTAAAATTATAGCTGTCTTTGTCGTTTCAGTTTATGAGAAAGGGACGGCAACATTTTTAGTGCTGTCAAATTATGTTAGTTTAGAAAAATGCAACAACAGAATCGACAGCATTGTAGCAATCCGTTGGATAAAAAGCATTAAATATTAGTAAGTTCAAGTCAAACATTTTAAAGGGTAGGTAGACCCCCCCTTAAATGCGGCTCCCAACCCCCCCTCACCTCTTTGTAACATTTTGCTTGACCCCCTTAATCTCACGTGAGATGCGTATTTTAATTGATTTAAGAAGTTGGGCTCGACCCTCCCTTTGAAGCGCCTCACGTAATGAATGCCCGCCCCCTTGCAGTATGAACGAGTAGAGAGTAGTGTTGTACCTCTAGATGCGTGTCCCTCAGAGAGACGTCCTCGCTGGGTTCGCTGCAGCTGGCGGAGCACACTTCGTGAACGCGCTCCAGCTTGCGGGATCTGCGGTGCAGCACCTCTTCGATGTACATGCTCTGGGAATAGACCATATTATTATACTACTAGCAGTTACCCGCAACTTCGTACGCGTCTACAGTTTCCGTATACATTATATTATCTGTGCGTGTACCGAGCGGATACTTCTTTGAGAAACTTGACATTACACCGAACTCGTACCTACTGGAATGTCAAACGCTAGTTGTTAGACCAAAGAGGTAGTACTACGCCCTGTCAAACTGACGTGACATGACAATGAAATCCTCTTGCCAATTGGCGCTGCTAATTCTTTTCGTTCATTTTATCCTGTAGATCCTGTTAATTATTCGGGTTAAAAAGTAGCCTATATGCCAATCCAGGTTACGAACTATATATATGGCAAGTTTCATCCATGTTGGTTCAGTGGTTTTGACGTGATTGAAACACAAACATCCAAACATCTAAACATCCAAACATCTAAACTTTCGCATTTATAATATTAGTAGGATAGGATCAGCCGTACTAAAATACGGTTAGTGGTGACAAACACTTGCAACGCCAGAGGTACTTGCTCTGGACAGTTATTTAGTCTCATTGGTGCCTGGAAGAGATCGCTCTCAGCGATAAAGCCGCCCATTGTTTATACCATATAAGTTTTCTTTGTTTTTTGTAATGTTTCCATGTGGTGTACCAATAAAGAGTTATCTATCTATTTTATTGATGCAGCATTTTTGTATTATTATAACGAGTTGCTCACCACCTGTTATTGTCAATATCAATGCGACAGCGATATAAGAGCGACGCGAAGTTGAAATGCTGTTGTGTTTACTAATATTTTTTATTTAACCTATACTTTCCCACTGCTGGGCAAAGGTTTCCCCCATATCCTTCCAATTCTCTCGATCACCTGCTGACCACCAGGCTCCGTGAAATGTCTCGAAGTATGCTTAACATTAGGTGGGCCATCGGCTTGTTCCTTAATTTAGTTGTAAAAAAACTCGTATAAATAAACCTGGTACCTGTTCCTTGATCTTGTCTAAAAGGTCATTGCACCTGTCTTCCTCTTGTCCGCACTTCACGCACACCACCTCACTCTGTTCGGCTCTTTCACACCGCACACTTTCCAACTCCCCGAGTAACGACCGCATCTTGCTATCTCGCTCTTCTATGGTCGATTTCATATGCTCCAGTTGTTCTAGTATCTCGTTCTCGCGTGAGGATTTTTGTTCGAGTTTGCTTTCTAAGTTGGCGATGATGTCGCGGAGGAGAATGACTTTCTCTTGGTTGGCTTTGAGTTCGTCGTCTGTTGCAGCTTTACGCGTTTCTAACTCGGTGATTATTTGGTTCATTTCGCGAGTTTGGGCTTCTAATTGTTCCACCTGTCATTTTGAATGTAAGTAAATATCGTGTGAGCTTTTGTCAGTAACTCGTACTGACAAATACGTAGGTAGTATATTCTATTCTCATTTTTAAAGTAATCTGGTGGATTTTGGCTATCTTTTTTGAATTGTAATCTAAACAAAATCTTGACCCAAAACCAAGTTTTTGTTATTTTAGTGCAAAACATGCTGTTAAAAGTGCATCTTAAAATAACCACTGCCAATAACACATAGTAAAACGAAAAAAACGCTTATATTGAATAGAAAGATCTCTTATGTTGAAATGTAAACCTAAACAACACAAGGAAAAGGTGTAAAATACAGTGCATAACAAAACAAGCATAGACTTACATGTGCATCGTGCTCACGACAGTTGCAGTGAGAGAGACGGAGACAGCGCATCTGTGACACAACACACAGTCAACCACTAAAGTCGACCTTATTTCAAGCTAATAAGGTGCAAAGCTAGACTTTTACTTCTGATCGCGACCTTATTACGTCGTTTTAAGGTGCATTTTGTCGACTTTTGTGGTGAACTGAATATACGCACACCAAGGGAGTTAGTGAATGAGTAGGAAAGGAATAACAAGCGTTCAATGTTGGTTCGAACAAAGTTTTGCAAATACATTGCCTCACTCGCTTATTCTTATTTTCACATTCAAGAACAGATTGCGACTGATGAAGCAGTGTACTCGTTACTCGACTACAGCGTAGTTCGAACCAGCATTTATGAAAAAAAAAGTATCAAAAACTGAAATCCTCCGACTTCGCGAGTAGATTTCTAAAATTTGGAACATTTTTTCGAAAAAAAACGCTACAATTAAGTGACAGGTGCAAAATAAAATCCAAAAGATTGTGCAAATTAATGTTGAAAAGTTAGCATAGCCATATTCCTTCTGATGTAAAAGGTGTAAGATTTTTTAGTTCTGTGGTCCTTGTTAGTGAAGTGTCCCATCCACACCAACACATAGACAACAATATAAGACAATACATAATATACAGTAACCACATACAGTCACGTACGTCACGTCACGTTGTCAAACAAGCAGTTGGCCGTAAGTCAAGTCAACGTGACATACTCGTAGTGTACGTGACAGGCGTCAGTTTCGATTGAATCAACATGTTTCAATGTACAGTCAGCAATGTAAGTTGATTAACAAACTAAATTTTTAAAATCCAAGTAAATACCGTTTTTAAATGCTATAAACAGTTCTAGCTTTAAAATTATTATAAATATCTACCTAAACTCTTGCAAAAGTTACAAAATAAAATTTATTCACAACGAAAATTACGACTAATACAGTATTTACAATATTTATAATATATACAAAATACACATGTAGCAGCTGAGCTATCTACACACCGTTGCAAACGATTTATAGATAGCTCAACTGATCCAAATCAGTACCAATCGGAAGCGTGTCAAAGACACTGGCTGCATTGCCGCAACAAAAATAAATAATCAAAAATTCCCAAAACATAGTTGGACAATGTTAATTGTTCATCAACTTATGTTGGTAACCGTATGTTTATCGTTGAGTTGTCAGTCGCGATGTGATTGATATGTTATGATTCCCCCACCACACACACATACCTCAGTACGAGTGCATACCTCGCTCAGGATCCGTGCATTGGTCTGCAGCCTGGTCCCCAGTCGCGAGTTCTCGTCCCTGAGGTCGGCGAGTCGTTTGGCGAACTCGTCGCGTTCGACCTCGCGCTCGCTCGCCTGCTCCTCCACGAACTGACGTGTGGAGCGCAGCTGGCGGTTGGCTGCTTCCAACTGTCATACAAATTAATGCGCTCACTATAAGAACAAACATTTGTGCGTGCAAAACATAGATGTTTGTTCTATGTCTGGGTGTTAGTATGTATTATAAGTATGTATTTACAAAAAAAAAAGTATATAAGTATTCTATCAGCCATCTGGTTCCCATATTACAAGCATTGCTTAGTTTGGGACTAGAGGGTGTTGTGTGAAATGTCCCTGAATATTTATTTATTTAGCCTGGTATCACCCACTGTTGGGTATAGTCCTCTTTCATGCAATGCCAGCTATCTCTGTCTTGTGCGCCTCTAAACCAGGTGTTTCAGGTGTTTGCACATTACAACAAATAGTTCTAATTGGTATTCCATGGCTTATGTCCTGAACCCGTAGTTTGCATTTTATTATTTGATTTTCTATTTGCGAATCGTGAAACTCGTCTTTGTATGGAGAAACATCGTTTGCAAAACTCCCGCTATGAGTTTTCATACTAAATTCGCTCAAATCGCATTTTGATATTATAGTCTATTTCCACTAGTTAAATTGTTAGTTCTATTGATGGAACCAGTGGTATTTTTGTACTACTAGTTACGATATTCGTTGCGCAAATCAATAAAACAAAACTCGACTAGGTACGGGCTCAGCAATTGACTTCCTCTACAAACCGACAGGAAGGGCGAAGTTGCCAGTTTGACTAATAGGGGTGAAATAAAGCTATTACTATCGTTTGCACTGAAAACTATATAAAGACTACTACAAACAAACAGAGAACGAAACCGACAAAGATATGTAGTTTTCAAGTAAATAAGCGACAAGTAACGATCACATAACATTACAAAATATATATAAAACATTGTCATGCTAACGAAAACTGAATTATCTTTTAAAATAAATAAGTAGGGCATGCGACGTGTATATAATCAGCTTATTTACCTTCTCACAGCACATCTTATGTACTGGCGAGTCTGTCATCCTTCTAACCTGCCAGTGCGCAGTGCAAAGTAATACACGCGTGTCACTCAAACAATACATTATAATGTCTGTTATTAGTTAATAGCTCTAGTAATTCTTTTTATTCAGGTGATTACATTAAACTTACTATTAGTATTTATTTGCAAAGCTGTGTGTGAAAAGGTTTGGAAGGGGAAGTCTACTTTTTAACCCCCGACGCAAAAACGACAGGGTGTTATAAGTTTGATATGTCAGTGCGTGTCCGTCTGTCTGAGGCAACGTAGCTCCTGAACGGATGAACCGATTATGATTTTGTTTTTTTTTGTTTGAAAGGTGAATTAGTTGGGAGTGTTCTTAGCTATGTTTGATGAAAATCGGCCCAAGATTCAGGGGTTTTTTAAATTTTTAATTAAATTACTTGTTCTATGCTGCCGCCGAGCAGTGATTCTCGCATTGCTGTTTCGATTTGCAGGATAGCCCATTAACGCACTTTAGTACAATTAATTACCTTTAAGAATTAATTTTTTTTAAGTAGGGTACCATCTTTCGGTTTCCTTCGTCGATGGTGTTATATCGTAACAATAGCCGGTGAGAATGTAAACTAAAGTTTAGCAGCAGCCACAAACGTACCTGTTGATTCAGGTCGTCCCTTTCCCTCTGCAGCGCCTCCATATCCGCGGCGAGGCTGTGGCCGGCGTGCGAGAGAGAGGTCGGAGAGTCTGCGGGAGAGATGGGCGCCGGCTCCGAGGCCGACCGGCGCGGGCGCAGCGCCTCCGCTGGTAGCGCGCCCGTGCCGTAACTACAAACCAATACAACACTCGATAACTTATTAAAGATTTCATACAAAATTAAATGTAAAAGCTGGAATGGGACAGGTCATTTGCGAGAAAAAAGTCCTGTGCATATATGTGTGTGTGAGTGAGTGTGTGTGTGTTTGTGTGTGTATGTGTGGTAGGTAGGCACGTGTCAGTGTAGCAACGTCACAGACGCAAGGGTAAGAAGTTTTGTTCTCCTAGACATATGGTACTTTTGAATTTGTATACTTGCTAAGATGGCGGGATATTAAGCACGCTCAAGTCCACGAATATTACCTGTAAGAGTTGTTCCATTCTAAAGATTAAGGCCGAGATCAACAGATTCTGAACAAATCGTCAGATAAAATACTATCCGTCTACTTTAAACTTGTCAAAAATAAGGACGGAAATATTTTAATCTAAAATATACAATATTATAAGTAATAAATAGAGACTGACCCTTCAGCTATAACATCAGCGCTGGTCATCAGCTGAGCTATCTTGATCATGGCGGCTTCCAGGTCTGAGCGCAGCAGGCTCTCGCGCTGCAGGCACTCCCTCATCGCCTCCTCCATATTCTGCCACAAATACTAATATAGGTAGACGTTGCACACCTTCATTTAGTCTCGAACTAAATAAAGTGAGAACATCCTACTAATATTATAAATGCGAAAGTTTAGATGTTTGGATGTTTGTGTTTCAATCACGTCAAAACTACTGAACCAACTTGGATGAAACTTGGCATATATATAGTTCGTAACCTGGATTGACACATAGGCTACTTTTTATCCCCAATAATTAACAGGATCTACAGGATAAAATGAACGAAAAGGATTAGCATCGCCAATTGGCAAGAGGATTTCATTGTCATGTCATGTCACGTCAGTTTGACAGGACGTAGTACTACCTCTTTGGTCTAACGACTAGCGTTTGACATTCCAGTAGGTACGAGATCGGTGTAATGTCAAGTTTCTCAAAGAATTATCCGATCGGTACACGCACAGATAATATAATGTACACGGAAACTGTAGACGCGTACGAAGTCGCGGGTAACTGCTAGTGTAAGGATAAAGTCGTTTGTGCGATCTATGATAGTTCTCTCATGGCGTACTAGATGGCGCTACAAAAGCTTGAGTTATGGGAAACAGGTAACTGAACGAATACTATTTTGTTATTGAATATATTTGAAATCAAACGTCATATTAGGTATTTTGTGCTGCAGCCATAGTGAATTTTCTCAAATTTAAAAACAGGTAGAAATCTTTCAGGAAGCTTACAAAACCATTCAAAGTAAACCTTGCGTCGTATGAAATAAGGACAGTTTTAGTACCTTCCGATGTAGTTCGCAGTTCTCACAGTTGCGCTTGGCGTCGAACTCCTGCACCAGCTCCGTTATTTGAACACTCGACTCCAGCATGTTCGACTCATCGCGCTTTTCTGAAAGTTAAACATAACCATTTGGATTTCCAATCTCATAATAATACTGATGCACAAATAGCTCCCCTTTTTTCCTAAATAAATCTTGTTTTAAGAGAAATGAAGATTTTTTTTATCTAAATGTGTCTACGCTGCATTATAGAACTGTGATCACAAGTTCGCGTAGCTTTCCTGATGAGTGCGTTGTGAGTTCCATCAGTTTATACTATCTAGACAGACGGCAGTATTGCCTTTAGACTCGGCTTAAAAACTCCTCAAATAGCTCGGATCAGCGTGTAGTTTTATTGCTGCGTCTAGTGGTGTTCTATATTTAGGTAAGTGAAAATGAATTTTTTGTATATTAATAATTTATAAGTTAAAAAAACTATAAAAACCGACTTCATTTCGACTACCAGCTTCATCAGATGATGATGATGATGATAATGATGACAGTTCATTGTGAATGATCTAGTGACCATAAACACCACTTAAACTCCTTCTTTTTTGTCGGTTAAAAAGTTCAGTCATCATGTTCATCAGGGGACTTTTATAAGTGGCAATATAATATTTTGGATTCGCAGTGTGATTTCTAGAAGACGATAAGAAGAGTGAAGGAGCAAGTGATGAGAGACTGAGCAAGTGACTGACTGTGCGCGAGTGTGCCGGCGAGGTGCAGCAGCGCGTGCGCCTCGTGCCGCAGCCGGCGCAGCGAGTGCTCCAGCTCCCGCTTTATGTCGGCGCTCAGGTCGCGCTGCTGCTGCAGCAACCCTACCACTCCCTCCTGCAACATACATACGTACTGTGCGCGAGTGTGCCGGCGAGGTGCAGCAGCGCGTGCGCCTCGTGCCGCAGCCGGCGCAGCGAGTGCTCCAGCTCCCGCTTTATGTCGGCGCTCAGGTCGCGCTGCTGCTGCAGCAACCCTACCACTCCCTCCTGCAACATACATACGTACTGTGCGCGAGTGTGCCGGCGAGGTGCAGCAGCGCGTGCGCCTCGTGCCGCAGCCGGCGCAGCGAGTGCTCCAGCTCCCGCTTTATGTCGGCGCTCAGGTCGCGCTGCTGCTGCAGCAACCCTACCACTCCCTCCTGCAACATACATACGTACTGTGCGCGAGTGTGCCGGCGAGGTGCAGCAGCGCGTGCGCCTCGTGCCGCAGCCGGCGCAGCGAGTGCTCCAGCTCCCGCTTTATGTCGGCGCTCAGGTCGCGCTGCTGCTGCAGCAACCCTACCACTCCCTCCTGCAACATACATACGTACTGTGCGCGAGTGTGCCGGCGAGGTGCAGCAGCGCGTGCGCCTCGTGCCGCAGCCGGCGCAGCGAGTGCTCCAGCTCCCGCTTTATGTCGGCGCTCAGGTCGCGCTGCTGCTGCAGCAACCCTACCACTCCCTCCTGCAACATACATACGTACTGTGCGCGAGTGTGCCGGCGAGGTGCAGCAGCGCGTGCGCCTCGTGCCGCAGCCGGCGCAGCGAGTGCTCCAGCTCCCGCTTTATGTCGGCGCTCAGGTCGCGCTGCTGCTGCAGCAACCCTACCACTCCCTCCTGCAACATACATACGTACTGTGCGCGAGTGTGCCGGCGAGGTGCAGCAGCGCGTGCGCCTCGTGCCACAGCCGGCGCAGCGAGTGCTCCAGCTCCCGCTTTATGTCGGCGCTCAGGTCGCGCTGCTGCTGCAGCAACCCTACCACTCCCTCCTGCAACATACATACGTACTGTGCGCGAGTGTGCCGGCGAGGTGCAGCAGCGCGTGCGCCTCGTGCCGCAGCCGGCGCAGCGAGTGCTCCAGCTCCCGCTTTATGTCGGCGCTCAGGTCGCGCTGCTGCTGCAGCAACCCTACCACTCCCTCCTGCAACATACATACGTACTGTGCGCGAGTGTGCCGGCGAGGTGCAGCAGCGCGTGCGCCTCGTGCCGCAGCCGGCGCAGCGAGTGCTCCAGCTCCCGCTTTATGTCGGCGCTCAGGTCGCGCTGCTGCTGCAGCAACCCTACCACTCCCTCCTGCAACATACATACGTACTGTGCGCGAGTGTGCCGGCGAGGTGCAGCAGCGCGTGCGCCTCGTGCCGCAGCCGGCGCAGCGAGTGCTCCAGCTCCCGCTTTATGTCGGCGCTCAGGTCGCGCTGCTGCTGCAGCAACCCTACCACTCCCTCCTGCAACATACATACGTACTGTGCGCGAGTGTGCCGGCGAGGTGCAGCAGCGCGTGCGCCTCGTGCCGCAGCCGGCGCAGCGAGTGCTCCAGCTCCCGCTTTATGTCGGCGCTCAGGTCGCGCTGCTGCTGCAGCAACCCTACCACTCCCTCCTGCAACATACATACGTACTGTGCGCGAGTGTGCCGGCGAGGTGCAGCAGCGCGTGCGCCTCGTGCCGCAGCCGGCGCAGCGAGTGCTCCAGCTCCCGCTTTATGTCGGCGCTCAGGTCGCGCTGCTGCTGCAGGAACCCTACCACACCCTCCTGCAACATACATACGTACTGTGCGCGAGTGTGCCGGCGAGGTGCAGCAGCGCGTGCGCCTCGTGCCGCAGCCGGCGCAGCGAGTGCTCCAGCTCCCGCTTTATGTCGGCGCTCAGGTCGCGCTGCTGCTGCAGCAACCCTACCACTCCCTCCTGCAACATACATACGTACTGTGCGCGAGTGTGCCGGCGAGGTGCAGCAGCGCGTGCGCCTCGTGCCGCAGCCGGCGCAGCGAGTGCTCCAGCTCCCGCTTTATGTCGGCGCTCAGGTCGCGCTGCTGCTGCAGCAACCCTACCACTCCCTCCTGCAACATACATACGTACTGTGCGCGAGTGTGCCGGCGAGGTGCAGCAGCGCGTGCGCCTCGTGCCGCAGCCGGCGCAGCGAGTGCTCCAGCTCCCGCTTTATGTCGGCGCTCAGGTCGCGCTGCTGCTGCAGCAACCCTACCACTCCCTCCTGCAACATACATACGTACTGTGCGCGAGTGTGCCGGCGAGGTGCAGCAGCGCGTGCGCCTCGTGCCGCAGCCGGCGCAGCGAGTGCTCCAGCTCCCGCTTTATGTCGGCGCTCAGGTCGCGCTGCTGCTGCAGCAACCCTACCACTCCCTCCTGCAACATACATACGTACTGTGCGCGAGTGTGCCGGCGAGGTGCAGCAGCGCGTGCGCCTCGTGCCGCAGCCGGCGCAGCGAGTGCTCCAGCTCCCGCTTTATGTCGGCGCTCAGGTCGCGCTGCTGCTGCAGCAACCCTACCACTCCCTCCTGCAACATACATACGTACTGTGCGCGAGTGTGCCGGCGAGGTGCAGCAGCGCGTGCGCCTCGTGCCGCAGCCGGCGCAGCGAGTGCTCCAGCTCCCGCTTTATGTCGGCGCTCAGGTCGCGCTGCTGCTGCAGCAACCCTACCACTCCCTCCTGCAACATACATACGTACTGTGCGCGAGTGTGCCGGCGAGGTGCAGCAGCGCGTGCGCCTCGTGCCGCAGCCGGCGCAGCGAGTGCTCCAGCTCCCGCTTTATGTCGGCGCTCAGGTCGCGCTGCTGCTGCAGCAACCCTACCACTCCCTCCTGCAACATACATACGTACTGTGCGCGAGTGTGCCGGCGAGGTGCAGCAGCGCGTGCGCCTCGTGCCGCAGCCGGCGCAGCGAGTGCTCCAGCTCCCGCTTTATGTCGGCGCTCAGGTCGCGCTGCTGCTGCAGCAACCCTACCACTCCCTCCTGCAACATACATACGTACTGTGCGCGAGTGTGCCGGCGAGGTGCAGCAGCGCGTGCGCCTCGTGCCGCAGCCGGCGCAGCGAGTGCTCCAGCTCCCGCTTTATGTCGGCGCTCAGGTCGCGCTGCTGCTGCAGGAACCCTACCACTCCCTCCTGCAACATACATACGTACTGTGCGCGAGTGTGCCGGCGAGGTGCAGCAGCGCGTGCGCCTCGTGCCGCAGCCGGCGCAGCGAGTGCTCCAGCTCCCGCTTTATGTCGGCGCTCAGGTCGCGCTGCTGCTGCAGGAACCCTACCACACCCTCCTGCAACATAGGATAGGATTTGTCGAACAAAGGAACAAGACTGATTATTATTTGTCTTCACTTCGGTATTTTTACCGAGAGACGTGGAGGGACCTCATGCTAATCGCACTGCGACACACGACACCTTCCTTATTTAAAAGCTACGAGGCCAAAAAGCTATTTTGATAGACAGATAGATAGATCTTTATTCGTCCACAACAGCAGGGGTATGCCAATCAAAGTTGTACTGCAAAGTTTTAAATCATGGTCAGTTCATACTAACTCATAGTTATTCTGTGACTAAATAGTGACATTATGACGTCATTTGATGTGTTTTCGCGCATATTTTGCTGTCAAGTGTCTAAAAAGAATGAAGAAGAAGAATGAAGAATGAAGAAGAATGAAAGAATGAAGACTGAAGAAGTTACACTGGGCTGTGAAATATAACTTGACAGCAAAAGATTGGCATACGGGGGCTGGTAGGTCTTTTGCATGTTTTAAACACACTTACTCCACTGGTTCAGTAACCCGATGTGGGTATTGTTCTCGCACGAGACTGCGTCAAGCGTCTTTGTTCTGTGCGGTTCCATGCCAGTAGGCGTTGAATTCCCATGTGTAAGCTTTATCTTATGGGGGTTTTTTCTTTTATCCAGTAGAGTATATTTACCTCGTCCAAGTCGAGTATAGAGTTGAGATCCGGCGCGAAGTGCACGTGCTTCTCGCGGGAGCGCGCGCTCGTGCTCAGCTCTAACGTGAGGCTCGGGGAGCCCGCGCGGGACTCCTCGGAAGGGTAGCCTGCCGAACTGAAACAGATATATATTTTATCTAGCTTATCTCGTCCCACTGCTGGACTAACGCCTCCCCCAAACCCTTGCGTTTATCCCGTTCCTTGGAACAGATATGCGTGTCATTATTTCAAAGTCAAAGTATTTTTTTCAATAAAATCGCAAGGATCATTTAGAATCGTCTTTTTATCTAGATGATTTCTGGTAGCAGTTCCACGCGACCAGAGCCTACAAGAACGGGCATAAAACTACGGCCTGATTCCTGACCCACAAAATTCAATAACGTTCTAAAATAGGAACAAGTCTACACCAGCCCTTACATTTATCTGAACTTGACTCAATTTTCTTTTTATTCCACCCTCGACCGGATATTCAAATTCGATACGTCTGAAATCTAAACTTAGTTTATTACACTTTAATCTACTTCAGCGAGGGTATAGCGTGCATATTATTAACGGATGGCGAGTTGGCACAAAGCCATGGTGCCCTTTACTTTGATACTAATGAACTAGGAAATGTACTATCTGATACTACTATCTGTACGATCGTCCTCAGTAAACGTGCTCAATACTTTATTGCGTTCATGTTCTACAAAAGGGTCTTAAATACACGCGAGAGCAATGATTCCGGGTCACTTAAAGAATGTTAAAAATCTCGGAAACTAAAAATGATAGGTTAATGCAATAAATTGTATTTAATAGACAATGTAATACTCCTTAAATGAAGGTATTAAAACTTCTTAGTTATTGTTATATCTTAAAAAAATCAAATTTGAAAAAGGGCCACTTTCGAAGATGGAACTACGAAATTACAGCATTTGGTTTTGCTTTTGTTTGTAATCTGTCATTTATGTGGGTATATAAACCATGTTGATAGTGCTCTATATTCATTATTCAAGCTGAAATTATGTCGCTTACGCCTGAAGAATGCACCAGAATACTTACAATGCTGGAAACCGGCCGGAGTCAGCGCGATACAGCCAGGACTGTCGGTGTGTCGCTGTCAACAGTACAAAGAGTTCTCCGACGTTACGAAGAAACTGGTTCTAACCTACGCAGACCAGGAACGGGCAGAACCAGGTGTACCACAGCACGAGAAGACCGATACTTGGTGAACACCATGCTTCGAAATCGCTTTCTCACAGGAACTGAACTCACAAATCAGTTTCGACGCCTCGGAGGAAGTAACCCAAGTGCATGGACAGTAAGACGTCGGCTTGCTGAATCTAACTTAAAACCCCTTAGACCTGCAAACGGCCCTAAACTGGAGCGTGGGCATCGTATTTCAAGACTAAGATATGCCCAGAGCCACGTAAATTGGAGTATTGAAGATTGGTCAAAAGTTATGTTCTCCGACGAATCAAAATTTATGCTCTACAAGCACGATGGAAGACACAGAGTGTATCGAAGACCAGGGGAAAGATTCAAGCAAGCATGCATCGAAGAAAAAGTAGCCTACGGTGGTGGGTCTGTACTTGTGTGGGCCGGAATTTCTTCTGAAAGTCGCACAGAGCTGGTGATCATAGAAAACGGCTCTTTAACTAGCGTAAGATATGTGGAAGAAATCCTCAATGATCATGTTGGTCCATTTATGGTCAATTTAGGTGAGGATGCTATATTTATGCATGACAATGCCCGACCTCATACAGGTAGGATTGTGAATGACTACCTTCAAGAGATGAACATTACTCGTATGGAGTGGCCAGCGCGCAGCCCGGATATCAACCCGATCGAGCATGCTTGGGACGAGCTAGGCAGATGCGTAAAACAACGAAACCCTCCCCCAATCACGCTTCGTGAGCTCAAAATTGCTCTCACAGAGGAATGGGAGAATATTCCCCAAAATCGTATAAGGAACTTGGTGTACAGCATGCCAAACCGCGTAAACGCAGTAATGGAAGCACGAGGAGGCAATACGAAGTATTAAAATTCAAGTCAAATCGTAATAAAGTTCAAAAATTTCATGTTTCCTATTTTTGTTTTAAGGAGAGATCAGCAGTTTTTTTCTTTATGTAATTTTGTGTTAATAAAATGTATGGTGACTCATATTTTTTTTACTTTCATTTAAGGAGTATTACATTGTCTATTAAATACAATTTATTGCATTAACCTATCATTTTTAGTTTCCGAGATTTTTAACATTCTTTAAGTGACCCGGAATCATTGCTCTCGAGTGTATATTTATGCTACCAACATGAGTCCAGTTAGGGCACGACAATTTAAAAATGGTCACTAGATATTTTAACCATATTACTAACATAATTATTAAATAACATTTTTATATTCTTTAGGTATCTACTCAATATTCTAATTTATTATTAATATTATTATTAATATTGCACTTTAAAATAAAACTAAAAATTACAAAGTTGCTTATTACTATTTATCATTAAGAAATTCTTACAGGGAGTAGAAACTGTTTTGAATGAGAATTGTTTTTTCTCTTGCTCGGTTAGGCAATGCATTGTTTTAGGCCGAGGTAACCACTTGACATGTCTTATACGACATGACAGCTTAATCGGAAATATCATTGAAGGGAAGGTAGAAGGAAAGAGAGGAAGAGGAAGACCGCGTATTAGCTACATGAGCCAAGTGAAGGCGAAGATAGATGTCATGTCGTATAAGGACGTCAAGGAAGCTGCCCTGAAAAGAAGAACCTGGCGGGAAATGCATACATTACGCCGACAAGAGCATAGCTCTTAACTTAGAAGAAGAAGAACCACTTGACATCGGGTGGGCCATAGGGTTGTTCTGTCATTCGGTTGTATAAAAAAAACTCACACATCAGGTTCGTAGTTGGTGGTATCGGCGCTGTGGAAGGGCAGCAGCTGCGCCAGCACTGTGCGGTTGAGCTCGTCCTCTGCGCTCGCGCAGTACGCTACCAGCTGTGACACCGCGCCGTGCAGGCTCACCGCCACGCGCTTCAGCTCGTCCCTGAACACCAACCAACACTCCTTACTAAATTATTAACAGGTCAGCACGAAGGAGACAGCAAAAGTGGGATAAATTGCGTTACGTTTAGAAATTTTAGACCAATACATATGTCATAGCACTTTTTCAAAATAAATAAATAAATAAATATTCATGGACTTTACACACAACGCCCTCTAGTCCCAAACTAAGCAAAGCTTGTGATATGGGAACTAGATGGCTGATAGAATACTTAAATACTTTTTTTTTTGTAAATACATACTTATTATACATAGTAACACCCAGACATAGAACAAACATCTATGTTTTCCACGCACAAATGTTTGTTCTCAGTGGGGATCGAACCCACGACCCACAGCACGAAAGGCAGAGCCATTACCAACTGAGCTGTGACGCCTGTCACACAACAAATAACACATTAGACCAGTAGATCCGACAATTAAAAAAATATACCACTTTTATAATTGAAATCAAAAAGAATTGATGCGGACAGCCAAGAGTGGAACTCTTTGCCGACGTCTGTGTTGCCGACTTTATATCATTTGGATGTTTTCAAGAGAAGAGTGAATCTTCTAGGTAAGCGTGCTAACATTCTCGACCGCAACATCACTTAACATCAGGTGAGATCTCGGTCAAACACTGGCCTATAAATCATAAAAACAGTAATGTTTCACGTATATGGCCACATTCAGCTTGCTTTATCATAGTATTCTAGGAAATACTACGCCATACTGGCTTTAAAAATTTTTACTGTATGTAGTCCAATTTGCACTTCACCTCGCGTCAGTTCTAATGCCTGGTACCGATATTGTCGTACATATGCGATATACGGGTAAAGTCAGGGTATAGTATGATAGCGGGGCGTGTCTAAGGTTCTATTTCCAATGCTGATGAGTACCTCTCTCTGGTAACCTCTTCAAGATGTCGGTTCTGATCGAAGCTAATATTCCGCCGCTGTTTCCATTTGTCCTCACCAGCCGTCAGCTCGTCTCGCAGACTCGATAGCTGAAACAACACCACATTTCAGACTTCTAATCTAAATAGCTTGTTGTCTGTCTCCTGTAACTATTGTAGCACTTTTTATGATTCCTTCCTTGTAATTTTATTCTATTCTGTGTTTTAGTGTATACAATGTTGGCGACTCAAATAAATAAACATAAACTTCTGCAATTATTTACAATCATATATTTGTGGGCTACAAAACCTACAACAAGTAATCACAACACAATCGTCAGCACTGGTGGTGGATCAAAGATCCTAAAGAACTATCTTCAGTGCTAGCCACTAAAAACTAGGACGTTGGTCTAACTGGTCGTAGGAATTACTAAACTAGCAATGTCACGAGTCCTACGAAGTTCCTACACAGGTTTCAACAGACGAAGCAATGAAACAAAGAATACAAAAACATCTATTAATGATCTATTAAACGTAACTAAAAATAAATGTGATTATCGGAAACAAACTTAAAGATTATTAATATTTTGATCTCATTAAGTAGGTCCTAGAAACTTAAGCTAAAATTAATGTTACCGGAACCTCATAACTTGACATTACACTGAACCCGTACTCGAATGTCAAACGTTAGTCGTTAGACCAAAGAGGTAGTACTACGTCCTGTCAAACTGACGTGACATGACATGACACCATCCTCTTGCTAAATTGGCGCTGCTAATCCCGTTTGTTCATTTTATCCTGTAGATCCTGTTAATTATTCGCGATAGAAAGTAGCTTATGTGTCAATCCAGGTTACGAACTATATATATGCCAAGTTTCATCCAAGTTGGTTTAGTTTTGACGTGATTGAAACACAAACATCTAAACTTTCGCATTTATAATATTAGTAGGATAGGATGCGCAGCTTTTATCTGTAAAGGGGTTATCATCGCAACATAATTTATTAATTCTTTACACAAAGATAGACAACGTACCATGACTTTTCTTAACAACACCATTGCGTCACATAATATCCACTAAGTTTTGAGACACCACAAAAAATCACATAACAACACTACTGACGAATACATTTCAAACCACCTTCACTATAAAATAAATCACATTTTCTTTAATCACAGTGAGTAGTTATAAAATTGGTTAACTAATTTTCTAAAACCCAAAACGATCAATTTGCACAAAGAACAAGGATAAATGTTGAAACAAACCACCAAACAACTGTATAACCTAACTGCCTTTCTTTTGTAAAAACTTCCACTAAAAACTGTGACAAATCCCTAAGTACCTACTAAGAAAGAATGACATACCTAAATGATGCACATGTGCGCTCCAGTACCAACTTCCTATTGTAATTCTAATCTAAACTTCTATAAAGAACTTGCATCGATAGAATCTGATATTCAGTAGACAGAAACTAGGTCGTTGACTCCGGCGCAAATCAAAACAATAATATACAACTACCCTACAGCCAAGAAAGTACAGCTGCGATTAAAAAAAAATACGACCGCGTTCACAAACACATAACGGACGATTAATGTAACCAACAGTTATTGTGACAGTATGAAAACAGCTGTTAGAATGAGCCGGTCATGTGTTGATGAACTGTGGGTATGGAACATGTGTGGTCCTTGTGGGCATAGATAATGTATGTATAGAGCCCGTAGGGTTGGTTCCTAAGTGCACGTGTTGCTTTGTAAACTATTTTTGTTTTATTGAAAGAAGATCATATTTCAGATTGATTTTGATTCAGAGTTTTTTTTATCAAACTCATTGATAAATACGAGAATCTATCCGAATTCCATCTGTATCTTAACCTAATCGAAAATCGGTATACGGTTAATTTATTTTATTCGGAAGTGGATGTGAGATGTTCTGATTCTTTCGGAAAAAAATTCGGACTGATGATATCGGAAACATTCGAAGGAATAAAAGCGAATTCGAAACCTCCTTCGAAAATTTCCGATATCGATCTGAAAAGGCTTTCCGAATGAATTAGAATAATAGCCCTACTGTTGACTGGTATGAGACGACGACCCTCAAAACAGCAAGTTCACCTGTATTGCAATAAAAACAATGCTTATTTTCGTTTGGCAGTTGAAAGCAGAGCAACTGTTGAGAGGTGAGTTGCAGTGCCAGGCCAGTGTTGACGTTAGCAGAGTGGTAGGTTAGTGTTCTGAGTGGAAATGCATTGTCGGAAGTGGATGTTTATAATTCCTTAGTTGTTTACTTATCACTTCTTATTGAATTACACTTTTGACTGATCGTGATCAAATTTCTTATGATCTATGAAAAGGGTGGATTAATTTTTGTTTGGGCGGCTCAACCAACTCAAATAAGTGTTTGTTTATTGATGAAGTCTGGATGCTGAGGCACACAACGTATGGTACTTACCTACCT
Source organism: Gandaritis pyraliata (assembly GCA_947859175.1). NCBI lineage: Eukaryota > Metazoa > Arthropoda > Insecta > Lepidoptera > Geometridae > Gandaritis > Gandaritis pyraliata. The sequence goes on along the minus strand of OX401866.1, from coordinate 9,286,150 downwards.
ATGTAGTTTGACCTTTATTGCTTTCGATATAAATTCAAAACAATATTCCCCCTGCTACTCTATTCAAACATCAAGTTCAACGCTTCTATAAAACGTAATTTCGAACATAAAATCAATTCAAACGTCATAACATTCATTCAATAGTCAAGTGCATCGTTGAACGCATTCAAAGCCATCAAAATGAGGGAAAGGCAGCTAGCTATCGACTGATATGAAAGTATGAACCAGTGACCGATGCTCAATGACACCAATCAACAACTATTGAACTGTTGATCATAGAACTTGTTAATAAATTACACACGTAAGTCATAATTTTCAACGATTTCTTTAGTCAAACCAAACCAATCAAATATATAAATATTCATGGACATTTCACACGACGCCTTCTAGTCCCAAACTAAGCAAAGCTTGTGATATGGGAACTAGATGCTGATACAATACTTATATACTTTTTTTTTTGTAAATACATACTTATAATACATAGTAACACCCAGACATAGAACAAACATCTATGATTGCCACACACAAATGTTTGTTCTTGATGGGGATCGAACCCACGACCCACAGCACGGAAGGCAGAGCTATTACCGACTGAGCTGTGACGCCTGTCAAAACGTAACAAATGTAACAAAACAACACCGAACAGCAACGTTTCAAGCATTGTAGGGACATGATATGCCTAATATATCATAGTAGGGTTCATAGTGCACATTTGAACAGTTGATTGTTTGCTACAAGTGGTTTATTACTATGCTGGTGGTCACAGCTCTCAGGGGGATCTATGATTGCGATTTATTTGTTTGTTTATGGCATTCAATGATGTGTGCAACTTCGCTATTGTAGTCATTTGAGGGGAGAAATTGGGAATTGTTTAAATTTTGAATATTTACTTCAGCATTTGAATAGTTTTATTCAAGAAGTTATGACAGTTATTACTTGTGTTTATTTCGATAGGTACTTAAATAATCGTAGGTGAAAAAAATCTAGGTATTCACGTCACTATCTAATACCTACAATACAATAATATTTAGTAGGTACTACTTACATAATGAAAATGGCAGCTGATAAAGCGAAGTATTCGTACAAAAAGAACTACTAGTTAGATAATAAGAAGTATGGGAACTACAAAACATAAAATGCTTTTATGACTCGCTAAATAAGATATATCGTTTGTTTTGAAACAAGAAGTTTATTCGATTTTATAGGCAATGTATCGTTTTAGAGTAGCCTTTATAAACATTTATCTAAATCGCTGAAACATCCACTTTGTTTCTTTTCACCGTATTATTTTGCTCTCAATACGAAATAGGTCACATACGCACGATTTGTAATATTTATAGCGAAGAGTTTCATTAAACAAATCGGTTTGAAATGGAACTAAAACAAAAGGAAAAAGGAACAGAATATTTAGGTCAATTTTCTAGCGGCCGAACATAATATTCAAACCGGGGCAAGGGTTAGATAGCTATCTGCGTCAGTCTTACATTTTTTGACAAAATAATCTAGAAGGCCAGAGACAGATTGAGTATTGAGAGGATAGAATAGTTATATCAGATAGACAATCTCTGTAGTACAGATGACTGTAAAAGTTACCATTGTTCAGTTTATTTTTGTCCTCCATTCGAAAAGCTCAGTACGTTTACCTTTAGGATTGCTACCCGTATATAATTCTGGACATAGACGTGACTTTTGTAAAGTACAACATAAATAAACAACATTTTCTTAGAAATTTTCAGAATACAAAAAGTGCGAAAGCCCCACGAATATCTTTGCATTTTTCACGATAAAAATTGCATTTCTAGCAACACGCAGATATAAAATATGAAACCAAATGAATTTGAACTAATATACTAAAACATCAAACAAAATCTGTGAAATTAAAAACCGTCATATTTCAAACACTAATTAGTCAACCAATCACTAAGCTCTAACGGATTTTCTCCACTCACACCAAATTCACCCCTAGTCAATTGGGATAACGTTTAGATTTCTAATTTCACTTTTCAAAGCCGTGTTTTTGTTACGTGCGCGTACGCTCTGACGTCACGGGACGTTTGCGCGTCTGTACCGTTCGACGTACGATCCTGCACTAGTCTATCCTCACTCCTCAGCCTCTGAGGGTCATCCATCTGGTTTGTTTGTTTAGAACTTTTGTGGCCGATTCAATAGTAATGTTTATCTTTTATTGCTTTGAGTGAGCTTTTAAAGTGACGGGAGTATTTTTGGTAGAGTTTTACCGTGAAACGCTTCGGTGATAAACGAAATCTTTAATTCCTAATCTCGGAGTGGGCAATTCGTTAGCCTCTGAGATTTATTGCAATTGGTATTGATGCTGTAAGACGCTAAAGATTTATCATGGCAAGACAAATTGAGATAATAATAAAGCCACATATAACGAAGGTTATCTATTTATGATGATGATGTAGGGGATACAGACAGAAATGACTACAACTAATAATAAAATAAACCCAACCCTATCTTTCAATATAAAATTGAATCATATTGCAAGGTCTCATAGGTAGGAAGGTATTAGCTGTATTGTTGTGTCTGTCACGTACGTATGCCATACCTATTCCTGGATTGTGTGACTCATTTTTTTACCTTTGATAGAACACAATAAAAGTAAAATCATGTGTTGCAATTTCTTCAGTGATTTGATCCTATTTCAAAGATTCAAATTGAAATGCAATGCTGAATTTTCTTTATCGCTGAACAAGACACTCGTAGAGCTATAGATGAAATAGTTCGGAAAGTTGAGACCAAATTGACTTTCGAGCTTAAATTGACCTATAAAATATCAATTGAATAATGTACTTTTTGAAGGGACGAAACTACCAATTATGTTCATTCGAATTAAAAACCTAGCAGTAATTGTCCAAGGCAGGATGTCTCGTTTAAATATAGCTTTGGCTTCCCCACGAAATGCGACAGGACGAAATATTTTATACATTGTGGTTCGCGTAACTGTTTTTTCACGGTCTGGCTTGGGAAATGAGCTGTCAACGTTTTAACTGATTTTTATAGCAAAGATATCCGAATTCTGCGTACTGCGGTGGACATAAATAGGGAGTTTCGGCAAGTCGATGTCCTCTGCGCAGGAGTCACGCATCGGTCGTATGACATTTATGTACTTGAAGATATTTTTAACGAGCGCAGAATCGTCAGAAAAGATGCCTTATGCTGAGTATAGAATTATTATTTACTGAAAAGAAGATAATTGTAGGAAATAAATACTTTTGATTTGGTTTTAAAAGACTGCTCCGAAAAGTCATGTCGGATAATTGCATAATTTTGACAGTTTGCCAAAATTGCATAACATCCAGTAAAATTCTTTTATAATGTGCCCAAAGCCGAACAACGCGGAAGATAAAAGATATTGCCTTTTAACAAAACAGAGATGCACCGACAGCTGCAAGCAAGAGGTATGCGTAAACATCGTAAAGACTGCGTTGAATGTGTTGGACGTTTTCATTACTAGTTTGATTAGAATTTGGTTTTATAAGTTGTAAATAAGCGAGCAGGCTCCTAACACCGTAAGTTCAAAACAACCGAATTAGGAATACCGAAGACAGAATGTCAAGAACCAAATAAAAACGTTGACAACCGCAATAGTTAAAACTGAATAAATACTACCAAAGCAAAGTCCACTTACTCTACCTTCAGAGGAAAAACAATACGCTATGTCCACTTTGCTAATCATTTGTGGATTCAAAACTTAGGGAGTACAATGAGGTCCACCTCTTGGTATCTATGGTGAAGAAGTGTGTGACGTGTAATGGGGGCTATACAATCAAGGGTTGGTACATCAACCCTCCTAAAGCATTAGTGACGCACTGATACCCTCCTGGGTCTCTAGAGAGGTAGGTACTTCGAGAGTTCATGATTACTATTCCAAGCTTTATTTGTATATTTGATCGATATACTATCAAAAGTTTTCATTTACATAAAATAAAATATTTAGGAACAGCACATTTTCTTAGTAAAACCACATTTATTAGAAACTATATCCGTTAACCACGGAAAAAGGTATCTTCAATAGGTACCGAATTCTGCTTGTAACCCAAAACTGACAATCAGATTACACAATAGCGTACAACAGAATGTATTCTGTGATTTCTGTGGCAGGAATATAGGTCGATGGCCGGCATTTGGCGGTAATGTACTGATAAGCAGCTGGATTTTACCACGCTATGTACCACAAAGTGCACTTCCATTAGATAGTTCTGTTTAGTACCACACTGGAGTAGGCACTGTGCTTTGTCTAATTCAAAATGGGGACGTATGTTGCAACGTCTCATAAATGCAAGATTTTCGCCTAAGTTGACTCCAGTAACATACGGTAGGTAATATTCGTGTTCTAGGATATAAGCTGGGCTTATTAGTGAATGCAAATGAATTTACACATTTGCCGGGACGGGACAAAATCTCTGGACATAGTGGACATGTATTGTATAGGTGTCAAGAATCTACTGAACTGTTTATTACCATCTTCCTTGTGGAAACAGAGTGAAACATATCGTACTGCAACATATTTTCCGATATACATTTCAACTCTCAACCTTCAGCGATAAGGTTGACTTTAGTTCGTATGCTTTTGTTTCCTGATGCGCCAGTTTCGTAAAGAGTAACGTGTAATGCACAAATGTTTATGTATCTACATTCTACACTAGTTGCTGCATTCCTGATAATTACATCAGTTTTGCGTCTTTATGATAATAGTTCCGGAATTATTGTTGTCGCTATTTTATTTGGTCTTATAAAGCCATCATACCTGAAACTAATTTTAGCCCACTGGATTCCAATAAATTGACCACCAAAGATGTTCCCTATTTTAACTTGCCAGAAGTTACCGTACAAAATCTGCGCAAAGACCTGTTCTGCTTTGCACTATTCAGCAGAATCATAATAAATACCTAACCAACAGCCACTCCAGCCCAGACAACGGTTCTCGATTCTGAGATATCTAAAACGACGAGAATCTTCTCTAGTACAAAACCCGCACTAAGAACGTGAATATGCGGATTTTCAGACCGGCATTGATATTGATGGGACTCCCTCTTCCGCATTTAGGCTCAAAGTTGGCCCATTATGCGTGGGGGGTGTTCTGGCTTCCTAGCCAGAACACCCCAGGAGTGTAGCCAGCCTAACTCCTCCCAAAAGCACAGAAGCTTCCTGGGGGCTTCACAGGCTTGGAGGAGTGACCTAGGGTTATTTAGGATTTCTGTTCGTTGTGTGGTTACGCCCTCACATTTCAGGATTACATGGGCAGCTGATTCTTCTTTGGTAAGACAGCCTCTGCAGAGTGGACTGTCAGTGGCTCCGATGTTGTAGAGGTGTTTATTCAAGGGACAGTGTCCTGTCAGGGTCCCCACGGTGATTTTGAGGTTATGTCTTTGCAGGCTCAGTAGATCAGTAGCTCAGTAGAGAGGTTTCAGACCGGCAACAACAATAAATCTTTCTGAGAGTATTGCACATTGCTACTTATGTTCTATCAGTTTCTACTCACTACCCATTGAACAAAGCACCTATAGGTAGTAACGTGACAGCGTCTAGCCTCGGTGTGCGCTAGTAAATAAATGCTACGCGTAAAATTAGACGGTTCAGTCACCCGCGCGACTAGCACCGGCCAATTGATACCACAATGCAGTTGCTAATGTTTGCTAACTATTCGTAAGTGCTTGCAACTCGTAACACTTACCTTTGATGCTACATAGTTACTGTTATAAATATGTACGGTGCATACTAGCTAACGCTCACGTCGTCGAATTTTTTTCTCATTCTAGTTGTGTAAGTTTTGATGTTTGCGATTCAATAACACCGTAACGGCTGAGTCAATTTGGGTAAATCTTGAGTATTTGGACTACTAAATAGAGAGCTAGTCGTTATCATAATGAATAACTAAAAGACCATTAACATTAGAAATGGCAATCCACACATCAACAACAACGCCTCCAGTGTTGTATAACTAACTATTGAACCTCACCATCCGGCAGGCTGGAGCCATATCCTTAGGGCGGTGATTCTGGGTATGGAAGAGCTTTTACTCTAATAGGGATGACGTCAAATCTCGGTCGAAAACTGGTTTCACCCACTAGTGACAAGAGTTTTCAACGTCATTTTTACATCATCCCTATTAGAGTAAAATCTCTGTCGGAAGTGAGAATAAAGCCCCTGGTCTACAGTTACAACACAGAACAGAATACCAGCTACTATTTAATTTTGCTTACAACTAATAAGATTGCAACTGGCAATTCAACAGGAGCAATCACAACACCGCTTGCTTGCCAAACAAAAAAGTAAACTCCGCTACCAGCCCTCATTAAATTAGAACGTTCTCAGAACCAGGGCTATTCAAAGTTTTGTTAGACGCCATCCGCCACAGCTGACTACACAGTTACTATACAAGTTTAGTACATACAGTCATAGTAGGTAATGCAAGCATAGCTGCTGCTGCGAAATAATCAAGTGTGGTGTGACGGAGTCTTCGCCTATCCCCTTCAAATGCCTTCAATCCTCCGTAACACAACAGTGTTCTGGAAAAACACAGTCGAAAAACCTTCTGGCACATAAATGAAACCAAACCCATTTAAAACGTCGAAGAGTCAAAAAGAACTAGAAAATTCAACACCAAGCGTCAAAAAACTGGGAGAAACGAAACCAGTGAAACCTACCATCCGATACCTAGACTTACATTAACAACAAACCCAGCAGGCCACCAAGCCAAGAGCGATCTAAAAGCTTTTAGTGGGTAATGAAATCAACAGGATGGCTCGAGAAATAAAGTAAAATGCGTAGATAACCGTCATGGCAGGGGAATCCGAGGGCGGTATTTATAGAGCTTCAGTGCTTACGGATTTATAGCTGTCGTATCGTATGGGGGTCTGTGGCGCGCCCCGGACGATCCGAGGCATTCAATGACTAGTCTCGGCTAAAACTTAAAATTGCACGTTTACAATTTTGTTTTATGCCTAAGCATTGTCTGTAATTAATACTCTTTTGTTTTTTTCTGATTGAAATGCGATTATACAGAGTTGTATATCATAGATTTCATAGAATATTCATTTGATCTTGTGGATATCGACAATAAGTCTGTTCGAAGATGGACAAAGCTATGTCTGATTATTGTGTGTTGGCGGCAAATATTCGACTTTATCTAACGTTTGTGCCACAAACAGTCTCGCCCCATCACCATACCATCTGGTAAATAAGAAATAAAGATTTAATCGCTAGTTCGTTTTTTATTGTACAACTTTGTGATTGCAATTGACCATTTTGGTCCTTCGAGCCGGATATGAACCAGCGACCTATGGATCTACTGTCCACTTTTACTTTTATCTCTTGTGACGTAAGTAGATAGATACTTACCTAAGTTTCAACGTCTTAGTTTTAATAGATCTTCACACCGGATTTTCGGTAAACCAAGAGTACATAAGTCCAAATAACACGGTTGTAAGTACATCCTATGCCGCAATATCCGCTGTAGCCAGACACCACTTCATAAAAATACTAGGCATGAAATAAAACCAATATTCTAAGCAATAAATGAGTAATTTTGTAGATAAAACATGGACCACTAGCTCATGAACTATTTCCTCTGATAAAATGTAATATAGTCTCAAAAACATCGCTTGATTTAGATAGTTATATCTTAAAGCAGGCGCCCACTAGCGACTTAGTTGCCTCCATTTTTTTTTTGTTTTTAACGGCTGTCGCTGTTGTATACGCGCACTTTCACGTAAATCCGTAGACTAAGAGACAAATTAGTTGCGGAGACAAAAGTTGCCTTATCCTCTATCCGTTACGTAACACTACACGCAACAAGTTAAACATGGAGCAGACAAGTGTGAACGTTTAGTGTTCAGGCGAACGAGTTGTTGATCCTGTCGTCGGCCTATAAATAGCGTGACGTGTGGCCTCCTCTGACCCAGTTAACCCACCCCTTTCATATAAATAGAATAAACTCCGAATATAATCCCCCACACACGGTAGACATCCCTTCAGACTCCAGGGGCCTAATTCTCACTTCGGCAGAGATTTTTCTCTAATAGGGATGACGTCAAAATGACATCGAATACTCGTTTAACTAATGGGTGAAACGACTTTTTGGCCGAGATATGACGTCATCTCCATTAGAGTAAAATCTCTGCCGAAGTGAGAATAAGGCCCCTGGTAAAAAATATTTAGAACATCCTACTATCCTATTACTATTTGGATCCGCACTAAAAGCAATCTCTTCCAGACAACCTAGGGATGGACTAGATTGACAAGAGCGCTAGATATATTAATGAGTGAGAGTATTCAGAGGCTTTTTATAACAAGAAACCCTTCATACACGCATCTCACACATGCTACACGAGCATAATCAATTGACGAGGGTACTGAACCTAATTAAGTTAACTGATTGCATCCAACAGCATGTGCTGACCGGGGTTTAAGTTCACGATTAGATTACGTACCTCGTATAATTAGTTTTATTTGAACAAGCGCATGTAGCGTATCCGAGATACACTGCGCGGTGGCGCTACAACGTTTGGCAGTCGAGCTGAAGCTGACGCGCAATATGATTCGAATACGTAAGGCGGCGATTGTCAGATTTGTTCGTGATTACCCTCCTGAACTAAAAGTTAAAACTATATCCTACATGAGCAACTTTATACCCATGGTCCTACAGGACGCTCAGTGACTGGGAGATGAATTGAGTCCTGTTGGTACGTGGTTAATAAAACGTACGAAGCTAAGTCGCCGGTTTCTTAACGATGTATTTCTTAGCGACACATTTTTCCAACAGCCATAAGTGTACAACTAGATCTAAACCCACTACGGCGATCCGAAGTCAAGCCACTAAACCATCACAGCTTTAAAAATCAAAGTGATTTTGTTAGTTAAAGATTTGTCTACAGATATCGTGGTAAAGCCAAGTTATCGTAACACGAGTTATGAAACTAACCTCCTTCTCCTGCGAGGTCTTGGAGTCGCCGTGTATCTTGTCCCTGAGCGCGACCAGCTCCAGCGGCCAGCTCGACACCTCCGCGTCAGGGTCCGACAGCAGCACCTGAGGAACAAACACTCCTTCACTAACGCGACTAAAACAACCGAGAGATCAGAACATCTCAAGGATCTTCTCCTCTTGTTCTCTTGTCAGGAACTTCACACTAGGTAATTGTACTCTAGAAGTCCAAAATACAAGCTCAACGCTTAGTTTGGCCTTCGCCGGTAAACCTAAGTAAGATTTATTTGTACCTACCTTTGTTGCTACCTATGTTTTATTTCTAACTAGTGTTTTGGTAAATAAACTATTATAATTATAATTATATTATTATAATTATAATCTGATCATCTCGAGTGCGCGAAAGATCTGAGAGAGCAATAACGTTGAGCGCTAAACTATTCAGAGCTAAGCCTAGTGCTAAACTGTCATCTTTATATCTTCTTAGATCTTTGAACTTACGAAAATATCTCCCATTAATTCCAAGCAAATTCACTACACATCAATCAATCACCAAAATCTTAAATTTTTGAATTAAACACGATTATTGAAAATTATTCCACTCGCTTGCGCACAAACCGTATCAAAACAAACATTAAACTGAGTCAAATCAAGGAAAATGGTGTGACCCATCCCCTATCAGCGTCTTGCCTGATAGCCTTTTGAGCCGTAAGTACATAAATAGCAAACATACCTAATTAGCTAATGTTGTTTATACAAGCACCAAGAAAGTTAATTCGCTTAGAAACGTGACTAATTGAAATAAACCATTTAGACAAAACAAACATACATATAATTTGGACTAACTTTAGAGCTTAGAAGAAAAACTATTTCAAATAATAATGAAAGCGTCGGAGAGATGACCTTGACGTGTTTGAGACGGATTGGTGAGATACCGCCAAGGACCGGGATAAGTTTTCCCGTTAGGATTTGGGAGAGGTCTTTGCCCAGAAATGGGACGAGATAGGCTGGATTAAAAATAAACTAAATTAATAGTTACCTACCCAAACAAACAATAACATACGATTACTCGAACTCAGCATTTACTGTTCATACCAATACAAGTTCAGGCACAGAAATCGAACCGCGTACATCGCGCTCTCGAGTCCAGACGGGACAAACACAAGAGTCGCCCACCGCGCATCAAGAGGATTCACGACAATAAATATTCAAAGTTAAAAAAAAATCATCAAAAAAAAGTTTGTGTGCGAGTGACTCTGAAGGTCTGCAAAATCAACAAAAGACACTATTGTAAAATTGTTCATAAATAAATAAACTGAAGATCATTGACCTAAATGGGCCAAACAAATCGGCACTCAGACAGCGTGGAGTTCAAAAATTAGGTCAAATCCGCAAAAATGTCGTCCATTACTGGCGCCTCGCCAGCGGCCGTTGACAACATTTGAAAATGGCGACAAAACCGACCCACACGGTGACTGTTGGGTAAAATTAGCTGTGAGTAACTCTTACTATGCAAAAGAATTATTCTAAATCCCGTGGTAACCTGTATTGAACTGCAATAAATAAATTAAAAGACCAACAGGCTGTCACATAAAAGGAATTTAAGTAGACGCACGGCACAATACCATTATGCGAACTGCTAAGGAATGGAAACAGTTGACGTGTTCTGTCTTTCCAGAGAAATACAATCTGGATATTTTCAAGATAAGAGTGGATAGGTGTCTTCTAGACTGTCCTACTCCATCTTCGGCCTCATCGTCACTTACCATCAGGTGAGATTGTGGCCATAGGACATTTTATCTTATATAAACAGAAAAAAAACCGATGGTAACACAAATGGCTGAAGTAAGATACAAACAGACATAAACCAGATCATACCTAATAAAAATCCCAATGCAGTTAGAAAGAATAGATAAACAGAATTAGATATCTGTGGTTGCGGATACAACAGAAGCTATGAATATAATTTCAACATCGGGAGTTTCAATGGTTCAAACTATATAGTATTATATTATCTGTGGTTCAAACGTAATAAATGAAAACTCGTTCGTAAAACTAGAGCAATGATGTCACGAGAGTCCTTGAAAGTGTGTGAACTTATTTAAAGAACAGATTACACCTACTCGTGACAAAATGTGACAGAACTAAAGAACTTCGAATACAGGTCACATTTGATGAAACGTCTCTAACTTAAGAAGGTAATAAACTATCTTACGACTCTTTCATACTCGTTTAAATCTTGACACGCGGTTTTAATCCTTATATTATTTAGAAGTAAATAAAGGATCTTTTTATATAAGTAAATAGCTTGATTTGTTATGTAAGATCCCACTGTCTAATATTTACCTGTAACCATATTCATAAATGTCTTATAAACTAATAAGTAATGCCTGTTGAATCTGCTGACATTTTTCTTGTTGACAGGTAGGTTTAAAAAATTTTGTATCTTCTTCTGCACTCCCCTCATGTTTATGACTAGCATGAAACGGACTCGACACTGGCAGAATTGCGTCAACAGTCGCAAAAGCCATCAAATCAAGAAGTTGAAGTTAAATTCAATCGAATAACTTGGTGTAACTATTGAGAGTTTACGTGGTTTATCAGTAACAAGGTAGTAACAACTTACAGGGCGCTTCCAAGAATCAAGGTGATTGCGATCAGGCATGCCTTCACATCACATTACAATCTACAAATACTATTTACACAACACTTTTAACTAATAAGTCTGCAGTACAATTTTATATATTCACAATTTTTTTTCTAGCTTTAACAAACTTTATAACCACTGAGTCAGTATATGAAAGTTTCAGGATATTCCGGGAAATCCCATTTCAAAAGTTCATATATATTTTCTCATCGCACGTTGAGCAATTTTCACTTCCGAAAGCTCACACGATATCAAAACACTGTCTTCTTGTTTACTCTAAACTTCTTAATTTTATTGTCGGTAAAAACACAAAGTGGAGAAAAAGTCCTTACAAGGTGTCATCCTTGATAAGTATAATAAGAGACATAGAACGTATCTCCTACGTCGTCTATGAAGCAATGAGAGAGTCCCGGCGTGATGGCGGGTCGCCAACGCGGGGGCATTGGAGGATTACTTTTAGCTTTTAATTCCTTGTGTTGAATTCTGAATGGGCGCGTAAAGCTTGTTGGAGCTTTTTAGGTTTCGTAACCGAACACTGACAAATGAATGGACTAGGACAGCGAAACAAGTAGATTTTTAAAAATATAAGGGCCGTATGCTTATTATTTGCTTAAGCACTGATCCGGACTTAGATTAGTTGAGTACAGATTCAGGCATAAATCGAGACTCAAGTCACGCTCTTATTCCGAAAACAAAACAATATCAATCAAGCGTTTTCCTTAGAAAAATTACAGATAAAATCGTTTCAAACTTCGCTGTAGTGGATATCCGTGGACCCCCAGGAAATTGAAGTCGAATGAACACAATTTAATATTGAAAGCATTTAAATTTCTTATAATTACGTACCTGTAATTGCTCTTGCAAATGGTTAACGACATCTTGCCGCACTTGCTGCCTCGCTTCTTCTAGCCTCTGTTCAAGCTGAGCTTCCATTTTCTACGCGCCGCCATTTTGAAATATCGCCGCCATTTTGTAATGTCGTGGCCATGTTGTGACGTCAGCGGCGCCATGTTTAGTCACACACGAGCGTGTTAGTGGCATTCCAAGCATGCAGGAGAGAGATAGGTATGTATTAGATATTTACAGGTGCCATTGGAAATTGTACTTTATGTGAGAGAGTATAGGTGGATTTTAAGTGTGTATCACTAGTGATATATCTGATGTTTGTAGGGTGGTTTATACTAGAGAGTAGGTTTTATAAATACTATACCTACTATACTATACCTACATAACTAGGATAGAGCATGTTATAGAAATCACATGTTATGCGAGGGGACAAAAATCTCAGTTATATACTGATATCTAAAAGGAGAATATGATAAAAGTATGTAGAAGGTTCCTCAGGCAACCGTAAGCTTAAATTTTAAGTAATGTAATTTACAATGAAGTTGAACAATATGGATTATCTGTCCCCCGCATGCATTATTGTACACACCAATATTAATTAAAAGGTTGCTTACAAACATCAAAAGCTTTTATATTAATGTAATTTAAAATTATCAAACTCAAACGCAGTCGGCAGCACTAACCTCGTTTGAGAGCTTTTTTGATTGTCATTTGTTTACGAAAATGCTTACATTAACTATGTCGGGGTAATTTTTGTGGCTCAATTCATAATTAGACAGAATAGGCACCCCGAAATAATGCAACACACCAGCATGAACATTATAATGCGGCAAAATGATATCGGACCTTACATGTATGAAATGAAGATACTGTAAGGTTCGATATCATTTTGCCGCATCAATTCAATGTATAAACAGGTTATCTTTTGTACAGATTATAATATTTTTTGTAAAAATATAGTTAGTGAGTGAAAGACTAACCTTTTCGAGTTCCAAGTCAATGTCTTGTGGGTACATGACGTTCGACTCGGAGTTCTGTATGTGGTTCTTCAGCTGCGATATCTACAACACACAAATTAACATTCGCCATAATCATCTTGACTGAATGTGGCTTGCGAATCTGCAGCACGGGCGAGCATTTCGACACGAGCATGTTACACGAATTTCAGCACATGGCGTAACGTAACATGCTCGTTGCGAATGGTACATTACGGCCCGTAATAGTACCCACAATTATGAGCAACTAGCAGTTACCCGCGACTTCGTACGCGTCTACAGTTTCCGTGTACATTATATTATCTGTGCGTGTACCGAGCGGATACTTTGAGAAACTTGACATTACACCTCATTACACCGAACTCGTACTGGAATGTAAAACGCTAGTTGTTAGACCAAAGAGGTAGTACTACGCCCTGTCAAACTGACGTGACATGACATGACAATGAAATCCTCTTGCCAATTGGCGCTGCTAATCCTTTTCGTTCATTTTATCCTGTAGATCCTGTTAATTATTCGGGATAAAAAGTAGCCTATATGTCAATCCAGGTTACGAACTATATATATGCCAAGTTTCATCCAAGTTGGTTCAGTGGTTTTGACGTGATTGAAACACAAACATCCAAACATCTAAACTTTCGCATTTATAATATTAGTAGGATTGCTCATTTTATAACATACGCATCTTTGTCTCTCTGAAGTATCTGCGCAGAACCCTTTTTTGGTCTAATTAGAGGTAAGTGTATTTTTCCGCACCTATACGTGCAATCGCTTGCTGCACCTAACTCCAGAAAGACACAGATCCGTTGTGCGTCCGTAAATCGTCTCCTTAATAAATAAATGAGAGTGTTGACCTGTTCTTCCAAAGCAGCGATGGATTGTCTCTGCTTGTTGCACAGTTCGTCGAGATACGCCACGTTCTCAGCTTTCATCTCTTCCATCTGCTGCTCGTACTTGTTGATGATCTGACGCTCGATCGGAGTGGACGTGAACTGGAAGGTAATGGGAATTAGTAAATCGTGTATTTTTTTAAATTTAAGTGTTATATTGTTTTAACTTTTTAATGTGTACCCTTTTCTGCTCGCTCTCGCTCTAATCTTAATATCTTGTTGTCTGTCTCCTGTAACTATTGTAGCACTCGGCATGATTCCTTCCTTGTAATTTTATTCTATTGTGTTTTAGTGTATATAATGTTGGCGACTCAAATAAATAAACAAATCGATTTGGTTTTCACGTGTAGTAATCGATTTGGTTAGAACTTTATTTTTTCAATTGTTGTAATAGAAAGAGTTGAATGTTTATTGTCATAATCATCATCATCTCAGCCCGTTTGCACCCACTGCTGAGTATAGGCCTCCTCTTTATTGCGCCATTCTTTCCTGTCCCTTGCGAGTCTCATCCATTGATTCCCAGCTCGTTGTGTAATGTCATTGGACCATCGGGCGGGTGGACTGCCTCTTGGTCTACGAGCATCCCTTGGCAACCATTCTGTGACCGCCTTCGTCCATCTTCCGTCTTCCCTTCTTGCCAAGTGTCCCGCCCATCCATGTTTATTGTATACCTACTTATTGTTTTTCTGCCTGTGCTGTACCGGTGTTGTGATTGTGTGCTCTATCTCGTATGGATAGGTGTTGTAATGCAGTGCTACCTCTAGTGAGAGTGAAGGCAGGTCCGCGCTGCGCGTCCTGCGCCGGACGTGGTCTCCCGCTGCATCCGCCACCTCCAGCGACGACGCGGAGCCGACGCCGGAGCCGCACCGGCCTCGCCATACCTCCTCGGAATAGCTGCAACATTCATCTTACACCTTACACCTGGAGCTTAATTCTCACTTCGGCAGATATTGCATGATATATATTGCAGATATTGCTTTTGGCATGGTTGTCTGGAAGAGATCGCTCATTAGCGATAAGACCGCCCATTGTACAATTAGTTAAGTTTTGTTTTGTATGTTATAGTAGTCCCTAGGTTAAGGTGTGCAATAAAGTATTTTTTATCTATCTATCTATCTATTTTACTTTAATAAGGACTAAAATATTTTTAATGACTTAGGAGTAATGGCTAAACTGACTGACTAAATTCAGGTCGTGGTCCCATCAACAGGACCAAATATCAAGACCCCCTTGACGTGACCTTCAAAGGGTAAATTCTCAAGTAACAATAGTCACCTAATTGTCACGCTAATATACCTAATACGAGAATCGAATCTGTACCATATTTTTTTTTACCAGATAACATGCACATAAAATTCCAATACAGAATCAAAGAAAATTTGCCATTCGTTTGAGGGAAATTAACTTTCCGTGTCTCATAAAAACGATAAATGATCTAAAATGCTTAGTACTATTTCAACAATTTTAGTGCGTCGCGATCGACTGTCGCCGTCGTCTGCACGCAACGCTCCGACCTTTGAACTTCTGAAGGGTAAAGGGTAAAAGCCTAATGCCGTGCATAAATGGCTTCATATCGCAAATACCGCTAGGAAAATAAATAGGATTATTACAGTCACTTACGTTTTTTTCGACCTTGTTAGCATGGAGAAGAAAAAACTTAATATTAATTTTCTAATTCAATCAGCATGTTTGTAAAATACGGTACTGAGTAGGCATTACCTTCTTTCCATGTCAGAACATTTCTTCTCGAAATAAGTCCTCAAATTCTCCATTTCCTTCTCATGCTTGATAGCCAGCTCCTGTCTCAGCTCATCTACTTCTGCGCTACCAGCCTTCACGGAGGCTAGCAGCTCTCGCAGCCGCCTCGTTTCAATGGAGTACGACTGTTTGTCTTGCTGGAGCTGAGCTTCGAGCTCCTTCATCTCCGTGTCAAAGTCGATCCTCATCTTCCCGATCTCATCGCAAAGCACCTGAATCAAGCTCTCCCTCAGCTTATTCCGCAGATTCTCCTCGATAAACTCGTCAAACTTATTTATAACCGACAGTATTTTAGTCTCGAACCCGGTTTGAAAATCGTCCGATGTGTCAGACGATTTGAGATCGGACTTGGAATAGTTGATCGTGATCTCTTCGCGTTCATTGTCCTTCTCGCTGTTGGAGCTTCGGGCCGATGAGCCGGCGCTCATGAGAGCAGAGTAAAACTTCGTGCTGTCATCTTTAAGTAGCGTTTGATACTTTACGAAGTCTGACAGCTGAGTTTTGATAGTATCGTCGTTGAACTCCGCTACGGTATGCTGCAGGTTTTGCAGTTGGTGCGTGAGATGTTGGTTCTGGTGGCGGCTGTCGTCGCGCTCCTGCACGGCTCGCTGTAAGGATACGGTCAGTTCTTCGATTAAATCGTCGCGCTGTGTGATAGCTTCTTCCAAGTGCACAAGCTGAAAGACAGATATGCGTTACGTAAAGGTGAACAGGCAGCAGAAAGTGCTATGAGAAGCGTAGTTTTACCTTAGTATAGATATTCTGTGGTAATAAGCATCGTCAAGGCGATAAATCTCTCATTTCACTTAATACATAATAACCTAAACATTCATGTTCAGGTACAGATAATGTATAATTATACCTAGGTATTGCTTCTGTAGGTTATAAGTACTGATATAATGAATGAAGCCACATTCAGTAGTTTTCAACAGAAACAGGGGTTTTAAATTACAATAGCATGCGGACATTACGAGGGGAAGAAATCCTTCCAGAAATAAAATATGATTACCTACTTGTAATTTTTAGAAAATGATAACAAAACGAGTAATGTAAATCAGTGCTAAACAAACAAAACAATATTAGTACCTACTACAAGGCCAGTATACATCACAGTGATGTGTAATACTGAGTGAAGGTTACCGCATGCATGTGTTAGAAATAGATGCCATGTGCGTATGGTTTCAGTTATTCTTACATTCGTAGCACACTATCTCCATTTTGTATTATTTTAATACTTTCTGTTAGATTTGGTTTTTAAGGTATACATAAAAATTACCTAAAATGTCTAAAATTAACAAAGCGCAAAATCAAATGTGCTCCCAAACTTTTATTGCATCTAAAAAACATGCACTTTAATAACTATTATAAGGTTTTTTACTGCTTAGAGCTTAAAACATGCAGTAAAGTCAGTCAAATGAAATGGATTTAAGCTGTAATCCCCAGGAGCAGTAGACCTTCTCTCAAATCTCTCAAGATCCTTGAATATGACAAAGGGATGTAGACAGGGACAATAGAATAAAGCTTTGACTATATTGACCTCAGAACTAGATCATAACATGCAGCAAACCAGGAAGCAAGTGAAACCACAAAATAGCCTCTACCTTGCCATGGTATTCCTCACAAATAGTTTTATAATCTGTGGTCATGGTGCTGAAGGAGATAGTCTCCGGCATCGACTTGGGAGGCAAAGAATCATCCTTCTCCTCTTTCAATTCCTCTTCCACTGATATCTCTTCGATCAATAAATCACTCTGTTCTAACTTGTCACTCAAACTTTCCTTGGGAGATGAATCTTCTGACTTTTCCGGAGTAGTTTCTATGTGAGGCACATCATCATACACTTCCTTAACATTAGCATCACTGGCTCCAACAAGGAATGGAGATAACAGGTTGGGGAACACTGGAATTGGCTTCATTTCTGGCTCGATGATAGTACTCCCTTCTGGAGGAGGGCCGAATATGATTTTCGCAGTCGGGAATGTGAACTTAGGAGCTGCACTTCCTCTGATGTCCAGCTTTATCATTTCCTCAGAGTCTGAGCTTTTTGGTGGAGTTTGCTCATTGGGCTTTGAAGATTCCCGAGAGAGATCAGATTTTGGACTGCGCTCATCATTCAGAGAATCTAGGTAGTTGTAACTTCTAGGAGATTCATGTAGGCTGTCTTGCTCACTGATATTTGGAGATTCAGCTTGAGATTTATCATGTGTCACTTCTTTAGACAGATCTGAGGATATAGCTAGGTTAACTGGGCTTTCTTCACTGATGTGGTGGGTGTCAGACACATTGATGTCTAGGGGCCAGGATGTGCTGACTTTACTAGGATCCTGAACGCTAGCATTGTCACTGGTCGGTGAGAGGAGGAGAGCCATAGCTGGACTAGATTCAGGTGCTTTCTCCTGTTCAACTCGAACCTCCTTGCTTTTTTCTTCATCATCAGTGGAGTATTCTGCTTTGGAAGGTATGTCCTCTGAAATGGACTCTGTCTGACTCTCTTCAACATCCTGATCAACTGTCCGTCTTTCACTTGTATCTCCAAACACTATTTCATGTATAGCTACCGCTCCGGCACCGGGTATCTGTTGGGAATGCACGACATCCGGAAGAATGTTCTAAAAATAAATAAAAACCATAAATAAACCCCTTGAATTATGAGAATATTGCGAGTTCAGAGGGATTACTTTTGGTAGACTTTCATGACATAGCACTTCTCTTTGATAGATCCCGACAAAGATAACGGTCGCCAGGTGAGCCCTGCGGAGCGATAGTTGCAGCTATGCATTTCGTTCGAACCTATTTTTAACGTAGCGATGAATAAAAATACCAATCGCGGGAGAAAATTACTCTTTGAACTGATACGAAAAATAACGTCTACATACCTTAGATTCTGCTGTTTGCGGAGGACAATTGTGGGGATCATCCATAATTTAGTAAACTCATAGTAAAATCAACCAGTATTTCATACAAAAATCGTGCGAAAACCACTAAATTCGTTGTCAAGACGACGTTTCTTTTTCACTTTCAAACAAACAAACCAAGTACCAACCACAACCACCGCACAATAATCAAGTTGTTGATGGATGTGCGAGTTTTTGAGTTAGTTATTTAACTCGAGTCAGGCCGGATTGCAAATGAGTCAACACGAGTTGATTTTTTCTCTTCTGTAGTTCGAGTTAACTCGATACACGCGTGTACTGTTTAGCAACAAAGTTTCAATACAATGCAATAAAATTGTAACTTGAATTGAATCTGAGTGTTCGCGCTTCATCAACTTGAGGATCGAGTTGAGTTCGATTCATATCGAACAACCAAACGAATTTTTGCAATTACAAATTAAAGTAAACTCATTTAGGTACGTTAAAAACTAATAAGTACCTACCTATTAATTTTTCTAACCACTTACGTTGTCGTCGCACACGGACCGAGTTGAGTCAACTGGAGTTGCGTTGTGACTTGCGACTCGAGTTTGAATAAACTCAACTGGTTACATCACTAAAGCCATTTCAATAATGTTGCAAGTTCAAATTCAAATTCTTTATTGCGCTTTTATGTTGTATAAACAGGTGTTAAAGTATGTAGAGTATCAAACATAAACCCTGTTAGGGCACAGCAATTAGGTAGGTACTTAGGTAGACAAATACTTAAATATTAGGTGGCACATTTTTGCAGGTATCTAATGTATAATAGGTGTTTTAGTCTTCCAGAAACTCGTGCAACGAATAGAAACAGTTTTTTGTGAGGTAATTTTTTAAAATATTTTTGAATTTTAAAGGTCTCTCTTCAAGTTGCAAGCCAACCAGCCACAATATGGCAACCCACAAACAACAATAGAATATAAATAAAAGCTGTAGTCATTCCACGAAACTACCAAATATACGGCTTTACCCGCTCTGTAATGTTATTTTATTATAAGAATAAAGAATTTTATTATTATTATATTATAAGAATAAAGCACCCATTCCCCTCAAACCAGAACACAGCTATTACAGGCACATGAGACTTAACACCTTTAGGGCCAACGCACATCTATCGACAAAACTGTTTTGTCGCGTACTTAGTGACGTGAAAATAAATTTTCTGTTATAACGAAAACAGCATATGATGAATGCTTCCTCGTCATATGCTGTTTTCGTTGTAACGAAACTCACATCAATTGACACGACAGTCTTTTCTTACGTTTTTTTATTGATAGGTTCGCAAACCAGCCGTTAAAACAATTTAATTAATTAATTAAATTGGCCGAGCGGCCTTCAAAAGCAAACATGCATGCATAAAATTATGTTTACCTATCTATTATAGCATTGTTTAGTACCTACCTACCTATTAAACATTGCTTTATACGCATATACCTAGAGAATGAACTGTGCTTTTTTAATAAATAAGAATATAAAGTAATTATGTAGTGTACTTAATAATATTATTAAGTACCTACTTAGGATGATTCTCATTAAATAAGCAAGTAACGAAAACAGCAAATAAAATGTAGCATATCGTAACTAAAAAAGTTTTACTGAGAAGTTTCACATCACTAACTGTTCGACAAGACGTTTTGTCTTTGGTTTGCGTTCTCCCTTATGTCTCAGAGTGATGGACGCAATGACCTGAGAGACCTGAGAGGGTACGTTCTCAATGGACTTATACTGTGAGGTAATGTGTTACAGACAAAGGTAACCGCTTAACATCAGGCGGGCCATCTGTTTGTTTCAAACCCTTTTCTCATACAGAAAGGTAAACCTTTCTTTTCAGATAATAAGTTATGCTGGATGCGTTTCCTAGTAGTTAACTATTTAAATACTGCAGTAATCTAGCAGGAAGTATAATTTCTTTAAACTAACCATAACCGTTTTTACTGTCAGTTATCTAGCAGGAAAAAAAATCCTCTGTGATAACTGGTTATCTGAGAAGATTTTTTTTTCCTAACAGACAACCGTGGTTATCAACGAGGAAAAAAATCCTCTGAGATAACTGAGATCTGAAAGGAAAAAAATTCCTCTGAGATAACCAGTTATCTAGTCTTGGTTATGTGTCAGGAATAAGCCAAATATACCTAATCGTTTTTTTTCATGTATTCGCGACATCATCATATTTTTTTTTCCCCGTTGTGGGTAACAGGCGTTTTTTAAAAAATTCATAAGTCATTTATTTGCTACTGCTATCCACCAAAAAACCCATATCAACATCTTCTTTTTCTCTCCATAGACCTCAGGTAAGTACACCATAGTTTTAGAACACCTATTTTAAGAGACTGTAAAACGTCCACAGATCACCATTTTACTGGAACTAGTTATAAAAGAACAATGATGCTTTTCCGTATCAACAAGTTAACGGGATTAAAAAATATAAAAAAAACCCCACGTGATACACGCCTTCTATATTTTGTTAAAGTAATCTGCATGCTATCATAGTGCATGATTTGGAAAAATGCGATTTTTAATGAATATGCGGACGCGAATTCAAAACAGCAAATCTATTGCTAAAGTAGTAGAGCTGGCAGCACTTACGCAAAACCGCCAGAAAAAGCAAACAATCTGTCAAACATAATTTAAATGTCAAAGTCAAAACGATTATAGTCTGTGATCAAAAAAAATGCCAGTTGGGCGCGAAATCTTAAAATAATGTATTTTTTGCGATGTGCATAGAAAGTGGATACCTCCTAGTACCTACGCTATGTTTCTTTTTACACCTGCCTGTGCAGCGAAATAAAACATCTATTTTTTTATAATTTTTATTACTATTTACAACCTATTACATTTTTAAGGAAAGCTTTATTATGTCTCTTATGTAACAACTTGATTTCGAATAAGGCCAACGCATGGTGTAAATGCAAAATATTAAAGGTAAATAATGTTATAATGAAAACTGCAATCTTTTATAAATGCATATTTCCACACGGAACGCACTCATTATTCAACACAAATAGGATGGCGCCAAAATAATTGATCACTTTCTTCTACTAGGTAGGTAGGTAGTTATAGGTACCATAGGTACCTACCTACTAAGGCCGTGGCCTTATTACGCTCACAGTGAGCGGCTAACTGTTTGCCTCTTCAATCAGTCAGCGGCTGAGTCGCAGCGAACGATGCTCGCAGTTGAATATTTTTAGCGTAGTTAGTATTCGAAATCTAGTAGCAATACAGCGTCATAAGCTTTTCATCTCATTATCAAAAATATTCCATACAGTTCTTTTCAAACCCCTTTAGACTAGTGCCTACATAATTATTTATCCCTCTATGTAACTTTGAATAATTTAAATCTCGCTAACATTGATAACATTTTATATAGCAATATATTAAATTATACTGCCATATTTTTCTAACAATCTGGTGTAGGTACCTTAATAATCTAGTAAATTATTTATGGAAGCCTAAAATGTTGCAGTGGTTAGTAGTCTTATTGAAATAGAATACAAATATTTTAGAAGCATGAAACAAAGAAAACAATTTGTTTCCTAATAATAAATAGATAAAAATAAAACTTTTACACATCTTATAAATCTGAATATAAAAAAATAAGTAAGTACCTAGTACAAAAGTTTTTTTGTAGTTTTCTTCACATTATGGTGCTTGGATAATTTTTTGATCAAATCCAGAATTTAATAAAAATTGTGTTCCTTTCAATATATGTAATAATTATTTGAAAACTATGTAGTATGTAACAATATTTTTTTGTTACCAAACTAAACCCTAAAGACATTTCAAGATAAAATACGTAAAATGCGGATACCTAAATAATAATAAAAATACATTCGGCCCAAAGCCATAGTAACTTAACTACACTGTGCATTTATGATTCTTATTTAAATGTTAATAAAGTTGATATTCCAATACAAACCGCAGATAACGTTGTTGCGACGTTAATTTCGGTATGAGAACACTTTGGTGTACTTACAACCTTCGTCGTAAATTGTGTTAATTTACGCTACAGCATGACGTTTATGATACTCTATTATTCCATCGATGGAATTCTTGACTGTTCAGACCATGACAGTATTTTGGGTACATTTTCTTCATTCATTAAATTTATATTATCAATATTCATCATGTTCCGATATACGCATAGTGTATTTAAAAATTTAAAAACTGATTGATTAGTTTTTGAAAATGAAATAAATAATTTTGTATTTTAGATTTAGTTAGCATTGAAGAACCAACTAGTTAGTCAACAAGCTTAAAGTTAGGTGGTTGTAGATAGGGTGATTTCGCAGCCTGTACCCACACACACTGCAATAACCAAAGCAAAGCCCCATCTGCAACAACACTTAGACAAAAGTTAAGGTTGAATGAAATCTGTCATTTCATCTTTCTATAAAACACAGAAAACAAAGACTCATGCGTATATCTGTGGTAGTTTCAAAGATCAATAGATATATTTATGTAGTTCACATGAAACTTACAATCCAGTTCATGTGAAAAACATAATTATATATATTTTAGTCACATTTGTGTCCTGTATTTATTCATTTGCATAGGCATGAACACAATGGATACACACAAATTCTTTTACTTTAATTATTGTCACAAAAACCAATCAAAATCTATAAAGAATTACTTTGATTTAAGTATTCAATTACTCCCTCTGTTACTATTCTGCTCTAATAAGGCGCACATTTTTACATTGTCAATAAAATATTTCTGATTTCAATGTTGACCTGCTCTCAACTTAAATTCCACAGAATGACTGCCATATTACTTGGATACATGTGAGGAGTCATGTGGACTTTTCTGGCTTATCCTCTTCATCATCATCATCTTCTTGAGCCATCAACTGCCTTGCAAGTTGTAGTGCCTGAAAGTTTCCAATTTATAGATCAATAAATTGCTTTTTGTAATATTTTATTGTACTTTTATAGGTGTTTTACTAGCACTGCTTATCTTGCTTGGACTTGCTCATTTATCAATTAGATAGTAGTTTTTCAATATTGCGCATATTCTAGTCATATCATTAAGGTTAATAGCATAGAATAAAAACATGGAATATGATTAGAAACGTACTGTAGTGAGAATAAATAGACAGAATAAAGAGACAGAATGGAGCCAAGTCGTTCTGCAATAGTTCAGTACCTCCTAGGTACACCTTTAAAAAATAAGAGTAAGAGCTGTAGAAGTACCCCGTGGGTATAAGATTATTAGAACAATTTATGCAACTAATATTAAAACAATCCCATACATCCTACTAATATTATAAATGCGAAAGTTTAGATGTTTGGATGTTTAGATGTTTGGATGTTTAGATGTTTGGATGTTTGTGTTTCAATCACGTCAAAACCACTGAACCAACTTGGATGAAACTTGGCATATATATAGTTCGTAACCTGGATTGACATATAGGCTACTTTTTGTCCCGAATAATTAACAGGATCTACAGGATAAAATGAACGAAAAGGATTAGCAGCGCCAATTGACAAGAGGATTTCATTGTCATGTCATGTCACGTCAGTTTGACAGGGCGTAGTACTACGAGTTCGGTGTAATGAGGTGTAATGTCAAGTTTCTCAAAGAAGTATCCGCTCGGTACACGCACAGATAATATAATGTACACGGAAACTGTAGACGCGTACGAAGTCGCGGGTAACTGCTAGTATCATTATAAATTCAAGTCACAAGTTATGTTAGGATACAACAATGCATCATTAGAAACAGATAAAGAATTAGTACTTTAAACATGGAGCACTAAAGTAGGTTTGATAACCGTTGATTACAATGCTAACAATTGGTTTTGTGCATATTCTTGGAGTAATTACAAATATATGCATGTAATTGGGCGTAGAGGCAATTTTGAGAAGAAACAAGCAGCTGAGCTATAAATATCTTTACCTCACAAGTCGTATTGCAATTAAATGCCATGATCGCCTTCGCACGGCTGTCTGACATCAGCGAGTGACTCAGAATGTGTGGGTACTCACTTGGAACTCATTGTAGTGCATTTTTCGTTTCTTCTCAAAGTCGAGCCGTCGCTCGCGCACCTCCTCCGGCTCCTGCATGTCCTCGTCGCTGCTGCTGGACTCCGCACACTTGGGCGGCCGATTCATACTGGCTGCTAGCTTCGCCGCGAGAATGTTAGCGTCCAACTCGTCCGACGGCTCCAAATCACCGTCCGCTGGCTCCGAAAACGGAGTTTTTGGCTCGTTCACTTTCATATGCCCGTAATCCTTATTCGCGGGGTGAAACGTCTCTATAATATTCATTTCATCGAACCTCTGCTCTTTTGGTCGCTTGCTCGTGGATGGCGCTCCGTCCGTCGGACCGTCGATGCTTCGCGAGGTTTTGAGAATGCCCTTTGAGGGCTTCTTCTGTAAATTTGATGCCATGGTCGGACGTTCACACATCTTTACGCATTTTCTGATAGGGAAAACTGTAAGTTTTCTAATTTTGCTCCCTAAAAAATATTGACAAGCTTACAGCTCGCGATAAGAGTATTTTTTTTTTATGAGCTCAGCTCACCTCACGCAATTTGACTGCAATTGACAGCTTTGTAGTTTGACAATAACCAACATCTCAAGCAAACGTCACTGTCAATTTTGCATTAACTGTCAAATTATTGTTGCAGTCAGTGTCATTTCATTTGTAAAGTGACGAACAGGGACAAAATGAAAACTGTGAAAAGAAAAGCAAAGCTGCAAAGAATAATAATCCTGTTATTATAGATCTTTAAATGTTATGTTTCTATTTCCATTTAGTAAATCTAAATAGGTATTTGAAATGGTTGAAGAATCTAGCTTGAATTCTAACAAACCCAAGGTATGCTGATGAAACTGATGATCGCTGATCCAAACAACGATCAAACAAAACAAAATTTGTGAAGCTATGCTAGGTAAATTTCTGATAATCTCGTGATGTTTTCAGACTAAAACAACCCGACCAAAGGCTGTTTACTTGTGGACAGATGACGACGTGCTAAAATGGCTGAGAAGACACTGCAGTGATTACTTCTCATTGTACTGGTTTAGATTTTATGAGGTAGGTCATATAATAGTCCTAGAAAGGAGATTACATACCTACAGTAAATTTTAATACTTTTATAACAGCTTGAATTTCACAAATGATGGGTAAAAACATAAAGTGTCTAATAATCAACAGAAAATAATCTTATCATCATATAGACTTCAAGTAGTACTAGGTAGGTATCTAAATACAGCTACTTTACAACAACAAATCAATTTCAGCATGAAATAACAGGCAGAGCGTTGGTGAGGATGAATGACAACACCCTGCTCCGTCTAGGCATCACCAACAAGGAACACCGCGACGCCATCTGGAGGGAGATCCTCAAGCTTCGGCTAAAGGCAGATATTGTGGAGATCCGCGATCTCGAGAGGAGGCATAATTACTTCAACTATGAGCTATGATATAAGCCGTGATAAAAAGCCGTATGATAAAAGCCGTGTTGGCTGAGTGGGATTGTACCTCGACTTTCGATCCGAAGGTCGTGGGTTCAAATCCCGACCGTGCATCAATGCATTTTTCGTTCGGAAAATTTATATGCGCATCAACACGAGCTTTACGGTGAAGGAAAACATCGTGAGGAAACCCGCGGCTTAGTCAGCTCCGCACGTATTGACCTTGTCTTTCCTGTGGATAGGGCTGACTAGGCTGAGAGGATGGTATAGGTGCTGGGCAAGCCTACTCCATCTAAACATTGTCCCAGGCACTACAGTGTCCCGTTAAGTGTAGGCATAGGTTGCCTCCTGACGCTGTATAAATCATCTTCAATAGATGAGCTATGATGGAATCCTGGTTAAATCCACCTATTAAGGGTGGTTATTGTTAGTACTATATACTTCAAATTTGTTTACAAACACAACATAAACATTAAATAACCATGCAGCTGACTCAACACTAAGATTCCCTGGGTGATGGGTATCAGAAACTACATCCCAAATCCTTAATCAACTTATGTGATTTAGAAACGAGAAGACAACTCTGTCATGGTATAACATTTCTGTTAGATTATAAAACAAGCAACATAGGTACATACTGCGTAGTTACTCTGAGACCACATTGAATTTTTACAGTCAATGTCATGATGTTAGTCTCAAGGGTTTATGGGTGTGCCTTAAATGTTGTCAAATGTTTTTTTAATAAAACATGTTTAGAAGAAAGCTGATTTGATTTCTGCATGTTACACCCAGCCTTCAATTGGAACTTGGTAAAAACAAAAATAGTCTTGACCTATTTATTATTATTTTTAAAAACAAATAGTAAGTACTTCAAATAGTATCAGATGAGATTGTGGTCAAACTCACTTGATTTGTAAGTGACACAAAATAAACTTTTTTTCTTGGTCTAACATAGTGAAAAGTTAAGATAAAAGATTGACAGAACACATTTTAAACGTCGCGAAATACCGAAGGACATTGGAAAATGGTCTTTGAGGTCAATGACTATCTGCGGACATCATCAGGCTGATAATAATGATAGTAAGTATACGATTGTACTAGATAGGTTGGTACACACGGCCACAGGTTTAGGTTATACACCCAATACAACCATAACTACTACGCTAAATGCATTGCAGAGAATCGTTTGAAAGGGAGCGCAACAGGCGTAGGCGCGCGCCGCGCTGCTCTCAGCCCGTCCTACACAAACACTGTCGTTCCTCTCGCACGATTCGCAACGTTCAACTTCTAACAGTTCAAAGTCCAAAAATATAGGTGGACGTGTCTTCGACTGTACCTACTACAGTCAATATCATCATTTGGATCGTCAGTCAGTAGATTAGTACGTCATCTACTGACTGATGGTTTAGTTACTAGGTAGTCAGAAACATTTTAGTATTACATAAATAAATTGTACTATGCATTGATCCCATTGTCGGTGCCAGCAACTATTCGGTCCAAGACATGAACAGTTCTTTATTTCAACATAGCATAACTGCTTAACTACCTACCACAGAAATATGTATGTAGGGCACGCGAATATCAATGATAACGTCTATCAAATAGGTAAAATCCGAGGTACCTACATAGTAGGTACAGTTAGTTATAAGTACCTACCTAGTCATTAGATATTTTCATTGAACATTTGGAATTGGTCCCTGGTGTCTGGCACCTAAAATCACCTAGTTATATAAGACGATTCTAAATGATCCTTGTGATTTTATTGAATAATGTAATTATGACTATGAACACTATATAGGGCACTTGGCTTTGTTTATAACTTTGTAATTTAGACGATTAAAAATTCAGTTTCTAAAACTTAAAGAAATGTTGCTGACTAATCTCGTAGGGATAAATTTTATTACAAGTGCAGCTAGGTAAGTTTGAAACCGGCCCGCGCCATAAATCTCGTGGTGAACTCGTTCCCGCTGGTTTCTCGTGCCTTGCACCAGCTCCGACGGCTGGTAGGTATCTAACGACTAAGTAGTTAGTCGCAGACGGTCCGAAATAGCAATTTTAATGACTATCCATTGTTTATGAGCACACCCCGCGGTACCAGTTCTATTGCTACATAACTCATAGATGGAATCCACTCCGCCGGCTCAGAGCCACTTGGACTCATTTCATTTGACAAATTCATCAGAAGCATGAAGCATCAGAAGCATGAAGCATCAGATGGCGGCGAGTTTTGAGCTAACAACCTTATTAGATACCTACCTACCTCTAAATAGAAAAAAAAACAATATAGGTACATTTATTTGTAGAGGTCTCTCTAACACATCAAAAAAGTTCGCCTGAAAAAACAGGTTAGTTCCACTCAATGCCAAATTTCTTCCCAGAGAATGCCACGGAATATTTAAATAAAAATAATGTTCCTAAATCTCCATGGCGTAGGTAGGTAGTTGTAACAGATAAGTAAGCCACGTTCAGCGCCGTCATTATTTCGATAGCTGACCGCTTATGCATTTTCAAAAGATTGCTGAAGAATTTGGAATGAGCGCGTCGTATCAGACAGAGATAGCGTTGTCATCGTCTCGGTTATTAGACTTATTAGCAGGCGATTTATTTTTGATCCCCATCGATCTGAAGCTTTATGAATAGGTACAGGATTTTGTAGGATTAATAAGAGCTTGTAAGACCAAGTAAAGAATAAAATGCCAGTGTATGAGGACTAGCAGTTAATCAGACGGAGCGATTTTAATAAACTGCAAACGAGTCATAATTTTTCATTCGTTTAGGTCTAAATATTTGTTTGACGTTGACGTTGTGAAACCAAACCATCTTTAGCGCGCTGTCTTCAGCTCTTTCAAAATTACCCTCGAGATTTTACTGAACAGTTCTTGGACGTAAAGTAAAAAAGTCTACCTTCAGACGTGTGGTAATGAAGGAAAACATCAAAGCGAATACACCCTCATCATTACCCTATGTACTGCATCATAACCGCCGCACTCACACACCATTTGGCACTAGCCTCTTGCCAAATTAACCCAAGCAGTGTGTCAGCCTGTTAGTCTGTTTGCAACGCTTGTATGGATATTACGAAAGTTGGGATGGCGTAAATGTTTTTGTTGTAAAATCTCCGCAGTGTTTCGAAGTTGGTCGGTCGTGGAGGCTGCCACTAGATTCTCTCCCGGGATAATTTACCGCTAAATTATGGAAAACTTCTCTTGAGTAGGTAGTGATGTGATCGACAGTTTTACTGATTTTATGAAATCTGACATTTCATGGTTTATGAGATTCTCTGGAATATAAAATTGCCTAACGCACGGTAGTACGTGTCGACATTTAGTTACATACTTGACTAACGGATCTGTGAGTATTTTTTTTTTCAGGGTTTTAACTGTACCTACCTATTTATTTTATTTTCCCGTAGCTGGTTATTATTCCTGCCTGTCCTGCCTGCCTGCTTGTCTGATCACTACTTATTATTTTGTGATACATATCTCTTGAGTCTGCCGGGACATGGGTACCGGTAAATTTGGTTTTTAGGGTTCCACAACCAGACATGATTTGTTCGGTAATTTTGGGTCAAACAAACCAACCAACTAGCTTTCACTGAAAGTATCTTGGACCTGTAAAAAAATATAAAAATAGCTATAGCTTTATTTTTATTTTTCTGCAAATAACAAAGATTAGGTACCTAAGTACCTACTTACAGGAAAAATATGATTGAGTTCCTGACATTTTTTTTGCGAAGTACTTACCTAAATTCCGTTTTCTTTAATTGAGTATGATGTACCTATTTAAATTCGCTACGGAACCCCTATCACGTAACTCCCATTATAAAGTTAATTCTTAAAGATACTCCAGCATCTTCAATTTTAAGTCGAGTGGGTTGGTAATCCACTTGAAGTCTTCTAAAAATACCTACAATCGGAGTTTATCATAATACTTTCCTATCTAAGTTTGGATAATCTTTGAGTTAGGGGTAGGATCACTGAAAATATTTCATGTGAAAATATTATTCTGACTACAAAGCGACTAGGTAGGTACTATTTTCGTCTGATGGTTTCTTATTAATCCTTATAGCGAAGATGAATCCAATTAGGTACCAAATTCTAGTATTCCGTTACGTACTAATATTAGTAGGTACATTAGTTATTTTATGCTAATATAGTGGATGTATTGAAGATACTAAATTGTGTAAGCCCTACACCTACTAGGTAGTACGTAAACCTAATGCATCTGATGAGTGGTTGAAATGCCAAGAGGCGGATACTGCGGCCGCGTCCAAAGATTTATATGCCGTATTATCTGACTGATGGTAAAAGTGAGTTACTGGCAGGTACGTAGGTAGGTACCTACTGGTGACTACTTATATTTGTAGGTAAATTGATTTTTTTTAATCGCCTTAGTAACATGCCCCTTTTCAAAACAGATTTTTACACCCTCCACGAATAGGCGGGGTCACCAATTATGTGCGTAACTTATTTGATGAAGGACTGTAAGTAGGTAATGTGCGTTATTTATCTGAAACTATATTCTGTGAGTAAATCAATTTAATTAGCGTGTAATTTCAGTTTTAATGTTTTAACTGACGGGCTATTAGTTTCTAACGACATAAATCTAACCAAAGTAGATTGGCGAATAACACTATGCCTTACTCTAAAGATAATTCTTCCATGATTTCTAATGTACGATAACGTCAGATAAGCCTGTAAGTGGAAAAGTTATGCAACCACGGGTAACCCTCATGCAGCCTAGGTACCTATTATCAAACCTTGAAAATACAAAGTAGGTGTAATATTTACGAATTTGTTTTATCGCAAGACATGCGTTTAGATAGAAGCTATGTTAGTCACAATATTATTATACTGGGATGTGAGTCAACCAGAATTACCGATCTGAAAAAAAAAACTAAATATTCCTCGAACTTTTTTATTTTTATCTAAGTACTCACAACATTGGTGACGTAGTTTTCTGTACCTAGGTAAACTTGTAAGAACTTTGCACTAATATTTTGAGCAAGAAGGTGTAGGCACGTTTGTATGGGAGTAATAAATCGCGCACTTCCTCAATTCAGCTCGAATTGTTTTCCCGCACCGATCGCAGTTGTCAAACAAACAACAAATGAATCTCATCAAGTTTATAATAACGAACTCGCTGCCGTGATCGGAGGACCAACAATCAGTTAGTGTGATCATAAATTAGAAATAATATCTTCAGCGCATAGAAGTGAAACCCATTGACACCTAGTTTACCACTTTTGATACATCTTGGTAAAAACAGAAGCCAGTAAGATTTGCTACCGATTCTACAAGGAAGTTCGTTATAAGTGGTTTAGTAACACATTGGTCTTGTTTGTGAAAGTTATAGAATGGCGAAGTAGTGGTAAAGGAATGTATGGGTAGACTGGTCATGTCAGCCAAGCAGTTGAAATGAATGATTTATGAAAAACGTGGATCATTCATCTCAATTCATTTTTAAGTTTTGAAGGGTAAATCCACCATTTTGTCTTCAAAACAAACGACAGATCAGACTGATAAGACATATGACTCGACTTGACTAAACTTATTTCAAATAATACACTTGATACTAGCAAAATTTTCAGTCGAAATGTCTGACAGAGGCCATATACCTATAAGAGGAGAAGAAGAAGAACTAGGCCCATGACTGATTTCCTTTGATAAATCAAATAAATTATGATTAGTTAGTGAAGTTAGCTTTGCTACAACTCTAAAATGAAACCACAACATTTATTGGCACGGAAAGTTCATAAATTAGTTTCACATCTCTACGCAATAAAGCTAATTATGCGGCGGAAAACTACTGAAACAGAACAGCTAGATGTCTGTACGATTGTGTCGATTTGTTGCGCTTGCTCGTCGGAGGCAGATTTATTGATGCTAGTCACAGGCGCGAGGGTCGGGAATGAATGGGAGTTTACGTACTATAACCACCTACGAAGATTAATCTGCTTACACACCTGCCTATATACCTTTGTATACCTATGAATTAGGTTACACTATAAAGCAGATGATAATCGCTGTAGGCACTAGGAACTAGAAAGTTGATTGTTTTCTCTCGTTTTTATCGAAAGTAAAAATTGTTGAGTTGCTTATTTCCGAAAATGTAGCGGTAGTTGGTTTAATTACCAGCGGATTGGCACGGAGTCAACGTCAGATTTTGATTTAAAATAAACGTACTTTCAATGCTGTGCAATGGAATTCCAGGCGACCTACAATTGAATTTATTATTAACTTTTGCTAAATCCTGGGAACTAAATAAATGTAGAGCCAAAACATTACCTTTCTGTTGTGCAGTCAGGTGACAATAACATTCACACGTCATATGTAAAATAATACTGCAGTGGATGATTGTATCAAATGCAAATACATTATAATCGCCCTCTTCAAAAAATAACGAGTATATAACGAACAATAAATTAGGTACCTACAGTTAAACTTAAAACAATAATGTTTCGCACCTGTTATGACAGTATTCTTTAAATAATATTCTCAAAATTCATGCTTATGGTGCTCATCACTCTTCAAATAAACACTTCTTAAACGATGACTCAAATTCATAAAAGTTCTTTCAGTTAAAAGCGTACTTACTTAGGATAGGTACCCGCGGATCTCTGCTACAGCTGTTGAGTAATATGGCATATTTGATACTGAATCGGACAGACGTGTAATTTCTGTTTTCTATAACTATTTATTTATTTTATTTAGAGCATCCAACAAGGAAATCACAATTATCAAGTACATTCTTAAATTTAAAGGAAATGCTTTGTGTTTCCCTAATTACAGGACGCCATTGTATTGACGCCATTGGACGCCATAATTACAGGACTATTGCGGTACGTTAACCTACTATTGCCGATGTGTCTTTACAATGGCGCTAAGCTGTACAAAGAATCATATTTCTGAGAAAATAACGTCGGGAAACGTAAGGAAAAAACTCGTGTTCGACTAACATTTTGTACGAGTCGAGAACGAGGAGGCGTGTTGTGATGTAAGTGCTTCGTATTCTTTGTTCTGGACATCTCCGCAGTATTTACAACGTCGTAAAAACTCTCTGATCTTCTCAGCATTGCCAGATAAAAGGTTTTTGTGAAAATCAAAAATTTGCTTCTGAACAAGAGACAATGCGGTGTCCTACACATTAAATTTGAAATGTTTAGTACTTTGGCACATTGTGTCAAACGAAAATAACTGCACGCTATGCACCTTAGATACGTTCTATTGCGAATTGCAGTAGATATGATTATATTATAAACTGTATTTGTGTCATTAGTAATTGGGAAGTACTTGTCTGAATGTTATCAGAAAAGCGTAATGGGCGTTTTTGATCGTAGGTCAGAAAGTCCTTTATTAACGCTTAGCATTAAGTCCTCCTAGCACTACTTATTTGTGTTTTAAAATAATAATAAACGAGGTAAAGTTTGGCTGATCGAAAATCATTCATGATTATGGATTATTCTCACGTCTACCGGCTGCCCCAATGGTAGGCTAGATGAAAAAAAATCTCAATGAACCCACTATGTAAATAGTGTGTTTTTTTACGACAACAGGAAAATACCATAGAATTACAGAAATCGGAAAATATGCATTGATCGATGCCACGTTTGTCTCATCTCAAGAATATTGTATAAACACTGGCGGAAGATCTTCGATTTGAAGTGATAATAACTCACCAGATGGAGTCCACGTATTATCATTTCACAATTGACCTCATTTTTGAGCGTGAGTCAGTTTGGATTCGTTTCCGAGTCTCGAGAATTAATTAGGAATTCAGAATCTCGCTTCACTGCAGTAACAAAACTCGCATTCATATGTCGCTCTACAATTTCAGATTTTAAATGGATTTTACACATAACTTTATTGAATACTTGTCATTTTAACTTATGTAAGGTAGGTACTTTTCTAATCCTTCTTTCTTTCTTTACACAAATAAGCGTACAGTACGCACAACGGATCTTTACCCCTCTGGAGTTCGCAACGATCGATTGCGCATGTTAAAGTGCGGAAAAATTAGTTTTTCACCAATTTGAGCAAAGAATAGGTTCTGCGCATATACTTCAGATTGAAAAAGATCCGTTGTGCCTACTATACATAATAATAGAGTAATTGGTAATAGAGTGAAACTAAAGTATTTGTATAACAGCACGATTAGCGACGCACAGCTGCGGCACATTAGCCGGTTGTACTGAACTAACTAGGTTCTTGTTGTTCCAGAATCGGCTCCGGGATGAACAAGAAACATCACAAAAAGAAGGTTAGTGATTCAAGATTTTAATAAGATAACTACATCTTGTTCGTACTGTACGAGTCCCATGGCTCAATGTCTAAAGAACAAACTCGCTATTACTCAAAATAGTTTCTTCCCTGATGGCCTGCATATGGAATGAGTTTTACCATCGATTACATTACCTACCTACATTATCAAAAATCAGAAAGAAATCATTATAATATTTACTCAAAATAGAAAGTTTTTTTTTTCAATTATTTTTATTACAATTATTACCCTTATCATCACCGTATTAGCTATAATATTTTTATTTTTATTGAATTTACGTACTGCAAAATCCAAGTCACAAAACTAACGAACATGATAAATCATTTAATTTTGTGAGCTTACGCTACGCCGGCGTAGCTGCCTACGCGAGGTCTACACGTAGAGGCCTACGCCGTAGAGACTACAGCGTAGACACATATTTTCAATAATACTCAATACATTTATTGCTTTCACATGGTATTTTCAACCTTTTAATTCGTATTTCGTCTGCCAAATAATGCAAACAAATGAAAACAAAGCACCTAACTAATAACATAGTTTGCGACGTGCGACGTGCTCTGTGCCAAACTGCCAACCAGCTCAGCTCAGGCATGTTGGCGTGAAAGACACACTGAATCGCTTATTAGACTAGAAGCGACCTTTGTATTAATTGTGGCGTCAAAATGATAATAATATCTCGTACATAATTATAACTACACATATACATAAGAAATCTAGGACTTCGGTTGAATATTGATGTTCAGCATTTTCTCTTGGCATTGTGTTGGACATGTACTTCAATTTCTAAATGCAGTGTTTTGTACCAAGCCAAAGTGCCATAAGTTTTTGTAAAGCCTCATAATTTCGTGTCGTAATAAATGCTTTTTATTCTTATTCTAAATAGAGAAATATTTATTCGAAACACAAAACAAAAATACAAAAGCATTCTTTCTTGATCTTTTAATGTAAACGAAACGTTTGTAACAATATAACAACGAGCAAGAATGAGAATCAAGAACTAGAAATTCGCTAGAACACAATAGAACACTTTGAAGAGACCGCTCCGGGGAGCGAGCGCGTCCGAACACAAGTTCCATCAAACGAGCGTGCATTCTTACAATAATCCATAGAATCTATGTGAGCAATCATAGAACAACGAAGGAATGATCTATCTCTGTTTACACTATAGAATTTGACGGAGAGGGGATAGAATGAGCATTCGCACGAAGAACGAAGTCCAAACATCGAGAAATATACACTAATTAACTGATCTGGGCATTTTGCTCCTATGTAACACAGCCACATAGCACTTGCGATTGTTAGTATAGTAGCAATACACTATAGGTAGGTTACACTTTACGTAGTGCAATGTGGCAGTGCCAAGCGCGGCACGCCAGTCTCCCACGGCATCTTGGCGACGGGCGTCGGCACAGACGTCGCACCTCACTCAATGAAACCCATTGTTTTCTTTGCTTGAACTTTCACAGTTCACGGAAATTTAAATTAATAACGACAGACTGCTCAAGATTTGAAGCGGCATGCCAAGCTTGGCTGGTGCCAGATTGCATAATACGTTTCACGATTGCCGCTTATTCTATCTCGACCATGTTACCAAATGGTTCAAACGTTTGTCTGATATATAGGTATATATAAAATAAATGGTCATTTTCAAGCTTAACTTATCTTGACTCTTTGGTCATTCAATCGCTATTCCTAAGGAAAGTATTCGATAATTTTCTATCTACTGCGTAATCCATCTATTATCCATCGTATTTCACAAGATGGCAAAGTGCGTGATGTTTTCTTGAAAAGCTCTGAAATCTGATGTGTCTTTTTAGTTATAAACTTATCCCATTTTAACTCTCTCCAATTGATAGATTTAGTTCAATTTCCATGGTTCACTATCATAAGTCTTCGAGCCGAAAACATTATGACACATTCAATTAAATCAAGATGTCGACCATTTGGAATAGTTTTGGCTAAACATAGCTCGGCATTAATCCATCCAGCCCTTGAGACAGATTCAAGCAAGACCATCTATTTGTAGTTTACAAGTCAGCGATTCTTGGCCGGGCTTTTCAAATCTCTTTCCTTTATTATATCAGCCTATACAAGTTCACTGCTGGATACAGGCCATATAGTTCCAGAAAGAGCAACTCTGAGTCTTTTCCATCTACCGGTTCAATGTTGTCAGTCCAAAGGATGGCGCCATCACACCTTCCAGTTCGCGGTCGGCATTTGATAACCTTTGTTCCCCATCAGTTGTCAGTTCTGCGAGCTATATAGTCTACCCATTACCACTTCGACTTGCTAATTCTGAGAGCCTATGTAGGTACGTCGGTGGACATGGTTATTCTACGGATCTCCTTGTTTCGGATTAACACGTCCCTTTCCTTATTAACTTCACATTAATCTCGTAATCATTTTCTATTTTGAAGTATAAACCAAGAAATAGATGAGTAACGCAGTTTCCTATAATAATAATTATGTTCTCCGATTCAAGTGATTTACGATGACTCAACCTTATTTACCTACGTTTCCCCGAAATAGATGAAGGGTATAAAGAATACTCCTTAGAAAGAGGAGAACTTTGACGTCACAGACCAACTGTATACACGTAGACACGTATACGCTCATCAGAGTTTGGCAGCTTCATAATTCACTGACTCTATAAATCTGGAAATAATTTATATGCTTTGTACAGTATATTATTATTTTACTGCCTGTTTACTGTCAGGAATGTCGTTTGTGGCAGGACGTCATACACTCTGCCAGTCTGCCCTATCCTATCCACAGAGGACATTAAAAAGACATGCCAAGATTTGAAATGAACGCAGTCATAAACTGTGATGAGATATAGCTGTCGGAAATATGACTAATTGTAGCTAGGACAAAACTAGTTGTTAACGTAAGTTGTTCATTTGACTGTCAATAGACATGACCTTTCTGTAGCTGTTAAGTATTTTCTGTAGAATTTTGAAACTTGGCGTAAGAGTTCACTGTTTCTCTATTACTACCTAAAAGATCTCAGGGGGCGATTCTAGACCGATAGACATTTTATCACGATAGATATATATCCCAAGAACTGTCAAAACTCCATGATTTTTGACAGTTTTTGGGATATATATCTATCGTGATATAAAAGTCTATCGGTCTAGAATCGCCCCCCAGGTTCTAAATCAATAAAGTAGTAAAAGTAACAAAACTGAAAAAGTGATAAAAAAATTACGTCCTATATTCTTATTAGAGTTTAACCAAAATTGGGACGTAGAAATCTGCCAATCATCTCTGGCTAGAAGTATTTATGGTGGTCGTTATAATTAGTTCGGGGACGTTACGAGCTGTCGATTGGCGACGGCCGCGACGGTGCTGCGTTGACGACGGCCCGTCGTCGTCCTCACTTGACAACCTGCGCAGAGATACGCATCGTACTTTTTACTATAAATATTCGATGACGACACTACTATGAATGACGACATTTCTTGCAAAATTTGCTTCAACTTTTAGTAGTGCAATGTCTAATTGACGAAGCGTCTCATTTTCGAGATTGGCCAAAAAAATGCTTTTGTACATCTGTCTGTCTGTCAGTTCTCGCCTACAGGTAGCACTTTTCAACCAATTTTGACGAAAATTGGCACACAAGTTCCTTGATTTATTTGAAATTTTTAGTTGATCGAGATTTTTGATCGTGGAGAAAATGGGGGGAGAGAGGGAAAGTTTTAAAGTTTAAAGACTTCATTCTACACAGGATGCTGTAAAAAAATGCAAAAAGGGGGAGTGGAAGGAAGAAAAGAGGATATTTGCTGTAGCGTGTTATGTGGACGATTTTTAGAAAATGTATACCTGCTTATACCAATCAAACTACGCAGTGCTCTCCGCCTTTACGAGACAAACCCGTAGACACTAGACTCGACCTCCTAGGACTAAGGGAACGCGAGTAATCGCTCTCATTTTGATCAAAAGTCTAAATAGGTACCTAAACCTATTGGAAAATTCAAGCACTTGAAATTCTATTTAGCCAGGGGAGTGTCGGTTCTTGCATGGTTACAAGGGCTCGCG
Source organism: Gandaritis pyraliata (assembly GCA_947859175.1). Taxonomy (NCBI): domain Eukaryota; kingdom Metazoa; phylum Arthropoda; class Insecta; order Lepidoptera; family Geometridae; genus Gandaritis; species Gandaritis pyraliata. The sequence goes on along the minus strand of OX401866.1, from coordinate 9,247,416 downwards.
AGGTCTACTGTTCTCACGGAACCACTAGTAATAATTTGTCTAATAACTGTACAAAACCTTTGTTCGCTTCACTCACTTGATCAATAATATTTTAAATATACATCTAGAGCTCTAATCAAATCATCTTGATGCGATACGAAGTGCGATAACTTTAACACGTGCTAAAATTAACTGCGCCGAAATATTTTAAAACCATTCATAAAACATAGCATGTTTGCTATGATACAGTAAATCATTCCTACCTCTGATCTTTAGAAAAAAAGAATTTTATGATTATTCTACACGTTTATACCATAATCCAGCAATTGCCTCGTATTTTATGCCTAATTGCGTTTTCAAGTAGCCAGCCGTACATCGCCGGCGTAGTAAAGACAACTTTCATCGCCTCTCGCATTAAATGGGTAATGAAAGATTGAATTAAGGAAACATCCAGCGTTTGTGCGAGACATGAAACAGCTGGATATTAGGCTGTCAGTGAGCATCTTGTATTTACTGAAGTTTGTAAAGGGCGTTAACGATGTAACGGAAAATATCAATAACGATGTTTTAAACGAAAACTACGGCCTAATGGTCTCGTGCCAAATAATTTGATAGAGATCGTAAACAAAATGTAGAAAAATTTAAAGTGCGTAGACAGATATTTATTTCTAATGTCTGATAAAATTACTGGAAGTTGTAATAAATTTTTCCAGCATCATAACATGACAACCGAGCTTAGCAGAATGGCAGATATATCCAGTTATAAAGAAGTAGAATTATTTATGAAGGAGAACCAATTATTTTAATTAATTAAAACACAAAGAGTTATATGAGAGTTTTTTTAGGAAAAACTTAGTAGAGATATGGCAAATAGGTATGTTTTTATAGGTTGTAGTGGTTGATTTAATCTGGAACTTTGGCAGAATTGAGTATCGATCGACACAGTATGCAAGAAATAGTGAAAAGCTCAACTATTTCTTCTGAAAATAACCTAACAACCAAACGTAACATTTCAATTGTATTTTTTTGTCAAGATAAATATAGTTTTGTTGCTTGGGGATAGTAAAACGTTGTCGGATAATATTATTTTGGGAAGCGGATCAAATGGCTCCGAAAACAACTGGATGTCCATCGGTTTATGTTATGATGTCAAGTCTGCTCGAAATAAAAACTAGATTCACGCACGATTTGTATCCTGAGAGATGTTATAATTGGCAGGGGTTAGTAACTCGCGATCTAATAATGTTTTCCATTTCATGCGGATAATGCGAACGGGGTGTAGGTAAATGAAAGAGTCGGGACACTTAGAGCCGCCTAGAAAAAATCGTTTAACAGTGATCGTAAAAGTTTTAATCTTTTTTTGAATAGACATAGAGACAGAGCGCTTATCTAAATACTAACTATACTGAGTGCGTACGAACTCGGCAGTTTTTCCCAAAATTTTATTATACAACTATTTCGAAATGTAAAAAATTATAGTAGAACTGCTGTTATCTGTATCCTGTACATACCTTCGCTTCGCTCAATACATTGTCGTCAAATTATTCTTTATAGGAAAGTCACAATAACATCTAAACTGTACTGGAAATTTAGTCCAACATTATTAAAACCAATTATACGAGTGTGTTCTGGCAACCAAGAGGGATTCATGATTTTTATTTGAGGGCAATGGCTCTGTTAGCCTGGAATTTGCTGGGTCAATAGATACCAGATTATGTGTTGAAGCCTTTGGCAAGTGAATGATTTCTAAAAGCTTAGCACATGTACAATTTGTGACGCTCTGAATGATTATTCAAGAATGCGATGTTTTATGATATCATCTGTGCTAGATAAAATTAGGAAAACCTATGCATTAGAAAACAATAGCTTTAAAAAATGCGAGTTAGTCCAGACTAAACATGCTTTATTCTATTTTACGCAACATCCACACTATGTTATCAGTATATCTAGCTAGATCAATATAGCAGAGAAATAAGGCGTTTCCCCAACAGTGGGATACATCTATTTTTTGGATAAAAATACCTATAGTTAACTAGCAACATCTTCAAGGTTTGTATCACTGCCAACAAACTGTTTATGACCGAATTAATCTCTTTCAGATGATTTGTTCTACGAGCTTGTCTATCGGTTTTAGTTGAAGCATTAGGCCAATCGTTAGATTTATGAGTTTCGTTACACTTATAGAAATAGAACACAAATACTATTGCAAGTAGGAACTTAATACAGCTATTTTCTATATTCAACCAATTTCAGCATTACCGGCTGTGACTGCGTAATATGCTAGTCTACGAAATTTATCAATACTTAGGTAGCAGTTAGTTAGGTTATTTTGGGCCTGGCCCTTCAGGATTTCAGTTTATATTTTGCTCTAGCCTTAACCTAGCATTCACGGTCGCGTAAACCACACTGAAAAAAATAATTCCTTACTGTCGCACAGTTAAATAATTTTCATTAAGACTAACTACTTTATACAGTATCAACAAATGTTCCAAAAACAGTTAAATACAAAACAGTAAAGTTAACTGATTGAACATTAATAAATATTGAAAAAAAGGTAAAAAAAACAAACTTGTAATAACAGTAGGTTTTAATGGTTAGAACTGTATCACTAAATGAACGAAACCGTTGTTTTAACAGTTAGCACAGTAAATCTAAACGACGATAGTTTTCCGAATATGTCTGTTTTGTAACAGTAAATTGTAATGGCTTGATCGTTATCACTAAATGAATAAAACTGTTAATTCAATGGATAACACAGTAGACCTAACTGACCATAGTTTTACCAACATTGTCCGTGCTGTAACAGTCGTTTGTAATGGTTTGAACGTTAACACTAAATGAACAAAACAGTTGATTCAACGGATAGCACAGTACACCTAACTGACCATAGTTTTACCCACATTGTCCGTGCTGTAAGTCGTTTGTAATGGTTTGAACGTTAACACTAAAACAGTTGATTCAACGGATAGCACAGTACACCTAACTGACCATAGTTTTACCAACATTGTCCGTGCTGTAACAGTCGTTTGTAATGGTTTGAACGTTAACACTAAATGAACAAAACAGTTGATTCAACGGATAGCACAGTACACCTAACTGGCCATAGTTTTACCCACATTGTCCGTGCTGTAACAGTCGTTTGTAATGGTTTGAACGTTAACACTAAATGAACAAAACAGTTGATTCAACGGATAGCACAGTACACCTAACTGACCATAGTTTTACCAACATTGTCCGTGCTGTAACAGTCGTTTGTAATGGTTTGAACGTTAACACTAAATGAACAAAACAGTTGATTCAACGGATAGCACAGTACACCTAACTGACCATAGTTTTACCAACATTGTCCGTGCTGTAACAGTCGTTTGTAATGGTTTGAACGTTAACACTAAATGAACAAAACAGTTGATTCAACGGATAGCACAGTACACCTAACTGACCATAGTTTTACCAACATTGTTCGTGCTGTAGCAGTCGTTTGTAATGGTTTGAACGTTAACACTAAATGAATAAAACAGTTGATTCAACGGATAGCCCAGTACACCTAACTGACCATAGTTTTACCAACATTGTTCGTGCTGTAGCAGTCGTTTGTAATGGTTTGAACGTTAACACTAAATGAACAAAACAGTTGATTCAACGGATAGCACAGTACACCTAACTGACCATAGTTTTACCAACATTGTTCGTGCTGTAGCAGTCGTTTGTAATGGTTTGAACGTTAACACTAAATGAATAAAACAGTTGATTCAACGGATAGCCCAGTACACCTAACTGACCATAGTTTTACCAACATTGTTCGTGCTGTAGCAGTCGTTTGTAATGGTTTGAACGTTAACACTAAATGAATAAAACAGTTGATTCATTGTCGAATGTCGTGTCGTCTTTTACCTCTCATGGCGTTCAGTTTGTTTTCGTCGTTACGTGTGTAAATAATTTTTTGAAGTGTTTTTAAGTACCTAGTGTCAGTAGGTATACATAGTGTGTAGCTACGTAGTTAACAAATTAAAAGAAGCGTACCTAGGTATTAATAATGAGTGACAATAGCACAAAATCACTTTTAACGGACTGGGGATTCGAGAAATACGTAGAAATTTTTAAAGGTAAGCCAATTCTTGTTGAATTTTACTAATGATCTGTACCCACCTTCTTATACTCCCATCTAGCTACCTAGATGGGAGTATAATATTATACCTACGTATAATGTGCCAAATAGCCTGATTTAAGCACCAATGAGATAGGTTAGGTAAGTAGGTATACTTACAATAAAATTTTGATCAAACTTCTTAACGCCGCCATCTTAGCAAAATATACCTACCTACATAATATAATTTAATTTACAATAGGTAGTACGTAAGGCGTGATCCGCGAACAAACAAACAGACTAACAGATAAACAGACAAACTCGATTTTCGTAGCTATCGATTAGTGATGGTACCTTAGTTATCATGATGACCTAATTAGTATTTTTTTCAGGACCTCACTTTGCTGTTACATAATAGCCCGGATGGCCAAATCATCCTTAAACAAGAGAAGGATAAACCGCTTGGGGAACAGTATAGAAAAATTTTGACTCGTATAATTTCTAAGGAAATTTTAAAACTTGATCCAAAGACGCAAGTTACGTCAACAACCTATACAAGTTGGCTGCAAGAAATAAGTAAGTACCTCATACAGCTGAAATTAGATTCGATTCCTAGTTTGTGCTATGGTTTTTCAAAAACCTTTGAATTCATTACTTACATTTTATATTAGCTTCACTTAAAACTATAGTACATTACTGCAGCGGCCCGCAACAGAGGCAATGCGCGACAAACGTGCAAATGTGCAGTACTGCCTTTTCCACTTATCTCAAAGAAGGTTGTCAAAATAATGCTCTAATTTCCAAGCATGTTTGAGAAAACTAACAAACAACTCGTTATTAATATTTTGAAATTTCTTTATTTTCAGAACGGTTATTTCCTTTGGAAAACCTAGATTGCTTCTACACGAGGCCTAAAGCGGGGCTACAGCGAGCTCACGGCCGTCTCTTCGATGCTGTAGGAAATTTAAAAGCCAAGTATCGAAGATATAAAATCTACGAACCCCGAGCACGACGATCCCTTGTGTCCGAATCCGAACCGTCGACATCTACAAGAGGTATTTTAGATACCACGTGTGAAGACTCTTCCATCACACAAGAGGAAGAGGAGTGCCTGGAGTGGTTACGCTGCTCATCTGATGATTACGCCTTGTGTATGGAAAAGTGGCAAACAACTAACAATCAACGGAAGCAACGGGTTTTCTCAAATGAGAAACTGTCGTACCTCCAGGAATTCCCTTGTTTAAAGCGCTCCTGGGGTTACGCATTGGTAAGTTTTTCACTGTTGGAGTGTTGATAGTATAGTAAAAAGTATAGTATTATAAAAAGTATAGTATTACATGATCTGTGACTAAAATAACTGTGTACCTATTCCAGAAACATCTAAAATAAATGACTTAAATTAAATATTTTTTTATTTATTTCAGTTCGCCTGCGTACCTACCTGCCTACGCAGTACTGTGTAGGCAGTAGGTATCGGGGACGGTCCTTCTACCTTTTACTGTACCCTGACAGTACTTGTTACTGTAAGTGACAGTACGGATATCGTGAAGAATAGTGCTTTTTAATGTGCATGCTCAATCGCGAGTACTGTTACTGCACAGTAAGTACAGTACCCGCTACTGTGCATGCACGTTAAACAGTACTATCCTACACAATATCTGTAACTGTGCGTTTACAGTATCCGCAACTGTGCATGCACAGTAAAAAGTACTGTCCTTCACATTACCTGTAACTGTGCGTTTACAGTATCCGCTACTGTGCATGCACAGTAAAAAGTACTGTCCTTCACATTACCTGTAACTGTGCGTTTACAGTATCCGCTACTGTGCATGCACAGTAAAAAGTACTGTCCTTCACATTACCTGTAACTGTGCGTTTACAGTATCCGCTACTGTGCATGCACAGTAAAAAGTACTGTCCTTCACATTACCTGTAACTGTGCGTTTACAGTATCCGCAACTGTGCATGCACAGTAAAAAGTACTGTCCTTCACATTACCTGTAACTGTGCGTTTACAGTATCCGCTACTGTGCATGCACAGTAAAAAGTACTGTCCTTCACATTACCTGTAACTGTGCGTTTACAGTATCCGCAACTGTGCATGCACAGTAAAAAGTACTGTCCTTCACATTACCTGTAACTGTGCGTTTACAGTATCCGCTACTGTGCATGCACAGTAAAAAGTACTGTCCTTCACATTACCTGTAACTGTGCGTTTACAGTATCCGCTACTGTGCATGCACAGTAAAAAGTACTGTCCTTCACATTACCTGTAACTGTGCGTTTACAGTATCCGCTACTGTGCATGCACAGTAAAAAGTACTGTCCTTCACATTACCTGTAACTGTGCGTTTACAGTATCCGCAACTGTGCATGCACAGTAAAAAGTACTGTCCTTCACATTACCTGTAACTGTGCGTTTACAGTATCCGCTACTGTGCATGCACAGTAAAAAGTACTGTCCTTCACATTACCTGTAACTGTGCGTTTACAGTATCCGCAACTGTGCATGCACAGTAAAAAGTACTGTCCTTCACATTACCTGTAACTGTGCGTTTACAGTATCCGCTACTGTGCATGCACAGTAAAAAGTACTGTCCTTCACATTACCTGTAACTGTGCGTTTACAGTATCCGCTACTGTGCATGCACAGTAAAAAGTACTGTCCTTCACATTACCTGTAACTGTGCGTTTACAGTATCCGCTACTGTGCATGCACAGTAAAAAGTACTGTCCTTCACATTACCTGTAACTGTGCGTTTACAGTATCCGCAACTGTGCATGCACAGTAAAAAGTACTGTCCTTCACATTACCTGTAACTGTGCGTTTACAGTATCCGCAACTGTGCATGCACAGTAAAAAGTACTGTCCTTCACATTACCTGTAACTGTGCGTTTACAGTATCCGCTACTGTGCATGCACAGTAAAAAGTACTGTCCTTCACATTACCTGTAACTGTGCGTTTACAGTATCCGCAACTGTGCATGCACAGTAAAAAGTACTGTCCTTCACATTACCTGTAACTGTGCGTTTACAGTATCCGCTACTGTGCATGCACAGTAAAAAGTACTGTCCTTCACATTACCTGTAACTGTGCGTTTACAGTATCCGCTACTGTGCATGCACAGTAAAAAGTACTGTCCTTCACATTACCTGTAACTGTGCGTTTACAGTATCCGCTACTGTGCATGCACAGTAAAAAGTACTGTCCTTCACATTACCTGTAACTGTGCGTTTACAGTATCCGCAACTGTGCATGCACAGTAAAAAGTACTGTCCTTCACATTACCTGTAACTGTGCGTTTACAGTATCCGCTACTGTGCATGCACAGTAAAAAGTACTGTCCTTCACATTACCTGTAACTGTGCGTTTACAGTATCCGCAACTGTGCATGCACAGTAAAAAGTACTGTCCTTCACATTACCTGTAACTGTGCGTTTACAGTATCCGCTACTGTGCATGCACAGTAAAAAGTACTGTCCTTCACATTACCTGTAACTGTGCGTTTACAGTATCCGCTACTGTGCATGCACAGTAAAAAGTACTGTCCTTCACATTACCTGTAACTGTGCGTTTACAGTATCCGCTACTGTGCATGCACAGTAAAAAGTACTGTCCTTCACATTACCTGTAACTGTGCGTTTACAGTATCCGCTACTGTGCATGCACAGTAAAAAGTACTGTCCTTCACATTACCTGTAACTGTGCGTTTACAGTATCCGCTACTGTGCATGCACAGTAAAAAGTACTGTCCTTCACATTACCTGTAACTGTGCGTTTACAGTATCCGCAACTGTGCATGCACAGTAAAAAGTACTGTCCTTCACATTACCTGTAACTGTGCGTTTACAGTATCCGCTACTGTGCATGCACAGTAAAAAGTACTGTCCTTCACATTACCTGTAACTGTGCGTTTACAGTATCCGCAACTGTGCATGCACAGTAAAAAGTACTGTCCTTCACATTACCTGTAACTGTGCGTTTACAGTATCCGCTACTGTGCATGCACAGTAAAAAGTACTGTCCTTCACATTACCTGTAACTGTGCGTTTACAGTATCCGCTACTGTGCATGCACAGTAAAAAGTACTGTCCTTCACATTACCTGTAACTGTGCGTTTACAGTATCCGCTACTGTGCATGCACAGTAAAAAGTACTGTCCTTCACATTACCTGTAACTGTGCGTTTACAGTATCCGCAACTGTGCATGCACAGTAAAAAGTACTGTCCTTCACATTACCTGTAACTGTGCGTTTACAGTATCCGCAACTGTGCATGCACAGTAAAAAGTACTGTCCTTCACATTACCTGTAACTGTGCGTTTACAGTATCCGCTACTGTGCATGCACAGTAAAAAGTACTGTCCTTCACATTACCTGTAACTGTGCGTTTACAGTATCCGCTACTGTGCATGCATAGTAAAAAGTACTGTCCTTCACATTACCTGTAACTGTGCGTTTACAGTATCCGCTACTGTGCATGCATAGTAAAAAGTACTGTCCTTCACATTACCTGTAACTGTGCGTTTGCAGTATCCGCTACTGTGCATGCACAGTAAAAAGTACTGTCCTTCACATTACCTGTAACTGTGCGTTTGCAGTATCCGCAACTGTGCATGCACAGTTAAAAGTACTGTCCTTCACATTACCTGTAACTGTGCGTTTACAGTATCCGCTACTGTGCATGCACAGTAAAAAGTACTGTCCTTCACATTACCTGTAACTGTGCGTTTACAGTATCCGCTACTGTGCATGCACAGTAAAAAGTACTGTCCTTCACATTACCTGTAACTGTGCGTTTACAGTATCCGCTACTGTGCATGCACAGTTAAAAGTACTGTCCTTCACATTACCTGTAACTGTGCACTTACAGTACCTGCTACTGTGCTTTCACATTTAACATTACTGTTCAAAACAGTACAAATATTTTACTGTTCAAAACAGTACAAATATTTTACTGTTCAAAACAGTACAAATATTTTACTGTTCAAAACAGTACAAATGTTTTACTGTTCAAAACAGTACTAATATTTTACTGTTCAAAACAGTACAAATATTTTACTGTTCAAAACAGTACTAATATTTTACTGTTCAAAACAGTACTAATATTTTACTGTTCAAAACAGTACTAAATTAAATTTACTGTCATAACGGTAAAATGTTGCCTCGGTCTTTAACTGTTTTAGGACCAGTAAAAGTTACTGCTTTGCTCGATAGGCTCCTGTAGAACTGTTCAAAGCAGTAGCCATACATGCTTTATCAGTTTTATTAACCGATTATTTTTTTCAGTGCATTGGCAGGGTTATGAAAATGGTTTTTACATCCATTGGCAAGCTCAAGTGGAGCACACAAATACATCTAGACATCGCCTACCACCACTACTCATTCATAATGATACGTCATTTTGAATAACATTTCCCGTTTATTCAGACGTTCATTCACAAAAATATTGTTTCTAAGGTGTGCCACGTGGGTACGATCGGCCGATGCTTAGATCTATCTTTTGTGTGAGCGTCTCCGCTCAATCAATCCAAATATTTTTATCGTAATGCGCTCGACCGATCTGTCTCGGCATTCCGTGTATTCTGAAGTTCATTTGTATCAGTCTTGGAGTTTAGTTTGACGGAGTATGTTTTGTTTCAAGCAAAAGAAGAAGGGAAAAGGCGAGGGTCGAAACAAGGAGAACATCATCGATGATGTGCCGGTTATCAATGATGTGGCGGCCGAAGAACCGGAGAAAGAAAAACTGTGTTATGAAGTGAAGCATTCTGATGTCATGGGCAGGTTAGTAGAAACTAAATCTAAATTGACTTGCTGTTTAACATAATGGTTCTGCCATGTTTGGTAAACATTTTAGAATTTTAATTTTATTATCTCGCGTTCAGCTTTATGTTTGCTTATAAGACTGTATAGTTTTTGTCCGTGGTTTTATTAATTGGAGCAGTATGTTAAACTGCTGAAATTCCAAGGCTTGTAACGATGTGACACGACAGCGGACTACAGTAATTTTCCGGAGTATTGGATTGTCGCCAGATCGCGACTCTTTGGGGACAATTTTATTGTTCAGTTAGTTCTGCACAGTGAATGATTGATATATCTTTATATTCCGTGTGTACATAGTTTATCAAAGATTTCAATTCGTAGAGTTTTCAATTTGTAGGGTGTAATGTTTAAAATTCTTACCGCAAAACCAACATAGGCCGGATAACAAAATGTAACGAATTTTTTTTTACGTTTTTTATAAAGTCACTTGTAGGAAAGACGAGACTTATGAGGATAGTAGGTACACGTTGATGATGGATGTGTAAAAAAGAATACAATATTCCAGGTATTTAGTAGCAGCACGGGACATAGAAGCCGGAGAGATAATAATCGAGGAGCCAGCCATAGCAGTCGGCCCCTGCAGCGGGTGCGGCCTCATCTGCCTCGGCTGCTATCGAGAGCTGGACGATGCCAACTTGTCCAAGTATGTTTTCTGTTTAGGCATAAAACTATTGTACACATAGTTAAACATTTTGTTATTGTAACTTAATAACAATCGACACAATAGAAGCGGATGAAGTTAAGTCACGTATTCTCTACCTATTGTAGCATCAGAAATCAAATTAGTAAATGAAAATTAGTTTATTCAAACAATTCATAGGAATTATATGCCCCATTAATCACGTGATGTTTTAAGCAACTTTTTAACCCCTTCCCTGGTGATACGTGGTGAGGTGTGTAATTTTTGGTACAAAGTAAAATCTTTAAAACTTTCAGAATATTAGGTTTAAAAATCGTGCGTTCAACATAAAAATAAACACACATAATATCTCACTACACTCCCTTTTGTGATATGACATAATTTTTTCCGAACCCCCTCCACCCCTTTCGAGTGTCACGTGATTAATAGACGACCTCAAAACTAAGCGGTTCTGTGTGTAAGTACTTTTGGTGAACCACGTTCGAAGTATAACATCAGGCTCTCGTGGGTCAGCTCCGCTGGATAACATTCTTTGCTTTCATCGAATATTTTATAGGACTTCGAGAACCTCTTCACCAAAGTTCACCCTTTCCAGATGTCGTGGTTGCAAATGGCCGGTATGCAGCAGCTCGTGCCCCGGGCAGGGCAAGTGTACGGGACATTCTAAACAGGAGTGCGATACACTGAAGACAGTATCTCCAGACTATACTAACTTGGACGATTTGAGGGACTCCTACCAGGCTCTGATGCCGCTGAGGTAAAGTGAACTTTCATGTAGACTTTTAACAGTATCCTGAATGATTCTAATAGTTGAATTAAATTGGCGAACTATTTCAGACTTCTTTCTCTCCTTGCGTATCTAATGATCTTGGCTGAGGATGGCGCTTCCCTTAGATTTATATTCTTTTGTATAATGTCTCACCAGCGCTTTCTAACTTAGACTTTTTAACACTAAACAAAGTAAGCAGTTTTAAAACGCAACATTGTATCCGATGAACTCAAAATCTCATTAGATTCTTATTTCCAAGAAATCTATTAGGAAATTTGCTAGGGCTTTTCTACTTGTTTGAATATATTACCGTAAAATCGATAGTAAATCACTAAAAGCAAACAGCTCATAGAAGATAGTTTTATGATGAAAACACACCCTAACAAGTGCGCACCAAGAAATATTATTGTATCGAAAGCATCGATTGAAATATTATGTTTACGAAAGCGATTGATATAGCTGCGTCTACTAACTTTGTTGCCGACAGCTTCTGATCATTATCAAAACATAATTACGACTGTTTACTATAATTTCTCATTCTAACTTCATACAGTTTACTTTATTTAGCTGTTTGAGATCAAACTGAACATGAAATAAGAGTTTCCAAAAATAATGCCTGAGTAAAGCCTTAAGCAAGATGCTGGTGACTTTGCGCTTAAAAATAACGAGGAGTTTCTGAACACCATAATGGATAAAGTTATCATGGCTCATTCTAAGCGTACTGTTTAGTGCCATTAATCTGGGAAAGCGTACTTTAAGCCCGGATGAGCTGAGAAACTTCACCCCTAAAAATATCCTTCAGTTTTTAACAGCTGCAAGGTTTAGTGGTGAACTATGACCGCCCTAAATAGGTGTGACACCTAACAAGTGCTGATCATAATAAGCCATTAGGCAGCAGTGATATGATATCTACAAAAAAAAACATTATAAAAAGCGTGCTGATTATTGCGAGGATTTTCTTTATGCCTCGCATCTTTTTATTTGAGGACTCCTTTCATAATAGGAAGCTTTTCTTCAAATAACTACGTTCCTTGGTTTTAGTAGCAGCATCTGTGCATTGAATTTGAATGTCAGTTCAAAGGCACATTTATCATTCCAGATGTCTTCTGCTAAAAAAGTCAGATCCAGTGAAATGGGCAGCTCTGTCGGCGATGGAGTCTCATAACGAGCTGCGCCGCGCTCGAGGCGACATCTGGCCGATGAACGAGAGACTTGTCGTCAACAGGATCAAGAAGTGGAAACTGGACTATGCTGATGAAGAGATACATACAGTGTGTGGCATTTTGGAGGTGAGCCTTTCGCATTGGCTAAATTAATTGCCACACCCAAACCTACTGCCGTCCTATCCCGTTCTGAATCGGATTTGTAGGATTTTTTATGTATACGGCGATTCGTGTCATGTTTCAAGGAGGAACGATCCACCGACTTCCTGCGATCATACAATACCATTTTTGCCCGTTCTTCTAGGCTCTGGTCGCGAAGGACTGGCACCTAGAATCTAAATGTACCTTGTGATTTTACTGAATAAAAGATTTAGGTCTGGAATATGAGGTTTTGAACACGTACCAAAACTCGTATTCCAAGCTTCCAGCCGCAAGTTCGAATAACCAAGTCAATATTGTGTTCTCCAGGTGAATGCGTTCGAAGTGGGCGGCAGCGGCGCCAATGCCCGAGCGCTGTACGACCGAGCATACCTGCTGGCACATGACTGCACGCCCACCACTACTCACACGGAGTCGGAGACGCAGCCTGGCAGGCCGCTCGTCATCCGCGCCTCGGTGCCGCATACCGCTGGACAGCTGATGTCGGCTTGCTATGCTTACACGCTTCAGGTACACATTGCAATCTATTCCTCTTACTTATTATAACATTACGCGATGAAGCGCTCATGGCTAGGCTTGCCTGCCTAGTCAATGTTCACCGATTATCTAAGTTAAGCGACGTTTTGCGCGGTCACTATTTGGATGGGTGACTACTAGTGGCATTTACATCTTAGCGCTTTTGTGCTTCGGAGGGCACGTTAAACTGTGGGTCCCAGCTCTAGCAGAAGTTGTTAGAAATAGTTGCGCACATTGATGGGTATTGTAATCCCCTGTAGTTTCTGAGGAAGGTTCTATTGCACCCGGTACTACCAGTATCATAATTCAGGGTACCCTCAAACGTCGGGAGCACATAAATCACAGCAAGTTCTTCGACTGCTGCTGCCGGCGCTGCGCCGACCCCACCGAGCTCGGCACCTACGCCAGCGCCTTCCGCTGTCCGCGCTGTGCGGGCCGCGTGCTGCCGCGGACACCCTTGGAGGCTGCTGGAGCCTGGGGCTGCGTCGATGGATGCGCCTACTCCATGCCGGCAGCAGCTGTTCAAATGCTGCTCAAAAGGTAACCTGTTGATTTACCCTCAATTCAATTCAAATTTATTTTTTACATCAACGCTGACATTCTGAATTTGGAAAGCCAGCTCTACAGGTACATCATCAGTTACATTGAATTTCAATGTTGGTTCTTCTTCAAACAATGAAGGAAAACACCGTCAGGTTAGTCAGCTCAGCAAGTATTGAAGTATCTTTCCTGTGGATAAGGCCGACTAGGTAGAGAGGTATAGGTGCTACAAGCCCACTAGTATCTTAAATCATGTCCCAGGCGCTGCAGCGTACATTGGGGCATGAAATGTAGATTAGATGCAAAGTCTTCATTAATACAGCTTCATAAGATCCTCGTGAACTCTGCAGGTTATCAGACGAGTACGAGCAGATAGATGCGAACGATGTCCTGGGATTCGAAGCGTTCCTCCACAAGTACCGCAACGTGATCCACGCGGGGCACTACCTGTGCCTGTCCGCCAAGCACTCGCTCAGCCAGCTGTACGGCAAGGTGCCGCAGTACATGATACACGAGATGCCGGACCATCAGCTCAACAGGAAGATCGACATCTGCAGGGATCTGATGAAGGTGTTCGACATTGTGGAGCCTGGGTACTCGCGGCTTAGGGGTAAGTGCAGTTTGCACAACGGATCTTTATACCTCTGAAGTTAGGTTCAACGCATGTAGTGTTTGTACGGAAAAATTTGCTTACCTACCTTCAATTTGACCAAAAATGGGTTTTGCGCAGATAGGTACTTCAACGGGACAAATATCCGTTGTGTTGGGACCACTTTACGACGTTTATAAATATCAAATGTTTTTCAAAAGTTGTCAAAAGTTTTCAGAAAGTTTCGAGAGAGATTATAAACAGCAAATTCGTAATCTTTCATAAACTTCCGATATCGATACGAAAAGGGTTTCCGAATGAATCAGAATACTTAGCCCTACAGAAATGTTCCCGGAATGGATCCATTTTCTAACTCTAACCGTCTACCACGAAAATCGATAAATGAAGAATTTCTCTTGATATTTAAATTACACTGCATAGTCGTTTTGATGAGTCTATTACGAAGACTGCGTCGCTGCGCAATGTAAAGCTATAAAACGAACCTTTGTTTATCTTTTTGCATAGAAGACGTCTTTTTAAACACCTTTTTATTTATTTTCCATTTGAACGAAATAATAAAACAGTATTTATAGCTTGAACAATCTTTTAAAAATAGTATTGCGTTTGTGACAGGCGTTACATTGTACGAGCTGCACGCTCCGCTGATGATCCTCACCACTAGAGACTACGAGAAGAAAGCTATATCCAAGGAAAACCTGCGCACGCGTCTCAAAGAGGTAAAGATGGAGTATCACAAGGGGCTCTATTAGATTCGATATTGTTCATAATATGTATGAATGTTATATTTTCCCCCATGATTTCGTCGGCTTCTCAATCGTCCTGATAATTTTTCAGAGCCTTTGTGTTAATCTAAGTTACGAACTATATATATTCCAAGTTTCATTCAAATCTGAGCAGCAGTTGCAGCGTGATTGAAACACAAACATCTAAACTTAAGAATATCTCGAACAATTAACAGGACCTACAAGATAACATGAATGGGATTAGCTGCGTTAATAAAACATACTTTGACACGAGGACAACGTCACATCAGTGGCTTCAGAGGGGTACGAGAGCCGGTCTAAAACATCTGACACGCGAGTAGAGGCTCAGTGTAATGTTAAGCTTCTCAAAGAATCCTCTTTATAAATAAATAAAATAAATAAATATTCATGGACATTTCACACGACGCCCTCTAGTCCCAAACTAAGCAAAGCTTGTAATATGGGAACTAGATGCTGATAGAATACTTATAACTCTTTTTTTTTTTTGTAAATACATACTTATAATACATAGTAACACCCAGACATAGAACAAACATCTACGTTTGGCTCACACAAATATTTGTTCTCAGTGGGGATCGAACCCACGACCCACAGCACGGAAGGCAGAGCTAATACCGACTGAGCTGTGACGCCTGTCTTTGAAAACGGAACATGCTTACGAAGTCGCGGATAACAGCTAGTTTATAATATTAGTGGAATTATTTATTAAATTTATGTATTTGAACCGTACCTCCACAGGTTGTAAACTACCTAACCGAAGCATCGCTAATCCTGGGCTTCGAGCCGCGCCAGTCTTCAGAAGGCCTCATGGCGTCGGCTGCGAGAGACGCTTTGAAGAAAATAAAAACATGGGAACAAATCATTGGGAAGATCTCATGAGGATGCGTCAGCAGGACGGTATAGATGAAGATTCTTTATCGGGAAAGCCATATAATCAATATTGGAATTGGTTTAGATTGATCAAAATATCTTTTTTACCGTAACCCCAATAGGGAAAATTGGAAATTATAATTTGATTGCAATCTGATTTAAAAATTGTACTAAACTCCGAATTGCGTTTTGTCTCTTCCGATTGAATTTGAAAGTTCTTGATAATGCCGTAGATAAACACAATCAATTCTCAGCTTAGTTAGAACATAATTTTATTATTTGTACTAAGTTGTACCAAGTTAATGTTATTATTTGTACCAAGTACTACTGTAAATATTTTCTTCGCGTAACATTTCCTTGTAACTAAATAACTCGACGCTTTGAGATATTATAGTGTTGTTTGAGACTAGTCCCTAAAAAATAAAACACGTTATAAATAGTTCGAGCTTACGCCATGCTTATTGCAAATAGGTTTTAAGTTTCATTAGTGTAAGCACTTAATATACTTCCCTGTACATCTCTGTGACTATTTTTTTGTGACTGTGTAAAAGTATACGTTTGTAAAAAAAAACTATTTTATAATAAATTTTTTCTTCAACATTAATAATCGAATCCAAAGATCTTCAGTTATTAATAATTAAGTACCTACCTGCTTTATTTTGTTAATTATTTATTGAAAATGCACCAATTTATTGGGTGTTTAATATTCTAAGATAGTAGTTTCTTTAATATTCTTTGTGATCCGTCTAATCTTGTATTTCTCGTCTAATGTTTATTTCAATATTTATATAATTATTATTATTTATTCATTCCTATGACTAAAAGACATAACATGTAAATTATTTTTGTATCGCTGTTTTAGAGAAACTAACTTTTAAATAAAAATGTGAACTAGTATACTTGCGTGTTTGAATAAAACAAAATTCCATATCCATGCCAGAAAGAAATTAGGTATTATAAAAAATATATTCAAAACATAAAAAGAATAATAAACCGAAAAGTTTATTAAATTTTACGTTTTTCTACATCGAATTTCGAATAATGAGTACAAGGTTAAAAACCTAAGCAAAGCAAAATGTGTAGACAGTTATATTATGTAGAGTACCAATTATTATAATTTACATAATGCACTAAGATGCGTTTGAACCCACGACCGTTAGAATATAAGGTGGGAAAGCAGCCACTGTGCCACCACCCGCAGTATTCAGAACGTACTCATCTAAAGTTTCAAGCGGCCAGTTTATTTTTACACATCCCATGTGCGCTTGCGCCGGCAGTCGGCCCGGTTCTGCGTAGAGCATCCATTGTCAATGAGTTTTTTCTGGTTTTGGATTTTACAATGGATTTAAAAGTGCAGTGAACAAAAACAGCTTTTTAAACAGTGATTAGGTGAGGGTTTAAGCAGTTTTTATAAATCTAAGAAAGTTAACAAACAGTGCTGTGAGTATTTTGTTAAAAACAATGATAACCCCTTTGAAATATGAATGGAATGTAGCCCCAGTTCTAATCTTATGTCAGACTCAGACAGCATATAGGTAACTAAACTACAACACGTAGTTGACAATAAGCACACAAGAGAAGTAAGCTTTATTTCAAAGAGTTTTCTAGAACACTTCTAGAACCATCGGTTTATACCGATTCTCAAATTCAGAAAGGTAGGAAAAACAAATCAACATACAGTGTACAACCTACAAGAACATAAATTCCCTGTACCTAGCAGTAAACATCATCATGAAGACCGAAGGAGTCTGCGCCATCTGTCTCTCGCCAGCAGATCAAAAATGCTCCGGATGCCAGCTGGTGAACTACTGTTCCAAAGAACACCAGAAGAGCCACTGGAGGCAGCACAAGATGGAATGCGTGCCAGCCAAAGTAAAAGAGGATGAACACCTGGGACGCTACATGGAAGCCACGAGAGAGATCAAGGCAGGGGATATACTGCTGAAGGAGAAACCGCTCGTAACTGGACCTACACAAGTGAGTTTCCCACTACAATACCTAACTACATATTTCAGAGTGACACCTTTACGTCTCGAGAGTGATGGACGCAGTGCGTTCCCTCACAGGGAACGTCCTCAATGGATTTGCTTTGAGGTAAATGAGGTAATGCATTGCTATCCGCACAGGTTACCATTTACCTTGGGCAGGTTCCATCGCTTGCTTTCGTAAAAAAGTCTTGAACCGTATTGAGAATTATAAAG
Source organism: Gandaritis pyraliata (assembly GCA_947859175.1). Classification (NCBI taxonomy): domain Eukaryota; kingdom Metazoa; phylum Arthropoda; class Insecta; order Lepidoptera; family Geometridae; genus Gandaritis; species Gandaritis pyraliata. The sequence continues at coordinate 9,229,297 of OX401866.1, read as the reverse complement.
AAAACGTGCTAAAAAAACCCTGCTTTTCATGATTTTAAGTACCTATCCGATTTAGTTCATATTTAACTTTCGTATGACTTTTTTCACCTCTTCAGACGACTCCACCAGTGTGCTTAGGTTGTTACAAGCTCTTGGAGGAAGGCAAGACAGTGTCCTGCGGAAAGTGCGGCTGGCCTTTTTGTTCTGAAGACTGCACGTACAGTGATGCGCATATTCCTGAATGCAGCTACACGGAGAAACGAGGAGAGAAGGTGAGATTAACATCATCACACCATCTCTTGCGAAATAGTAATACTTACCTAGTCTCTTTGTGAAACTCGGCCAGGGAAGTATGCCTGAACGAGTTTCACAAAGAGCTACAAAGAGCATAAATTATATTACACAGCGTATTTTTGAATTTAATCTTTTTTTTTTACTTTTTCTAGAGGATTTCAGACATTTTTGTACTTTCGTCTCCAGGTGAACATTTTAAACTATGGAGTTCCCCATCCAAATTATCAATGCCTCACCGTGCTGCGTTGCCTTTACCAGCGCGACCACGGCGCAAAGCTCTGGGCAAAGCTGCAAGCTCTCCAGTCGCATTGTGAGGATCGACGGGACACGGATAAATGGAATAGCGATAAGAAGATGGTAGCCAATTTCATCTGGACATTCTTCAAGCTGGAGGGGGTCTTTAGTGAGGAGGAGATTATGAGGTGCTGTGGGATATTGCAGGTAAGAAAACACCTTGAAAAAATGAAGGACCCACACATGTAAAGATTCTAAATCCAATAAATTATTCTGTGTTCTGGCAGATTAATGGACACGAGGTACCATTGATGGAACCGGAGTACCTGGCAGTCTTCGACCGCATCTCTATGGTGGAGCACAACTGCCGAGCCAATTGCAACAAGAGCTTCACTTCTGATGGACAGATTGTAAGTGACAACGGTTGAGAAATGGTGAAAGAACAAGAGTGTATTAAAAATATATTTTGTAAGACTGCCAAATGATTTCAGATTCTAGTTGCTGGCCAGAACATCTCCCCTGGTAGTCACATTACCGTATGCTACACAGACCCGCTCTGGGGCACAGAAACCAGGCGTCATCATCTCGCTGACTCCAAGTTCTTCGAGTGCCAGTGTGAGCGCTGCGCCGACGTTACCGAGCTTGGCACCATGTATAGTGCTGTTAAGTGTAAGAAGAAGTAAGTTTCAGCTTTCATACAGATCCTCAGGTAGTAAATTTTCAGACCTAAATTCTCTTTCCAGCTTTTGATCGCTCAATATAAAAACTGTTCAGTATTAGATTCTAACTTTCACTTTACAGGGATTGCAAGGGTTACCTTCTACCTGAGACCTTTCTACTCCCGATCCTGCACAAGACGAAAAACCCAGACCCTGAGGGCCGGAACCTGGACAACAAGACTTGGACCTGCAATAGCTGCAAGGATGCCGTGACAGACGCCATCATCCAGCAATTACTTCAGGACATCGGACGAGAGCTCAGCAACATGCCAAAGGAAGATCCAGACGTCTGTGAAAAGTAATAACTGGGAACATTGATATAATTGAAGGGTTCGAGTGGAATTCTGTGAAAAGTCTTGATAAATGCTGATATTTGTAAAGTATGTAGGTACTTGGGCCTGTCGTTAAGTACCTAGTTTTAAGTTAGTTTTTTATATCCACAAGTAAGGAAACCACTTAGCACCTACAGGTAGGTACAGTAGTAAATACCCACAATAGTAGAATACAGTAGTAGTACCAAAGAACTGGAATAAAAACCTAAATGTTCGTTCCCCGTTCCAGGTTCATTAACCACTGCAGCAGCTACCTGCATCCCTCTCACTACTACATGACAGACGTGAGCCTGGCACTCGGTCAGATGATCGGCCAAGACACGGAGCGCGGACTGGCGGCCGTCAGTGATGACCGGCTCATGCTGAAGACGCAGCTCTGTAGGAAACTGGCGGACCTGCTGGAGATACTGACCCCTGGTAGGATATACTGACTCCTGATTCCTTAACCAGCTCCAGACCCAAGTCGGCGAGGCGAGGACTATTCGAGGTAACAACGAATATGTTAGTTGTCGTCAGTTTGAGGACATCCGGATTCCAGTTCAGGGTCCTCATTCCACAGCTTTTATTCATCAGCGGTGCTCGCGAAATATTAAAAGAATACATCTAAACGTCTTCAGTGAGGCAATGCATCGTTATAAGCAGTGTTAACCGCTTAACATCAGGACGGCCATCGGCTTGTTCCTTCATTAAGTTGTATAAAAAAAATTTGCACATGGTACAGTTTCTTTATTGAGCCTATATTTTCAGCTGAAACTAGACTTCGAGGCAGTCTGCTGTTCGAGCTTCACGCGGCAGTTGCAGATACTGGCAGGAGGAAGTCCCTGACTGAAGGACCCATGGTTATGCTCGGTTATGTAACGGTAAGAATACTTTCTGCTTTGTGTTTTTAGTAAGAACAGTTGGGTACTATCAGGTACCTAAATAACGAAAGACGAGGATGATGATGCTGAATAAAGATGGAACTCCTTGACCACTTAAACGCTGGCTGTGTTAGTTGGCTTAGAGATCTACGGTTACTTTTGAGAATGATTCCTATTATCTGTACTTACTGTACTGTATTTTGTGTTACATACCTTTGTGTGTAACTTTGCAACTTTATTGTTTGACTTTAGTAAAAGCTCAAATAATCAGCTAATAATTATTTCCAGGAGTCCCGTAAAATCCTGATGGAATCTGCGTGCCTCCTTCGACACGAGCCTCCAGAATTACCGGAAGGGCGCGTGGCGAAGCAAGCGCGACTCAACCTTGTTCAGATGGACGAGCTCATCAGGAACCTGACTCTAGCACTCCCAGCACCTTTGTAGTTACAAGTTTCAAATCATCTGCAGCCTTGACCCACTGCTGGAACGTTGGCTTCTCTGCTCCTGTTAAAAGATGTTAAATACCCAGTAGAGCGATTACAGAACTAGGTTGCAACGATTCTTCATCGTTACGTCCAAAATATGACAGACATTTTGAATCAGACGGCAATCAATCAGCAATAAAGCTCTGTTGCACCCATAGAACCGTAATAACCCTACTGATTCAATCTAAGTATACGACGCAGACATATGTATATTATTCATTCAATACAGTTTTATATGATTTTTTTTGTATGCTCACGTTTATTTATTTATCACCTTTCAATAAGTTGAAAAACGATACTGTGTCTAAGAATAATTATGTAACTTGGTTACCAAGTCTGTTCTACATACCTCTGGCAATTGTTAATCAATTAGCAGACACATCGACAAGAATCCCTGGTGCTTCCTGCCGACGCAAACTGGAACAATCGGTGCTACTATGAAACTAGACTATGTGCATTGCAATGTCAAGTCGAACTGGTTTCGTGGTTGGTCTCGCTTAGTCATTGACACTGTTAATTGAGCCTGAAAACATCTACTGATTGGTTGCGAGCCTTTCACAATTTTGGTAAGTCACAATAAAAAATGAAGGACTAATAAAACTGCAGACTTCAGGAGCTAAAATCTAAACGACGACCTTCTCCGACTAGCTATGCAATTTCGATTATTTGCTTGTTACACAGACACAGTGCTCTCAAAAGTAATGAATGCCAGTAGGCTGATTGGAACCGCAGGCGCAAGTTTAAGTTTCCACGAAGCGCTCGATATCGCCCCAATTAATGACATTTCTGTCACTCACGGCAACATTAATGCAGCGTGTGACCTTTTTAATTAGAGCAATTAAATATCACGAACTTTCTCGAAATAAAAATGGGTAAAATTGAATTTATGTCACGTTAATCCCGTAGCTAGTACAGTTATAAAAGTCAAAACTAGACATAATAATAGTAGCCTTCTTCAGTTATTTAACATAAGTAAATACATAGTAAAGTTTGCTTAAATTAATCATCGACAACTTTAGATATCTGGTTGCCCTAGTTTGGCAAAGGCAAAACTAAACATGATACTTAATAATTCAAAGAAACTGGAGAGGTAATCTATCATACACACACAGCGAAATCAAGATGGCACAGAGTCAGAGCGCTTGGGTACGTACCTGCGAATGCTTAGGTATACTTGTAGATTTCATAAAAGAGGAAATTACATTCAAAGTATTTACATACATTTTAAGATGGCGAACCACCTTGGACAGGACAACTAGTTGTCTTGTCATTGTTGACTGTGCATGACGCGGTAGAGCCGCGGTGTCCGTATTGCACTAGTGGCGTCGCGGTGATAAGCGTAAGCAAAATGTGTTTGGAAAGGCTTACTAACATGTGGACCTGCCTCAAATCCTTGACTTTCATAAAATGCCATGGAAGGTTTTATCCGCATCACTATCGTACTCAGACTTTTTAAATTCTAAACAAGTAGCCCTACATTATTGATTATGAATCCTATATTTATAACTTCGACATTTTTAGGAAAGCAGCAGTTTACGAGATCGGTACCAATTCTCTTTATTGTTTATCTGCAACGGTTAACCTTTCCTAGACAAGTATCCAAAATAAGATGTTAGGAGTGATTGTATAAGCATAGACGTACGTTATTATCACCTTCAAAGAGTAGGTACATAAAACATACCAATGGCGGCGTCGCGCAAATCTTTGTCCAAACATTAGCCAAGTCTAACGCAAGGCTTCGGCGCTAACCTACGTTTCTGCCAGATTTCGTGACTCTCAAAACTATTAAACTGTGAATTTTACAACCTCAATCAATCTTTGAATAGTCAAGCAACATCGTTGGTGCCTAGAATTTCTGCAGATCTGCAATGTGACTTAAACAGTGCTTTAAAACGAATGAATATTAAAGTTAAAATGTGAGATGAGTTCGACGAAATCGGTATTACGACGGACAGTGTTTGTGGAAGTTATCAAGGATCCGTTTAAAAGATATGTGGAAAGCTATTTTGTCAAGAAGTAAAAGGTTTGTACTCAATTTCAATAAAATATTGTTTATAAAGCTACTTAAGTCATTTTTATACTAAAGATCTCAGCATTTAAGAGGTGTGAGTATCCAGAGATTATGAAAAACTTATTCCGGCAAACATATTTTTCACACAGGTAACTTACCTACTTCTTTAATAATTTTCCTACCCTAATCCCTTCAACATCATCGTAAGTTTAGATATTATTTGCAAGACTTCGTTTGTCTTGTTGTTCTCAGGAAAGTGATAATTTTCCACTTGCTGCATCATGCAACTGCAAGGTGATGTCGAGGAGGTTTTGATAATAGTTTAGTCGTTGATAGTGAGCTGGATTACAGATATGTTTATCAAGAAAGTTAGTAAAATTAAATTAAAATAAAAATCGGTCAAGGAGATTACTATAAAGAAGCAGTTATTTCAAACTATCGGAGATGGTTAGTAGACTACCTTCCAAGTCCAATAGGTACTTATAAAGTTCATTTTAAAGTCTTTTAGTTTACTTGGATTGTTTATGTCACCACCTTGATTTATTGTGATCTTTACTTATATCATCACGTCGTCGTACCTGCTCTAACGAAAATATCTGTTCTGCTTCAATAACTTCGATTATTTTTCCACAAACCTTATTATCTAAGTATAAAAAAGCATTTGAAACTCAATAATCGACCATCCATCTTTCTTGAATAAATCACCACTATGGTAATTGCTAAGATCAATAGAACTTTGTATACTTGAGTAGGTAGGTACCTACTAATTTATGTGTATCATCTCCCACACACATGCCACGTGACCACGTGGCATAATTTCTTCATATTACTTACTAGGTATGTAGATAAAACAATGTACCTACGTAGTAATACTACCAAAGCTTTATCATTCCACACCTTTAGTAGATTTTCTAAGTACCTACCTACCAAATTCTCCATTGAACTTTTGTTGTTGCATATCTCAGAACTTGCTAGTAATATTAGCTTGTTGGCTATTAGTTAGTCCCATCGTTTGTTCTTCATAGGCTTCCATTTAGGTAATTAAGACACAGTTTAACACTTCTGCAGATATCATCGTTTCACCGACAATCTGTAAAACTACACATGTTCCTTGAATAAACATTATTTTTTTAATTCGTTTCCTCCATGGGTTCCAGGAACTAGTCCATAATGGCCACATCCCGCTACCTCTGGCTACTGCTGTGCTACGCTCAGTACGCGCGAACTAACCTTATACAGGAGTACGAGGAGATCAAACACAACTTCCTGTGTGCTCAGAACTTGCAAAGCGAGCATCTGCCCATAGAACTAGGCAAGGATAGATACTCAGGCTGCTTGTGCCGGGCCAGTGTTAACAACAAAGTGGTGGTTTGCTTCGGAAATTACGAGTGTAGAAAGTTTCCAATGGTAAGCTTCTATTTATCTATCAAATGTTCATCTTTATGGTAGGTATACTAGGTATCTACATTCAGTCAGGCATTGTTAACTTTTCTATTAGATCAGGCTAAAAAAATAGATTGTTATTAGAACTACCTTTGCTATCAGCTAACCTGTGATTCTATCAACTAATACCTACCTTTATCTCAAAAGACACCGTGTAATCGCCGTGCAAATATTTTGTGACACTAAGATCTACTTATGTGCATAAAATTACAGAATGTTTGTGTGTTAACTTAGGACGAGGTATTTGGTACTATGTTTTTCAAGCCTCGTTATCATCCTCCCATTCTCAATTATGTCAACTAGTTTCTTTTAGAATGCCTTTAGTGCTATTTAATTCCACATACTCTCAGACAGTTGATGTCAGTTTTATATTCTTCCAGGTCAAAATCCAAAGCGAAGGACTGAGGGTACGAACCACAGTCATCGAAAGAATACTAAAAGGAGATTTGGATGCATACAGCTACCTAAAAATACTCGAGATTGAAGCTAATCATAAACTAAGAGTGGTAGAACCTGGATCGTTCAGGAACTTAAGTAATTTGGAACAACTCTCCATTTCGTACAACACTTTGCTATTTGGAATTCATCAAGACACTTTCGAAGGGCTGGGGAAACTACGAAATCTGACTCTTGTGAATAATGGTTTCAAAAATATTCTGCAACTAACTCCAGCTTTTAGACCAAGTATATTACCCGCTTTAATTCGGCTCGATCTATCAGAAAATGCGTTCGAGATCATTCCTGAAGGAACTTTCTTTCCAATGAATGGTTCCAAGTTGCAGAAACTGGAATTTAATCTATGCCGGTTGGATGTGGTTCATAAAAATAGTTTAAATGTTCTTAAACATTTAGATACGTTGAATATTGGAGATAACGACATCACTGCAGCAGCGATAGAAGTGTTTTTGAATTCAATGATTGAAGCAGGCATAGAACTGATAAGCCTCGACCTATCCGGTATGGGATTTCGGAAGCAGCCACCTAGACACCTAATGGAAGTTATTGGCAACTCTACAATAACCTCATTGTATCTCGCCCGAAACCAATTTGAAATAATAGAAAATAATGACTTTCCTATAATGAAAAATATTGAGCTCATAGATCTAAGAAAAGTTCTATCAATACTCATAGGTCCTTACGTTTTCAATCCTGTTACTTTCCCCAAACTGAAAATTCTACTGTTAAGTGGAAACAACCTGCCGGGTATCCACAAGACTCCGGTTTCCAATCAGTTGCAAATTCTAGACCTATCGGATAACAAAGGAAGCGTATCAAATCCTATGTCCTATGAAATCGATAGTGACACCTTCACTGAATGTAAGGAACTAATAATATTGAACCTTGCCTTTAATAGAATAAGATCTATATTCAATTACACTTTTAGGGGCCTAGAGAATCTGCAACTATTGAACATGGAGAATGGAACTGTGTATCACATCGGAAACGGAAGTTTTAAGCCTTTGAAGAGACTATTGATACTAAACCTAGCAAATAACCCTCTAGAAGCAAACCAAAATTTAACATGTGCACAGTTTGAGGGACTCAACGAACTACAACAACTTAGTTTAGAGAACTGTGGCATCAAACGCTTTCACGACGATGATAACATATTTGAGACGATGCCAAATTTAACGCATTTGACACTTAAAAACAATCAACTCAGCTTCATCACAACAGAAACGATAAAACCTCTAAAATTCTTGAAAATCCTAGATCTAAGCCAGAATCTAATAACAACCTGGTGGAAACCACTCTTTCTCTCATCTGGTGTAAAGCCACTGACGATATATCTGATGAACAACAAAATATCACAATTCTCTCTAAGCATGATTCAAGATATAAGTTACTTGTTAGAGAATAGAAGCAATAATGCCATTGAAATCAACTTAATGGACAATATATTTATGTGTGATTGCAGCGCTATGTACAAGGCCTACCGATGGCTGCAGGTCAACAGTACCGAAAAGCTCAATCACTTCTTTTATACTTCTAAGTTCGAATGCAGCAACCCCGACATCTGGGAGGACAGGCGCGTGGCGGATTACCTGGGGTCCATCAAGACATTGCATTGCCTGATGTACGACAAAGTGTCAAATATGATGGTGCTCGTGTGGACGGCACCTTCACTGGTGACTTTATCCTTAGTTCTAATAATAATTTTCCTGATTTACAAGTACAGGATCTACATCCGGTACTGGATATTTCTAGCAAAAATAGCGTTAGGGAGAAATGCGAAGAAAAATTCAACTCCGAAGACTTTAGAAGCAAAACGAAGCAAATATGACGCGTTCGTATCGTACTGTAACGATGACAGAGACTTTGTGACGAAGATGGTGACGGAGCTGGAGAACAATCATCCGTATCTAAAGCTGTGCGTGTACGAAAGGGACTTCGAGATCGGCTCCTTCATATCTGAAGCGGTCCAAACGAGTATTAATCAAAGTAGATACGTAGTGTTAATTATTAGCAATAGTTTTGCTAAATCTCAATGGTGTCGTTGGGAGACCCAACTAGCAGAATACCACAGAATATTCTTAGAAGACGGTACATCTTACGACCCTTTAGTATTAATTAGAATAGGAGAGGTTCAGAACAAATATCTGACGAATACTCTGAAGTTTTTGTTGAAGACAAAGATTTACCACTCTTGGGACGAGATGAATCAAGAGGACTTCTGGCGAAAGCTCCGGAATGTTTTGGTTAAATAAACTAAGAAAACCGTTTTTAATGGTCTTTCTCTTTTTTCTGGTCACGAACGCTACCGCGGGGACGTGATTTAAATCACAAACGACTGGTAACTGCGTAAATAATTGCATTGAATCCAATGAGTCAATTTGTTTTAACTATTATTGATGGTTTGTTGTTGTGGTCTCATTTCGCAAGACTCTTATCTGAATTATGCAAGAAAGCTAATCAGATAGATGAGAGAGAGTTGGAAAATACGGTTAAAATATACCTTCCTAGACTTCGCCCATAAATCTACTAAACAGTTGGTTCCTTTTAAAAATACAAATACGTAGCCTACAATACGCACTATTTTTTATATAGAGTCTAGGTAATATTGCAAGGCCTTAACTGTCCTACTTTCTACAGACTAAATAACTTGCAGACTTAATTTCCTCGTGCGCTTCTGAAAGGCTTTCAATAGCGTGTAATAAGTACTACTTAAACACTTTTGCGTACAAGTTTGAATGCTCCTAGCACAGCTGCTATTCATTTCTGAATACGATGTCTAAGATGGTACCGACCACTGGCTATTTTAGATGTCTTCTCAGAATGTGGCATATTTATGCCTGTTGCTGAGTGTTGCTACATAAGTTTTAGCATACGATCAAATTGTAGTATTTACTATATAAACAACATTTTTAAATTTCAACTCCACTGAGCCATCGTGCACCTTTAGCATTCTGAGTGGGTTCCTTTTTTACGAATTTTAATGTTTTATTATTAAATATGTATTTGTATGTTGCGTAAAATAAATAATTTCTATTTCTACTGTACCTACACAATTTTGCTACGGACTTTTCGATTCTTATATTATTGGCGTTACTTACCATGTCGTAGGTAGATAAAAGTAATAGCGAATTACCTATTACAAGCTCGTTTTCCTCATCGCCCACACGGTGGCGACAACTCGACAAGAAAGTTAAGAAACTTAAATATAAGAAATCGAAAGTGCATTAAAGTTAATATTTATCTGAAATCGGCGATTCGCCGCTTTCTACATGATGTGCGCTGGCGATTTACATCTCAATAAAACTACTTATTCCATATAAAAACTACTAAATCAGTAAAATACCATCATGATCAGTGAAATACTAAAGTATAATGATAGTTGTGGGTTCGATTCCTTCGGCGAGAGATGACGTATATTTTGCATAGTTTTCATATTCCCTGAGTCTTGTTTAGGTAATTTAAAATGTAGTAGGTATTTATTTACAACCTGAATCAAAACAAACATATCTTGAAAAAATTCTTGGTGGTATTTATTTAGTTAGTGCATCAGCAAAATGAAACCTACTTAGTTAAAACCAACAGCGTAATTTAGCACTCAAAGTGTCTACATACCTGACTTATTGTAAGAGGTGTTTAACGAGTCAAATGTCTACAATTTTACAGTTGGCTGCAAAGCTAAGAGCTGGCGCGGCTCTAGAGGCTGAACGATGGCTAATTTCTAAACCTAAACACCTAACCCCTAACCTTACCCCGAATTTATAGACGATGTAGAGGATCCTCTGGAAGCAGATTCAAGATTTGTGTGTCGAATTTAATAACGAAGTAAGTAATGAATATAATTAATAAACATCTAACACTAATAAGTTAAGAAATAAAACCAGGTAAGTAAGTATTATAAAATAATGAACATCTAATGGACTCTACAGACTAACGCACCACCAACCACTACTCGGACTAGCGAGTGTTTCTGCTCTACTTACGCGGTAATAAGTCATTACTCTGCCGAGGTGTTTATTAAATCACAGAGCCCTTTTACGGAAGCAAACATGACCACACTGACCACCCATCTCTAATCGCATTCAAAACTCATGACACACATTAAAGGCGCGTACCTAATTAACAAGAGAGCCTTTCGATTTTAAAGTGGCAGGTCAATTTGCACCGGGCGCGGCGGGCGCCATTGTATAAGAGCGGGAGAAAACACCTTCATTCAAGATATCGTTGCGGATAACGGTGCAGACGCACGCGGACTCCACCGCTCTCCTTCTGGCACCTGCAAACTCAGGATGCGAGACAGAGATAGTCGCAGACGACGGCCAGCAAGCGATTACTCGACTGACCTACTCAATAGAACAGACTCTTTCTCAGCACAGAGCGGAACCTAATTTTTATATCGTGTGAATTCGCACTGCGATTCTCATGTAACGAAGCGAAGGCGTGAAACTACTAAAATTATAGCGATTAATGATAAAGACCCGCGCGAATTCTTGAACGCTTCACGTTATTTGGATTTGAAACATTAAATTGGGCATGATAACGCTAATTTGATGCTCAGTCTCTACAAGAAGTTTGACAAATTGGATTATAATTATAACGATTTTATTGAAACGATGAACGATCTGCTTGGTAAAGAGTGTGTTCAACGATAGCGAGAAGTTTTACCGCAATCTATTCATGAGATACATCGGTACATAGTAGGTACTCAGGTACATCTGCAGCGAAGACGTACTTACCTAGATCGACACTATTCCAAGGTAGAGTACTATTAGAAGAATCTACCTTCTAATGATATACACTAGGCAAGAAAATAAAGCCATTTCAATCTACATGCAAATACAATTAGTGTTGTTCCTTGTTCGTCGTCTATAACAACACAAATATCCTCATTGTTGTGTTTGACTTCTACATTTGCAGCCAAGCCCACTGAGCAAATAGCAAATCATTGCACTTTCACAGCCACTCGAACAGTACCAACGAACCAAACCCTTCAATTCCAAGACCTGTCACAGGCGTGATCCAAATAACTCAAAGCATCTCGTCGCAGCGGTAACTTTTCCTTCTGCGTTGATCATTACAAAAACTGCAACAGATTGCAGTTCTCAGTCCTTGGCATTGGAACTTGGAACCAACAGTAGGTGTAGGTGAAGGAAGTCAGTACGCAACAAGCCGCGGTGGCGTTCGGACGTGCCCACGATGCTGAGTACGTGTACAGTGAAAGTTCGTTAGTGATGCTCGCGATCACCTTTCTGTTTGTGGTGAGTGCTAATTACGTCCAGTGTCAATAGAGGGTGCTCTCTCTTGCCAATGTGGTGCTAGGCTCCTTAAAGGTATAACTTTAATTCTAAAAAGTGGTGTTTTAAAGTTCTTTAAACAAATTACTTAGGTGCATTCGCTAAATAATATTCCGTGCTGCTGGAACCAATTCACATCGCAGCCAAGACTTCGGTTTTACCTCATCAACATTGTCATCATCATTTGGCGACTACGGACAGTTCTCAAAGACTACAGACCAGTTTAATTAAAGAAACAGCATTACCCATGTATTTACAACGCTCGTTTATGTATCGAAGAATACACCCTATTGTTATCTAGAAAGGAGGCCAGTGAACCTCTTGGAAAATAGTAGAAATGACATGAGTTATGGATATTTGTAATGAGTTGGGCTATTAGGAAAAGCAAGTAGGCGGTTGCGGTAAGGTGCTTAGCACACGGCGTTTATCAATAAGCTCCTATAAAAAACATGTTAGTGAACTTTAGTAAAAACAGTGTAAAATACTGGGAAACTCTCTATCAG